>CM060916.1:153187490-154446865 GCA_030737875.1 Allium sativum | reverse complement strand
CCCCTACCTCCACTAGGTGTATAACTGACCACGTAGGTGCCGTCTGCCCCTACATTCACTAGGTGTACCTAGTAATCTTACCCAGTAGTTTCGTGTACCCCTACATAGGTGCCGTCTGCTCCTATCTTTACTAGGTGTACCCACTACTCCCCATCGATCGGCTCCCTAACGTAGATACCCGTGCTGGTCCCACAGTGGGGTGTATCACTCCCCTAAAGTGGCTACCCAATACTATCAACGGTGCACGGCTTTATATCTACACGATGCAACAACGGCTTATCTACCAGCCCAGGCCCACACACGCATATGAAACCCGTTGGACTTGCGTTGCCACCGCTACCCCGTTTTGGCCTCTTATAATCAAGCCCAATATGCGTGTCCCGTCACTCGACATGGGTCGAGCCCACAAAGATACGTTTGGGATATTGGTTGAAATGGGCCCCCACAAGCTACTACTTAAGCTTGTCATTTTATCTAGTGCATTCCACTTAACCCCTTTTTATAATCATGCCCCCTTACATGTTAAGGTTTGGTTAAGTCATCCAATTATATTACAATTGCCACTTAAGGCACCCACTAGATTTCCGCATGCCACCCAAGGCACTTACTTGATTCCCCCATGCCACCCAAGGCACTTACTTAACCCTTTAATCATGTTTAGTTACATGTTCCACTCTGGTTAAGTATTCTAATCGTATTTTCTATTGCTACCCAAGGCAACCCACTAGTTTTCTCATGCCACCCAAGGCACCCCCACTAGTTACTACATGCCACCCAAGGCACCCACTTAACCCCTCATGTCCCACTACATGCTAATATGGTTAAGTGTTTCTTAATTAATTAAGACCGTGATCTCCCATAAAGACCTCCCACATTAGACTGGCTGTTATGACCGCCTGGTTAAGCCGGTAGAATCTGGGCAGTCTTACGTCATAACAGAGTCTAACCTCGTGTCTTTACCTTAATCACGTATTTAATTTATGGCTAAGACCTCTCACATTGGGCTGACATTTGTAGCAACTGGTTAAGCCGGTCGGGTCCGGGCAGTTTTACACTACAAATGAGTCCAACCTCGTGTCTTAGTCGATTAATTACACCTAATTAATCACCCCCATATTAATTATCCCTAATTAATATCAAGTTTTCCATAACATGGGTAGACCTAACTCAATAGGTAAATTCCCATGGGGTAGACCTAACTCAATAGGTAAATTCCCACTTATGTTAATTAATTTTTTTATGGTATGCTTAATCATACCCATTTCAACATACTTTTAATTAACATATTAATTAACCCCATCGTTCCCCACGTAAATCGTCATTATGACATAACATAATAAAGGGAAGATTTACCACACATAACATGGGTTTAGCATATAACTTTATCATGGGTTAAGAGGATGTCAACTTGCATATATGAGCATGTATTAACCCAACTATATTCGACCCAAACTTGCATATTATCAAACATGTGTCTTACATAACATGTTGCATATGAACTTACATATCATCAAACATGTGATTTGCATAACATGTTGCATATGAACTTACATATCATCATACATGTGATTTGCATAACATGTAGAACTTGCATTTTAGCATATACTTAACTTGCATAAGCACTCACATACTTGCATAAGCATTCATATACTTGCATAAGCTTGCATATCATGTTAAACTTACATTTCAACATATACATAACTTGCATAAACATTCACATACTTGCATAGGCTTGCATATTATGTTAAACTTGCATTTCAACATATGCATAACTTGCATAAACATTCACATACTTGCATAGGCTTGCATATTATGTTAAACTTGCATTTCAACATATACATAACTTGCATAAACATTCACATACTTGCATAGGCTTGCATATTATGTTAAACTTGCATTTCAACATATATATAACTTGCATAAACATTCATATACTTGCATAAAATGCTAAACATGCATATAAGCATATACATGACTTGCATAAGTACTCACATACTTGCATAACATGTTTGCATAATGGATCCATATTCACTTAGTGTTTTGCATCATAAACATCATGAAACAACTTGCATAAAAATATCATGATTACATATTATGAAACTTGCATGACATAAGGCATATAACTTGCAAAACACATAATATTCACTACATCAAGCTTGCATAAATATATGGATCCACAAACATAGCCATACTTTATCACATCTTATCATAATCAATTCAATAATTGATTATTAAGGGGATAGAAGCTCACCAAAACAAGATTAGCAAGTTAAATGAAGCAAATCCCAATGATTAAGTAGAAGAAGATGTAGATTAGCTTGCAAACCCTCTTAGGATTTTTAGTGGAGGCTCTCCAATTTTCTAAGTGGTGGCATAATGGCCTTAGATCTATTTTTGGTAAGGATAAGGGGGGTATTAGGGTGTATATATAGATTAGTTAGATGTTTTAGGACCATAGGATATACCCTAGAACCAATCCTAGCCTTTAAAGCATGTCTTGGGGAAGAAGTCAAGTGTAGGAACCATTTAGGGCCCAAAAAAAAACAGCCCAAAACTCATCCCGGGCCTCAAAACATGAGCAGTTTTCGTTTTTGATTTTTCGTGAAACTTTGACGGGCCATAACTTGGTCATACGGACTCCGATTTACGAAAACTCGGACTCTATTTCGCGTATTTTTCCGAGACGAACGCAATGGCACAGCCCGTTTCCCCTGATTCAGAATATTAAATTTAATTCTGCTCTGATTTATGTTATAACAAGTTATTTAACATACGGGGTGTTACAAGGTAGAGCAGGCTTTTAAGCATATTAAGAGTCTGTTAACTTCGACAACCATTCTAGTACTTAATAACTTCGACACCGATTCTAGTACTTCTAGATTTCCGTCAACCATTCGAGCTTCATACTGATGCTTAAAAATTGGGATTGGAGAAGTTTTGAGTTAGAAAGGATGGTCTATTGCTTATTTCAATGAGAAATTGTCTCAGGCAAAGATGAGATACAACATTTATGGAGTTTTATGTTGCGTTTTAAGCTATAAAACGTTGGAGACACTATCTTTTTTATAAGGAATTCATTTTATACGAGGATCATGAAGTTTTGAAACATCTCCAGCGTCAAGACAAAGTGGCAACTAGACATGCTTCATGGATTTCCTATCTGTAGCAGTTCACGTTTGTAGTGAAACATAAGGCGGGAATTACAAATAAGGTAGTCGATGCACTAAGCCGAAGGAATAATCTTTTGACAACAATGAGAGTTAAGGTGCTGGGATTTGACTCGCTTTCAAAATTACTGGCTTTTGACCCTTATTTCTCAAAGATTTTGGACAAAATAAAGGAAGGTGAAGCTTCAGATCCGGATTTTACATTGGTGGAGGGGCTTCTGTTCAAAGGGAATCAATTGTGCATTCCCGAATGTAGTCTTCGAATGAAAATAATCAAAGAACCTCACGATGATGGGTACTTAGGTCGAGACCGTACACTGCAACTGATCTTGGATTCATATTTTTGGCCTTTAGTGTTTAAAGAAGTTGAAAAGTTTGTGTAGAAGTGTCATATTTGTCAAGTGTCAAAGGGAACAACAACTAATACTAATGTGGTGTATATGTCATTGCCAGTTCCTTCTCGACCATGGGTGGATACGAGCATGGATTTTTTTTATGGTTTACCGTGGAGGCAGCGAGGAAATAATTCCATTTATATGTAGTTGTCGATTGGTTTCCTAAGATGGTTCACTTTATTGCTTGCAAGAAAACTGCCCATGCAGTGAATATCACTCAACTTTACTTTCGGAAAATCTATCGCTTCATGGATTACCAGATTCGATTGTATCAGATCGTGATACTCAGTTCTTGAGTCATTTTGGATCAGCTTGTGGAAGATGGTGGGTACGAAATGGAAGTTTAGTAGTGTGTATCATCCGCAAACGGATGGACAATCAGAGGTGGTGAATATATAGATCATTGGATAATTTGTTGAGAAGTCTTGTCAGTGACTATTTGAAAAGCTGGGATTCAAAGTTATGCCAGACTGAATTTGCACATAATCATGTTGCCAACCGTAACAACGGATTTAGTCCTTTCAAGATTGTATATTCAGTAGTTCCGAAAGGGCCCTTAGATTTAACTTCATTGCCGCATTAAGATAAAATGCAAGGAAATGGCGTTTACCTTGTTTCGGGGTTACAGGAGCTCCATCGTGCGGTGTATAATCGTTTGGTTGAAGCAAATCACAAATACAGGCAAGTTACAAATTCAAAGCGTAGACACGTTGAGTTTCAGGAGGAAGATTTTGTATTGGATGTGATGACAAAAAATTGATTTCCTTCCGGTACATATAACAAATTAGCCACCAAAAAGATTGATTCTTTGGAAATTGTTAAGAAAATCAACCCCAATGCTTATCGATTAAGGCTTTCAAGTCATATTCGAACTGATGATGTTTTTAATGTCAAATACTTGTTGCCACACTATGAAAATGTGTTGATTGAAAAGACTGCTATGATTTCGTGGACGAATTCTTTTGATCTAAGGGAGGATGATACAGCGCAGGACTAAGTGGTATCGGTTATAGTTCGTTTTGGTATCGATATGGTAGCTGTTTCGGTATCGATAATAAGCTGTTGTGTTAGTTTTTCATTTTCGGTTCACTTGGTATAGGTTTCGTTGTATCGGTGATACCTGATTGGTATTTCTTTGTATCCGTTTCGACTCAGTTTCGGTATTGACTCAAGTGAATTTACATCTATTTTGGCTAAAGTGGTTTTGGTGTCGGCTCAAGTGGACTTCTTTGCATTTTTGTTTCGGTTTCGGTGTTTTTATTTTGTATTTCTGTTCTAGTGTCGGTGTTTTATTTTGTATTTCTGTTTTAGTTTCGGTGTTCTTTGTATTTTTGTGGTATCGATGTCGGTCCCAGTACACTATATAAAGGTGGTTGTAAACGTGAAACATTAGTTCATTTTTTGTAATAATTTTTTGGCAGTTCGCCAATGTGGAGGAAGGTCCAATTGTTTCACTAAACTGGGTATTCAATTGCAAATCAACGAGCTTAAAGACCAACTTCCTGTATCTTTGAGATCAACGGAATTGGGTGTATCTCACTTTGGTCATTAATTTGTATTTGTTGTATACTGCCGCTGCATGAATAAAAATTGAATAGAGTGGGAAGCACTCAATTCAGTATGATTTTATGATTCAGTAAAGGAATTTTAACTTTGAATCGTCATATCCACTAATTAAAATTATATAAGAGTGCTTCATTTTCATCTTTTACTACAAATCTAGGTAGTTCGATCAAGAAATTGTGTTCTTATTATATGCATGTACAACTTACATATAAAATATGCATCCCAAAAATACATTCTATTCGACTACCTAGATTGGTGGCCGTGCATTTCATACTTAATATCTCTCAATTTTAGACCTAATTAGGTATTAGTTTTCCAAAGCTTATGGAATACAGTTAGTGAATTGAATAAATATCAGCTACGTGCAAAGTAAGAATGCATGTTAACACACTTTTGGTTTAAATATGGCTATAAAATTTGTTGAATAATCTTTTTAATTTGAAGTACATCCGTTAGATAATGAATGTTAAACAGTGAGTAACAGGGACTTGATTTTAGGTATTAAACGTAGAGTGAGGTAACTCGAATGCTACTTTATGAGTTATATGTTTAATATTTAATATGCATCGATGTCATGAATAATATACCTAATAATTTTGCAATTTTAGAATGCAGTTTTCCCCATGAAAAGATAGGAGACTTTGTGTGATCCCATGCCATGATATAAAATGTGGTAGTTTTTGCAGAAGAAACATTGTTTGTAAACGAACTAAAACTGGGGAAAAAAAGTCATGGAAAATACCGTGTAGAAGAAAATAAATTAGGAAAATGCTGCGAGGCCAGGTTTTTATGTCAGGAAATGTGAAAACAAATAAAATCAATCATCTACCCTTAAATTTAGGCAATTCTTTGACATCCCTTACATCACTTTTTTGGGCCTTGTAACAAGACTCATAAAATTATAGGCCTCCTCCAAATCTATCTTTGAAAATTTGCTAACATCTATTGCCTGTAAGGTTGCTATATTACGGGAAATAATGATCAAACACAAAAATAAATCTAACAAGACAAACGTATTTTTAGCTGTACAAGTCTTTGACAACAACTCTATGAAAAAACTTTGTTCGTTTTGCAGAGCTAAATACGTTCAAATTTGGTAGTATTGCATATTTGCATTTCAGTGACATATAGTATTGTCATGGCGGAAATAAGTTTGGGGAAAAAAAAAAAAAAAATTCTACAATTATAACAAAAGAACCATACCTGATAATGTCGACGATGCTCAATTGTTTGCATGATTTCATTAAAGGCAAGCTTAGCATGTCTATGAGCTCGAAAGTAAGAATACATTGCTTCAACTGTTTGTCTTTCAATCGAGAACGTATACATATTTGGAAGATGAGGCAAGTTCGGCTGATGTCCACGTCCAAAAACAACAATATTTTGCTGGTAAGCGCTCGTCAAACTGTGCCACTGATTGTAGGTTGAAATAGAAAGATTGATCAATCTTTCGGCATTGTGCAACTTATTTAAAAGCTCTTGATTCGAACCTTGTTCCTCGTAACCTTCGATTAAATGTCTAATAATTTCACCCCATGTATGAAAGTGTGTTGCGTTTGGGTTACAAAATGGGCAAACATACTCCACAAGCATGGTAAAATAAGGATCCATATTTGGAAATGTATTGCTAACAGAGAAGCTGTTGCATGTGTATATATAATTATATACTGCTGTTTTATCTGCAAATGTTGTGATTAAAATCATGCAAATGCCATTACTTAACTAAAATTCATGATATTACTAAGCCTTTTCTGTTACAATGATCACAATGCCTTTAGAAACTCACTCAAATTAGATGATCTGCGAATAATATATGTTACCTTTTTTTTTTTTGGTGTGGTGTGGTGGTGTTTTTTTTTTTTTTTGGGGGGGGGGGGGGGGGGGGGGTTGAGAGGGAGGGAGGGGATCGTTCTTGTTCTTCATACAGCTTATACAGGATAAGTTTTATTAGTTCTCATGACGTAGTTAGTATTTTTTTTTACATAATATAGTGAATGCAGACAATATGCATTTTAAGCCATGGTAAACTACTAGGAAAGCGTAAAACAATCCAGACTGTTCACAGTGCGCATAATTTGTAACTGAAATAAGAGAATACGTATCTCGGTCTCAACAGATAATTGTTCTGTTATATTACAATAGTGAGCCTGGCCCATTGTACTCTTTTGAACCGTTGCTGCTGCGCTATTATATATAGCAGCTAAACATATGCATCTATTAGTCAGATTTCATATTACAATTACATCAATAAAAATACTTCTGCTTCATCTTCTTCCTGCTAAATCTGCAACTTCGTTGTATCATTTCTTTAACTTGGCATCAGAGCATCAATTGCCTAACGGCATCAACACCTTCGTGTTAAAGCTGATGATAATACACATCAGAAAGTTATCATCATATGGGTATTCTCCCATCAGTGTTTTTAAACATCACCTGGGAGTTTTACAGTGTACATGATCCGTGCCCTGCCTAAATTCACGCGAATTTGGATGCATCTTGATTAGATGCATCTTGATTAAATACACAGTATTGTTCAGTTTAAACAGACTCAACCACCAAGAGAAGTCGACTCAATTAAAATCAAAAAAGTTACCAGATCAATTTAGCCTCGCCAGGATGCATATTTAGTGTAATCTTTTCGATCAGAATTGTGAAGACTGCTGCACGTTATGTGCAGTCACGTGAAATGAAAATGCATTTGTATGTTGGGCTTTTTACCTATTGAAGCCCAAAACACTTTACACTATATATTGTCTCATTTGTGAGGGTTTTAGTGGGTGAGCTGAAAATTTATGTGAGGGTTATGGCTTCAGCCGTCATGAGAGAGTTGTGATGAAACTTGTATGTATCTCTCCCCTTTTGCTTCTCCACCGTAAGAAATAAAATCATTCTCTCTTGCCCGAGGACGTAGGCTATTGCCGAACCTCGTTAAATCTTTTTGTGTTCTTTCATTTTCAGTTTTGTTTTTGTTATATATTTCCGCTGTGATTAGATCCTCTGATCTACAATTGGTATCAGAGCACCCGGTTTCAGTTTCTGGAGGTGTGGTGGTGTTTTTTTTGAAGTGCACAGAAGGTGTTTGTGTTTATTCCTGAAAGGTGTTTGTGCTGAATATGACTGAATCAAGTCCATCTACGACTGTTGGAACTGTTCGAGCACCAAAAGAGGAGAGAACGGTTTATCATAGAGCAAGGTTAGAGGTAGATAAGTTCAATGGTACCAATAACTTCGGCTTATGGAGGACTGATGTGGCCGATGCTCTTGAACACTTGGATCTAGAAGCTTGCTTGGGAGAAGAAAAGCCTGATGATTGGTCCGACAAACAGTGGGAGAAGAATCAGCGGCTTTGCTTGGCTGCGATTAGAGGCTGCCTAGAAGCCCATATTAGAGTGAACTATCAACATGAAACCTCGCCAAAAGTGTTGTGGGAGAAACTTGAAGCAAAATACCTCGTGAAAAATGTAGCAAACCGAATTCATTTGAAGAGAAATTTGTATCGGTTTAATATGAAGAAGGATGCAACTCTAACGGAGCACATCGATTCCTTCAACAAGCTTTTAACCGAACTGGTCAATTATGATGAGGTCATTCCGGATGAAGAAAAGACTATATGTTTGGTGAATTCTCTTCCAGAGAAATATGAGCCCATAATCAAGTCGTTGATTCATGGCAAAGACAAGCTCACTTATGATGAAGTTGTCACCGCATTATGTAGTGAAGAATTTCGTAAGATGCATAGAGATGACATCTCTAGAGAAGATAGTGGTGAAGCTCTAGTAGTGAGGGGTAGAAAAAATGACCGCAAGAAAAATGTTGGCCAAAGTCGTGATAAAAGTAGAGGACCGTCTAAAGGAAAGGGACGTTTAGCCAAAGATGAATGTGCATGGTGTCATGAGAAAGGCCATTGAGCTAAAGATTGTCCGAAAGTGAAGGAGCGAGACAAGAAAAAGAAAAATGCAGCGAATGTTGTGCAGTCCAACAAAGATGACGGGGCTGAATCAAATTTTTCCTTAATCACAATGCCTTCAATTCTTTTGGCAGAAGATGATGAGTGGGTACTAGACTCGGGAGCAACTTTTCATGTAACTCCACATAGAGAATGGTTCTCAAGTTTTACAAAATTTGAAGGTGAAGTATTGATGGGAAACCATCATTCTTGTAGCATTGTGGGTATTGGAAGCATTCGGCTAAAGTTGCATGATGGGACAATTAGAGAATTGAAAAATGTGAGATGTGTGCCAAGTATGAAAAAGAATTTGATTTCTTTAGGAATGCTCGAATCCAAGGGGCTCAGACTTGACGGTCGAAATGGTGTTATAAAGGTGATTTCTGGTGCTATGGTTATTATGAAAGGTACACGTCGTCACAACTTATATTACTTGAATGGAAGAACGGTGATTGGAGATGTTGCTACAGCTGAACAAAGTGAAGTTGCAGCTAAAGAAATGTCAATGCTATGGCATATGAGACTTGCACATCCAGGTGAGAAGTCATTAAATACTTTGATACAACAAAATTTGTTGAAAGGGGCTGCTGTTAGTAAGCTTGATTTCTGCGAACATTGTGTGAAAGGCAAGAAGACCAGGTCTCATTTCAGTAAAGGAATGCATAAATCTAGTGGTGTTTTGGATTATGTACACTCGGATGTATGGGGTCCTTCCAAAAATGCATCTTTGGGAGGTAAGCATTGGTTTGTTTCTTTTATTGATGATTATTCTAGACGTGTATGGGTGTATGTTATG
Organism: Allium sativum; assembly: GCA_030737875.1. NCBI lineage: Eukaryota > Viridiplantae > Streptophyta > Magnoliopsida > Asparagales > Amaryllidaceae > Allium > Allium sativum. The sequence continues at coordinate 154,436,995 of CM060916.1, read as the reverse complement.
AAACCGAAAAGTGATGTTCTAGAAGTATTTGTGAGATGGAAGAAAGCGGTAGAGACTCAAACTGGAAGAAAACTCAAAGTGCTTCGTTCAGACAACGGTGGAGAGTACACTAGTGATCCATTCCACAAAGTATGTCAAGATGAAGGAATTAAAAGACATTTCACCGTTAGAGAAACACCGCAGCAGAACGGAGTTGCAGAGAGGATGAATCGTACATTGTTGGAGAGAGTACGGTGTATGTTATCAAATTCTGGTTTGAGTAAAGCATTTTGGGCTGAAGCTGTTACGTATGCATGTTTTCTTATCAATCGGTTGCCTTCATCCGCATTGAAAGGTAAAACACCTATGGAAGTATGGTATGGTAAGCCTGCTTATGACTATGATATGATTCATGTATTTGGTTGTTCTGCTTGGTATCATGTGAAAGACAATAAGCTTGGTGTACGTGCCATTGAATCAATATTTGTTGGCATGAAGAGTGGTGTCAAAGGATTCAAACTTTGGAATCCTGTTGAAAAGAAGATGATCATAAGTAGAGATGTTACATTCAATGAAGATGCTATGCTGAAGTCAAATAATGCTAAATCGACAGAAATTAGCACTAGCAGCCCAAACAGCTCCAACAATCCCAAGAATGTGCAGCGTGTGAAGTTTGATGTTGTATCGCAAGCTCCAGGTGATGTTGAAAGGTCTAAAACTGCTGCTGAAAGGACAAAAACTGCTGCTAATATGTCAAAAACTGCTCCTGTTATGTCAAAAACTGCTGCTGAACCGTCAAAAACTGCTACTGAAATGGCAGAATATGATGCTGAAATTGATGAAAGCACTGCTGATCCGAGTAGTGCTGATGATTCAGAAGCAGAAACTGAGAGGAATGTTCAGGAATCGATTGCTACTAGCAGACCAAGAAGAGATATCAAGAAACCGGGTTGGTTTCGAGATTGTGTAACATATGCTTTATCTGTTAATGATGAAGGAATTCCTGAAACATATATGCAAGCTATTCATAGTGTTGAATGTGAGGAATGGATAGCGGCTATGAGTGAAGAAATGGCATCTCTTCACAAGAATGACACTTGGGTTCTCACCAAACTTCCAAAAGGCAAGAAAGCAATTGGATGCAAGTGGGTATATGCGAAGAAAGAAGGAGCAAAGAAGAATGAGGTCCGCTACAAGGCGAGACTAGTTGCAAAAGGCTATGCTCAAAAGGAGGGAATTGACTATAATGAAGTGTTTTCTCCGGTTGTGAAACACTCCTCTATTCGCATTTTGTTAGCCTTGGTAGCGCAATATGATTTGAGTCTTGTTCAAATGGATGTAAAAACAGCGTTTTTACATGGTGACTTAGAGGAGGAAATTTATATGTCTCAACCAAGTGGATTCAAAGCTTCCGGTGGAGAGGATCTTGTGTGTAAATTGAAGAGATCATTGTATGGATTGAAACAATCTCCGAGACAATGGTATAAACGATTTGATCGTTTTATGTTAGATCAAGGATACACTAGAAGCCACCATGACCATTGTGTTTATTTGAAAAAGCTAAATGATGGTTCTTTCATTTATTTGCTTTTATATGTAGATGATATGCTTATTGCATCGGCTTGCAAATCTGAAATCGAGATGTTAAAGTGCAAGTTGTCGGCTGAATTCGAAATGAAGGATCTTGGAGATGCTAAGAAAATTCTTGGCATGGAAATTCGAAGAGATAAGATGAATGGTAAAGTATGTTTATCTCAAAAGGCATATTTGAAGAAGGTATTAAAGAAGTTTGGCATTAATGAGAGCACCAAAACAGTGAGTACACCTTTGGCTGCTCATTTTAAATTAAATGCAACTATGTGTCCTTCTTCCAATGATGAAATCCAATTTATGGCAAATATACCGTATGCTAATGCCGTGGGGAGCCTTATGTATGCGATGGTGTGTACACGACCTGACATTTCACATGCCGTGAGTATGGTTAGTCGTTACATGCATGCTCCTGGAAAAGAGCATTGGAATGCGGTCAAATGGATTTTGAGATATCTTTTGGGAACTATTGATGTGGGTTTGGAATTTGTGAGAGACATGAACAACAATCATTTATGTGTTGGATATGTGGACTCGGATTATGCAGGTGATTTGGATAAAAGACGTTCCACTACTGGATATGTGTTTACATTGGCAGGTGGTCCTATATGTTGGAGATCGATTTTGCAATCGACGGTAGCATTGTCTACTACCGAGGCGGAGTATATGGCTGTGACTGAAGCTTTCAAAGAAGCTATATGGCTGCAAGGTTTGTTGGATGATTTGGGAGTGGTGCAAGATCAACTTCCTGTGTATTCTGATAGTATGAGTGCCATCCACCTAGCAAAGAATCAAGTTCATCATGCCCGAACAAAGCACATTGATGTGCGTTATCATTTCATTAGAGAAGTATTAACTGAAGGTCATATTCTCTTGGTGAAGATTGATACAAAAGAGAATCCCGCAGACATGTTGACTAAAGTGGTTCCTAGTGTCAAGTTCAAGCATTGTCTTGACTTGATTAATGTTTTGTATGTTTGATGTATGATACCCCGATGGGGTGGAGGTTCTTCGGAACACTGTGAAGTCTCGTTCTGAGACATTATGATGAACTACGGCAGCTTGATCCTTTGGGTACGTAGGCAGCTACTTTGGTGGTGCAGCTGAATATGTGGCAATCAGAGAGCTTTGTGTATGATCGTCTCATGCTTTTGTGCATGATCCGAGGTGGAGAATTGTGAAGACTGCTGCACGTTATGTGCAGTCACGTGAAATGAAAATGCACTTGTATGTTGGGCTTTTTACCTATTGAAGCCCAAAACACTTTACACTATATATTGTCTCATTTGTGAGGGTTTTAGTGGGTGAGCTGAAAATTTATGTGAGGGTTATGGCTTCAGCCGTCATGAGAGAGTTGTGATGAAACCTGTATGTATCTCTCCCCTTTTGCTTCTCCACCGTAAGAAATAAAATCATTCTCTCTTGCCCGAGGACGTAGGCTATTGCCGAACCTCGTTAAATCTTTTTGTGTTCTTTCATTTTCAGTTTTGTTTTTGTTATATATTTCCGCTGTGATTAGATCCTCTGATCTACAAGAATTACCTCATCAACATATTCTCTGGCTGCTTATTGTGATCCGGTCTCTTTTCCATCTTTTCGAGCAACTTAGGCATTTGATCTGTTTTTTGCGTTCTATTGATCCAAATTTTCTGCATTTCTGTTATCATGTGTGATGAAGGCAGCAACAGCAAACAGCGTTAATCTTGAAAATCCCACAACCACATCTGTTCAAAATTTGATCAAGACAATGGTTAACCCTAAAAGTCAATCACTGTTCATCTTGAAGAAGACAATAATTTTTTATATATGGAAACTACAAGTAGAAACAACAATACATGGATATGGGCTAAGGGGTTTATTCTTGGAACTACTGCTGTTCCAGCAAAATTCATAACAGATCAGAATAACAAAACGGTGACAAGCGAAGCGCACACACAATTCTATAGGCAAGACGGACTTATAAGCTCCTATTTGTTATCATCTATCAGTGCCAATTTACCACCCCTAGTAATTAGTTGTGAATCATTAGATGACATTTGGAAAATAGTAGAGAAAGAATTCAACAATTAATCACGTGCTAAACTTCTATATTATAAACGACAGCTTCAGAATATCATAATGGAAAACTTGTCAATGAGAGAATACATTGGTAATAAGACTCAAAACTCGGGTCAAGTTCTGTATCTACTTAATGGATTAAATGATGATTATGAAGTAGTTGTTGTCATAACATCAAAAAAGGTTTTTCTACCAATTGATGAAGTTCATTCTATCCTACTGTCTCACTAAGCGAGAATCAATAGTAAAAGAATCCAAGAAACTGGTTATAATGCCAATTTGGTTACTGGCTATAAAAAGAATCAAAACCCCAGTAAAATTGAAACATCTTACCAGGGAGGTAGCAATACCAACATGGGCAAAGGAAGAGGCATATTAAGTGACAGCATGCCAAAATGTCAAATTTGTGAAAAGATTGGACATAATGCCCTGAAATGTCATTTTAGGCACAATTTAAACTATTCAGGGAACCAAGATCAAAGAGGAGGCAATAGTCCAAGTGGTAATGTTGAACAAGCTAGTCAAGATGTGACGACTCCCCCGTACCTCCTGCACCAAACTAAGGAATGATGTGTTGTATGATGTGCCAGACCGATACAGGACGATCATCAGGGCAGAATAACTCGAAATGAACCTTTCGTATAACTCACAACGCATGGATAATATATAATAATAAAGTATAACAGGATATAACAGTGAAGCATAACTGAACATAAAATCAATTCTTCATAAAGCCATAGAATCTCAAGTACGATACATTTGAGTACATTAATCTCTGAATACAATATGCCTAATTGCATCCCTCAGAGTCTCAATAACCATCAACATACATCGGAAATAGGAAAGAAATATCTAAATAGTAGGTAATAATAGTATGCCAACCTCTTGCTCATCTCCACACATCATCAACGGCATCAAACTTGCTACCTGTTAATCGGTCTGCTCATCAACAACATTGATGAACAAACCAAGGTAATAAGAGGAGAACATAAAACCTAGAGTTAAACAACAGTCTTAGTGAGCGATAAAATAACTAAAAAAGTTACATAGGATAATATGAGTATAGGCGGATCAACCATCCGATCTGCCCAGCAACCAACAAGTTAACACGTGAAATTTGTCCATCACATGCCGTTACATAGAAAAACCCCCAATCCCGCTCCTCTTTGACATACTACGTTGATAGCCTACCTAGAGAAAACAGGGAAGAAAGCACACAATCAAACATAACATCCATAACATCCAGTATCCTAGCTATTAACGACCACAACTTTGAATCCATCGATAATCGAACTTGCTTTCAACAATCAAAATGGCTATTGGAAAACCCTGGTTCTAGCCAAACTACCATATTTCATCATGACTCGCATGTTTTCCTTACTCAACGAAGACAACTAGGCCCATCGTGACTGCCTAGGGTACACGATCCATTGATCTGATCCTAATGGACGTCCCCACAGTACCCCTGCTTTGAGTCTACTAGAACATTTCGATTACCGACGATTCCTTGGTGCCTCAAACTTATCAAGCTTTTCATCTCGGCGACTCAGTTCATCTCTTGAACCATTCCATTATCATCCATGATTGACTTCCATCCTGTCAATCCTTCGTCATTCTGAATCGTCTATTGAATCACGACCAGTGTCACATCAATCTAGCTCAGACCACTCCAATGCAAGTTCACAATCGAAGCATCATCAATCATTGAGTTGCACATCAATCATCTGAAGTCCATTCGTCAACAAACTTCACCAGCAACTCCCTGAAGCCATCAAAACCAAGCTCCACAAAAATCACGTCCACCTGACCTCCCCTGATGGGTCGGTACCGACCCATGATGGGTCGGTACTAGTCCATACACATAGCCAGAAATGGCTAAGTGTTGGCACCTCTGCACTCCTAACCCCATGTGCTTCCTATCGGTCCATTTTCCAAGTTATCCAACCTTCCTATAAAAACTTCTACTGGTCAATCCATGTCTCGAGTAATCAACATTCGACGCATCTCAAATTAACTCCGAATGACCTGAAAATTTACCAACAGCCTCGTATTATCATCATGATGCTCCCCGCCAAATTCCATGCCCATCCGACCAACCTTACCAGTCCATACACTTAGTGTATTTTAGCATGAAATTTTCTTCATGCTTACTTCCTTCTTTTCCAAAGCTCCTCCTCCAAATTTCGTCGGAATCCGGTCATTTGAACCTCTAATTTTCTCTGTTCTTTAATCCTAAGATCCGCGACAATCAATTCTAACAAACAACTCAAACAACCCATCACTTCAATCAAAACAAACATCGGTTCATACAGCAATGGACATACAAACATGAACAATTCAAAATTTTGGCAAAAACACATCATAAACATAAGATTTAGCATAATTTTTGGCATAGCTAGCCAGTTTTTAAGGTGATTGTAAACACCTTTTATTATGACTAATAATAAAAAATACAATATAATACAAGTGACTATAGTTAGCAATCAGCTACATTCGGTTTTTAAGGTGGACCCCCCACCACATACGAAGTTTATAGTGTTCTGTCCACTGTACCTAAGCAGGCTTAGATCACTGGAGCTAGCTAATTTACTGGATTACAATTTTACCTATACACTCCACACAGGGAGGTATCATAATATTACATAACCATACATTTTATCAATTACATACATACAACAAGTACATGAAGTATTTCATAGCACAAGGCCCAAAATATCTTGAACAGTATGACATATCACGTGTCACGAAATCCAACAGTACAAAACTATAGACAACGGTGTTGCCACGTGACCCGTTGCACGAGGACTGACAATTGCATGAAGAATTGACTAGACTGAAAAGAAGCAAGATTAACTTGTATCGCTGGCAAGAATGATTAGATGGCTGGAAGGTGCTAACTTCGTTGAGAGCAAAGCTTCACTAGTGGAGCAACGAGGCAAAGGAGATGACCCAGAATAGCAAGGCAAGAACACCTCACACAGAGGTTCAAAACTTTAGCGCATTCCAGGACTAGCAATCAAAATTAAGTTTTTCTAACATAAGATCTAGCATAATTTGGATCTAAACATATGTATAAACATGACTAATGTAACATTTATCCAGTTAATATGATCAAATTAGATTTTTCTAGGGTTTCTAAATCAGAATTTAACATATATGATCAGATCTAAGGTGATTACGTATATGAATAAAATTAACGTAGATCTAACCCATACGGCCCTCTACTTCTGTGTGAGAGATTTCTATCACTCACCTAATCCCTAATTCTATGTAAATCCAACGAGATCAAATATGGATAGCGTTGAAAACCTTCGGATTTGATGCTATTTGATGTGATCTAACTTCCCTTGATGATGATCTATCTTCTAGATGCAATATACAATGAATTGGTATGAAAATAATGATGAATTAAGGTTTTAGGTTGAACCGAAGAATCACAAACGCCCAACCTAAAGTTTAGAATAAACAGAGTAACCCTAGTTCTCTCCCCAAACACCCTTATTTATATCTGTAGGTAATTAGTGTAATGGGTTTGCCAAATCAGCCCATTAGCTGCTGATCAGTCTGCCTAACAGCAACTGGGACTTAAAACACCGGTTTCTTCCAAACTGCTAAACCAAATCTTTCATGTGACCATTCCATGGAATCATAAACCACCAATCAGATCCAATGAGACTGATTTCAACACCTGATTCGATACCTATCAAAAGTTATGGATTAAACAATAAACTCAAGGGGAAATGGTCACAATTAAATTCGGTAAAAAACATGGACATGTCTCACACCTCCATGAACAACATATTAAAATCTTAGAATACTCCGACTACTAGGAAATAAAATATAATTACTTTACGATTGGTCGATATGTAAAATATGGGTTGTCACATTCTCCCCTCCACCCTCTTAGGAATTTCTCTCTTGAAATTCCAAGCAAACAAGGTATTCCGCATGCCAACCAACCACGAGTAGCCAACCTACCATGAAGTCTAGCATCCAATAATCCATGCACCCAAAATCTTATTCTAGCGTGCCGAACTTCTAATAGTGCGTGACACAATAAGTAGGATACAATATCTGGGACATACCACTCAAAGAGTTCTGGATGGGTCGACTTCATACCCTTTTCCGTTTCCCAATCATCCTAGTTCCATTGTATCTTTACTAGCTTAACAAACTTCCTCCTAAGCTGTTCCATGTCATTCCCTACGACGCGAAGCAGTTTACGAGGTCTAGAAACTCCGGGCTTTACTTCAAAAATTTCAAGCTGATCTGGAGATACCACAACATTCGAGTCATGCACAAACTTTTATAGAAACGATACATGAAATACATTATGCACACTTGTCATCTTCTCAGGTAAATCCAATCTATAAGCGAGTTTCCCAATATGCTTGACAATCGGAAACGACCCAAAAAACCTTGGCGCTAACTTTCCTTTCTTTCTAAAACAAACTATATTCCAAAGAGACGAAATCTTAACAAATACCAAATCTCCGACTGAGAATTCCAAGTCCTTCCGTCGCTTGTCGGCATAGCTTTTCTGACGATCCTGGTCTGCTTTCATTCTTTGCCAAATGATCTCAATATTATCCATCGTTTCTCTTATCATTTCAGGCCCAAGTGCTAACTTCTCGCCAGTTTCTAACTAACAAGATGGAGAATTACATGGTCTGCCGTACAATACCTCATACGGTGCCATTCCAATACTTGGCTGGTAGCTTTTGTTGTAAGCAAACTCGACTAAATGTAGATGATATTCCCACGATCCTTCAATATCCAATACACAAGCTATGAGAAGATCTTCCAATACTTGATTGTCTCTCTCGGTTAGACCATCTGTTTGGGATGATATGCCATACTCAAACCAAGCTCGGTTCTCATTGTTTCTTGCAAGCTCTCCCAGAATGCACTGGTGAATAACAGATCTCGATCGCTAACAATACTCTTCGGAATTTCATGCAATCAAACTATCTACGTAAGATACAACTCAGCCAACTTCGATGCAGTCCTAATTGATCTGACGGAATAAACCTTGTGCTTTTGGTCAAACTATCAACGACGACCCAAACTATCGTTCTCTATCCTTGTCCTATGTAATCAATCAATGAAATCCATTAATACTTGCTCCCATTTCCATATAGGAACTTCCAATGGCTGTAAAAGTTCACTCGGTTCTTCTGGACGACTTTAACTAGCTGATAGTTCATACACTTCGGGATAAATTTTTTGATGTCCCTCTTCATATCTTCCCAGTAGTAAACTCGCTTCATATCTAGATACATCTTATTACCACCAGAATGAATCGTCAACCTTGAATGATGACATTCCTTCAGAACCTCATCTCTCAATCCATCTATGTAAGGAAAAACCAATCGACCATTCTTACGAAGCCAACCATCTCGACCCACTTCGAAATCCTTAAATCCCTCTGGTTCCACTCTCATCTTTAACCCTCGAATAATTTCCGTAATCTTATCGTCTCTCTTTTGGCTATCGCCAATCCTTTCGATAAGAGTCGGCTTAATCGCCATGCTTACTAACATCTCGGGCTCTAACTCACAATGAGGTTTAAAATCAAATCCGGCCAAATACTCGGGATATTTACATTCCAAAAACATGGCTCCCAAACTCATATGTCTTCTACTTAATGCATCGGCCACTGCATTACCTTTTCCGGGAGTATAGGCTATACCAAAGCCATACTATGCCAAAACCTCTAACCATTGCCGTTGCTGAAGATTTAAATCCTTTCGGGAGAAAAGATACTTCAACGAATTATAATCTATAAACAACTCAAATCTAACTCTCAACACATAATTCCTCCAAATCTTCAGAGAAAATACTATTGCCGCTAACTCGAAGTCGTGAGTCGGGTAATTCCTTTCATGCGGCTTTAGTTGCCAAATCACATAAGCCACAACTCTATCCTTTTGCGTTAGCACAGCTCCAAGTCCGGTGCCACATGCATTCGTATATACTATCATCTCCTCATTTCCACTTATAATAATCAAAATAGGGGCACTCGCCAATCCCTCTTTCAGAATTTCAAAGGCTTGTTCACACTTCGCATCCCATGCGAATACCAGATTCATTTTTGTTAAACCTATTAATAGTGAAACTATATTTGATAAATGATTGATAAACCTCTGATAGTATCCAGCTAAACCAAGGAAACTCCTCACATCCGTCGCATTTTTGGGTCGATCCCAATATTGTATTGCTTCTAACTTGGCAGGATCCACCGCTGTTCCTTGTTCTGACACAACGTGACCCAATAATCTCACTTCTTCCTTCCAGAAGTGACATTTCAAAAACTTAGCCCTCAACTGAGGTTTTCATAAGACTTCCAAAATAATTCTCAAGTGCGTCTTGTGTTCCTCCTCAGTCATGGAATAAACCGATATATCTTCCACGAACACAAGTACAAACTTATTTAACTGATCTCTAAAGACTCGATTCATAAGATACACAAATATGCTGGTGCATTAGTCAATCCAAACGGCATCACTAGCCACTCATAAATGGTGTTCAAAAAGAAGTTTTTAGCAAACTATCCCTAGTTACTCTAAATTAGTGAAATTCTATTGCCAAATCCATTTGGGAAAACACCTTGGCTTCTGGAAGCTGATCAAACATGTCTTCCATTCTTGGCAATGTATACTTGTTCTTCATGGTCTCCTTATTCATCTCACGATAGTCCACACATAATCATAGCGATCCATCTGGCTCGGTTGCAAACACGACTGGTGCACCCCATTCGGATACGCTTCTCCGAATGAATCCCTTACTCAAAAGATTGTTCACATGCGCCTCTAACTCTCATTGGTCCTTAGGTGCCATCCGCCTAAGAGGCATAACAATAGTCTGGCTCTGTCAACTAAATCAATCTGAAACTCAATCTCTCGATGCGGCGACAACCTATGACCTCATCAAACACATCATAAAACTCTCGTACGGTTGGCACAGATGACAACCCATCTCATGAAATCACAAGTGAATATAAAAATCTAACCATAATTAAATCCTATGGTAAACAACGTATCACTATCGTTCATCCTTCTACACTCTCGATTGTCACCACGATCCTCTCGCAGTTCGCAATAGCCGCATACTTCTTGAGCCAGTCCATACCCAAAATAATCCCAAATCCAGCGAAGTTCAAAACAAAACAATCACACACAAAAGAGCAACCATGATTCGAATAAACTAGACCACGTCAAGGCATACAAAAACGAGATGAACCCCCTACTGGATTAGTCACGACTAATGGTCTATCAACACTTTCAGGTTCTAAACCTTACTTGCAAACAAGCTCATTACAAATAAAAGAATGCGATGCTCTAGTATCAAATAAAACTCGAACTGAAACACCTTTGATAGAAAGCATACCATGCACCACAACATTCATCCCCTTCTCCTCAACAATCGGACCCCTCGAGGAAGATGACACAACATCCAAAGCATACGCCCTCACAACCTTCTTATCCTTCGGTGGTTCCGAACAAATTTTCTTCATATGCTCGGGCTTATAGTAGTTAAAGCACTTCCTTTCACCTTAGCATTTTTACAATCCTTGGAAAGATGACCCTTCTATTGACAATTATAACAATTAACTTCAACAAGTAACTTCACCTTTGCGTTTCTTCTAGCCATTCTTCCTTTGCTGTTGCTGTTTTCGTTTACCATTCCACTTTTTTCTTATTATTGTCGCCTTGCTGCGGCTTTGACTCATCCTTATTTTCAATAACAACCTCATCCTTCTGTGGAAACAAACTCTCCTTCCTTAAAGCCTTCTCAATTAACTTCTCAAAAGAGTCATCAATATGGTCGGTCAATTGCTTTCCCATGTTCTCATCAAATTCCAAGATAAATTTCTCGTTTTTCTGGTAAGGGGTCATAATATATGAACGAGCATACTTAGATAAAGCTTTAAACTCGGCCACATGCTCACTAATTGGTCGGGCTCCTTGCTTAAGCTCAACAAACTTCTTAAATTATTTCTGGACCGTAGAAATGAACTTCTCCTCAAACTTAGTTCTAAACTGATCCCAAGTGATCTGGTCCTCTGGTGTCTCCAAGGTAACAAAATTCCACCAATCCATCGCTTGACCTTGTAGTTGCCTCGATGGAAGTTTCTTCTTAGTTGCTTCGTCAATTCCTAAGTCTCCAAGGATTCGAACATAGGTATCCAACCAATTCTGAACTTCAACGCGGTTCTGTCCCAACAAATGACTTGCTACCCGGAGAAGTATAATCCATGCATAACTTAGCAAAACCCATTGCCCTAGGTGCCTACATAGTAACGCCACCATATACTGCCACTCCTGGAGTGGGCATCCTCCCCATGATCGCGGCCATCATGGCCTCGAACATAGCAGACAGGCATAGTAGCTGCAGCTCCCAACTGGCTATCGTCGCTTGCCCCTTCAGTCGTAGACTCATCCCTGGCAGTGTATCTTGAAGTTCATTGACTCATCCTTACTCTGAAATGAGAGTCAATTCACATTAGAGAAAGACGCATTGGTGTTCATGTGCTTACTAACCTACTAAACTATACTATACTATGTACATATATAATACAGTAATCATCCAAATAAAATTATAAATACGTCTCTCATACGCATTTACGTTCACGAGCTTTGGGTAAAATCGATTAACCAAAGATCAAATACCAAATGTGATAACGCCCGTACCTCCTGCACCGAACTAAGGAATGGTGCGCTGTATGACGTGCCAGGCCGGTACAATACGATTATCATGGTAGAATAACTCGAAATGAAACTTGTCGTATAACTCATAATGCATGGATAATATATAATAATAAAATTGTAACAACCGCCTGAAATGGGCCTAAATTTCATCCTAGAAAAGGCCCATCCAAACTTAGAGCCACTCTTAATGGGTCGTTGGTTTAGACATTACGTTATGGAAATCTCACATAGCAGAACGAGAAAGTATAATACTAAAATATGACATACCATTTTATTAAAAAGCCACAGAATTCAAACGCAGATTGTCAAGATACAATTATACCATAGGTGCAACAATGAACTTATAATTAAAAGTTTCCATAAGCAATACAACAATGATAACTATTAATAACATAATATCTACATTTTTGTCTTCAGTCTTCATCATTCCTTCGTCCATTGAATCTACCCCACATACTAACTAAAACGACCTGAACTTCCCGGCCGGCCTAAAATGAACAAGAAGTCCGACTGCTTTGAGAACAAGACTAATCGGAACGCAAACAGAAGAACATTTCATTGTTTATTACAACAATTACATCAGAGTACAAGAATATAACAGAGTATGAATAAATAATATACAATTGATAAATATCAGAGATTCAAATTACAAAGCAGCGGAAAAATAATACATAACACAACTGAAAGAAATACACGGATATAGAGCTTTCCGAATATAGCTCTAGCTCTAAACCAGGATCCTGTAAAAATAAATCTGCAAAACCAAAAGCACCAGCTGCCCATGTGGAAAATAGGCGCACCCAGAGTTTAGGTTAAAGCAATAAACTCCAGGGCAGTCATGTGACTGGTGTGAGAACTAAAAATAGTTATTAACTTGGTTTTAAAGTAAGGTAAATCAAGGGACCACGCCGTATAACACGGAACTGGTTTTCACCCTAAGAATACCAGTGCATAAACAACAGCGCAATGCTAAAGAAGAAAAATGAAGCTATTATAAGACATGTCCCATCACAGAATGCAACGCAGGCCGGAGGATAGAGTTTTACCTTATAATAGCCAAATAATGCTTGATACACGAAATTTAATCTTTTATTATTACTATAAGTGAAGAAATAAACTTCAAACATAAATGTATCAATCATACATGGCATAGTATCCCATGCTACTATGTTGCCATACTAGTTCTGCAATTAAAACCGAAATGTCACGTATTGGAAATTGGATTCCATCTATGAACCAAGGCAAGGGATCATCCTTACCGAATTCGAGACAATCTAGCCCATGTCTAAGGAATTGAACGCATCGTTCCTTAGGAGCCACAGGACTGGTCCACACTAAGTGGATTAATAATCCCTAAACAATACGTTTCCTCGCCTTATGGGGCGTAAGTCTGGTTAGCATGTCGACCATGTCATCCATCGGCCCTGTAGTGACCGATATATCCGAGGCACCTCGCTATCCATCAAATAATATGCAACATCCACGTGAGTAAAATGTCTGGAATCCATACCATGACACCACTCCAAGCTAGAAGGAAACACATGTTCTCCCTGGATCGTCTCTTGTTTCTAGTTCATACCGGGGTGTGAGGCTCAGGAATTAATGCTATACACAAAGCTATGCCATTTACGGCCGTGCTTTGATCATCAACCATAAGACTCTGCTTTTCAACAGAAGCCTTGATCATTTGCATCTCAGCATGCCACACAGGAAATTCACCCCATGTAAATGATGTCTATCGATATATAACCTCTGAGCTCGTACGTCTCAGAGAAGGGCGTTAAGCAAGAGAATAAATTCTCTGCCGCCAAAAAGATATATATTTAATAGAGATCAATCAACACAGAATAAAATACAATGTCAGTCACACATCCATTTACAAGTTCGTTCTGGGTCTGAACGAAACCGGAGGAACTTTATTCCTCGTCTCATATGTCCAATACAGGAGAGAGGTCCTCGCATATCCAGTCAATCTCCAAGTACGACTGGACGATCACCACTTATTATCTTGTTTTGGGTGTACAACCCAATCAAGACATCAGTAATCATACAAACGATGTGAAGACCTCTGATCTCTAACTACCGTCTTCATCGTCGACTTATCGTCGAATCAATTATTCAGAATGGGTACAAACCCGGCTTTTTCGAATAATTCACGTATTTTATAATCAAGTGCTATAAAAACACAACATACGCCTCATTCCAATCTAGAATGTTCTTTTAATAAAATATTCATATCTTTAGGGAAAGGTTCCCATTAATTTTATCAAAGATAAATTCTTTTAAATTTATTCTTTAATCTTCCTTTGGATACCATTTCAAAATATTTCATTATCTTTTCAATTCTAAACCAAATTAAGGTTTATCTAACTAGTCGGGATTAACGAGCCATACCGATGTAATCATTTGTTTAATTTCCTAATCCCAACCTATTCATCCTATGGAGTAAATTTGGTAATACTACATATCTAACACCACGGTGTTATCGATAAAATTTAATTACCATTTCACGTTCAAATCTAATTAAAGATTTGACTATCGCCTGGAGTAAAACTGATGATACTCCATTCTCGATCATTTCCCAAATTTGATAATTTAAATGATCACATTTCAATCTAATTAAAGATTCATTAAAACTTTACTTAGTTTTAATCTTCCAACAATCATTATTTAATGATTATTTAACTTTGGGAAATCAAACATGCCGCATCGACAATCTACACTGTACTATTGATTTATGCCGATATATAACCTCTAAGCTCGTACGTCTCAGAGAAGGATGTTAAGCGAGAGAATGAATTCCCCGCCACCAAACAGATATATATTTAGCATAGATCGACCATATAGTTCAAAATACAATGTTAGATATGTAATCCTGTCTTTAACTACGTTAAAAAAACCAATGTCATTTAAAATACGGTTCACGATAAACCCAAAATCACATTCCATTAATTATGGAATCTTCAGGAAAAACATATCAATATATAATCGATATCAATTTCCGTATCCGACTAATAATATAAATGAAATAACGACAAAGCCTTTTTAATTCCATATATATCAACAGTCTTCTTCCACAGAAGCTCACTTCGATTATTACCAAATTGAATTCCATTCAATTCCAATTTAATATATTACATTAGAAAACTTTACTTTGGAAAATATCCATTAAATCTTAGTTAAAAGATTTATAAATTCTAAATCATATCCTCACTGTTAATTAGGTTAAATAACAAGTGTTATTTAAAACATTGTTCATGATAAACCTAAAAATCCTATTTCAATTCAATTCCAATTAAATATTAATTAATTGGTAAACTTCATTAAATTTTAATTAGAAGATTTATTCTTTTCTCAACTGGGTTTAAGAATAGTGTTAATGAAGACACCATTCACGACAAACCCAAAATTCAATTTCATATCAAATACAAGACTTTGAATAGAAATTATATCATCTTATATTCAGTATCAAATTCTGAAACTAACGGATATCGTATTGGGAATAACGATATCTGTATCTTCCAAATTCCCATAACCATATCCATATAACCACGGAATCCAATATCGAAATATTCCGAAGATTATTTCCATTCCAATTTATTCATTGGAAAATTCAAGTTATTTTAAAATTTCAAATCCAATTTATTCATTTAAAAACATTGGATTATCATTCTAGTTAATAACTAGTTCATTTCGATAAAAATATATTTTTTTCTTCCCAAACGTGGAGTTTTTCATCCAAATTATTTCCAAATCATTTATTATGATTTTACACAAATTAATAATATTTTTAATAATTTTATCAAGGCCCATATAGTCGGTTTCCAATATCGGCCACCGAACTGCATCCATAGCGACTTTTCCAAATTTGATTTGAACATAACTCCAAATCCAACCCTTAGATTTCAAATCTCTTATATTCATTGGGAAACTCTTTTCGATACGAACCCAACGGTTCTAGTTTTAGGAGAATCTGACGGTCGAATCTCCCGTAACGTCAATTCGAAGTCAATGGTCGAAATTCATGAACGGTCGTTGCGCGGCGCGTTCTATTCAGGCCATTAAATATATATATAATATATTATATATATTTCGCCGATTTCCTTTTAAAATGTATTTTATAAATCGTTTTTATAAATTCGTTTTAAAGCGATTCTAAATTCATTTTCAATTTTAAATCAAAATTGAATATTCCTTATCATTATAATATTTAAATGATAATATTTTCAAAGTATCAGATTTGAAATCATTTCCTTTTCGATATTCCTTATAAAAATAAATAAAATCGATATAAATATCATTCGCGTTAAAATGGCACATATCTAATCAATACGGCTTCACATATTTCAATATTTTCGTGTCCATCCAAAATCGGACATCAAGTTCACATTTTAATCCTTTACTGAATATTATTTTAAAATATTCGTTATTTTAAAATATTAGTTATTTTAAAATATTCTTTATTTCTGAATTTGACTCAGACACAGTCAATTACCATATAATGTTATTTATATGGATTTCATACAACACATGTACACAACAACAATGATACACAATCATCCATCATCCAAAGTGCATTGCACAACTGCATAATCATTAAATATAAATAATTAACACTTACCACAGTCTGTCAACCCATCGATTGACATACAACTAAACAATTGGGATTATTGTACGTCAAACATCATCCCAATACCCATGTGGGATTTCAACCAACAAATACTGAATATAATTTGTGCAGTTGGGCGATGTGTAAAATTTATCGTCCCAATCAATATCAGTCAAATGGGTGTACATAAACAAATCGTCCGATTTGTAAATGAATATTTATTTTCATTTAGGAAAATTTTATGTCGTTCATATATACGTTAAAAATTATATTTTTAATGATAAAATACTTTATTCAACACATGAATATTTTATATAGTTTATGCATTCAATAAAAATGATATTTTTATTGTTCAAACATTTTATTCAACACAATACAGTCAATTTCACCACAATTCAATCCAAACAAACATCCATGGTTTGTACAATAAATAGTTTCGGGGGCTTCTAAGTCTCATCTGCAACCTAATATATATTTAACTATAAAATAATTAGAGTGAGAAGGAATTCTCACCTTTAGGTTCCACTCCGTCGTTCTTTACTGGACGGTTTGGATTCTATTTTGCTTCCAGTCGGTTCCATTGCAATCTGTTTCACGCGGTTTATGTTAAAAATCACATTATTAAACAACAATCTTTATAAATAAAAATCACATTTTTATTACTCTATATATATATATATATATATTAAAAATCGTATTTTTAACACAATGATATTTTTAAAACAATGTATATAATTTAAAAATCATATTTTTAAACCAAATGTATTTATAAAAAAAATCATATTTTTATTTTAAAACCATATATATAAAAATCATATTTTTAATTCTAAATTATATATATGATAAAAACAATGCTAATTTCAATTTCAAAAATATTGCTATTTTTACTTACAAAATCAATGCTATTTTTATCTACAAAATCAATGCTATTTTAATCTACAAAATCAATGCTATTTTTATTTTAAAAATAGTACTATTTTTATTTACAAAATTCTTTCATAATAAAAATACATTTTTAACACAATGTTATATCATATAAAAATTACATTTTTATTAACAGTGTTATTTATATAAAAATAACATTTTTAAACAATACTATAAAATTATTGTTTACTAATATAATTAATGAATTAACCAATGTAGATTACCTTCCTGTAAATCGCCTGGACCTCATTGAGCACTACTCAAATTGATTCCATTGCGTAGTGTTCGACTCAACAATCCTAACGCATCTGAAATCATCAATTTCTGATATCCAGATAAAAAGTTATCAACATTATTGTCTAAACAATTTTTTATACACACTAATATTCCTTAATTACAATTAAAATAAATTAACTACACAAAAAATTATGCTGCTGTTTTTGTTCTTTACTCATCATCTTCGTTCCAGATTGAGAAAATCAACCCATCGCTCACGCAAATGTCCCACGCCGCTCATCACCCAAGGCACTGGAGTACCATCAACCACCACCACCTCAAAGAGCATCACGCCGCCTTTCCCCTCCATTGATCTCGCCCTAGAATCTCGTGCGAATGCAGCCACTTTGAGGCTTAAATTCTCTCAGCTCACAACATCAGGTTCGATCATCCCCATATGGAATTAAAGAGGACAAAAATCTCTACAATGTTTATTTTATAAATGTCGTGAATTATGGGATGGATGAGAGAATTTGGTGGAGGAAGGATTGAACGCGTTGTTCGTTCATTTCAAAGGAGCGGAGGCGGGTTAAAAAAATTTGACCGTGTAATGAATGGTTTGACTAGGGTTTGCCCTATATTTATATTTATTTTATATAATTTAATTCGTAAAATATCTTGTTAAATGTCACAAACTCCAAATCAAGCCCAAAGACTATTGCCCCTAGCTAAATACCCCATTCTGGACACAATGGAATATGTTTCGTAAGCCCGTTCGATTGTTTCAGTCAGTTTCTCTCAATATTAAAATATAAAACATTCAATATTGGATTTGAACGTCTATTTTAATTTACTGGGGCCACATACTAATTCCAAAAATTCCCAAAAAATAAATCTAGCTACATTTTGACGATACGGTCATAACATAACTAATTTCGTCGAATTTGGAGGCCATTTGAAAAATGACCATTTTCCAGTCGATTAAATTCAAACTAAAATTATCAAACACATTTAAATTCACCACGCTCACATATTAATTCCAAAAAAATATAAAAACTGGAATCTAGCAATAATTTGACATTCCGGGTCCAACAAAAGTGGTTTCGTCGAAAACAGAGGTCATTTGCAAAATGGCTATTTTTAAGGGCCATATATTATATAAATTCCACAGCGACTATTTTAAATTTTAAACTGGACATAACTTTCATTTCCCATTATGAAATCTCAAATTTTCACATTCATTAGAAAGATATAATTTAACATATTCAAATATTTCTAGTTTTACTGAAATCCGATTTATTTTGAATCCTATACATTCAATTGAAATTTAAAATCGAATTTTCAAACTACCGTGCCATTTCAGGCTCGTTTTATAATTAAAATAAATTTATTCGTTTTGACTTCGATTTAAATAAATTTTTAGTCATTATTATTTAAAATAACTCATTTTAAATACCCAAAGTCCATTAAAATAGCTAAAATAAAAATTTTAAATTGGTTCTGAAAATTCGGGTTGTTACGCTAACATGTTGGATATGCTAAGGAGAGATGTCAGAACATAAACTCATATGTGACTGAAAGTAGTATTTACTTAAAGACTATACCCTAAATTTAATAGGTTATATATATTAAGGTTTGTCTACGCAGCACACAAACATTCACATGAACACAAAGTATCTAATCAATGAGGTGGACAACCGAATCAATCGCTTAAGACCTTCATTAGTGCATTTAGGGTAAGGACCCAACGAGGTAGGCATTCTCGGTCGCATATGGCCCTATTAAAGGTGGATTCTATGATCTCTTATAACCCTGAGGCGGACCTAGCCCCTTAAGACCCCGTCCTAATACGTCAACGTTCTTAAGTCTATACTCTCACAGGTTGTATGAGAAGTAGTATTGCGAATATTACTACTTAACTGATAATATGGTAGAATAACTATGTCACTTAAGACTCCTTTTAGACATTTAGTGAGCATGCTATGGCCACATATCATACATAAACCAATCCTTTCCCTAGTTTAGCCCTTACAAGCTTCTAAAGGAAGTGGACATCCCCCGTGAACTACCCTGCTCCATCAACGCTATGCCTACCCACTTTCAGAGAAGGAGGACCCATAGACTTACTTCGAATCTAATAAGTGTGGATCCCATGAATTTGGTACCTATCCAAGGAATAAACCTTTGGATAAGATCCTAGTCCTAACCACTTAAGACCCAAACTAGATAAGAAGAGAGTCAACCACTTAAGACCTTCCCAAGGCGTAGTAAACCTGCCTATTCTCACACATAATAGGTTTACTACACACATTAGATCTCTCATATTAAACCGTATACTTGTAGTGTAGGATATGTCGGGCGGTTCCGGGCAGACTTCTACTACGAGTGTTTTAACCTCGTGCCATAGTGTAATAGATTTGAATGACCCATGGCACCCAGAACTCTCACATTAGTCGAACCCATTTGTGGTTACTAGATTTGTCGGTCGATTCCAGGCAGACATCTACCACAAATGGCAACTAACCTGGTGTTTGTGTGTCACTATTTAATATATACACAAACCATTCTATACGCACGCACAAACAATCAATATATGGGGACATTTCAAATTAGAATCTTATCCTAATCGCAGTAATACATAATTATTACGCTAATTATGTTAATTACGCTATATAAGTAAAATATTTAGTACATATAAATAACGCTAGTTTTTTGTATGAATGAAGGAACATTCTAATTTGGTAAAATTGTCAACTTGTTCCAAGTTCAAGGTATACAAGTTAATTTCCACATTTGACCACTACATTCAAGGCATAATGACGTAATTGCATAATAACATATAGCAGTAATGGAAAATACAACATACATACAATTACAACTTGCATCCTAGGCTTATTGGGATAATTCTAGTAATGAACCAAGAGTAAGGTGTAATTTCATATATATATACATACATACATATATATATATATACATACATATACTTAGACCTTTATTCATCTAATTTACCCATTTTCTCATATTGCACATAAAAACGGTCATTTTTGATTGGCTTCAAATACGAATACGTTCGGATTGTCTAATTAGAACAGAACCAAAACCTATTCAAATAATGAATCAAATCAAATCTAAACCTTTTTTAGGTTACAAACAAAGATTTAGACAAAAAGGATAAATCATATAAAATAAAAGTACATCATCCAAATGTTCTCAATTCGCTACTAAAACCAAATCCACAAACCCAATATAAACTGACAATTCTTGCGAAATACATAAAAACAGAGGATTTAGTGGTTTTACAGTTTAATATTGTCAGTATACCAAATCCTCTTAGGCATACAAATCCATATGATAATCTTCAAATGTAGAATATGCCTAAGGAAATACTAATTCCACTCATAGTGATTGGAATGGTCGTAGATCTGACGTTATTGTGCATGTTTGAACGTTATGGGTTGGTACCGGTCCATACATTTAGCGTATTTTGGCATGAACTTTTTTCGTGCTTCCTCCCTTTGTCTTCTAGAGTGTCTTAGCCAAATTTTGTCTAAATCCGATCATTTGAACCTCCAATTTGTTAAGTTCTTCAATCCTAAGATCCACGGCAACTAATTCTAACAAACAACTCAATCAATTCAATCAAAACAAATATCAATTCATATAGCACTGAACATACAAACATGAACAATTCACAATTTTGGCAAAAACATATCATAAACATAAGATCTAGCATGATTTGGATCTCCGTCTTCTAAAACTAAACTTTTGATGTTACTTGCCTTACAATAATTTCTAGATGTCTATTATGAATCTGCACCCCGCAACTAGAAAGAGATTCTTTAACCAAAAAGAATCCAGTTCAGATGTATGATACCTATCCAGAAGTTAATTTTGTTTCTGTGTATAAAATATATCCTTACTTGTTCTATCCTTCAACTCCTATAAAATAAACTTGGAAGTTTTTTAGTTTTGATAGGCCTCAACCATTCTCTTATTCTATCTTGAGCCAAATCGACAAACTTCTATTCATTCCATCTTGTTTCTATGAATTTCGTTAATCCATGGGCAGGCAAGAGACAACCTGGCGAATTGAAACGTCTTAGTATCTAGAGGAAAAGAAAGCAAAAGCGATTCCCGTAGTAGCGGCGAGCGAAATGGAGGTCTAGCGGAGTTAGCTCTAGCTCTTATTTCTTTCTCCTCCCTCATGTTGAGTTTTTCAATTTTTCTTGATAAATGATTAGTTACAAAAGGGTTTTTTTTAGTGAATGTGCCACAACTGATTACTCCTTATTTTTTTCTATTCCTTTCATAGAGCCTGCAGTTGCCCTTTCATGAGCGGGGACAGAATGAAACGACCATAATAAAGACACATACTTTCTAGTGATTTATTTATGGAGTATTTCAGGAGGAACTGTAACGAATTCGGGTATTTGGAGCTATGAAGGCATGGCCGGAGCACATATTATGTAATGAGCCCATAAATGGTTAAAGCATCCATAAAATCTAGACTAAGCAATAAGGTGCCTCTTATTTTTCAAGGGAAAATGCGAAAGAATGAAATAGGAATGAAAAGCGTCCATTGTCTAATGGATAGGACAGAGGTCTTCTAAACCTTTGGTATAGGTTCAAATCATATAAACATGATTAATCCAACATTTATCCAGTTAATATAATCAAATTAGGTTTTTCTAGGACTTCTAAATCAAAATTGAACATATATGTTCAGATCTAAGGTGATTACAACGTATATCAATCAAATTAACATAGATCTAATCCATACAGCCCTTTGCTTCTGTGTGAGAGATATCTATCACTCACCTAATCCCTAATTCGATGTAAATCCAATGAGATCAGATTTGGACAGGGCTGAAAACCTTCGGATCTGATGCTATTCGATGTGATCTAACTTCCCTTGTTGATGATCTATCTTGTAGATGCAATCTGCTATGAATAGGTATGAAGAGAATAAAGAATTAAGGTTTTAACTTGAACCGGAGAATCACAAACCCCAACCTAAAGTTTATAATGGAGAGAGTAAGCCAAGTTCTCTACCCAACCGCCCCTATTTATATATGCAGATCGTTATTACAATGGGCTTGGCTAATCATCCTATTGGCTGCTTACCAGTCTGCCTAATAGCAATTGAAACTTAAAACAACAATTCCTTCCGAACCGCTGAACCAAGTCCATCATGTAACCATTCTACGAAATCTTAAACCATCATTCCAATCGAATGAGACCGATTTCAGCACTTGGTTCGATCCCTATCAAAAGATATGACCCAAACAGTAAACTCAAGGTAAAATTGTCATAAATGAATTTGGTAAAAATCATGGACATGTCTCACACCTCCATGAACAACATATTAATGTAACGGCCTGCAAATCCGTACTATTTGAGTTGACTAATAACACCACATGTCCAACCCAAATTGCACAGAAATACGAATCATTATTAGAAAGAAGTTAGAGGATGTGAAATAGAAAGAAGGAAATATTAGAATAGAAGAAAACGAAGATCAAAAACTCACAGTGGAATGAATAAATATATTAGGTAACATAAACTTTGAAATACAATTCGGTAACTTTATATACATACCATCAGCAGAGCACAACAGCTATTTCTGGAACAGTTGTTAACACCTGTTTCCAGATACAAACATGGTACACAGCGGAATATATTGTAACACCCCACGTCCATTAATGTAACTCGCAAAGGGAATGCATTAACTTCCATGGAGCATTTTAAGTGAATATAGAACAGAAAATCACAACATGACAGATATAAAGCAGTACTTGAAAATTCAAAACTTTATTTATTGCAGCAGAAGGTAAATATGTTTAGTTACATCATCAAAAACCACAAACCAAAGTCAAGTACATAATGTCCATCTTGATAAAACAAAGTACATAATCCCACTGTTACAAATAGCCATAAAGAAAATGATAGGCTGAACTTTACTTCAGCAATCCAAATCCAAGTGCTCCCAAAGAGATCCCAATCAAGCTCCACTAGTACTAGTCCCACCCTTAGAACCTGGAGGGGGGGGATGGAAGAAAAGAGGTGGAAACAAAGGGGGTCAGACATAAAGTATGGCGAGTGCGATAACTCTAACAACATAATTATTAAAGCAATATGATAAGATATAAGCTGGAGAATAAGGTAATGACTGTGTGAACCACATGGGTATGGCAAGGCAATCAAGAGAAACAGAGATAACGTTAATGGCGCTTCCTAATCAATATAGGATAATTACTATACTCTACCGTACTATACTAACACTAACTGCACCCCTACTAGTCACTCTAGAAATTTGATCCCTCTTGGCTAAATAGAACGATGATAGCTTCGTGTACTACTAGATGTACCCACTATCCACCATGTTTGACTGTATATCTCTAGTTGCTATCATAGGTACCCAGCGTGTACCTATCCCCACTAGATGTACACCTTCAATAAGTAATAATGGTAATTCCACGTACTCCTAGCTAACGTCATAGGTGCCGCTTTCTCCTATCTCCAATAGGTGTACCCCCTTAATAATTATTAATAATAGTGGTAGCTTCGTGTACCCCTAGCTGACTACATAGGTGTCGTCTACTCCTATCTCCACTAGGTGTACCCACTACCCTGCCCCATTCGTTCGGCTCCCTAACTCGTAGATACCCGTGCTGGCCCCACAGTGGGGTGTATCACTCCCCAAAGTGGCAACCCGATACCACCAATAATGCACGGCTTATACCTACACGATGCAACAACGTCTTACCTACCAGTCCGGGTTCACACACGCATATGAACCCGTTGGACTTGCGTTGCCACCGCTAACCCAGTTTGACCTCTTACAGTCAAGCCCAGTATGCGTGTCCCGTCCTCGACTTGGGTCGAGCCCACAAAGATACGAATGGTTACTGGTTGAAACGGGCCCCCATTACTTGACACAAGCTATCCACCTAAGCTTGGTCCCCTCTAGTATATCCCACTTAACCCACTTCATGTCCACTTACATGTTTTAAATTTGGTTAAGGGTTTCTATTAGTAATTCCACATGCCACCCAAGGCACCCACTTAACCCCTATGTCCCACTTACATGTTTTAACTTGGTTAAGTGTTACTAATCGTATTTCCTCATGCCACCCAAGGCACCCACTAGATTCCACATGCCACCAAGGCACCCACTTAACCCCCTCATGTCCCACTACATGTTTATCTGGTTAAGTGTTTCTTAATTCATTAAGACCGTAACCTCATAAAGACCTCTCACATTAGACTGGCATTTGTGGCAGCTGGATTTGCCGGGCGGGTCCGGGCAGTCTTATACCACAAAAGAGCCTAACCTTGTGTCTTTACAATTGTCACGTATTTAATTTATGCCTAAGACCTCTCACATTAGACTGACATTTGTGGAAGCTGGATTTGCCGGGCGGGTCCGGGCAGTCTTACACCACAAAAGAGTCTAACCTCGTGTCTTAGACATTTAATTACTCCTAATTAATCATTCCCCAATTTGAATTACTTTCCCTATTCAAATTATGAATCAATTCCAAATTTAACGATGTCCATAATTGACTCAATTATGTCCATCCATTTATGTTATGTAAAATCATACCAATTTTCACCACAATTATATTTTATTCCTTTAAAATTAATAACATGCCTTTTTAGGCCATTACATGCCAAATTCACAATATGTGTGTATCCACTATTATCCCCATCGTACCCCCGTCATTCGTTCACTTAACATGACATATACATATTAGACTAGCAAATAGTCTAATACTTAAAAAAAGGAAATAAACGTCACAAAGTCACATACACACAATAATAGATCTAATTTGCATCTAACTTGCAATTAAGAATTACAACATACTTGCATAGTCTTTGTATTATCAAGGATCCAAAAATCATAGATCTAAAAGGTGTGAACTTGCATGTATGAACATAGTTTTACACCCAACTAGCCTAGGTAATTATCACAAACTTACATAAACTATGTATGTCGTCAACCTAAACATAAAGGTGTTATCTTGCATAACTATGGATCCAATAAAAGGTGTTAACTTGCATAACTATGCATGTCATTGTTTCAACATAAAAAATGTCAACATGAATATGGATCTAAACTTTAAAGGTGTGAACTTGTATATATGTGAATCCTATTATCACTTAAACTTGCATATGAACATAATACTTATACGAACTAGCATATGTTCCACATCCATATTCGCATAAAAACTAATGTCATAAACCTAGGTGATTGGATTATAAAAAAAGGGATTCATTGACACAAGTTAACATCATGAACTACTAGCATATATTTTAGATCCAAACTTACATAACTTCATATAATTCGCATACAACTTGCGTGATCCTATTAACTTGCATAACATCATATGTACAACTTGCATAATCATATTAACTTGCATAATATCATATATGAAACTTGCATAATCATATTAACTTTCATAACATCATATGTGAAACTTGCATAATCATACATGAAACTGGCATAACAACATGCATGAAACTTGCATAACATCATACATGAAACTTGTAGAACATCATATATAAAACTTGCATAACATCATATATAAAACTTGCATAACATCATATAATATGAATCAAGCTAACATACATGATTAAACATATGAATTAGATTCACAACCACAACTTATAATCCAACGTATATCACATCATAATTAATTTAGCAATTATTTTGTTAAAGTGATCGAACTCACAACTCAAAAGCGGTCTTGAGTTCTGAATTCTGATTTCTGGAGTTGTATTAGCTCTCCTTTGAAGAAGATTCGTTGTTAGGGTTGAATAGGACTAATTTGATTTGCTGTTCTTCCTCTTAAATTTGTGGCGGCTACTCTAGGGTTCAAGACGACAGCATGACGGCCATAGTTTCAATTTTAATTTTGATTTAGGGTTTGAGTCTATGGGTCTTTTTATAGAGTTTTGAATTAATTTAAGCCGTCGGATGATCTTAGGGTTATTCATAGCCATTCAGTTAAGACAGGGTGATGAATCAGCCCTAATGACTCAGCAAGGAGTCAGAAAGGACTCAGCAATGAGTCACAACACAGATCAGACTGAACCAGAAAGCTGTGCAGATTTTTCCCTCGGCCTGGGCGCACTTGGCAGGTGCGCCAGTGCAACTTTGTACTGGCGCACTTCCCAAGTGCGCCAGTACAATCCTTTTTTTTTCTTATTTTTTCTTTTTGCCACCAAACTTCGTTCGTCCATAACTCCATCCGGTACCCGTTTCCTGAAAACTCGGACTCTATTTCAACCAGAATTCCGAGACAAACACAATGGCGCAACCCCATTCCTTTAATTCTCACGTCTGATATTAATTATTCTTTATTTTAGTTAATTCGATTATTCAAAAATCCGGGGTGTTACATTCTCCCCTCCTTAAAGGATTTCGCCCCTGAAATCTCCAAGTTAAGGAGAATGCATATCCTACCATCCAAACAACCATCTACTCAACCATCAAACACGGGCATCCATTGTCCTTACAAAATTTCTAATGCTGTAAGAACATGTGCAAGAAGTGTGTGTATATGTTCCTTATCTAATGCTAAATCAGGCGGTCTACTGATTCAGTTGACCTCCTTAATGCAAACCATGATAGTGCCATGCGTCCATCATGTATGCGAAAGAACCCTATCGATACATATTATTTCTACATGTGTGCACAACCATTCACCAAAATGCAACATCCATATGATGGTACAACCATTACTTAAATATGTACACACATTTATATGCAATATGAAGTGACTGAGCCGATCTAGTGCCTAAAGTGTGTGTATATGCATCCACGAGCAACCACTAGCAAACACTTGCATCAACATGCATCCATCATCCATAACATGTCTCAAACACATGTTTCAACCATAGGATTACCCTATCTAAAGGTCAAAGATACTAGCGAGAGGACATACTAAAGATAAGATAAGTACAAGGTAAGCGATAAAGGAGAAATTAAAAGACATACCCTCGAAAAGAAAAGGGTATAATGAACGCATCTTCGCTTCCGTCTCCCAAGTAGCGTTGCTCTCATCATCTCCCCATTGTACTTTGACTAGTTTGACCTCTCGATTCCTCAACTTCTTAATCTCCGACCCAAGAATGCGCGTAGGAGCTTGTCGAATCGTCGCATCGCGCTCGATCTCCACCTCTCTAAGCAAGCTCGGCTCTACCACTTCCGCGTTCTCGTGCAAGCACTTCCTCAAATATGATACATGGAATACGTCGTGTACACCACTAAGTCTCTCGGGCAACTCCACTCTATACGCCATCTGCCCAATCCTTTCCTTAATAGGAAACGACCCTACAAATCTTGGTGCTAACTTCCCAACGGAGCCAAAGCGAACGACGTTTCGTAATGGAGACACCTTGACAAAGACCATGTCCCCAATATCAAACTCAAGATCTGTCCTCCTCTTGTCCGCATAAGATTTTTGCCTATCTTGTGCCGTCTTCATCCTCCTTCGAATCAAATCGATCTTTTCCGAAGTCTCTCTAATCCTATCGGGTCCAAGCAAGATCTTATCTGTAGATTTCCACCAACATGTAGGCGAACGACACGGCCGTCCATAAAGAGCCTCGAACGGTGCCATGCCAATGCTAGACTGAAAGCTGTTATTATATGCGAACTCCACCAACGGAAGATGTTCCTCCCATGTACCTCCGAAGTCTAAGACACATAACCTCAACAGGTCCTCTAGAATACGATTCACCCTCTCGGTCTGACCGTCTGTCTGAGGATGATATGCGGTGCTCAAACATAACTGAGTCCCTACCGCCTCTTGCAAGCTTTTCCAAAATTCGCTAGTGAAAATAGGATCGCGGTCGCTCACTATGTTAGAAAGAACACCGGGCAACCGAACTATTTCTCGAATGTATACGGAGGCTAACCACGGAGCAGTACTCTTACTCTTCACGGGAATGAAATGGGCGCTCTTAGTAAGTCTGTCTACCACGATCCAAATCCCCGTATTACCCTTTCTCGATCTTGGTAATCCGTCAACAAAGTCCATCGAAACACTTTCCCACTTCCATTGTGGGACCTCCAATGGGTAAAGCAATCCACCAGGCTTCTTTTGCTCTGCTTTTACTTGTTGGCACACCAAGCATCTAGCGACATACTCGGCCACATCCCTCTTTATACCGGCCCAAAAGTAAACTCGTCTCATGTCCATGTACATCTTTTCCCCGCCGGGATGGATAGTCATCTTCGAACGATGGGCATCATCAAGAATGGTCTTCCTCAAATTCTCGTCATGTGGTACACAAAATCTACCGTCCCTACGCAACCAACCCTTATCATCTAGGGTATACCTACGGAGATTGCTCGATGACTCCCCTCTTTTGAGCTTCTCTATTAACTCAACCAACTGTGCGTCATCTTGCTGTGCCTCACCAATCCATCCAAAAAGCGTAGGTCTGACCTTTAAGGATGCTAGCAAACCGGGTACAAAATCAATGGATGGTCTAAAGTCAAAGGTAGATATAAACTCTAAGCTACGCCGGTCGACAAACAAAGGACTCAATGTCAGCTTTTTCCTACTTAAGGCATCCGCCACAACGTTACCCTTGTCAGGGGTATATGCTATCTCGAAATCGTAGGACGCCAAGAACTCTATCCACCATAACATATCACACTTCCCTAGAGACCACATGCCCTAAAATCCTCACTTCTTTCCTCCAAAAATGGTATTTTGGAGAACTTAGCTTTAAGTTGGTGCACTTGTAGGGTCCCTAAGCTTTCCCTAAGATGTAGGGCATGCTCTTATCTGCTTCTAGAGAAAACCAGGATATAATCCCATGCAAAATCGTCACAACTATCCATCTCTCATAGAGACCATCCTAGTCGAACTCGACATCCCCCAAGTGCAAGCCCCAAAGGCCTAAACCAATATCAGACAAAAACCCAAGGGATACCTCCTTCGAATTCAGACAACCTACGTGAGATGATACTAGTAAGACGGCTAACCACTTGAGCACTTGACCGACTCTGGCTGTCCTTGCCATTCTTGCTCCAAAACCACCACTGATCACATAACAAGCTTTGCTTAATCTATTAAGCACATACGAAAACTTATTTCGCGCCTCTGGGTAAACCCCGCACTTTATCAAAGACGTCTCCATACTCACGGACCACACAAACAGACTCCCAATCATCGTTGGATGCATCAGAAGATTTTAGGCAGCTAAGCATCACTAAACCACTAGGGTCACAAGAAATATGAGGGTCTTTCCATAACGAATCAATAGTCTAACTACCCTCCTTTCACAATCAAGGATGGCACCCCGCCTGGCTAGCCAATCCACCCCTAGAATCAAACTATAGCCCGTGAAACCAAGGACGAAGGAGTTGCATTCAATTCCAACGCCCAAGATAGACACTCTCAAATCCCGACAAACCATTGAAGGATGAGCTGAACCACCAACAGGATTTGAGACTAGGATGGGATCCTTAACTAGACTAGTATTTAGGTGCAGTGTTTCAACTAACGAAGCAGATACTAACGAGTATGAAGCGCCAAAATCAAACAAAGTTCAAATAGGATGATAAAGAAAACCAAATTTCAAACTAGATAGTCCTGTCCCCATCAGGTATACCAGCCGTGAGGGAATACAACTACCCTACAGAAGATCCTGTACTTTGTCGTTGCCTCTTTGGACAATCCTAAGGTGTCCTATTTCTCCAAAACAACTAGCCTTCTTCTTCACATTCTCCATTCGTGACCTCCCACCAAGATGAGATTTCGTCCTTTGTTAACCAAACAGCTATTTGAACCTTCCTCCCATCGTCTATCTTGAAGGTACCAACAAGCCCTCCACTTCCTTGGACTAACTTCAAGCCCGACAAACGTCTAAGTCTCTTGAAGTGGTTTTCCGTCCTTCGTACGGAAGTCCTTATTTATCTTAGAAAAAGCATCTATACGCGGAGGGGGGGAAGAACTCAAAAAAGAGAAAGAGGAAGAGATTCAAAACGGAGAATCGAAGGAAGGATATATGGCTCTTGGCGATTATGTTCTTAAAATAAACCTTTCTTTCAAAAATTCTCTTTTACAAACATATTTTTGAAAGTATTCTTTATAAAAATGCTTTTGAAAAATAGTTTTTTAAAATATCTTATCTGTTCTGGTAACCTTCAGCTCTGATACCACGTGTAACACCCCACGTCCATTAATGTCACTCGCAAAGGGAATGCATTAACTTCCATGGAGCATTTTAAGTGAATATAGAACAGAAAATCACAACAAGATAAATATAAAGCAGTACTTGAAAATCTAAAACTTTATTTATTGCAGTAGAAGGTAAATATGTTTGGTTACATCATCAAAAACCATAAATCAAAGTCAAGTACATAATATCCATCTTGATAAAACAAAGTACATAATCCCACTGTTACAAATAGCCATAAAGAAAATGATAGACTGAACTTTACTTCAGCAATCCAAATCCAAGTGCTCCCAAAGAGATCCCAATCAAGCTCCACTAGTACTAGTCCCACCCTTAGAACCTGGGGGGGGGGGGGGGAAGAAAAGAGGTGGAAACAAAGGGGGTCAGACATAAAGTCTGGCGAGTGCGATACTCTAACAACATAATTATTAAAGCAATATGATAAGATATAAGCTGGAGAATAAGGTAATGACTGTGTGAACCACATGGGTATGGCAAGGCAATCAAGAAAAACAGAGATAACGTTAATGGCGCTTCCTAATCAATATTGGATAATTACTATACTCTACCGTACTGTACCATACTGTACTGTACTAACACTAACCGCACCCCTACTAGTCACTCTAGAAATTTGATCCCTCTTGGCTAAATAGAACGATGATAGCTTCGTGTACTACTAGATGTACCCACTATCCTCCATGTTTGACGGTATATCTCTAGTTGCTATCATAGGTACCCAGCGTGTACCTATCCCCACTAGATGTACCCCATCAATAAGTAATAATGTTAATTCCACGTACTCCTATGTGCCGCCTGCTCCTATCTCCACTAGATGTACCCCCTCAATAATTATTAATAATAGTGGTAGCTTCGTGTACCCCTAGCTGACTACATAGGTGCCGTCTGCTCCTATCTCCACTAGGTGTACCCACTACCCTGCCCCATTCGATCGGCTCCCTAACTCATAGATACCTGTGCTGGCCCCACAGTGGGATGTATCACTCCCCAAAGTGGCAACCCAATACCACCAATAATGCATGGCTTATACCTACACGATGCAACAACGTCTTACCTACCAGCCCGGGTTCACACACGCATATGAACCCGTTGGACTTGCGTTGCCACCGCTAACCCGGTTTGGCCTCTTATAGTCAAGCCCAGTATGCGTGTCCCGTCCTCGACTTGGGTCGAGCCCACAAAGATACGAATGGGTTATTGGTTGAAACGGGCCCCCATTACTTGACACAAGCTATCCACCTAAGCTTGGTCCCCTCTAGTATATCTCACTTAACCCACTTCATGTCCACTTGCATGTTTTAAATTTGGTTGAGGGTTTCTATTAGCAATTCCACATGCCACCCAAGGCACCCACTTAACCCCTATGTCCCACTTACATGTTTTACCTTGGTTAAGTGTTACTAATCGTATTTCCTCATGCCACCCAAGGCACCCACTAGATTCCACAATGCCACCAAGGCACCCACTTAACCCCCTCATGTCCCACTATATGTTTATCTGGTTAAGTGTTTCTTAATTCATTAAGACCGTAACCTCATAAAGACCTCTCACATTAGACTGGCATTTGTGGCAGCTAAATTTGCCGTGCGGGTCCGGGCAGTCTTACACCACAAAAGAGCCTAACCTCGTGTCTTTACAATTGTTATGTATTTAATTTATGCCTAAGACCTCTCACATTAGACTGACATTTGTGGCAGCTGGATTTGCCGGGTGGGTCCGGGCAGTCTTACACCACAAAAGAGTCTAACCTCATGTCTTAGACATTTAATTACTCCTAATTAATCATTCCCCAATTTGAATTACTTTCCCTATTCAAATTATCAATCAATTCCAAATTTAACGATGTCCATAATTGACTCAATTGTGTCCATCCATTTATGGTATGTAAAATCATATCAATTTTCACCATAATTATATTTTATTCCTTTAAAATTAATAACATGCCTTTTTAGGCCATTACATGCCAAATTCACATTATGTGTGTATCAACTATTATCCCCATCGTACCCCCGTCATTCGTTCGCTTAACATGACATATACATATTAGACTAGCAAATAGTCTAATACTTAAAAAAAAGGAAATAAACGTCACAAAGTCACATACACACAATAATAGATCTAATTTGCATCTAACTTGCAATTAAGAATTACAACATACTTGCATAGTCTTTGTATTATCAAGGATCCAAAAATCATAGATCTAAAAGGTGTGAACTTGCATGTATGAACATAGTTTTACACCCAACTAGCCTAGGTAATTATCACAAACTTACATAAACTATGTATATCGTCAACCTAAACATAAAGGTGTCATCTTGCATAACTATGGATCCAATAAAAGGTGTTAACTTGCATAACTATGCATGTCATTGTTTCAACATAAAAAATGTCAACTTGAATATGGATCTAAACTTTAAAGGTGTGAATTTGTATATATGTGAATCCAATTATCACTTAAACTTGCATATGAACATAATACTTATACGAACTAGCATATGTTCCACATCCATATTCGCATAAAAACTGATGTCATAAACCTAGGTGATTGGATTATAAAGAAAAGGGATTCATTGACACAAGTTAACATCATGAACTACTATATATTTTAGATCCAAACTTACGTAACATCATATAATTCGCATACAACTTGCGTGATCCTATTAACTTGCATAACATCATATGTACAACTTGCATTATCATATTAACTTGCATAACATCATATATGAAACTTGCATAATCATATTAAATTGCATAACATCATATGTGAAACTTGCATAATCATACATGAAACTTGCATAATAACATACATGAAACTTGCATAACATCATACATGAAACTTGCATAACATCATATATAAAACTTGCATAACATCATATATAAAACTTGCATAACGTCATATATAAAACTTGCATAACATCATATAATATGAATCAAGCTAACATACATGATTAAACATATGAATTAGATTCACAACCACAACTTATAATCCAACGTATATCACATCATAATTAATTTAGCAATTATTTTGTTAAAGTGATCGAACTCACAACTCAAAAGCGGTCTTGAGTTCTGAATTCTGGAGTTGTATTAGCTCTCCTTTGAAGAAGATTCGTTGTTAGGGTTGAATAGGACTGATTTGATTTGCTGTTCTTCCTCTTAAATTTGTGGTGGCTACTCTAGGGTTCAAGACGACAGCCTGTCGGCCATAGTTTCAATTTTAATTCTGATTTAGGGTTTGAGTCTATGGGTCTTTTTATAGAGTTTTGAATTAATTTATGCCGTCGGATGATCTTAGGGTTATTCATAGCCATTCAGTTAAGATAGGGTGATGAGTCAGCACTAATGACTCAGTAAGGAGTCAGAAAGGACTCAGCAATGAGTCACAACACAGATCGGACTGAACCAGAAAGCTGTGCAGATTTTTCCTTCGGCCTGGGCGCACTTGGCAGGTGCGCCAGTGCAAATTTGTACTAGCGCACTTCCCAAGTGCGCCAGTGCAATCCTTTTTTTTCTTTTGTTTTTTTCTTTTTGCCACCAAACTTCGTTCGTCCATAACTCCTTCATCCGATACCCGTTTCCTGAAAACTCGGACTCTATTTCAACCAAAATTCCGAGACGAACACAATGGCGCAACCCCATTCCCTTAATTCTCACGTCTGAGATTAATTATTCTTTATTTTAGTTAATTCGATTATTCAAAAATCCAGGGTGTTACATATATGATAGTCTATAGCTAACTGGTGAAGCCTCCTGCTTCAAACTCCTCCCAGTGAATCTGAAAAATCCCGACCACTTGACTACCTGTTCAAGTTTGGGCACCCAAGGGTTTAGGCAAAAAACACAAAATAAACTCTGGGTCAGTCATGGGACTGGTGTGAGTAAACTCCAATCATTTGTTTAACTTTAAAAATCCTTTCGAAAGAAATGATAATCGTAAGACCGATTCACATATAAACACGGATGATTTTTACCTTACGATAACCCAAAATATCTTTGATATCAAAACCAGTGATATTATAATAATATCTACATCAAATAAATAGAATCTAGCGGAATGCTTGCATCTCACGCTCCATATATAATATTAAATCAAAAGCCGTATGGCGCTTATTGGAGATTGGATTTCCAAATTGATAAGGTATGGTACCACCTTCCGATCAGTGTACTATAGAGGGGATACACTGAGGTTCAACAAGAACATCTTACAACCAGGCCCACACATGACCGACCACTCATTTCGCTTGAGTGTGTTGAATGTATATCACCAACGGTTGGGATCAGCAACCGTTTCCCAAATAGGACAGCATCGATTGATTAAAGAAGTAAAAGGAATTTCTCTAGATAGGTGATTATACATCCTAATGGGAGCGACCCACATAGCCATGCTGCCTGCCCGGTTTTTGTCATTACCCGGTTGTTGAGGCTTGAGGCTACGATTAATTATCATTCATTGATAGCACAATCACTTTGAATGCGAAATTGTCAGATCCGTTAATCATTAATCGATTTGCACAAATATATTGGATATTATGCTAAGAGAATAAATCCTCTGGCACCATATATATTTATACAGAACAACATATTCGATCATTGGAAATACTTTGTCAGACATTCGTTTATTTACGTTCGTTCTGGGATTGAACGAAACCGAAGGCACCATTTCTATTAATAGAAAAAGTCCTTGCACTTTACTCCGTCTTCGATTATCTTCATATAATCTGATTCGCAACGCTACTGCCAATACAGAGTGGTTCTCAAATAACAATCCAACTAGTCTCTCCATATTGACAACGATATTGGCAACACTTCGATAGTCGGTTATTTAACTATCGAAGAAAAACAAACATCCATTCACAGCATCAAACAATCACTGGGCCCCTTAATTAATATTTCATTAATTAAATCACTTCTCCACTTCCATATCATTATTCGTTAACACGATAATTTCGACAATCATCCTGGCCTCTTACACTATTGGGAAAACATTTCAAAATATCAACTTCTTTTATTTTCTATATTTAGAAAATATATTCTATTTATAATTGGAAAACATTCCAATTGCTTATCTCTTCCACGACCATTCATTTATTTCTAAACTCAGGAAATATTTATTATTATATTTCCAAATTTCCACTTACTTGGGTTAAAACGAATGTTGTGTAAAACATCGTTACAACAACCTAAAACATTGCATTCAACTAACTCTTATTCAAACTTTTCTCTTCGAGACTAGATCTTGCTACTTATCGGTTAAAAATGAAATCAATCAAGTTGGAGTATAATTACCTCTCATACCTTGACTGAATAACATCTTTAACTTCAAAACAGACAAGACCACTTATCTCAAATCATTAACACCATAAAAACCACTTATTCATTTTTAAAACGTGTATATATATATACATCTCTTTCTATTACCAGATTTTCGATTTCCTTTTTGTTTATAATATTCTATTTTTAAGTTCGTTTCCTTATCGGATTCTATATATATTGATATATAGATTCCTAATTTTCAAATTATCTTAAAAGTATTCTAACTCCTTAAATTTCCGGAAAATTTCGCCATAACCTCCTTTGTACTGGTCGATAGTTCAAACCTCAACTCGCCTCTCTTGGCCCTTTCCATTCAAAAAGAAAATCCAAAAGCCAAGCGGCTTGCCGATTCGGCGCATAAAATCTCATATGGAATTTAAACGTGTACCTTTTTGTCGGGCATTTCAATTTGTATCTCTTCATATACTTCATTCCAAACCTGCTTAACACGTATCCAAATATTCCTATTTGGTTTCAACTCAATCCATTCGTCTTAACCGAATTCGCTAATTTATTTTCTAATTAGCTATTTTGCCTATTTCACTTCTTTGTTTGAACATAACATGTTCAAATAAAATATTTAACTTGCTTATAACCAAATTGAATTCCAATTTCAATTCAAGTTTCCTTTTCGATTTAGAATATAAATTTCCAAATCGAATTCACTTATTCATAGCCCAATATCAATTCAAAATCTCATTAACTAATTACTATTCAAATAAGTTAATTCTATTCAGTAATTAAAAATCTGATTTCTGTTTCAAAAATCAATTCATTACTCCACTTTAGTTCACTTATATTTTACAACTCAAATCTGAAATTTTCTAAATAGAAATTCGGATTTTTATTTTCTTAAAATTCCTTTATAAGATTAAATAAACCATTATGGTTTTTAAATGGTTATGGCGTTGTTTTTCTGAAAATTTGATTTTGACATAACTCAAAATATATACGACGAAATCCATATTTTTCTCTTCCATTAGAAAACTATTATTCAATCGGTCATGACGGTTCTTGTTTCAAAGAATTCCGACTTAAATTGAGTTATATATACTCAATTGAAGTTCAAAACGCCAATTTACGAACTACCGCGCGGCGGCGAGTTCGTTTTAATTATATTTATATATATATAAATGTTTAAACTTCGTTTATAATAAATTATTTATAAAATTCGATATAATCGAATTTCAATTATAAACCCGCTGAATTCTTCTCAATTCAGCTTATATTCCGAATTCCGAAATATAATCAATCGTTTTGTTTCAAAACACTTCCGAAATTACTTTTAAATTCCTATTTGAATTTAAATGGTTTAAATTATCCAAATGATAATTTATTTCGCTAAATTTATAACACTATTTATAAATCCAACTTCCTTGTTTCATATATTTAAACAAGTCCCCTTTTCAAATTCTATTTGAAACTCCATCCCTTTGATATTCCGAATTGAGGAATAAAACCCGTTGCTCCCTTTCGAATGATTTCAAATCCTATTTTTAAATTCCTATTTGAATTTAAATATCCAAATTATCTCTTGATAATTAATTCATTATATTTATAAACACCATTTTATAAATTTCCTTATTTTATATTTAAAAAAGTCTATTTCGAATTCTATTTAAAACCAAAATCTTACTTTGGAAATTTCTATTTTAATAACTTATATATTTAACACCCAATTTATTTTCATTTTCAATTTAACTTCTATTTAAATAAATTCGAATTAATCGAATTCAAATCATAAATCCTTATGGATTTATTTTAGTTCAATTTATATTCTAAACATCAGAATAAATTCCATTGTTTATTTCTTTAAAATGATTTCCCTATTTCTATTTTTAAATTCACATTTGAGTTTAAATATTCAAATTATCAAATGATAATTTTTCCACTTTATTTATAAACACCGTTTATAAATTCATTTCAATTCCCTAATTTTCCAATGAAAATCATTCCATTTTATTTATAAATACCATTTATAAATTCATCACTTCTATTTCCTGTATATTTTAATTTATAAACATCGTTTATAAATTTCAGTACTTGTTTTATTTATTCGAAACAAGTCAATATTTTTAATCCATTCGAAATTCAAATTCTATTTTTAGAAAAAATAGAATTTCCCGTTTAAAAACTCAAAATCTCTTTTACAATATTTAATAGATCAACATTTAGGTCCTAGTGATAATTAAACAATCAAACCACCCAACTATCAATCAACATATCATATATGATAATATATGTGAAAACAAACAAATAATAATATTTTTGAGGAATCCAGTTGGATCCCTCTAACCTGTTTTCCTGCATCCACAAACGTTAGTCAACATAAATAATACCCATCCTGCTTCGTGGCAGGATATCGCGACATAGAAGGTCATCCACTATCATAGCGTGGGGCGTATAGGGTCATCCGCTAATGATACTGCGGGCATCTGCTAATGGTATTGCGGGAATCGAACCACCAATATATATATATATATACATATATAAAATAACCGCAAACACCAGTCATATATAACTAATATATTTTATATAGGCACAAAAAATATTTAAATGCAACCAACAACCGACAAACAATTATTTTTAACTAATAAAAATAATTCAAAATAAATATGAGTGATATTTACTCACCTGACTTTAGTTGATAGAATAAATCAGAGAGGCTTGATCTAAATTCCGTCTGTGTCCCGAAAATCCAAATCCATTTCCCATTATAGGTCCAACTCGATTTGCGCTAGCATTTTAGACCTTGTATAAATTTAGCACAATATTTCTAAGGAACCGATTAACTAAATTAGTAATTAAAACTAAAATAACTAGATTAAATTCATTTTCATCTCATTCCCTAATCACCTTTAATCATGGTTTAATATTTTATTTGTAAGTCAATGTGATTACATATAATCCATTAAATAAATCTAACTAATTTATTTATAAAAACATGATATATCTAATTATGTAACAACCCGAAAATCTAGGCCAGTTTAAAATTTTTATTTCGGCAATTTTAGTGAATTTTGAACATTTAAAATGAATTATTTTAAATAATATCGACGAGAAATTCATTTTGAATAGAATTCGAACGTATATATTATATACGTCGTCGTTAGAATATAAATAATTATATATAATTATAAAAGGAATTGAAAATGGCGCGGTAGTTCGATAATTCGATTTCAAACTTCAATTGAACATACCGGGTGCAAAACAATCCGGATTTTAGCGAAACCAAAAATAATAGGATCTATTGGTAATATCTTTCCAACGAATCCGAAAAATCGAAATTTCATAGCGGGAATCAAAAGATATGTCCAGTTGAAAATTCTGAATAGTCGCTATGGAATTCAGGCCCTTAAAAATGGAAATTGTGCGAACGACCTCGGATTTCAACGAAACCACTTTTGTTGGGTCCGTGATGTCAAATTATTGTTAGGTTTCAAATTTCATAATTTTTCAAATCAATATGTGAGCGTGGCAAAGGAAAACGCTTTTGACCAGTTTAAGTTGATTTTAATCGACTGGAAAATGGCCATTTTTCCAACGGTCTCAGAATTCGACGAAACTAGTTTTGTTAGGACCGCATCATCAATACGAAGCTAGAAAATATTTTTCGGGAATTTTTAGAGTTCATATGTGACCCCGGTAAATTGAAATGCGTGTTCAAATTCAATATATAGAGTTATTTGTTGATTTTAACGGAAACTGATCGAAACGATCGAATCAGCCTATGGTACATATCCCATTATGTTCGGAATGGGGGTAATACGCTATGGACGACAGGCGGTGGGCCTTGTTTCGAGGTCGAAATAAAAAGTCAACATTTTGAATTAAATAATTTAATAAAATAAATAAAATCTTTCCTCTCTCTTCCCTTATTCCTTTATCTCAGGCCCTCCCTGTTCGATTTGAATCAAAAGGAAAAAAAAGAGAAGAGAAAGAGAAAGGGGGATCGCGACCCCCCCCCCCCCCCCCCGCCGATGAGTCGCCGCCGCCCCAGGTAGGGCGCCACCACCTACCGCCGCCTCCCTCTCTTCTTCTTCCTCCCTCCTTCTCACTTCCTGACGCGAAGACCCCCCAATCCGAACCCAGACCTCACCGTGCCCCCCCTAAGGCCACCGCACCCCCTTAACCCCTCCTCCTGCCTGAACCGCCACCCGAAGCCACCCCCCTCCGCCTGCATCGCCCGCCGTCAGCGAACCAAGGTGATTTTTATTTGTTTATTTATTTATAAAACCAATTTTAATGTGTGAGTGCAGTTTTGAATAAATAAAATCAGTTTTATACATATAGCAATGAAAGGGAGGGATTGTTAGTTGATAAAAAAATTGGGATTTATATAATATTTATATTAAAGGTATAATCTTTATTATGGTAGAAGGTTAAAAATATGATTTTTATATAGTAGAAATCATAAAGATGCGATTTTTATATAATAGAAATCATAAAGATGCGATTTTTATATAGTAGAAATCATAAAGA
Source organism: Allium sativum (assembly GCA_030737875.1). NCBI lineage: Eukaryota > Viridiplantae > Streptophyta > Magnoliopsida > Asparagales > Amaryllidaceae > Allium > Allium sativum. Next base: position 154,395,895 of record CM060916.1, on the reverse strand, counting down.
TGCGATTTTTATATAGTAGAGAAATAAAGAGGTGATTTTTATAGTGATGAAATAAAAAATGAAATCTTTATATTTGAAAAAAATGAAATCTTTATATTTGAAAAGGCGAAATCTTTAAGTGTAAAATAGCGTGATAAAAATATAATCTCTATTATATAGTAGCGGTGTAAAAATATAATCTCTATTATATAGTAGCGGTGTAAAAATAGAATTTTATCTATATAGTAGCGATGTAAAAATAGAATTTTATCTATATAGTAGCGATGTAAAAATAGAATTTTTATCTATATAGTAGAGGTGTAAAAATAGAATTTTATCTATATAGTAGCATTATAAAAATTCGATTTTTATATATTGAATAGCGAAGTAAAAATTCGATTTTTATATATTGAATAGCGAAGTAAAAATTCGATTTTTATATATTGAATAGCGAAGTAAAAATTCGATTTTTATATATGTAGTGAATACGGGTAACGAAAGTGACAAAGGGAGAAAACGGCGATGATTTCCTACAATAGAAATGTCGTGGAGATGGGATAGCTATTGGTGAGAACTTCTCACTCTAAATTTCTTTTTCTAGTTATATATATATATATATACTAGGATGCAGACGGTGCTTAGTAGCACCCGACACCCGTCATCCACAGACCATGGATGGCTTGTTTGTTTGATTGATGTGTTGTGAAAATTGATTGTGTTGTGAAATGATTGAATAATAAAATATTCTTGTGTTGAAAGGAAATAAAATATTTATATAGTTAAAAATATTTTATCGTTAAAAATATAATTTTTAACGTGAATGTGAATAAATAAATAATTATAAACAAATCGGCCGATTTGTTTATATACACTGATTTGACTAATATTGATTAGGTCGGTAAATTTTACACATCGCCCAACTGCACAAATAAAAATCTGTGTTGATTGATTTGAAACCCCACACGGGTGTTGGGATGATATTTGGGTACACTAATCCCAATTATTTAACTGTATGTCGATCGATTGGTCGACAGACTGTGTAAGCGTTGATTATTTATATTTGATGCTTATGCAGTTGTGTGGTGCACTTTGGATGATGGTTGATTGGTTATCCTTGCTATTATATACATGTGTTGTATGGAATCCGTATAATTAACATTATATGGTGATTGATTGGGCCTCATTCCAATCGGGAAAATAATGAATATTATAAAAGAAAATTCATGTGTTGAATAGAATAAATATTCATTTGTTGAATAGAATAAAGAAGTTTTCGAAAAATATAAAGCCGTGTTGATTAGAGATGCGTTATTTTGACGCGAATGATATTTATATCGATTTTATTCGTTTTATATTGAATATTGAAAAGTGATTTCAAAATTTAATATTTTGAAATGAAATTCATATTAAATTAGATTAAAATTGAAATTGAAATTTTATTGAATCAATTTGAAATGAATTCGAATCGAATAGAAAATGAATTCGATTCGAATTGAATAGAAAGTGAATTTGAATTCGAATTGAATAGAAATGAATTCAAATTGAATTAAATTGAAATTGAATTAAAAACGAATTGAAATCGTTTTGAATGAAATTTAAAACGAACTGAAATTGAATTGAAATCAATTTGAAATGAATTCGAATTGAATTGAATAGAAGGTAAATTCAAATTGAATTGAATTGAAACGAATTAGAAAATTGAATTGAAACGAATTTGAATTCGAATTAAATAAAATTGAAATGAATTCGAATTGAATTGAAATCAAATCGATTTGAAATTGAAGATGAAGTTGAAATTGTTTTTAAAACAAATTTAGAACTATTTATAAAATTCGTTTTAAAAAGGAAATCGACGAAATATATATAATATATATATATATATTATATATATATATATATAATGGCCTGAATAGAACGCGCCGCGCCGCGGCAGTTCGTGAATTTCGACCATTGACTTCGAATTGACATTACGGGAGATCCGATCGTCGGATTCTCCTAAAACCGGAACCGTTGGGTTCGTATCGAAAAGAGATTTCCAATGAATATTAGAAATTTGAAATCTAACGGTTGGATTTGGAATTATGTCCAAATCAAATTTGAAAAAGGTCGCTGTAAGTGCAGTTCGATGGCCGTTGATGGAAATCGACTGTACGGGCCTTGATAAAATTATTAAAAATATCTATAATTTGTGTTAAATCATAAGAAATGATTTGGGAAAAATTGGGCTGAAAAATTCCATATTTGAAAAGATAAAAATAGTTTTTTATCGAAATGAACTAGTTTTGAACTAGAATTAAAATCAATTTATTTTTTAAATAAATAAATTGAATTTGAAAATGATTTTAAAAATAATCAATATTCCCAATACGTGGATTGGACTGGAGTTGAATAGAAATTATCTTCGGAATATTTCGACGTTGGATTTCGTGACTATACAGATATTGTTATGGGAATTTGAAAGATATATTTTATATCGTTATTTCCAATACGATATTTGTTGGTTTCGGAATTTGATATTGAATATAAGCCGGTATATTTTCTATTCAGAGCCTTGTATTTAATATCAAATATGATTTGGGTTTATCGTGAATCGTGTTTTAGATGACATTGGTTCTTTAACCCAGTTAAAGGCAGGAGGTTGATTTTTGAGAAGATTAAAACTATGTGGAGTTTTAATGAATCTTTAATTAGATTAAAATGCGAATTGATAATTTAAATTATCAAATCTGAAAGGTGATCGAGAATGGAGTGCCACCAGTTTTGCTCCAAAGCGATAGTTAAATCTTTAATTAGATTTGAACGTGAAATGGTAATTAATTTTACCGATAGCACCGTGGTGCTAGGAACGGAGTATCACCAGTTTTGCTCCATGGGATATATAGGTTGGGATTGGGAAATAAAATAAATAATTACTTCGGTGTGGTTCGCTAATCCCGACTAGTATGAAATGATATCCAAAGGAAAATTAAAGAATAAATTTAGAAGAATTTATCTTGGATAAAAATTAATGGGAACCTTTCCCTAAGAATGTGATTTTGTGAATAAAAGAATATTCTGAATTGGAATGAGGCGTTCGTTGTGTTTGTGTAACATTTGTTTATCATATACGTGGGTTATTCAGAAAGGCCGGGTTTATACCCATTCTGAATAACCAATTCGACGAGATGTCGAAGATGAAGACAGTGGTCGAAGACCGGAAGTCTTCACATCGTTTGGGTGATTACTAAGGATCTTGATTGGGCTGTACACCCAGGATGAGGGAAACAGTTGGTGATCGTCCAGACGTACTTGGAGATGGATGGATATGCGAGGAAAGTGCCTCCGGTTTCGTTCAGACCCAGAACGAACTTGTAAATGGATTGTGTGTCTGACATTGGATTTTATTCTGTGTTGATTGATCTCTATTAAATATACATCTGTTTGGCGGTGGAGAATTTATTCTCTTGCTTAACGCCCTTCTCTGAGACGTACGAGCTCAGAGGTTGTATATCGATGGACATCAGTCGCATGGAGTGAATTGTCAGTGTAGCACGCGTAAGTGGCAATTTATCTAGCCTTCTGTTGAAAAGCAAAGTCTTGTGGTTGATGATCAAAGCACGGCCTGTGTGGCGTAGCTTTGTGTATAACGTGAATTCACGAGCCTCACACCTCGGTATAGGGTGGTGTCAGTGACCTACCAGCCCTGACATTTATATACTTTTCACCTGTGTGGTTGTTGGATACGAGGCGCCTTGGATATAGGTCTGTAAGGACCGGGAAACGTGTGTTCAGGAATTGCCAATCCTCAAAAGTAAGAGAGGACCGGCCCAGCCGATTCCAAGGATCAAAGTGGGGTCCTGAGACATTTGCTAGAGTGTCTCGAACGCAGAGAGGAGCTTGCCCCTTGCCTCGGCTCATGACGGAAATCCAATTTCCAATACGTGATAGTGCGGATTTATTTGTAGAACCTAGTATGGCGACATAGTGGTATGGGTCATTCATGCCGCCTAGGATTGATATTTATGATTGAAATTGTTTTGACACTATACACTTATAATAGTATCAAATAATGTGTTTTAAACGTATCAAGCATGCTTTGGCTGTTATAAGGTAAAAACCCTATCCTCCGGCTTGCGTTGCATTGTGTGATGGGACCTGGGTCTTATAACAGCTTCATTTTTCTTTATTTAGCATTGCGCTGTTTGTTCTATGCACTGGTATTCTTGGGAGGAAACCCGTTCCGTGTTATACGGCGTGGTCCTTTGATTTACCAAACTTTAAAACCAATATTAATAACTGTTTTAGTTCTCACACCAGTCACATGACTGACCTGGAGGTTATTGTTTTAACCTAAACTCTGGGTGCCCCTATTTTCCACACGGGCAGCTAGTAGTTTTGGTTTTGCAGATTTATATTCACAGGGTCCTGATTTACAGCTGGAATGATACTCGGAAAGCTCTGTATCCATGTATCACTTTCAGTCGTGTTTTGTATATTTTTCCGCTGCTATGTAATTTATTGTAATCTCTGATAATTATCGAATGTAATTTATTCAATTATACTCTGTATATTCTTGTATCTGATGGAATTGTTGTAATAACAATGAAATGTTCTTCCGTTTGCGTCCTTTTGTGTGTTGTTCTCAAAGTATTCGTGCTTTCCTTCACGGGGAAGTTACGGGTTCTTACAAATTAGCTCTAAATTCCTTTTCTAAAATTAACCTTTTAAATTTACTGACCAATTTAGTGTTATCACCAAAAGCATACACGTTACATAAACTAACAAAATCTTTTGTAATTAAAGGTTCTAATATAATTTAAGGATATAAATGGTTTTTTTATACTAATATAACTTAAAACTCCTAATGGCATCATTAACTAATTTAATTTCTAAATTCATTAAATAACTTACTCAATAAAATTAACCTTCAAATTCAGTTTTAACTTAATATTCTTAAAATAAACTGATTAGCTTGCTTAATCCCTACTCAACGCGGTTTGGATTTACTCCAAAAAAAAATCTCGATATTCCTGAATGAGCTTCCCTCCCTGAATGCCACTGTTAGTGACGCTGGAGTTCACCGAAGACCGAGCCATCCCCCTGTTGAACGCGGTTTCACTCCCCCAAGTGATTGATTGTCAGACTCCTTTTTGAAATGCAGTGAAACACTACACCCAATTCATCGATGAACTGTTCACTAAAAACTACATTACCCTACCATCCTTCGTTCGAGCTTGCAGCCCTCTACAGACTTGCGTCTCTCAGCCTTGAACAATACCAAGACACGCACCAAACTAATCGACAGTTGAGTGCACCAAATCCTTTAAAGGAAATCACGCAAGTGCTAAAGAACACCATAAGATCGAATATACTATTTGTTTTATCCGCAAACGCCTAAATCGAAAGGGGAATTCCAGTCTAGTTTGCGATTCACCCAGATCCATCATCGCACCATTTTCCACGTTGAACCCCCAAATCCACGGACTTTGATCTCGCCTGCCCTACTCCGTCGAGCCAGATAATACTCATTGCGTCGCACGAGAGTGGAAGGTTATCGAAGTGAAAGAGAAGGCTCGAAGAATCCAATCTTGATTCTCCTTTTTATTTGGATCGATTTCGTTTTATTTTGGGTTCTAAACATTTGAGGATAGGGCCAATTTCTTTGAAGGAAGTAACGAAAATGGATTGGTTCATTGGTTAGTTGAAGAACGACTGGCAACTGTTTTTAATTCGAGGTTTCAATCTTTTTGAAAATGAAAAAAATCCACAGAGAAATGAGAGGGAGCGGAACGAAATTTATAGATGTAGAACACTTCGGCCCTAAGGAATATGGTACCATATAGCTTATAGGATAAGGTACAATTTATTTAATTTGATTTGGTATGATTTAAAATGCGATTTGATTTCTATTTAATGCGATTTGAAATAAAGAGATCTTTATTCTTTTAAAACGGATTCTGATTTGATTTCGAGCCTATCCACAATCAAATATCTCAGGGTCCATTAATTTAAATCACGAACCGCTATTTTAGCATATAGACCGACATTAAAATGTAATAACGCTACTCTGAATTGAAATGTATATATTCTGAAATTTAATTTGAACGTATATACCATATTAAATTAATATAATAAAATTTAAATTCAAAAACAAATCAATTTCTCGATAATAAATTATTATTATCGTTTATATTCAAATATAATTTATACCGGTCATCTGGATTATTTTGATTTAGTTTTTAACTTCGATTTCAATTATATTTTGTTTTTAGTATTACGATAATTATATATATTCGAAGTAAATCGTATTTCGATTATAAAATTGATAATTCAATATAAAAATTCATTTATATAAACTCAATATTTAAAATAATATTAAATATTCAAAATAAATCGACCAGAAAATCGGGGTCATTACGTTCTTCACCACTTAAAAGAATTTCGTCCCCGAAATTACTAAGGTAGAAAAGTGCTTCAAACCCATTAACCTTTCAAAACTCATTTATGTTGAAACTTAGCATTTCATCTTTCAACAAGTTTAGTTCAACCAAAAGTTTTGGTTTTTATTCATTTAATTCGAATGATCCACAATCAATACATTTACATCCAATCTGTATTCCATTAATCTATTCAAATTGATTCTGATTAACTTATTCACTTCGATCCATTTAACTTGCTTAATATAAATTTAAATTTCCAGAATTCAAATCACTGGGTTTTCATTTCAAATCCTTTAGAAATCATATAAATATATACATATATTTATAACCATCTCAAATTCAAAACATTTGAATTTTCAAACCAACTTGTTTTCTTTCAAACAAATTTCCATCAAAAACTTTTCTAAGGTAGCAATCCATCACTTGGAAACTCGAAAATAAATACTGATGATGCTGCAGTCATAATCGGAATTATTTCCCAGCCACTAAAGTGAGTTCAGTGCTTAATTACTTTTAAAATTTATTCAAAACGATTTTTGATTCAAAAATCCTTCCAACTCAAAGCTTTTTCTTTTTAATATACTTAGACAAAATATTTTTCCAACTTCCCAGGACTAAATTCTGAATTCTAGTTTGAATTCAACTTTAATTCATCTCATTTGTATATCTTATTCATATACAGGTTATATTTGATTATATATGATCATTTCAATTTTATAATCTCATTTGATTATAATAACAACATCCAACACATCCATATATTAATAATTTCATAAAATTATTCCTTCTATATCAAAAATAGAATATTGGGTAAATTATCTCACTTACCCACTTTAAAACAATATTGTGTCAATTTCACTGTTCAAGCATTTAGAAATTCCTATCGACTTCGTGGCGTCCCACAATTCGATCAGAATTCATAAACCACTCAACAGACTAGCCAACACAATATAAAACAATTTTTATATCAATTAACAAATACGCTCTCTCGTATATATACACTCAACTCATTCTAGGGTACTACTGACCCTATCTCTAATGAGAACATCCCAACAAAGCCTAGGTATTCGCTCAACCTAAGCTCTGATACCAACTGTAACGGCCCGTAAATCCGTACTATTTGAGTTGACTAATAACACCACACGTCCTACCAAATTGCACAGAAATATGAATCATTATTAGAAAGAAGTTAGAGGATGAGAAATAGAAAGAAGGACATATTAGAATAGAAGAAAACGAAGATCACAAACTCACAGTGGAACGAATAAATATATTAGGTAACATAAACTTTGAAATACAATTCAGTAACTTTATATACATACCATCATCAGAGCACAACAGCTATTTCTGGAACAGTTCTAAACTCCTATTTCCAGATACAAACATGGTACACAGCGGAATATGTGATAGTCTATAGCTAACTGGTGAAGCCTCCTGCTTCAAACTCCTCTAAGTGAATCTGAAAAATCCCGACTACTTGACTGCCCGTACAAATTTGGGCACCCAAGAGTTTAGGGAAAATAAACAAAATAAACTCTGGGTCAGTCATGGGACTGGTGTGAGTAAACTCCAATCATTTGTTTAACTTTAAAAATCCTTTCGAAAGAAATGATAATCGTAAGACCGATCCGCACGTAAACACAGATGGTTTTTACCTTACGATAACCCAAAATATCTTTGATATCAAATCCAATGATATTATAATAATGTCTACATCAAATAAATAGAATCTAGCGGAACGCTTGCATCTCACGCTCCATATATAATATAAAATCAAAACCCGTATGGCGCTTATTGGAGATTGGATTTCCAACATGGCAAGGTATGGAACCACCTTCCGATCAGTGTACTCTAGAGGGGATACACTGGGGTTCTGCAGAAACATCTTGCAACCTGGCCCACACATGACCGACCACTCATTTCGCTTGAGTCTATCGAATGTATATCACCAACGATTGGGATCAGCAACCGTTTCCCAAATGGGACAGCATCAATAGATTAAAGAAGTAAAAGGAATTTCTCTAGATAGGTGATTATACATCCTAAGGGGAGCGACGCACATAGCCATGCTGCCTGCCCGATTTTTGTCATTCCCCGGTTGTTGAGGCCTGAGGCTACGATTGCTTATCATTCAATGATAGCACAATCACTTTGAATGCCACATTGGCAGATACGTTAATCATTAATCGATTTGCACAAATATATTGGATATTATGCTAAGAGAATAAATCTTCCGCCACCATATATATTTATACAGAACAACATATTCGATCATTGGAAATTCTTTCAGACATTCGTCCATTTACGTTCGTTCTAGGATTGAACGAAACCGAAGGCACCATTTCTATTAATAGAAAAAGTCCTTGCACTTTACTCCGTCTTCGATTATCTTCATATAATCTGATTCGCAACGCTACTGCCAATACAGAGTGGTTCTAGGATAACAATCCAACCGGTCTCTCCATATTGACAACGATATTGGCAACGCTTCGATAGCCGGTTATTTAACTATCAAAGAAAAACAAACATCCATTCATAGCATCAAACAATCACTGGGCCCCTTAATTAATATTTCATTAATTAAATCACTTCTCCACTTCCTTATCACTATTTGTTAACACGATAATTTCGACAATCATCCTGGCCTCTTACACTATTGGGAAAACATTTCAAAATATCAACTTCTTTTATTTTCTATATTTAGAAAATATATTCAATTTATAATTGGAAAACATTCCATTTACTTATCTCTTCCACGACCATTCATTTATACCTTTGTTTTCGATGAAACCACTTTCGTTGGATCTAGGATGTCATGTTATTGCTAGATTCCAAAATTCGTAATTTTCTGAATCAATATGTGAGCGTGGCAAAGGAAAACGTGTTTTGCCAGTTTCAGTCAATTTCGATCGACCAGAAAATGACCATTTTTCAAATGGTCTCGGAATTTGACGAAATTAGTTTTGTTAGGACCGTATCGTCAATATGAAGCTAGAAAATATTTTTCGGGAATTTTTGGAGTCAGTATGTGGTCCCGGTAAATTGAAATGCGCGTTCAAATTCAATATATAGATTTATAATTTGATTTTGACAGAAACTGATTGAAACGATCGAATCAGCCTACGATACATATCCCATTGTGTTCGGAATGGGGGTAATTAGGTAGGGACGACAGTCGGTGGGTCTCGTTTGGAGGTCAAAATAAAAAGTTACTTTTTGAAAGTTTAAAATAATAAAATATATAAATTTTTATATACATCCCCCTATTCTCTCTTACCCGAAGTCAACCCCCCCCCACCTTTCATTATTTTCTGAATTGAAAAAAAAAGCTCGACAGCCGCCACCTCCATCCCCCACCCCACCGCCGTCGCCACCCCTCCCCTTCACCTCCGATCCTCCTCCCTCCCTCGTACCCTCTCTTCTCCTCCTCGCTCCGACCAGAACCCACCCCGTTCGAGAGACCCTAGCCCCGATCCTCCCTAGACCACCGCCGGAGCCTGCCGGACCCCCTCCTGCCGCCAGCGAGCTGTCCCCTCCCCTTTTTCAGTCGACGACAGTGAATTCCCCCCACCCCCACCCCCCGGCTAAAAAAAGGTAAAATTTATTTTTATTTTCATTTCAGTTTCCTTTAATTATTTATTTTATATAATACTGAAATATAAAGGGATGATTTTTATATTATAAAAATTATATATATATAATTTTAACTTAGAAAAGAATATAGTTTTTTAACTTTGAAAAGCTTAGATTTTTAAAAATGAAAAGCTTAGATTTTTAAATATAAAAAGGTGAGATCTTTATATGAATGGTATAAATATAAAAATGTTAGCCTCGCGATTAAAAATGTGATCTTGATACGTGAAGTGATATGATAAAAATAAGATTTTTATACATATGATTTTGAAATAAAAATATAATCTTTTATGTACATGAAGCGAAATAAAAATATAAATTTTTATCCATATGAAGTAGAGGTTTAAAGATTCGATTTTTATCATATAGGAGGCGAAGTAAAGATTAGATTTTTATAATGAAAAAGATTCGATTTTTAGAACCATAAAAATATGATTTTTATAGTATAGAAATCATAAAAATATAATTTTTATATGATAGAGAATATAAAGATGCGATTTTTACATATGTAGTAGAAATATAAAAGTACGATCGTTATGGTTAAAATATGACTTTTATCATGAAGGGAAAAATATAAAAATATGATTTTTATTTATATAGAGTAATAAAGATATGATTTTTATTTATGTAGCGTTGAACTAAAAATGTGATTTTTAATATAAAAATCGTATGAAACAGATCTCGGTGGAAACACGGTGAAGATTTTCTACATATGAAGAGTCGCAACGTTTGGTTCAGCTTCTTGGTGAGAACTCCTCACATTTATTGTAATTTCTAGTTTGAAATATATACTAGGATGCAGACGGAGCTTAGCAGCACCCGACACCCGTCGTCCACAGACCATGGATGACTTGTTTGTTTAATTGATGTGTTGTGAAATTCTATTATGTGATGTGGAATGAATAAATATTTTATAGTTAAAAAATATAATTTTTAACGTGTATATAAAATAAATATTTATAAACAAATCGGACGATTTGTTTATGTACACCCATTTGACTGATATTGATTGGGACGATAAATTTTACACATCGCCCAACTGCACAAATAAAAATCTGTGTTTGTTGATTTGAAACCCCACACGGGTGTTGGGATGATATTTGGCGTACACTAATCCCAATTATTTAGCTGTATGTCGATCGATTGGTCGACAGACTGTGTAAGCGTTAATTATTTATATTTAATGCTTATGCAGTTGTGTGGTGCACTCTGGATGATGGTTGATTATTTATCGTTGCTATTATATACATGTGTTGTAGGGAATCCATATAATTAACATTATATAGTAATTGATTGGGCCTCATTCCAATTTGAAAAATAAAGAATATTATAAAATGAAAATTCATGTGTTGAATAAAAGAATATATTCATGTGTTGAATAAAAGAATATTCATGTGTCGAATAAAATATAAATTCATGTGTTTAATAAAAGAAATTTCATGTGTTGAATAAAAGAATATATTCATGTGTTGAATAAAAGAATATTCATGTGTTGAATAAAATATATATTCATGTGTTGAAGAAAATATTCATTTGTTGAATAGAATAACGAAGTTATTGAAATATATAAAGCCGTGTTGATTAGATTGACGCCATTTTGACGTGAACGATATTTATATAGATTTTATTCATTTTTATAATGAATATAAAAAAGGAAGTGATTTCAAAATATAACGTTTTGAAAATATTATCATTTATAGATTAATGATATGGAATATTCAATTTTGATTAGAAATTGAATATGAAGTTGAAACCGTTTTGAAAACGAATTTAAAACGATTTATAAAATACGTTTTGAAAGGAAATCGACGAAATATATATAATATATTATATATGTATATATATATAATGGCCTGAATTGAACGCGCCGCGCTGCGGCAGTTCGCGAATTTCGACCATTGACTTCGAATGGATATTACGGGAGATCCGACAGTCGGATTCTCCTAAAACCGGAACCGTTGGGTTCGTATCGAAAAGACTTTCTAACGAATATAAGAGATTAGAAATCTAACGGTTGGATATGGAATTATGTCCAAATAAAATTTGGAAAAGGTCGCTGTAAGTGCAGTTCGATGGCCGTTGATGGAAATCGACTATACGGGCCTTGATAAAATTAATAAAAATAGTAATAATTTGTGTAAAATCATAAGAAATGATTTGGAAAGAATTGGGATGAAAAATTCCATATTTGAAAAGATAAAAATATATTTTTATCGAAATGAAATAGTTTTGAACTAGAATTATAATCCATTTATTTTTAAAATAAATAAATTGGATTTGAAATGGTTTTAGAAGTAACCAAAATTTCCAATAATTGAATTGAAATGGATTTGAATCGAAATTGTCTTTGGAATATTTCGATGTTGGGTTTCGTGATTATACAGATATTTTTATGGAAATTTGAAAGATATATTGATATCGTTATTTCCAATACGATATTTGTTGGTCATAGAATTTAATATGGAATATAAGCCGATATATTTTCTATTCAGAGCCTTGTATTTAATATCAAATGAGATTTGGGTTTTTCGTGAATGGTGTCTTCATTAACACTGTTCTTAAACCCAGTTGAGAAAAAGATTAAATCTTTTTATTTAGATTTAATGAAGTATCCCAATTAAATGATATTTAATTGGAATTGAATTGGAATTGATTTTTGGGTTTATCGTGAACGGTGTTTTAAATAACACCTGCTCTTTAACCCGATTAACAATGGAATGTGATTTTGGGTTTATCGTGAACCGTGTTTTAGATGACATTGGTTCTTTAACCCAATTAAAGACATGATATTGATTTTTGGGAAGATTAAAACTAAGTGGAGTTTTAATGAATCTTTAATTAGATTAAAGTGATCGAGAATGGAGTATCACCAGTTTTGCTCCAAACGATAGTTAAATCTTTAATTAGATTTGAACATGTAATGGTAATTAATATTTACCGATAACACCATGGTGTTAGATATGGAGTATTACCAGTTTTGCTCCATGGGATGAATAGGTTGGGATTGGGAAATAAAATAAATGATTACTTCGGTGTGGTTCGCTAATCCTGACTAGTTTAGAAACCCTTAATACAGTTTGATTTGACATCCAAAGGAAGATTATAAAATAAATTTTAAAGAATTTATCTTTGATAAAATTAATGGGAACCTTTCCTAAAGTATAAGAATATTTGAATAAAAGAATATTCTAAATTCGAATGAGGCGTATGTTGTGTTTGTGTAACACTTGTTTATTATATACGCGAGTTATTCAGAAAGAACGGGTTTATCCCATTCTGAATAACTGATTCGACGATGTGTCGAGGATGAAGATGGTGGTCGAAGACCGGAGGTCTTCACATCATTTGGATAATTACCGATGATCTTGATTGGGCTGTACACCCAAGAGGATGGAATCAGTTGGTGATCGTCCAGACGTACTTGGAGATCGATGGATATGCGAGGTACAAGGTGCCTCCGGTTTCGTTCAGACCCAGAACGGACTTGTAAATGGATTGTGTGTCTGACATTGGATATCATTCTATGTGATTGATGGATATCGGTTGCTGGAGTGGTTTGCCTTTGTGGCATGCAAAGATGCAAATGATCAAGGCTTTTGTTGAAAAGAAGAGTCTTGTGGTTGATGATCAAAGCACCGTCTGTGTGGCACAGCTTTGTGTAGCGTTAATTCGCGAGCCTCACACCCCGGTATGTACCAGAAGCGGGAGAGGACTTCAGGGAGGACATGCGTTTCCTTCTAGCTAGGGTGGTGTCAATGACCAACCAGCCCTGACATTTATATTATTTTCACCTGTGTGGTTGTTGGATTGCGAGGCGCCATGGATATATCGGTTACTATGTGGAGCCGATGGAGTCATTTGGCTCATTTACGCCCCAAAGGGTGGGGAAACGCAGTGTTCAGGCATTTTAATCCACATCGGTGGACCGACCCTGACGATCCAAGGGCTCACCTGTGTCTGGGTCCTAAGGCTCGGGCTAGAGAGTCTCGAATCGGTGAGGAATATCTTTTGCCTCGGTTCATAGATGGAAATCCAACTTCCAATACGTGACTTTGCGATTTTGATTGTAGAACCTATATATGGCGACATAGTGGTATGGGGCACTTATGCCGCTTGAAATTGTTTTGACACTATACACTTATAGTAATAATAAAAGGTGAAATTTACCGTATCAAGCATTCTTTGGCTATTATAAGGTAAAACCCTATCCTCCGGCTTGTGTTGCATTGTGTGATGGGACCTGGGTCTTATAATAGCTTCATTGTTCTTTATTTAGCATTGCGTTGTTGTTTAATGCACTGGTATTCTTGGGAGGAAACCCATTCCGTGTTATATGGCGTGGTCCCTTGATTTACCTAACTTTAAAATAAATATTAATAACTGTTTTAATTCTCACACCATTCACATGACTGACCTGGAGTTTATTGTTTTAACCTAAAATCTGGGTGCCCTTATTTTCCGCACGGGCAGCTAATGGTTTTGGTTTTGCAGATTTATATTCATAAGATCCTGATTTACAGCTGGAACGATATCCAGAAAGCTCTGTATCCGTTTATCTCTTTCAGTTGCGCATTGTATTATTTTTCCGCTGCTATGAAATGTATTCTAATCTCTGATATTTAGTGAATGTGTAATATTGATTTATACTCTGTATATTCTTTTATTCTGATGGAATTGTTGTAATTAACAATGAAATGTTCTTCTGTTTGTATTCTGATTTGTCTTGTCCTCAAAACAATTAGGGCTTTCGAACGGTCTTGGTCGGTTTAGCAATCGATTCGGATCGAGCGAAATTCCTTGTTGTTACTTCTTGGTATCAGAGCTCTGGTTTACAGAGCTCGAGAACAAGGTACATTAGAACCATACGAAAGAATTCATCAGAGATTGGATTAGTAATATCCAGTGAGAATGACTCGTTAGAGATGGGATCGGTAGCATCCTAGAACGAGTGTGAAGAGTGTTGTTTTTTAAAATAAAAGTGAAAACAAGTTTTGTTTTGAAAATTTAATTCAATTATTCGTATTTGAATATTTATTTGTATTGATTTGGACAATCCAGTATATAAAGATTTTGCGTATATGTCTGATCCGCATGTATTTGAAGTTTTAATATACTGGATAGATATA
Source organism: Allium sativum (assembly GCA_030737875.1). Taxonomy (NCBI): domain Eukaryota; kingdom Viridiplantae; phylum Streptophyta; class Magnoliopsida; order Asparagales; family Amaryllidaceae; genus Allium; species Allium sativum. The sequence continues at coordinate 154,380,738 of CM060916.1, read as the reverse complement.
TAATCACACTGTAGTCGCCCAGGAATGATTCTGATGATGGGTACCCATCATCAGTGTTGTGTTCGAGTTTCGAAAGTGGGATATCTATATATTTCCAACTGACTGGTGTGAGAACCAAAATATAGTTGGAATATGTCGTTGTGATTTGGCATCAAAAATCTGATTTTTGGACTATGTATCAAAGTTATGAATTTGAAAAGATAATCAACTAATTGATTACTGGTTGTGTTGTTTGATTATTGTGTGATTAATTAAATGTTGAACCTTTAGCCAAATTGAACCCAATATTGAGTTGTATTGAAAATTAGTCGCATTTGCATGCATATACATGTACTTACATTGAAAAGGTCATAGCAAGGAGGCTAGAGAAGAGGAATAAAATTGTTTGCCCGACAAATAGGTACATGTTTATTGTATTTCTTGGGTTTTTGATGATTTTATGAGCCGCTTGGCTGTTTCTTTTTCTTTTTGGATTGGTGAGGGCCTTGGGAGGCTATTTGAAATATCCCGAAGCTCCCGGTGCAAGGGTGGTTATGGCGAAATTTTTCGAAAATTTAGGGTGTTAGCCAAATTTTTGAAAAATTTGAAAAGTTCTTAGAAACCGAAAAGTTGAAGAACTTAGGCCATAATGAAAATAAGGAAAATTGGTTGATTTGTAAAACAACTTTCAGCTTCATTCCTTTTCCGAGACGAAAAGTTTTAAGTGGGGGAGATTGTAATAACCCGGAAATCCGAGCCAATTTAAAATTTTTATTTTGGCAATTTTAATGAATTTTAAATATTTAAAATGAATTATTTTAAATAATAACGACGAGAAATTTATTTTGAATAGAACTCGAACATATATATTTATTTGAATCGATGTTAGAATATAAATATTTTATTTTAAATATAAAAGGAATTGAAAATGGCGCGGTAGTTTGAAAATTCGATTTCAAATTTCAAATGAATGTACAGGATTCAAAATAAACCAGATTTTGGTGAAACCAAAAATATTAGAATCTATTTGAAATTATATTTCCAACGAATCCGAAAAATTGAAATTTCATAGCAGGGATAAAAAGTTATGCCCAGTTGAAAATTCAGAATAGTCGCTATGGAATTCTAGCCCTTAAAAATGGAAATTTTGCAAACGACCATCGTTTTTGACGAAACCACTTTTGTTGGATCCGGGATGTCAAGTTATTGCTAGATTCCAAAATTCGTATTTTTCTGAATCAATATGTGAGCATGGCAAAGGAAAACGTGTTTTGTTAGTTTCAGTCAATTTCGATCGACCAGAAAATGGCCATTTTTCAAACGGTCTCGGAATTTGACGAAATTAGTTTTGTTAGGACCGTATCGTCAATACGAAGCTAGAAAATATTTTTTGGGAATTTTTAAAGTCCGTATGCGGCCCCGGTAAATTGAAATGCGCGTTCAAATTCAATATATAGATTTATAATTTGATTTTTACGGAAACTTATTGAAACGATCGAATCAGCCTATGATACATATCCCATTGTGTTCGGAATGGGGGTAATTAGCTAGGGACGACAATCGGTGGGTCTCGTTTGGAGGTCAAAATAAAAAGTTACTTTTTGAAAGTTTAAAATAATAAAATATATAAATTTTTATATATATCCCCCTATTCTCTCTTACCCGAAGTCAACCCCCACCCCCTTTCGTTATTTTCTGAATTAAAAAAAAACTCGACAACCGCCACCTCCATCCCCCACCGCACCGCCGTCGCCACCCCTCCCCTTCACCTCCGATCCTCCTTCCTCCCCCGTACCCTCTCTTCTCCTCCTCGCTCCGACCAGAACCCACCCCGTTCGAGAGACCCTAGCCCCGATCCTCCCTGGACCACCGCCGGAGCCTACCGACCCCCCCCCCCCCCCCGCCAGCGAGCTGTCCGCTCCCCTTTTTCAGTCGACGACAGTGAATTTTTTTCCCCCGGCTAAAAAAAAGGTAAAATTTATTTTTATTTTCATTTCAGTTTCCTTTAATTATTTATTTTATGTAATACTGAAATATAAAGGGATGATTTTTATATTATAATATATATATATGTATATATATATTTAACTTAGAAAAGAAAATAGTTTTTTAACTTTGAAAAGCTTAGATTTTTAAAAATGAAAAGCTTAGATTTTTAAATATAAAAAGGTGAGATCTTTATATGAATGGTATAAATATAAAAATGTTAGCCTCGCGATTAAAAATGTGATCTTGATACGTGAAGTGATATGATAAAAATAAGATTTTTATACATATGATTTTGAAATAAAAATATAATCTTTTATGTACATGAAGCGAAATAAAAATATAAATTTTTATCCATATGAAGTAGAGGTTTAAAAATTCGATTTTTATCATATAGGAGGCGAAGTAAAGATTAGATTTTTATAATGAAAAAGATTCGATTTTTAGAACCATAAAAATATGATTTTTATAGTATAGAAATCATAAAAATATAATTTTTATATGATAGAGAATATAAAGATGCGATTTTTACATATGTAGTAGAAATATAAATGTACGATCGTTATGGTTAAAATATGATTTTTATCATGAAGGGAAAAATATAAAAATATGATTTTTATTTATATAGAGTAATAAAGATATGATTTTTATTTATGTAGCGTTGAACTAAAAATGTGATTTTTAATATAAAAATCGTATGAAACAGATCTCGGTGGAAACACGGTGAAGATTTTCTACATATGAAGAGTCGCAACGTTTGGTTTAGCTTCTTGGTGAGAACTCCTCACTTTTATTGTAATTTCTAGTTTGAAATATATACTAGGATGCAGACGGAGCTTAGCAGCACCCGACACCCGTCGTCCACAGACCATGGATGACTTGTTTGTTTGATTGATGTGTTGTGAAATTCTATTATGTGATGTGGAATGAATAAATATTTTATAGTTAAAAATATAATTTTTAACGTGTATATAAAATAAATATTTATAAACAAATCAGACGATTTGTTTATGTACACCCATTTGACTGATATTGATTGAGACGATAAATTTTACACATCGCCCAACTGCACAAATAAAATCTGTGTTTGTTGATTTGAAACCCCACACGGGTGTTGGGATGATATTTGGCATATACTAATCCCAATTATTTAGCTGTATGTCGACCGATTGGTCGACAGACTGTGTAAGCGTTAATTATTTATATTTAATGCTTATGCAGTTGTGTGGTGCACTCTGGATGATGGTTGATTATTTATCGTTGCTATTATATACATGTGTTGTAGGGAATCCATATAATTAACATTATATAGTAATTGATTGGGCCTCATTCCAATTTGGAAAATAAAGAATATTATAAAATGAAAATTCATGTGTTGAATAAAAGAATATATTCATGTGTTGAATAAAAGAATATTCATGTGTCGAATAAAATAAAAATTCATGTGTTTAATAAAAGAAATTTCATGTGTTGAATAAAAGAATATATTCATGTGTTGAATAAAAGAATATTCATGTGTTGAATAAAATATATATTCATGTGTTCAAGAAAATATTCATTTGTTGAATAGAATAACGAAGTTATTGAAATATATAAAGCCGTGTTGATTAGATTGACGCCATTTTGACATGAACGATATTTATATCGATTTTATTCATTTTTATAATGAATATAAAAAAGGAAGTGATTTCAAAGTATAACGTTTTGAAAATATTATCATTTATAGATTAATGATATGGAATATTCAATTTTGATTAGAAATTGAATATGAAGTTGAAATCGTTTTGAAAATGAATTTAAAACGATTTATAAAGTACATTTTGAAAGGAAATCGACGAAATATATATAGTATTATATATATATATATATATAATGGCCTGAATTGATCGCGCTGCGCTGCGGTAGTTCGCGAATTTCGACCATTGACTTCGAATGGATATTACGGGAGATTCGACCGTCGGATTATCCTAAAACTGGAACCATTGGGTTCGTATCGAAATGAGCTTTGTAACGAATACAATAGATTAGAAATCTAATGGTTGGATTTGGAATTATGTCCAAATCAAATTTGGAAAAGGTCGTTATAAGTGCAGTTCGATGGCCGTTGATGGAAATCGACTGTACGGGCCTTGATAAAATTATTAAAAATAGTAATAATTTATGTAAAATCATAAGAAACGATTTGGAAAGAATTGGGATGAAAAATTCCATATTTGAAAAGATAAAAATAGTTTTTTTATCGAAATGAACTAGTTTTGAACTAGAATTATAATCCATTTATTTTTAAAATAAATAAATTGGATTTGAAATGGTTTTAGAAGTAACCTGAATTTCCAATAATTGAATTGAAATGGATTTGAATCGAAATTATCTTTGGAATATTTCGATGTTGGGTTTCGTGATTATACAGATATTTTTATGGAAATTTGAAAGATATATTGATATCGTTATTTCCAATACGATATTTGTTGGTCATAGAATTTGTTATGGAATATAAGTCGATATATTTTCTATTCAGAGCCTTGTATTTAATATCAAATGGGATTTGGGTTTGTCGTGAATGGTGTCTTCATTAACACTGTTCTTAAACCCAGTTGAGAAAAAGATTAAATCTTTTTATTTAGATTTAATGAAGTATACCAATTAAATGATATTTAATTGGAATTGAATTTTGGGTTTATCGTGAACGGTGTTCTAAATAACACCTGCTCTTTAACCCGATTAACAATGGAATGTGATTTTGGATTTATCGTGAACCGTGTTTTAGATGACATTGGTTCTTTAACCCGGTTAAAGATAGGATATTGATTTTTGGGAAGATTAAAACTAAGTGGAGTTTTAATGAATCTTTAATTAGATTAAAGTGATCGAGAATGGAGTAGCACCAGTTTTGCTCCAAACGATAGATAAATCCTTAATTAGTTTTGAACATGAAATGGTAGTTAATATTTACCGATAACACCGTGGTGTTAGATATGGAGTATTACCAGTTTTGCTCCATGGGATGAATAGGTTGGGATTAGGAAATAAAATAAATGATTACTTCGATGTGGTTCGCTAATCCCGACTAGTTTAGAAAACCTTAATACGGTTTGATTTGACATCCAAAGGAAGATCAAAGAATAAATTTTAAAGAATATATCTTTGATAAAATTGATGGGAACCTTTCCCAAAGTATAAGAATATGTGAATAAAAGAATATTCTGAATTGGAATGAGGCGTATGTTGTGTTTGTGTAACACTTGTTTATTATATACGCGAGTTAATTAGAAAGACCTGGTTTATCCCATTCTGAATAACTGATTCGACGATGTGTCGAGGATGAAGACGGTGGTCGAAGACCGGAGGTCTTCACATCGTTTGGATAATTACCGATGATCTTGATTGGGCTGTACACCCAAGAGGAGGGAATCAGTTGGTGATCGTCCAGATGTACTTGGAGATCGATGGATATGCGAGGTACAAGGTGCATCCGGTTTCGTTCAGACCTAGAACGGACTTGTAAATGGACTGTGTGTCTGACATTGGATATCATTCTGTGTGATTGATAGATATCGGTTACATGGAGTGGTTTGCCTGTGTGGCATGCTAAAATGCAAATGATCAAGGCTTTTGTTGAAAAGAAGAGTTGTAACAACCCGAAAATCTGGGCCAGTTTAAAAATTTTTATTTTGGCAATTTTAACGAATTTTGATATTTAAAATAGATTATTTTAAATAATAATCGACGTGGAAATTTATTTTGAATATAATTCGAGCGTATATATTATACGCGTCGTCGTTAGAATATAAATATTTATATATAATTATAAATAGAATTGAAAATGGCGCGGTAGTTCGATAATTCGATTTCAAACTTCAATTGAATGTACCGGGTGCAAAACAATCCAGATTGTAGTGAAACCAAAAACATTAGGATCTAATAGTGAATATCTTTCCAACGAATCCGAAAAATTGAAATTTCATAGCGGGAATCAAAAAATATGTCCAGTTGAAATTTCTGAATAGTCGCTATGGAATTCAGGCCCTTAAAAAGGGAAATTTTGCAAATGACCTCGGATTTCAACGAAACCAGTTTTGTTGGATCCGCAGTGTCAAATTATTGCTAGGTTTCAAATTTCATAATTTTCCGAATCAATATGTGAGCGTGGCAAAGGAAAACGCGTTTGACCAGTTTCAGTTGATTTTAATCGACTGGAAAATGGCCATTTTTCCAACGGTCTCAGAATTCGACGAAACTAGTTTTGTTAGGACCGTATCGTCAATAGGAAGCTAGAAAATATTTTTATGGAATTTATAGAGTTCGTATGTGGCCCCGGTAAATAGAAATGTGCGTTTAAATTGAATATATAAAGAATTATACTTTAAATTCAACGGAAACTGATCGAAATAGTCAAATCAGCCTACGATACATATCCCATTGTGTTCGGAATGGGGGTAATTAGCTAGGGGCGACGGTCGTTGGAATTTGTTTGGAGTTCATGATGTTAATCAGGTAATTCACAAATTAAAAGGATTGAAAATATTAAAATATAAATATATATTTAATGGGCCAATCAGAATTCTTAAAACCTAATTTCTATTTCCAATTCAAAACCGCCGTCAGCTCTATCTCGAGGGCGGAAAAACGTTCGAACATTCCCCTTTCGATTTCTTGCAATTTGTTCAATGAAATTCGACAATCCTAAGACAAATCAAATTACTCTCTTTAATCTTCAAATCAAGACCCGTCTGGTGAAAAATCGTGAAGTGTGGAGCTCTGGGTCTCGCCTCAAAGTCGCGTCGCTCACGCCCAGATTTCTTCCTCCTGCCAGCGTCGAGTTGGAGGAGATGGGTAGGCGCAGGTGGGGTTTTCGAAGCTCTATAACGTGGGCCCCTCAGATCCAGTCCAGGCAGCTCCAGGCGACGACGGTGGGGAGCCCTAGTTTTCGAGTATGGGTCTGGTTACGGTCCAGGCAAGAAAAACGACAGAGAAAGGTTTTAACTTTTTCTTCTTTTTTTTATTTAGGTAGCCTATAGTTTATAAAATCTAAATTTTTATATATATTATAATTTTAAAATCTGAAATTCTTAGATAAGTATGGTGTTAATATAAAATATGGATTTTTATATAGAATGTTTGAAATGAAATGAAAATCTTTGTTTTCGAAAAGTAAAATTTGCATTACTTATAAAATAAAAACCCTTGTCTTTGAAAAGAATAAAATTTGCATGGCTTAGAAAATATAAACTTAAAGTGTTTTAAAATATGATTTTTACTTCGAGAAAAAATATATACTTTTTATATTATTGAAAGGCAAATCTATATTTTTGAAAAGTCGAAATCTTTTTATATAGCAGAAAAGTAAAAGTTCGATTTTTCCATATTGAATAACAAAGTAAAAATTCGATTTTTCCATATTGAATAGCATAGTAAAAATTCCATTTTTATATATTGAATAGCATAGTAAAAATTCCATTTTTATATATTGAATAGCATAGTAAAAATTCCATTTTTATATATTGAACAGGTCATAGCAAGGAGGCTAGAGCCGAAGAATAAAATTTGTTTGCCCGACAAATAGGTACATGTTTACTACATAATTTACTGTTTTGTTTGGGTGATGATGATTTTATGAGCCTATTGGCTAGCCGCTTGGCTTTTCCTTTTTCTTTTTGAGATCTGAAGGACCGGGGAAGCTATTTGAAATTCCCCGATGCTCCCGGTGCAGGGGAGGTTATGGCGAAATTTTTCGAAAATTTAGGGTGTTAGCCAAATTTTTGAAATTTTTGAAAATTCTCAGAAACTGAAAAGTTAGAGAATGGAAGCCAGATCGAACGTAGAGTTGATTGATCAAACCACTTTCGACTTTGTTCCTTTTCGGGGACGAAAAGTTTTAAGTGGGGGAGATTGTAACAACCCGAAAATCTGGGCCAGTTTAAAATTTTTATTTTGGCAATTTTAACGAATTTTGATATTTAAAATAGATTATTTTAAATAATAATCGACGAGGAAATTTATTTTGAATATAATTCGAGCGTATATATTATACGCGTCGTCGTTAGAATATAAATATTTATATATAATTATAAATAGAATTGAAAATGGCGCGGTAGTTCGATAATTCGATTTCAAACTTCAATTGAATATACCGGGTGCAAAACAATCCATATTGTAGTGAAACCAAAAACATTAGGATCTAATAGTGAATATCTTTCCAACGAATCCGAAAAATTGAAATTTCATAGCGGGAATCAAAAAATATGTCCAGTTGAAATTTCTGAATAGTCGCTATGGAATTTAGGCCCTTAAAAAGGGAAATTTTGCAAATGACCTCGGATTTCGACGAAACCAGTTTTGTTGGATCCGCAGTGTCAAATGATTGCTAGGTTTCAAATTTCATAATTTTCCGAATCAATATGTGAGCGTGGCAAAGGAAAACGCGTTTGACCAGTTTCAGTTGATTTTAATCGACTGGAAAATGGCCATTTTTCCAACGGTCTCAGAATTCGACGAAACTAGTTTTGTTAGGACCGTATCGTCAATAGGAAGCTAGAAAATATTTTTATGGAATTTATAGAGTTCGTATGTGGCCCCGGTAAATAGAAATGTGCGTTTAAATTGAATATATAAAGAATTATACTTTAAATTCAACGGAAACTGATCGAAATAGTCAAATCAGCCTACGATACATATCCCATTGTGTTCGGAATGGGGGTAATTAGCTAGGGGCGACGGTCGTTGGAATTTGTTTGGAGTTCATGATGTTAATCAGGTAATTCACAAATTAAAAGGATTGAAAATATTAAAATATAAATATATATTTAATGGGCCAATCAGAATTCTTAAAACATAATTTCTATTTCCAATTCAAAACCGCCGTCAGCTCTATCTCGAGGGCGGAAAAACGTTCGAACATTCCCCTTTCGATTTCTTGCAATTTGATCAATGAAATTCGACTATCCTAAGACAAATCAAATTACTCTCTTTAATCTTCAAATCAAGACCCGTCTGGTGAAAAATCGTGAAGTGTGGAGCTCTGGGTCTCGCCTCAAAGTCGCGTCGCTCGCGCCCAGATTTCTTCCTCCTGCCAGCGTCGAGTTGGAGGAGATGGGTAGGCGCAGGTGGGGTTTTCGAAGCTCTATAACGTGGGCCCCTCAGATCCAGTCCAGGCAGCTCCAGGCGACGACGGTGGGGAGCCCTAGTTTTCGAGTATGGGTCTGGTTACGGTCCAGGCAAGAAAAACGACAGAGAAAGGTTTTAACTTTTTCTTCTTTTTTTTATTTAGGTAGCCTATAGTTTATAAAATCTAAATTTTTATATATATTATAATTTTAAAATCTGAAATTCTTAGATAAGTATGGTGTTAATATAAAATATGGATTTTTATATAGAATGTTTGAAATGAAATGAAAATCTTTGTTTTCGAAAAGTAAAATTTGCATTACTTATAAAATAAAAATCCTTGTCTTTGAAAAGAATAAAATTTGCATGGCTTAGAAAATATAAACTTAAAGTGTTTTAAAATATGATTTTTACTTCAAGAAAAAAAATATATACTTTTTATATTATTGAAAGGCAAATCTATATTTTTGAAAAGTCGAAATCTTTTTATATAGCAGAAAAGTAAAAGTTCGATTTTTCCATATTGAATAACAAAGTAAAAATTCGATTTTTCCATATAGCATAGTAAAAATTCCATTTTTATATATTGAATAGCATAGTAAAAATTCCATTTTTATATATTGAATAGCGTAATGAAAATTCGATTTTTTTTAAATGTATGAAGCAATTATAAAAATATGATTTTTAGATTGAAAGTGAATAAATAAAATTGTGATTTTTATTTTAAAGACATCAAATATAAAAATGTGTGATTTTTATATATGTAGTGGCTACGGACAACGAAGATGACGAAGATGCGACAGCAATGAAGATTTCTATAAATGAAGTGCCGTGGAGCTAGGATAGCTATAAGTGAGAACTTCTCACCTTTCAATTTAATTTTTCTAGTTATATATATATACTAGGATGCAGACGGTGCTTAGTAGCACCCGACACAATCGTCCACAGACCATGGACTTGTTTGTTTGATTGCAAAAATAAATTAGATTATTTGATTGAATTGAATTGTTTGGTGAAATTGAATGGTTTGATTGATATGTGAATGGCGTGGGCCTTCACTAGACCGGGGATAAGGCTAGGCCTTGTCCTGTTTCTAGTATCGTGCCGTTATGCCGCTGAAATTTTCTAAAATAAGTTAGAAAAATAAAAATATCATTTTATTTAAAGAATGAACTGAATAGAAATTCATATGTTGGAATAAAATGTTTTATCGTTAAAAATACAATTTTTAACGTGAATGTGAATAAATAAATACCCATTTACAAACCAGACGGTTTGTTTATGTACACCTATTTGAAGGACATTGATTGGGTCGATAAATTTTACACATCGCCCAACTGCACGAATAAAATATCTGTTTGATTGTTTGAAACCCCACACGGGTGTTGGGATGAAATATGAAGTTCACTCATCCTGATTGATTAAATATGTCGATCGATTGATTGACAGGCTGTTATAAGCGTTAGATATCTATATTTGATGCTTATACAGTGTAGTGCACTTTGGTTGATGGTTGATTATTTTTCAATGCTATTATATACATGTGTTGTATGAAAATCCATATAATTAATTTTATATGGTGATTGATTGGGCCTCATTCCAATTTAGAAAATAAAGAATAATATAAAATAAAGGTTCTTGTGTTGACAGTACTCATCCATTGAGATTGGTCATGTGTTGAACGAAACATTTTAGTAATAAAATTTACATCTTTATCAATATAAAATAAAGGTTCATGTGTTGACAGTACTCATCCATTGAGATTGGTCATGTGTTGAACGAAATATTTTGATAATAACAACTATTTTGAAAAAGAAATATTTGAAATAGAATATTTGAAAATAGAAATTTATGAAGCCGTGTTGATTAGATTGACGCCATTTTGACGTAAACGATATTTATATCGATTTTATTCATTTCGAAATGAATTGAATTGAAAACGATTTCGAAATGAATTGAATTGAAAACGATTTCGAAATGAATTGAATTGAAAACGAATTCAAATTGAATTGAAAGTGAATTGAAATGAATTCAAATTGAATTGAAATTTGAATTGAATAGAAATGAATTTTAAAACGAATTTATAAAGAAGAATTCAATTTTGATTTGAATTGAAAAGAAAGTTGAAATTGCTTTTGAAACGATTTTAAAACTATTTATATAATTCGTTTTAAATAGAAATCGACGAAGTATATATTATATATATTATATATATAATATAATGGCCTGAATAGAACGCGCCGCGCCGCGGCAGTTCGTGAATTTCGACCATTTATTTCAAACGGACATTACGGGAGATCCGACCATCGGATTCTCCTAAAACCGGAACCGTTGGGTTCGTATCGAAAAGAGCTTTCTAACGAATATTAGAAATTTGAAATCTAACGGTTGGATTTGGAATTATGTCCAAATCAAATTTGAAAAAGGTTGCTGTAAGTGCAGATCGATGACCGTTGATGGAAATCGACTGTACAGGCCTCGATAAAATTATTAAAAATAGTAATAATTTGTGTAAAATCATAAGAAATTATTTGTGAAGATTTGGGATGAAAAACTCCATATTTGAAAAGATAAAAATAGATTTTTATCGAAATGAACTAGTTTTGAACTAGAAATATAATTCTATTTATTTTTAAATAAATAAATTGAATTTGAAAAGGGTTTTAAAAATAACCAGAATTTCCAATGATTGCATTGGAGTGGATTTGAATCGAAATTGTCTTCGGAATATTTCGATGTTGGAATTCGTGATTATACAGATGTTGTTATGGAAATTTGAAAGATATATATTTATATCGTTATTTCCAATACGACATTTGTTAATCATAGAATTTGATATTGAATACAAGCCGATATATTTTCTATTCAGAGCCTTATATTGAATATCAAATGTGATTTGGGGTTTGTCGTGAATGGTGTCTTCACTAACACTGTTCTTGAACCCAGTTGAGAAAAGATTAAATCTTTTTATTTAGATTTAATGAAGTGTACCAATTAAATGATATTTAATTGGAATTGAATTGATATTGATTTTTGGGTTTATCGTGAACAGTGTTTTAAATAACACTTGTTCTTTAACCCGATAATTAATGGAATGATTTTTGGGTTTATCGTGAACAGTGTTTTAAATAACACTTGTTCTTTAACCCGATAATTAATGGAATGATTTTTGGGTTTATCGTGAACAGTGTTTTAAATAACACTTGTTCTTTAACCCGATAATTAATGGAATGATTTTTGGGTTTATCGTGAACAGTGTTTTAAATAACACTTGTTCTTTAACCCGATAATTAATGGAATGTGATTTTGGGTTTATCGTGAACCGTGTTTTAAATGACACTGATTCTTTAACCCAGTCGAAGATTAAAACTAAGTGGAGTTTTAATGAATCTTTAATTAGATTGAAATGATCGAGAATGGAGTATCACCAGTTCTTGTTGCAGTCATGATGGGGGGTTCTCGCTTCGCGGTTTGGTGGCGAACGGGAGACTCTTACCCCCACATGTCCCTTGTGGTGGGGGTTGGTTAGGCAGTGGCCGGGAGACTCGAGAGGGTCGCCGTAAAACAAGTAACTGGGGGACCATGTGAAAGCCACGGTGGGTTTTACCTACTGCTTGGGGGATGAAGGGATGGTTGCAAAGCCTACCGGAGTTCGTCGGCTATTTCACAGTTGGTATCAGAGCTTTGGTTTACAGAGCTAGAGAACAAGGCACATTAGAACCATACGAAAGAATTCATCAGATATTGGATTAGTAATATCCAATGAGAATGACTCGTTAGAGATGGAATCAGTAGTATCCTAGAACGAGTGTGAGGAGTAAATTTTTCAAATGAAAACAATTTTTGTTTTGAAAATTTAAATCAATTATTCGTATCTGATTATCTATTTATATTGATGTGGACAATCCAGTATATATAGATTTTGCGTATACGTCTGATCCGCGTGTATTCAAAGTTTTAATATATTGGATAGATATAGCATCACACTCTAGTCGCCCGAAGATGATATTGATGATAGCGATCGCATCATCAACATTTATGTTCGAGTTGCGAAGGTGTGATTTTCTATATATTTCCATTAGATTGGTGTGAGAACCAAAACTAATATAGCTAGAATACATTGTTGTGATTTGGCATCAAAACATGATTTTCTTTATATATATCAAAATTATCAATTTGGAACGTTAAAGTCACTAATTGATTGATGATTGTGTTGTTTGTTTATTTGTTTGATAATTTTGAACCATTTAGCCTAATTGAACCAAACATTGAATTGTATTGAAAATTGGTCGCATTTGCTTGCATATACATATACTTACATTGAACAGGTCATAGCAAGGAGGCTAGAGCCGAAGAATAAAATTTGTTTGCCCGACAAATAGGTACATGTTTACTACATAATTTACTGTTTTGTTTGGGTGATGATGATTTTATGAGCCTATTGGCTAGCCGCTTGGCTTTTCCTTTTTCTTTTTGAGATCTGAAGGACCGGGGAAGCTATTTGAAATTCCCCGATGCTCCCGGTGCAGGGGAGGTTATGGCGAAATTTTTCGAAAATTTAGGGTGTTAGCCAAATTTTTGAAATTTTTGAAAATTCTCAGAAACTGAAAAGTTAGAGAATGGAAGCCAGATCGAACGTAGAGTTGATTGATCAAACCACTTTCGACTTTGTTCCTTTTCGGGGATGAAAAGTTTTAAGTGGGGGAGATTGTAACAACCCGAAAATCTGGGCCAGTTTTAAATTTTTATTTTGGCAATTTTAACGAATTTTGATATTTAAAATAGATTATTTTAAATAATAATCGACGAGGAAATTTATTTTGAATATAATTCGAGCGTATATATTATACGCGTCGTCGTTAGAATATAAATATTTATATATAATTATAAATAGAATTGAAAATGGCGCGGTAGTTCGATAATTCGATTTCAAACTTCAATTGAATATACCGGGTGCAAAACAATCCATATTGTAGTGAAACCAAAAACATTAGGATCTAATAGTGAATATCTTTCCAACGAATCCGAAAAATTGAAATTTCATAGCGGGAATCAAAAAATATGTCCAGTTGAAATTTCTGAATAGTCGCTATGGAATTTAGGCCCTTAAAAAGGGAAATTTTGCAAATGACCTCGGATTTCGACGAAACCAGTTTTGTTGGATCCGCAGTGTCAAATGATTGCTAGGTTTCAAATTTCATAATTTTCCGAATCAATATGTGAGCGTGGCAAAGGAAAACGCGTTTGACCAGTTTCAGTTGATTTTAATCGACTGGAAAATGGCCATTTTTCCAACGGTCTCAGAATTCGACGAAACTAGTTTTGTTAGGACCGTATCGTCAATAGGAAGCTAGAAAATATTTTTATGGAATTTATAGAGTTCGTATGTGGCCCCGGTAAATAGAAATGTGCGTTTAAATTGAATATATAAAGAATTATACTTTAAATTCAACGGAAACTGATCGAAATAGTCAAATCAGCCTACGATACATATCCCATTGTGTTCGGAATGGGGGTAATTAGCTAGGGGCGATGGTCGTTGGAATTTGTTTGGAGTTCATGATGTTAATCAGGTAATTCACAAATTAAAAGGATTGAAAATATTAAAATATAAATATATATTTAATGGGCCAATCAGAATTCTTAAAACATAATTTCTATTTCCAATTCAAAACCGCCGTCAGCTCTATCTCGAGGGCGGAAAAACGTTCGAACATTCCCCTTTCGATTTCTTGCAATTTGATCAATGAAATTCGACTATCCTAAGACAAATCAAATTACTCTCTTTAATCTTCAAATCAAGACCCGTCTGGTGAAAAATCGTGAAGTGTGGAGCTCTGGGTCTCGCCTCAAAGTCGCGTCGCTCGCGCCCAGATTTCTTCCTCCTGCCAGCGTCGAGTTGGAGGAGATGGGTAGGCGCAGGTGGGGTTTTCGAAGCTCTATAACGTGGGCCCCTCAGATCCAGTCCAGGCAGCTCCAGGCGACGACGGTGGGGAGCCCTAGTTTTCGAGTATGGGTCTGGTTACGGTCCAGGCAAGAAAAACGACAGAGAAAGGTTTTATCTTTTTCTTCTTTTTTTTATTTAGGTAGCCTATAGTTTATAAAATCTAAATTTTTATATATATTATAATTTTAAAATCTGAAATTCTTAGATAAGTATGGTGTTAATATAAAATATGGATTTTTATATAGAATGTTTGAAATGAAATGAAAATCTTTGTTTTCGAAAAGTAAAATTTGCATTACTTATAAAATAAAAACCCTTGTCTTTGAAAAGAATAAAATTTGCATGGCTTAGAAAATATAAACTTAAAGTGTTTTAAAATATGATTTTTACTTCGAGAAAAAAAATATATACTTTTTATATTATTGAAAGACAAATCTATATTTTTGAAAAGTCGAAATCTTTTTATATAGCAGAAAAGTAAAAGTTCAATTTTTCCATATTGAATAACAAAGTAAAAAATTCGATTTTTCCATATTGAATAGCATAGTAAAAATTCCATTTTTATATATTGAATAGCATAGTAAAAATTCCATTTTTATATATTGAATAGCGTAATGAAAATTCGATTTTTTTTTAAATGTATGAAGCAATTATAAAAATATGATTTTTAGATTGAAAGTGAATAAATAAAATTGTGATTTTTATTTTAAAGACATCAAATATAAAAATGTGTGATTTTTATATATGTAGTGGCTACGGACAACGAAGATGACGAAGATGCGACAACAATGAAGATTTCTATAAATGAAGTGCCGTGGAGCTAGGATAGCTATAAGTGAGAACTTCTCACCTTTCAATTTAATTTTTCTAGTTATATATATATACTAGGATGCAGACGGTGCTTAGTAGCACCCGACACAATCGTCCACAGACCATGGACTTGTTTGTTTGATTGCAAAAATAAATTAGATTATTTGATTGAATTGAATTGTTTGGTGAAATTGAATGGTTTGATTGATATGTGAATGGCGTGGGCCTTCACTAGACCGGGGATAAGGCTAGGCCTTGTCCTGTTTCTAGTATCGTGCCGTTATGCCGCTGAAATTTTCTAAAATAAGTTAGAAAAATAAAAATATCATTTTATTTAAAGAATGAACTGAATAGAAATTCATATGTTGGAATAAAATGTTTTATCGTTAAAAATACAATTTTTAACGTGAATGTGAATAAATAAATACCCATTTACAAACCAGACGGTTTGTTTATGTACACCTATTTGAAGGACATTGATTGGGTCGATAAATTTTACACATCGCCCAACTGCACGAATAAAATATCTGTTTGATTGTTTGAAACCCCACACGGGTGTTGGGATGAAATATGAAGTTCACTCATCCTGATTGATTAAATATTTCGATCGATTGATTGACAGGCTGTTATAAGCGTTAGATATCTATATTTGATGCTTATACAGTGTAGTGCACTTTGGTTGATGGTTGATTATTTTTCAATGCTATTATATACATGTGTTGTATGAAAATCCATATAATTAATTTTATATGGTGATTGATTGGGCCTCATTCCAGTTTAGAAAATAAAGAATAATATAAAATAAAGGTTCTTGTGTTGACAGTACTCATCCATTGAGATTGGTCATGTGTTGAACGAAACATTTTAGTAATAAAATTTACATCTTTATCAATATAAAATAAAGGTTCATGTGTTGACAGTACTCATCCATTGAGATTGGTCATGTGTTGAACGAAATATTTTGATAATAACAACTATTTTGAAAAAGAAATATTTGAAATAGAATATTTGAAAATAGAAATTTATGAAGCCGTGTTGATTAGATTGACGCCATTTTGACGTAAACGATATTTATATCGATTTTATTCATTTCGAAATGAATTGAATTGAAAACGATTTCGAAATGAATTGAATTGAAAACGATTTCGAAATGAATTGAATTGAAAACGAATTCAAATTGAATTGAAAGTGAATTGAAATGAATTCAAATTGAATTGAAATTTGAATTGAATAGAAATGAATTTTAAAACGAATTTATAAAGAAGAATTCAATTTTGATTTGAATTGAAAAGAAAGTTGAAATTGCTTTTGAAACGATTTTAAAACTATTTATATAATTCGTTTTAAATAGAAATCGACGAAGTATATATTATATATATTATATATATAATATAATGGCCTGAATAGAACGCGCCGCGCCGCGGCAGTTCGTGAATTTCGACCATTTATTTCAAACGGACATTACGGGAGATCCGACCGTCGGATTCTCCTAAAACCGGAACCGTTGGGTTCGTATCGAAAAGAGCTTTCTAACGAATATTAGAAATTTGAAATCTAACGGTTGGATTTGGAATTATGTCCAAATCAAATTTGAAAAAGGTCGCTGTAAGTGCAGATCGATGACCGTTGATGGAAATCGACTGTACAGGCCTCGATAAAATTATTAAAAATAGTAATAATTTGTGTAAAATCATAAGAAATGATTTGTGAAGATTTGGGATGAAAAACTCCATATTTGAAAAGATAAAAATAGATTTTTATCGAAATGAACTAGTTTTGAACTAGAAATATAATTCTATTTATTTTTAAATAAATAAATTGAATTTGAAAAGTGTTTTAAAAATAACCAGAATTTCCAATGATTGCATTGGAGTGGATTTGAATCGAAATTGTCTTCGGAATATTTCGATGTTGGAATTCGTGATTATACAGATGTTGTTATGGAAATTTGAAAGATATATATTTATATCGTTATTTCCAATACGACATTTGTTAATCGTAGAATTTGATATTGAATATAAGCCGATATATTTTCTATTCAGAGCCTTATATTGAATATCAAATGTGATTTGGGGTTTGTCGTGAATGGTGTCTTCACTAACACTGTTCTTGAACCCAGTTGAGAAAAGATTAAATCTTTTTATTTAGATTTAATGAAGTGTACCAATTAAATGATATTTAATTGGAATTGAATTGATATTGATTTTCGGTTTATCGTGAACAGTGTTTTAAATAACACTTGTTCTTTAACCCGATAATTAATGGAATGATTTTTGGGTTTATCGTGAACTGTGTTTTAAATAACACTTGTTCTTTAACCCGATAATTAATGGAATGATTTTTGGGTTTATCGTGAACAGTGTTTTAAATAACACTTGTTCTTTAACCCGATAATTAATGGAATGATTTTTGGGTTTATCGTGAACAGTGTTTTAAATAACACTTGTTCTTTAACCCGATAATTAATGGAATGTGATTTTGGGTTTATCGTGAACCGTGTTTTAAATGACACTGATTCTTTAACCCAGTCGAAGATTAAAACTAAGTGGAGTTTTAATGAATCTTTAATTAGATTGAAATGATCGAGAATGGAGTATCACCAGTTTTATTCCAAGCGATAGTTAAATCTTTAATTAGATTTGAACGTGAAATGGTAATTAGTTTTACCGATAACACCGTGGTGTTAGATATGGAGTATTACCAGTTTTGCTTCATGGGATGAATAGGTTGGGATTGGGAAATTAAAACAAATGATTACTTCGGTAAGGTTCGCTAATCCCGACTAGTTTGAATTGATATTCAAAAATAGATTAAAGAATAAATTCAAGGAATTTATCTTGGATAAAATTAATGGGAACCTTTCCCTATGAATGTGAAATTTAGAAACTAATTGTCGGTTAGCTAAGCAGAATGGTTTTATGGATATTGATCTGGTGTTGGTTTCTGCCTTCGGGGTTAATATTTGGGGAATTATTCTCTTGATTAATTTACGGTTAGTGACTGATGAATTGGAATGAGGCGTATGTTGTGTTTGTGTAACACTTATTTAAAATATACGCGAGTTATTCGGAAAGACCGGGTTTATCCCATTCTGAATAACTGATACGACGATAAGTCGAAGATGAAGACGATGGTCGAAGACCGGAAGTCTTCACGTCGTTTGGGTGATTACTGATGATCTTGATTGGGCTGTACACCCAAGAAGATGGAAACAGTTGGTGATCGTCCAGACGTACTTGGAGATCGATGGATATGCGGGGTACTAGGTGCCTCCGGTTTCGTTCAGACCCAGAACGGACTTGTAAATGGACGGTGTGTCTGACATTGGATTTTAGTCCGTGTGATTGATCTCTATTAAATATATATCTGTTTGGCGGCGGAGAATTTATTCTCTTGCTTAACGCCCTTTTTTGAGACGTACGAGCTCAGGGGTTATATATTGATGGATATCAAACGCATGGAGTGAATTGCCTGTGTGGCATGCCTAAGTGGCAATTGATCGAGGCTTCTGTTGAAAAGCAAAGTCTTGTGGTGATGATCAAAGCACGGCCTTGTGTGGCGTAGCTTTGTGTAACGTTGATTCGCGAGTATCACACCCGGTGTGAACCAAAAACGGGAGACGGACATCAGGGAGGACATGCATTTCTTTCTAGTTAGGAGTGGCGTCAGTGCTTGAACTGGCTGACGAGTTTGACTCATGTGGATATTGCTTATTATTACTTGCTGAAAAGCGAGGCGCCTCGTGATATCGGTTTCGGCCGATGCTTCTGGTCGGCTGACGGGCCAGGCTTACGCCCCAAAGGGCGGGGAAACGCAGTGTTCAGGCATTTTAATCCACATCGGTGGACCGGCCCTGACGATCCAAAGGCTTGACAGAGTACTTGCCTGTGGCTCGGGCTAGAGAGTCACAAATCGGTAGAGGATCTTGCCCCTAGCCTCGGTTCATACCATAAATGATAACCCAACTTCCAATACGACGTCTTGCGGTTTTGATTGTAAACTTATATATGGCGACATAGTGTTATGGGGCATTCATGCCGCCTATGATAGATACTTATGATTTGAATTTGTTTTATACACTATGCACTTATAATAGTATCAAATGATTTGTTTTAAACGTATCAAGCATTCTTTGGCTGTTATAAGGGAAAACCCTATCCCCCGGCTTGCGTTGCATTGTGTGATAGGACCTGGGTCTTATAACAGCTTCATTTTTCTTTATTTAGCATTGCGCTGTTTGTTTTATGCACTGGTATTCTTGGGAGGAAACCCGTTCCGTGTTATTCGGCGTGGTCCCTTGATTTACCAAACTTTAAAAATAAAGATTAATAACTGTTTTAGTTCTCACACCAGTCACATGACTGACCTGGAGTTTATTGTTTTAACCTAAACTCTGGGTGCCCTTATTTTTGACACGGGCAGCTAGTAGTTTTGGTTTTTGCAGATTTATATTCACAGGATCCTGGTTTACAGCTGGAACGATATCCGGAAAGCTTTGTATCCGTATATCTCTTCTAGTTGTGTATTGTATTATTTTCCGCTGCTATGTATTTAAATGTAATTTAAATCTCTGATATTTCTGTGTAATATTTATTGTTCTTTTATACTCTGTATATTCTTGTAATCTGATGCATTGTTGTAATAAACAATGAAATGTTCTTCCGTCCGCGTTCTATTTTGTGGCTTGTTCTCGAACTATCCGCGCTTTCCTTTACGGGGAAGTTACGGGTTTTCACAAGAGTCTTGTGGTTGATGATCAAAGCACCGCTTGTGTGGCACAGCTTTGTGTAGCGTTAATTCGCGAGCCTCACACCCCGGTATGAACCAGAAACGGGAGAGGACCTCATGGAGGACATGCGTTTCCTTCTAGCTTGGGTGGTGTCAGTGACCTACCAGCCTTGACATTTATGTTATTTTCACATGTGTGGTTGTTGGATTGCGAGGTGCCTCGGATATAACGGTGACTATGTGGAGCCGATGGAGTCATTTGGCTCATTTACGCCCCAAAGGGTGGGGAAACGCAGTGTTCAAGCATTTTAATCCACATCGGTGGACCGGCCCTGACGATCCAAGGGCTCACCTGTGTCTGGGTCCTGAGGCTCGGGCTAGAGAGTCTCGAATCGGTGAGGACTATCTTTTGCCTCGGTTCATAGATGGAAATCCAACTTCCAATACGTGACTTTGCGGTTTTGATTGTAGAACCTATATATGGCGACATAGTGGTATAGGGCACTTATGCCGTCTATGATTGATTTGTTTTGACACTATACACTTATAGTAATAATAAAAGATGAAATTTAGCGTATCAAGCATTCTTTGGCTATTATAAGGTAAAACCCTATCCTCCGGCTTGTGTTGCATTGTGTGATGGGACCTAGGTCTTATAATAGCTACATTGTTTCTTTATCTAGCATTGCGTTGTTGTTTTATGCACTGGTATTCCTTGGGAGGAAACCCGTTCCGTGTTATACGGCGTGGTCCCTTGATTTACCTAACTTTAAAATAAATATTAATGTTTTAGTTCTCACTCCAGTCACATGACTGACCTGGAGTTTATTGTTTTAACCTAAACTATGAGTGCCCTTATTTTCCGCACGGGCAGCTAGTGGTTTTGGTTTTGTAGATTTATATTCACAGGATCCTGATTTACAGCTGGAACGATATCCAGAAAGCTCTGTATCCGTTTATCTCTTTCAGTCGCGTATTGTTTTATTTTTCCGCTGCTATGAAATGTATTCTAATCTCTGATATTTAGTGAATGTGTAATATTGATTTAAACTCTGTATATTCTTGTATTCTGATGGAATTGTTGTAATTAACAATGAAATGTTCTTCTGTTTGTGTTCTAATTTGTCTTGTCCTCAAAACAATCAGGGGTTTCGAACGGTCTTGGTCGGTTTAGCGATCAATTCTGATCGAGCGAAATTCCTTGTTGTTACTTGAGTGGTCGATCATGCGTGGGCCGGGTTGCAAGACGTTCTTGTTGAACCCAGTGTATTCGCCTCTAGAGATACACTATCGGCAGGTGGTCCCATACCTCGTCATAGTCGGAATCCAGTCTCCAATAAGAGCCCGCGATTTTTGATTTGTATACTATATATGTGGAACGTGAGATGCAAGCGTTCTGCTAGATTGTTAATTACTTGTGATTAGACATTATTATATTATCAAAGAATTATTGATTTCCAAAAGTGTTTTGGTTATCGTAAGGTAAAAAAAAAATACCGCCCGTGTTTATGTGTGGATCGGTCTTACGATTATCTTTTCTTTTGAAAAGGATTTTGAAAAGTTAAACCAATGATTGGAGTTTACTCACACCAGTCCCATGACTGACCCAGAGTTTATTTTGTTTCGTTTTCCCTAAACTCTTGGGTGCCCAAATTTGTACGGGCGGTCAAGTAGTTCAGGTCTTACAGATATACTTGGAGGAGCTTGAAGCAGGAGACTTCAGGATTTTATAGTTATTGTTATTTCCGTTGTGTGTAAGTGTTGTACTCTGATAATGTTATTGTATATATATACTGTTTTATTTCAAAGTTATGTTATATATTATATTTTATTCGTTCCGCTGTGAGATTCATATTACTCTGATTCTGTTCTGTGGTGATCTTCTTCTTCTTCTATTCTAACTTTCTATCTTATCTATTCTCACCCTCTAACTTCTTTCTATTAATGATCGGGTATTTCCGATGTTTGAATAGTCAACATGGTAGTTTTGTGTTGATTTTCGGAGTCGAAAACCCAGTTCTTTACATAGAGTATATTTGTGGACGTCAATTAGTGACTTGATGGATTTGACAATATGGCATTCAAAGTGGATGGTGGCTAGATGTTCCAAAAAAGTAAGTATGACCTTAAGCCTCATCAACCAGGAAATGGTAGAAATCGAGGAGGTCGCAGGGATATGTGGATCGCACCCATCAAAAGGGTATATCATTACCTGTTCTGGAGAGATCAAATGCCTTCGGTTGTCCATTTTTATTTTTGTATATATGCTATCGGTTCGGTTGGCTGACACCCAACCGTGGTAATGATATATTCGGTACTCTCAAGGGAAATGAGAGGCCGGTCATGTTTAGCCTGGGTTGCAAGATGTTCTTGTTGAACCGCAATGTATTCATCTCCAGAGGTACATTGTCGGAAAGGTGGTTGCCTATACCTTGCCATGGAAATCCATTCTCCAATAAGCGCCTACGGTTTTGATTGTATACTATGTATGTAGAGCGTGAGATGCAAGCGTTCTGCTAGATTGGTATTTATTTGTATTTAGACACTGTTATAATATCATAAAAGATATTGATTTTAAAAATGTTCTGGGTTACCGTAAGGTAAAACCCGTATATATTTATGTGTGGATTTGGTCTTATGATTATCCTTTTCTTTCAAAAAAAATTTGACTTTAAAATCAAGTTGGATGATACCTTTAAACTTAGTGCATTTTCCTCACTTTGGTTCACCAGACTAATCCGATGTTTGTAATGCTCAGGTTAGGCCAGGTTTTACAGGTCCAGGTTATCAAATATTATGAAGAGACGAGCTAAATGGGTTCATACGTATGATATTATATAGATACTATTCCGTTGAGTGATGTATATGAGAACAAGTTATTATAACCGTTCAGATGTCTTGATGTACTCTGATGATTGTAAGTATTTCTAAAAGCTCTCAGTAAAGATTTATTTTTATATTATATTTTGTTCCGTTGTGATGTGAGACTCTGTGTTGTGTTGGTTCTTCTTCTTATTATTCTATCCTAATGTTTCTTCCTTTATTATCCCACCCTCTAATTTCTTCCTACTAACTATCTGCTTTTCTGTTTAATTTAAGTTGACATGGTTTGATAAATGTCGGCTTAAAATATACTGAAAAGTGGGTCGTTGCAAGTATCTAATACCAGAGATGTATAAGTAGATAATTACAACATTTATATCTAATTCGGTCTGAAGTCATACTTCAGCTTTCCATTTTAGATCTTTTATATTTGTGAAAACAATTACATTTTAATTTGATTGAGGACAATCCTCAAATTTCGATGTTAGTCAAGAAAATTGATTTAATTCAATTTATCCTTCTCAAGGATTAATTTTAGTAATAAATTATCGGAGTTGTTTTCATTTAATATCTATAGTAGATAATAAATAATAAAACAAAGATAGAAGTTTTGCAATATATTTACACAAATTTTGACAATCAAAATTACATAGAATATTGCAACATAATATAAATGTATAATTTAAACTAAAACACGCTCTCCCTCAAATTAGCATCCCTCTCTCTCTCTCTCTCTATATATATATATATATATATATCAGTGTACATATATTGGTGGTTCAAGATCCATATCTAGTAATGCCTTGACTTAGCTTTGGCTAATCCTCAAAACACAACCTTTTAGGTAGACATCTTATGTTAATTATATTGTGTATATATATAATTCTTAGATCGCATGATGAACATTTTGTTCATAGAATTATTCATTTGCTCAAAATATACAATAATGCATGCTCTTTCTCTCTAAACCCGTGATCTTATTATGCAGCTTAGTTGAGTCAGACCCAATTATACAGTCAAGTATCACAATTACTTTATCGCATATAACCAAAATAAAAGGTGCACAATGCTTTGGCATTACCTACATCCAGTGATTCTGGCATTGATGAGTGTATATGTTAGAAGACATCACTGTGACTTAATATAAATAATTGGTTTAAAGGGATTTATATAATTAGTAGTGGCGAACAATATTAGTGGAATTTACATATCATAAAATATATCTTCCACACCCATAATATTAATTACATTTAAATGCAATAATATTTTCATATATCTATATAACACGTGTATATTTGTTGAGTTTATAAAATTATATCAATATATATATATACAGAGAGAGAGAGAACATTACTATATTGGTAAACTCTTTTGCAGCCATAAAATAGACCACGTTTTTCATACAAACTTTCATCATCCTTAGGTGGGCATACAATATACTTACGTCGAATTTTAGGGAATAAAAGTGTGCAGCTCATCATAGTAGTAATAAGATTTATAAAACCTGGCCTAAGTACAATGATTTTAAGGCCCATAATAGTGCACAGCATAGTTATAAAGTTTATTTCCCATTTATTTCAGTATTGTATACATGCATATTCAGGCCCACATGTGTTACATATTAACCAAAACTGATATGGAGGCATATACACATGTGTATACATATATACTACATACAATTTGCATGATCTTCTTATACAGTCATTCAGATTGAACATTTCAGATTAACGCATTATTCATAAAACAATTTTAGAAATATGTAGGGTCACACCCTATCACAATCAATAATGCATTACGCTTGCAACAAGTACTTAGTCATTCATTCTTAATAAATAACATTACACATTGAGAATAAATGCCAAACATATATATATATATATATATATATATACATACACAATTTTGTACACATTGTGTAATAAATTTCGTATAAGACTATCTAAATATACACACTGTTTAGAGCAAGATTTTGCAGATCTACCAAATCATAATGCTTTTGGAAATTGCAAAACGTTTTTGCATGAAAACTGGTATATCAACATGTACTCATCATCTCAAATTTATTGACCCAAGCCTCGGTCCTTTGAATGCTTTCAGTATCTTCATACTGATCTGTTTAAACAAGACATTATCTTGAAATAGCAAGTATGTGTATCCATTATTGCTTATCCATGTCAAACATAGATATGCAATTATATATATATCAATAAATAACATGCTGGTCATTATATGTAAAAAAATTCATGTAAGACCAAGCCTACTTATTTAAGCATTCAGGATAAACAATGTTATTGTAAGTGAATTCTCAAAATTAACTACAAAGGTTTTGCTATTTATATATGTTAGAGGTGTTGTCTCATGTAACCATGAATTGCATGTTACAGATCATGAAACATAAACTGAGGCTATCATCAAAATACTTGTCATTAAAATGTATGTATATCATAATATGTGCTTTAAAGGGTAGTATATTCAAATCAAATTTTCAATAAGATTATCAAGTTCAAACAACATATATGGATAAACATGTTTTTATATAACTGATTATATACTCGGCCTACTGTATTGTATTCTCATATGCAAAAGGGTTTGCAGATGATGTACACTTATCCATCAACATAAGTTGTTATGAACTTCTAACAGATTTTCTTAACCAAACAAAATTTGCTATATATATATATATATCATAATATATATAACTCAGAGATTGCAAATTATATTTGCAGGCATGATAATGGCAAGTATGTGTTATGTGTACCAGTATAATAAACATGAATTCAATAAAAGAAATGGTTTTTGTTTATATTGGCATACATGAAATTATACATATGATCAAGAAGGCATATTAAAATGCACACAACAGTTTGTGATAGTTTGAATGTCTACTAGTTATCATAAATGCACAGATATGAAGATCTAAACATCTATATACAGTGAATTTCCAGTATCCACATTTTTATCTCCATATCAGTTCATAACTAATGCTTGTACATATATATACATATATATATACATAAATATATATATATATATATATCTTAGTGGCACTGGCATTAAACTAGATCATTAGACTGTATCAAATGCCAGGTGTATTTGTATACAAATATAAGTTCTAAATCATTAAACAATACAATATGTATGTTCAAATGTGATAATCCATATTTTAAAAGGCAATTCAAAACCCAGATTTTAATGTACCGCAATGATCATTTTTATGTTATATGCAATCTACTATGCACATGTATATCCACACTTAAAATGAAATGAACATACATAACTATCAATGTTTGATTGTATGATGCAACAAAAAAATACAGAATACCAGGAGATATTCCATAATTTGTTCTAAGGCATCATCATATCTAGCATGACATTCATGTTGTTATATTTATCATAGTTGGAACATAATATACGTAAGCCCTTATATGTCTTAATATAAGGTATATGCACATAGCTTTAGTTCCAAAATTTAACAATATTAAAATTCTGCCAAAAAAAATTAATACATACAGATATACATTATCAAAGGAGGTCGTACTTGCCTAAACAATATATCTGTATGTACTTGCACCAGTGGATATGCATAAAAAATATTTATTTAGCAGACTCATAAGAATAGGAGGTGGTAACCTATATTATTTCGATTGGTATACTTCAACATACAATTGAAAGAAAGAGGTTAATGATTGCAATCTAAATTACAGACAGAGTCATCACATAATTTTAGCAACCACGTATCCAGATCCAAACATATATCAATAAACATACAGTTTAGAGATCAAGCGATGTCTACGTAAGTAAGAACTGGAATTTAAATGCACACAACTGAATTAATATCAAATATTAATTCATATTCATTACTGACAAAAAAACATGATTTTGTTCTCGTGAAACAATTTTAGTATAGAATCGAGTGTGTATTTCATATCAGATCTTATTCACTTCAGTGTTCTCAACACTATCAGACTATTACAATAAAATTATACATCCTGATCTAGTAACTGAATTGAAATTAACCTTGCTCCAATACCATTGAAGGAAATAATGGATCGCTTAGCAGCGGAAATAACAAATAGAAATTTTGGATCCATGCATACAAAATTGTAAATCAAAACCATACCAACTTTAGGGTTCCCAGATCCACTGGTTCGAAAGGATTGAGTCGAATTCCAGTGCTTGAATGAGGCGACTCCATTGATTAGTCCACACGAACGTGTTCCCCTTCGATCGAATCAAAGAGAAGAAGAGGTGATGCGGTACTAGCTGCCGTGCTTTTGGGACTTTATTGAAGAGGGAATTAGGTTTTTTCATTCGATCTAATCTCATATATTATAGTAATTGTATCCCTAAATTAAAAGGATACGTAGCCCCTTTAAAATAAACGTTTACCATAAATTTAGGAACCAACCGGCATACCTTTTCAACGCTAAATAAAATATCAATAGATTGATATTTTATTTACCCAAAGAATGGTTTCCTCTTTTAAACATTTGAAATGTGTGATCCTATAGGTTATTACAACGTTGGCAATGATTTTAAATCGTATTTAAAATCATAAACAGTGATTGGCATCTAGTAATATGTCGCTGCTACCCAAGTTATAATAAAATCAATGATTCAATACAACCTTTTCAGTGACCAGTGTCTCAATGTAACTTAATCCTTTTAACCAATATATCCAAGATTATACTTGAGGCATGAAACGTATCATCCTCTTTATAATTTAATCATTTTATCTTGATCGTTGAGTAGACTATTTAAAACAAATCAATATTTGAGCATAGTAGTGCATTTCATAGTCCCACTCAATCAAGAGGCCCATCGATATCTCTACTTATGTCGTAGGGTTAAATTCCATCTAGATTGTTCATAATTTTCAATTGATTCGAGATGTATCCAATAATCACCTTTATCGTTTACTCGGTTAAAAGTAACTTCTAATAATATCAAAAAAAATATCCTCGAATAAAATTATAATGATTTTCAGGTATGAGGACCATTACATCACTGTCACTATGAGGATAACTTATGATACTGTTAATTATATTCCATGTAGTTTTATCACGGTGGGTCTGCCCAATACGCTATTCTCTAATACATATTTATGTATTGACATTAATATCACGTATATTAATGATCAATGAGATGTGATCATCAGTCGATCAACATACTAGTCTCAATGTTTTATTATTTTCCTATATAAACAATAAAACTTGATTAGGGACATTTAAGAATTACAATACTTAATGTATTATATACTCTCATGTTCAAGTCACTTACTTGAAGTATATAATTCCATTATTATTGTTCTAAGGACTTATATTATTTTAATATTTATATTAAGCAGTAAATATAACATAATAGAATATATATATATTATTCAACATAAAATATAACATCAACAATTTTATTAATCCCATCAAATGGATTGCCTCTAGGGCATAAACTCAAACACCTCTCACTATGATCATTGTCTTTTATATTAATCTAAAGCAAATACAATTTAACCTACATCATAAAATTGCATTATGTATAAAGAATCTATTAAAAATCAAGTTATTAATTATTATGCACCTATCGGTTATCATTTATTTTACAACATGCAATAAAAAACCAAATGAAGTGGAATACATGTGAAACATTTGTAACAAGTCGAGTGAGCATATATACAACCGCGACTTGATATATAAAACTTTCTTGAACCAATGACCCCATGATATCCTAAAATTTAACTTGGCTTGTTTCTTTAATACATATGATAACAAAGTTGATCATCATCAATTAGAACTTAGAATAAAGATTTTTCATGTGCAGAAAAATACAAAACACAATCAAATATATCTTACTCGGGATCTTTGGTTCCAGCAAGAAACATGGTGATAAAACAACAACCCACAAAAATAGAGAAGTATGCAATCCACCGATACTAATCATGTCAAAATATTATGAAGTTCAACCATACATGTGCATAATCAATAGAGAACACAGTTTCAATCATACATATGACTTTACAAAGTTTAAATCGATAGAAAACCATAGTATATCTTTGATGCATAACTTTAGTCCAAAATTACCAACATGCAAAGTACATTCTTTGAATAATTTTTATTTATCTGGTCCATGGTTGCATATCCTAATGGTTTGCATACTAATAGGTACCTCTATTTACAAAAGTGGAAATCAAATTTATTAACTAACGGGAAAAAAAGCAAAGAAATTGCATGAATTCAAAATAATAAAAAAATATTGTAGGTAAAATAAAAATGAATAGGTAGTGTATTCAAAATATTTGCAAATGTTAGTGAGCAAAACAGAAAAAATCTGCAGTAGAAAACTAACGTCTGGAGCAATAAAAAGGGGGATCAAAATAACTTTTTATAAATCCATTCACCTTTTAACTCCATGTTGTGGTTATTTTATCAAATTTTATTTTACATAAAGTATAAGTGTATCTATTACATTATTTTTTGAACTCTAGTTATTGTTTCCGAGGATGAGATAGCCACCTCCTGTGTATACTCACAAGCACACAGGATTTTCCAAAGCACAACATACACACATGAAAGACAAACCTGTATGTACTCATAATAACTCAATTACAAAAGCAGCATATACAATCAAACTGAAATGTACATATGTTTGATTCAGTCTTCAAACTTGCACCTAGTCGAATAAATAATACTTGTCATGTTGACTTTTTTCCTTCTTACTCCTGAACCTGATTAAAACAAATTGAAATGAACTAATCACTACATATAATTTATATTTCAAAATTGCAATACTTGGATGATCGCAACAATAACACCATACATGGCAACGGCTTCACAGAAAATAACATTGATATAGAGGAAAGAGTTTTTGTATAACATGATCCATGTTTCAGCCAGTGCAAATAAATTTAAGAATAACTGAAATGTAGAACAATAAGCAAAGGGAATGCAGCTGAAGAGCGATCGGAAATAGGAGCATTATAACTTTCAGTAAGAAGCTTTGCTATACTAGTACTCATGGAAAAACCATATATACCATTTTCTATTGTTTTGTAATCTACATCAATTATTCACGCATTAACATGTGACTTGCATCATCTTATCAGTATGTATGATAAATGTCATACAAAGACGTAAATGCCTCCTGAAAGACCTGGCTCAGAACAGCAGCACACCTTTTCAATTATGGAAAACACCACCAATTTTGTAATACACTGCGTGCAAACATAACTAACATAAAAGGTTTTTTTTATTGGAAAACGTCAATAGGAAATTTTAACTAAGCTGGGTAAGATGTAATTTAGCATAAACTATAATATACAACTTCAACTAACACAGTCACACTAAAAGCCAAAGACACAGGCACTACATAAAATTTAGGTTAAACTATAAATTCGATAAGAAACTTCGCATTAAACTCAACTAAAAGCTAGGGTTAAGAATTAAAAAACTCACCAGTTTCAAAGACTGTGGGGGTTTCGACGCTCGTAAAAAGGCCAACAAGGGAGATGCTTAATTGAAATCAGAAGCGAAAGAAGAAGGAAGACGTGGTTTTTAGAGCAGGCAAATTGAAATTAAAATTGCTTGGAGAGAAAATGAAAATCGACGAGGAGGGAAATGGATCGATGATTAAAAATTTAGGGATTTTTATCTGGATTGCGTGAAAGAAATTAGCAAGAGTGGAGGGAAGTAAAATAATTTCCCGCTTTAATTTGTCTTAGCGCTTTAGGGTTAAATTCACGTATTAACATTTGTTTCTGACAATAAGGAGGAGAAAACGCTGTAATTGATGCTTAGAAATCTAACTTTTCTTGTAGTGCCATAAACTAAGAAAGGTAATGAAGGTATCTGGGTTATGGTTGATCATTTGAAGAAGAGCGCCCATTTTCTTCCGGTAAGATCAACAAGAAAAGTTGATAGTCTTGCTCAGTTCTATGTGAAGGAAATAGTCCGACTACATGGAATACCCAATAGTATTGTTAGTGATCGAGATCTAATCTTTACTAGTAGGTCTTGGGAAGCATTTCAGTCAGCATTGGGGACAACGTTAAGGCTTAACATTGCTTGTCACCCTCAACGGATAGGCAGACTGAAAGGGTGAATCAAGTTCTTGAAGATTTGCCGCGAGCCCTTATCATTGATTTTGGAAGATCATGGGAAGATCACTTGCATCTCGTGGAGTTCTCTTATAACAATAACTTATAGGAAAGTACTAAGATGTTGCCTTTTGAGGCGTTGTATGGTCGACCTTGCAGATCCCATACATATTGGATTAAGTCTGGGAACCAACTTGTATTTGGTCCGGACATGATCCGTGAGGCAGCCGATAACGTAGACTTTATCAAGAAGAAGTTGAAAACAACGCAAAGCAGACAGAAAAGTTATGTAGATTCTAGAAAAAGGGATTTGAAATTTGCAGTTGGAGATCAAGTGTTTTTGAAAGTATCTCCACTAAGAGGAGTTATCTGATTTGGGAAAACAAGGAAATTGACACGACCCGAACTTCCCCGGTAAGGAAAGCACGGATGGCGTTGAGGACAAGACGAATCAGAATGCAAACAGAAGGACATTTCATTGTTTATTACAACAATTCCATCAGATACAAGAATATACAGAGTATAAATGAATAAATTACATTCGATAAATATCAGAGATTACAATAAATTACATAGCAGCGGAAAATAATAAAAATACAACTGAAAGTAATGCACGGATACAGAGCTTTCCGAGCATCGTTCCAACTGTAAATCAGGATCCTGTGAATATTAATCTGCAAAACCAAAACTACTAGCTGCCCGTGTCAAAAATAAGGGCACCCAAATTTTAGGTTAAAACAGTAAACTCCAGGTCAGTCATGTGACTGGTGTGAGAACTAAAATAGTTATTATTTTAACTTTAAAGAAGAGTAATTCAAGGGACCACGCCATATAACACGGAACGGGTTTCCTCCCAAGAACACTAGTGCATATAACAAAACAGCTCAATGCTTTTTGGAAAAATGAAGCTATTATAAGACCCAGGTCCCATCACACAATGCAACGCAAGCCGGAGGATAGGGTTTTCCCTTATAATAGCCAAACATGCTTGGTACGTTCAAAACGAATCATTTGATACTATTATAGGTGTATAGTGTCAAATCAATTTCAATCATAAATATCAATCATAGACGGCATGGGTACCATATATAAGTCGCCATACTAGTTCTACAATTAAAACCGCAATATCACGTATTGGAAATTGGATTTCCGTCATGAGTCGAAGCAAGGGTCAAGCTCCTCTCCGATTCGAGACACTCTAGCAAATGTCTCAGGACCCCACTATGATCCTTTGGAACCTCCAAGGCCGGTCCTCTCTTACTTTTGAGGATTAATTATTCCTGAACACACGTTTCCCGGTCCTATAGGACCTATATCCGAGGTGCCTCGCATTCCAACAACCACACAGGTGAAAAGTATATATAAATGTCAGCCAGTTTAAGCACTGACACCACCCCTAGCTAGAAAGAAACGTCGTGCACTCCTTGGGTCCTTATCCCGTTTTTGACTCATACCGAGGTGTGAGGCTCGCAAATTCACGTTATACACAAAGCTGCGCCACACAAGCCGTGCTTTGATCATCAACCACAAGACTTTGCTTTTCAACAGAAGCCTTGATCATTTGCCACTTACGCATGCCACATTGGCAATTCACTCCACGCGACTGATGTCCATCGATATACAACCTCTGAGCTCGTACGTCTCAGAGAAGGGCGTTAAGCGAGAGAATAAACTCTCCACCGCCAAACAGATGTATATTTAACAGAGATCAATCAACACAGAATAAAATCCAATGACAGACACACAGTCCATTTACAAGTTCGTTCTGGGTCTGAACAAAACCGGAGGCACTTTCCTCGCATATCCATCGATCTCCAAGCACGTCTAGACGACCACCAACTGTTTCTCTCTTCTTGGGTGTACAGCCCAATCAAGATCATCAGTAATCACCCAAACGATGTGAAGACTTCCGGTCTTCGACCACCGTCTTCATCTTCGACTTATCGCCGAATCGGTTATTCAGAATGGGTATAAACCCGGCCTTTCTGAATGACCCGCGTATATAATAAACAAATGTTACACAAACACCACAAACGCCTCATTCCAATTCAGAATATTATTTTATTCAAATTTTCACATTCTTAGGGAAAGGTTCCCATTAATTTTATCAAAGATAAATTCTTCTAAATTTATTCTTTAATCTTCCTTTGGATATCATTTCAAACTATTCGGGATTAGCGAACCACACCGAAGTAATTATTTATTTTATTTCCCAATCCCAACCAATTCATCCCCTGGAGCAAAACTGGTAATACTCCATATCTAACACCACAGTGTTATCGGTAAAATTAATTACCATTTCACATTCAATTCTAATTAAAGATTTAACTATCGCTTTAGAGCAAAACTGGTGATACTCCATTCTCGATCACCTTTCAGATTTGATAATTTAAATTATCGATTCACATTTCAATCTAATTAAAGATTCATTAAAACTCCACTTAGTTTTAATCTTTTCAAAAATCAATCCTGCCTTTAACTGGGTTAAAGAACCAATGTCACCTAAAACACGATCCACGATAAACCCAAAATCACTTTCTATTGTTAATCGGGTTAAAGAACAGGTGTTATTCAAAACACCGCTCACGATAAACCCAAAAACCATTTTAAATTCAACTCCAATTAATATTATTTAATTGGTACACTTCATTAAATCTAAATAGAAGGATTTAATATTTTTCTCTATCGGGTTTAAGAACAGTGTTAATGAAGACACCATTCACGACAAACCCAAATCACATTTGATATTAAATACAAGGCTCTGAATAGAAAATATATCAGCTTATTTTCAATATCAAATTCTAGGACCAACAAATATCGTATTGGAAATAACGATATAAATATATTTTTCAAATTCCCATAACAATATTTGTATAATCACGAAATCTAACATCGGAAAATTCCGAAGATAATTTCGATTCAAATCCATCCCAATTCACGTATTGGAAATTTTGATTATTTTTAAAACCATTTCAAATTCAATTTATTTATTTCAAAAATAAATTGATTTTAATTCTAGTTCAAAACTAGTTCATTTTGATAAAAATCTATTTTTATCTTTTCAAATATGGAGTTTTTCAGCCCAATTTTTCCCAAATCATTTCTTATGATTTTACACAAATTATTACTATTTTTAATAATTTTATCAAAGCCCGTACAGTCGATTTCCATCAACGGCCATCGAACTGCACTTACAGCGACCTTTTTCAAATTTGATTTGGACATAATTCCAAATACAACCGTTAGATTTCAAATTTCTAATATTCATTGGAAAGCTATTTTCGATACGAACCCAACGGTTCCGGTTTCAGGAGAATCCGACGGTCGAATCTCCCGTAATGTCCATTCGAAGTCAATGGTTGAAATTCACGAACTGCCGCAGCGCGGCGCGTTCTATTCAGGCCATTATATATATAATATATATATATATATATTGTCGATTTCCTTTTAAAACGTATTCTTTAAATCGTTTTAAATTCGTTTTCGAAATGATTTCAACTTCATATTCAATTTCGAATCGAAATTGAATATTCCACATCATCTGTAAAGGCCCGCAAATCCGTACTATCGGAGTTGACTATTAACACCACACGTCCAACCCAAATTGCACAGAAATACGAATCATTATTAGAAAGAAGTTAGAGGATGAGAAATAGAAAGAAAGAAATATTAGAATAGAAGAAAACGAAGATCACAAACTCACAGCGGAACGAATAAAATATATTATATAACATAACTTTTGAAATACAAATCAGTAACTTTACATACATACCATCATCAGAGCACAACAGCCATTCCTGGAACAGTTATAAACACCTGTTTCCAGATACAACCATAGTACACAGCGGAATATATGATAGTCTATATCTAACTGGTGAAGCCTCCTGCTTCCAGCTCTTCCAAGTGAATCTGAAAAATCCCAACTACTTGACTGCCCGTACAAATTTGGGCACCCAAGAGTTTAGAGAAACAAACAAAATAAACTCTGGGTCAGTCATGGGACTGGTGTGAGTAAACTCCAACCACTTGTTTAACTTTCAAAACCCTTTTCGAAAGAAAAGATAATAGTAAGACCAGCCCACACATAAACATGGACGGTTTTTACCTTACTATAACCCAAAACACTTTGATACGAAAATCCAGTGATATTATATTAATGTCTACATCAAATAAATACAATCTAGCGGAACGCTTGCATCTCACGCTCCACATACATAGTATAAAATCAAAAACCGCATGGCGCTTATTGGAGATTGGATTTCCAACATGACAAGGTATGGGACCACCTTCCGCTAGTGTATCTCTAGAGAGGAATACACTGGGTTCAACAAGAACATCTTGCAACCTGGCCCACACATGACCGACCACTCATTTCGCTTGAGTGTATCGAATGTATATCACCAACGGTTGGGATCAGCAACCGCCTCCCGACTGGGACAGCATCGAATAGAATAAGAAATTAAATGAACCTCTAGATAGGTGATTATACATCCTAATGGGTGCGACCCACATAGCCATGCTGCCTGCCCGATTTTTGTCATTTCCCGGTTGTTGAGGGTTGAGGCTACGATCACTTGTCATTCATCGATAGCACCATCACTTTGAATGCTACATTGTCAGATCCGTTAATCACTAATTGATTTTGCACAAATATTATGGATGTTATGCTAAGGGAATAAATCCGTTGCAACCATATATGTTTATACAGACCAACCCATTTGATCATTGGAAATACTCTGTCAGACATTCGTCCATTTACGTTCGTTCTGGGATTGAACGAAACCGAAGGCACTATCTCTATGTAATAGAAAAAGTCCTTGCACTTTACTCCGTCTTCAATATATTCAGCATACTTGGTTCGCAACGCTTATGCCGATACGGAGTGGTTCTTCGGATAATAATCCAACCGGTCTCTCCATATTGACAACGATGGTCAAAAACTTCGATAGTCTGTGATTTAACTATCGAATAAAAACAAGTGTTCATCCAAACATATCAAACAAATCACTGGGCTCTTTAATTAATATTTCATTAATTAAATCTCTTCTCCATTTCCTTATCAATATTTGTTAACCAAATATTTTCAGTAACCATATTGGCCTTAGACGTTATTTGGAAAACATTTCCATATATCGCCTTCTTTTATTTCTGTACTTAGAAAATATCTTTTATTTATAATTGGAAAACATTCCAATTACTTGTCTCTTTCACGCCATTTTTCTCTTTTGACTTAGGAAATATTTATATTTATATTTCCAAAACTCCACTTATTTGGGTAAAGCGAATGTTATGTAGAACATCGTTACAACAACCCAATATACCTCATTCAACTGAATCTCTTTAAACATTGATCTTCGAGACTGAGTCTTACCATTTATCAGCTAATAATAATCAATCAATCAAGTTGGGGTATAATTACCTCTCAGACCTTAACTGAAAATATTATTAACTTCAAAACAGAACAAACTGCTAACTCGAATAATCAATACCCTATTAAACAAATTTTCCATTTCTAAACCGTATATACATTTTTCTTCCTATTTTCCCCGATTTAATTATAGAATTTCCTTTTTGTTTATACTGTTTTATTTTTAAGTTCATTTCCTTATCGAATCCTATATATATCGATACATTGATTTCTAATTATCAAATTTTCTTAAAAATATTCTAACTCCTTAAATTTCCGGAAAAATTCGCCATAACCTCCTTTGTACCGGGAGCATCGGGAAAATCCCCAAACTGCCACACAGGCCTCTCCATTCAAAAAGAAAATCAAAAAGCCAAGTGGCTTGCCGATTCGGCGCATAAAACCTCATATGGAATTTTAAACATGTACCTTATTGTCGAGCACGCGAATTATATACCTTCATCACTTTATCCCATACCTGTCTCCTGTATGTCTATACCTGTCCAATTGATTTCAACTATTCTCAATTGCTTTAACTCAATTCGTTAATTAACTTGTTAATTAACTCTTTGGTCTATTTCACTTTTATATTTGGACATGACATGTTCAAATATATTTTTAACTTGCTTATCAACTAATTGAATTCAAATTTCAATTAAAGTTCTATATTCGATCTCGAATATACATTTACAAATCAAATTCATTCTTCAAAGTTCAACTTCAATTCCAACTCGATTAATTAATTCTTCTTTGACTTAGTTAACTCTATTCAATAATCAAAATATGATTATTGTTTCAACAGTCATCTTTCTTACTTCGCTTGAGTTCACATTTATTTTCTAACTCAAATCTAGATTTTTAATGGAAAAATTCGGATTTTTATTTGCCAAAAAATCCCTATATTTATTATATAAAACCCCTTATGGTTTTAGTGGTTTCTGGCGCTGCACTTTTAAATATTTGATTTTGACATATCTCAGAATCTATTCGACGAAATCCAGATTTTTTCTCTTCTATTAGAAAACTATTATCTAACTGGTCCTGACGGTTCTTATTTCAAAGAATTCCGACTTAATTTGACTCCGATATACTCAAATGAAGTTCGAGTCGCCAATTTTCGAACTGCAGCGCTACGGCGAGTTCGTTTTAATTATATATATATATATATATATAAACTTTTAAACTTCGTTTGAATAAATTCAACTCGATTGTGATATATATCAAATCAATTTTCCAATTCAACATAATATTTCCGATCTATTTCACTTCTATTTGAAATTCTATATTCAAATTTCAATCCACTTCTATTTTTCAAATTCTATTTGAATTTCCATATTCGAATTCCCTTTATTCAAATCCCATTTGAATTTCTACGTTCAAATTCTATATTTGAACTTCCTTTGAATCTCATACATTCAAACTCCATTTGAATTTCTATATTCAAATTCCCTTTGAATCTTCTATCTGAATCCTATATTCAAATTCCATAGTTTAAATTCCATTTCACTTCTAATTTCAAATTCTATAGCTAAACTCCAATTGGATTTTCTTTATTCAAAACCATTTGAATTCCTTTGAATTCAAATTCTATTTGAATTCTTTTGAATTCAAATTTTCTATTATAATTCCATTTGAATCCCATATTCAAATTCTATTTTTTTTTTGAAATTCTATTTAAATTTTCTATATTAAATTTCCATTTGAATTTCTATATTTAAATTCTATATTTAAATTCTCTATTCAAATCCCGTTGGAATTTCTATATTCAAACTCCATTCAAATTCTATATTTGAATTTCCTTTTGAACTTTCTTTATCCGTTTTTAAAACAAGTCTCGATTTCGATTCCTTTTGAAATCGATATTTCTACTTTTGGAAAATAGGTTTTCCTTTTCAACTTCACATTTGTATTTCTATTTCTGAAATATCCAATGAAATTCTTTTCACTTCATTTATAAACTTCGTTTATAAAAGAACTATTTATAAACTTCGTTTATAAAAGAACTATTTATA
Source organism: Allium sativum (assembly GCA_030737875.1). Classification (NCBI taxonomy): domain Eukaryota; kingdom Viridiplantae; phylum Streptophyta; class Magnoliopsida; order Asparagales; family Amaryllidaceae; genus Allium; species Allium sativum. The sequence continues at coordinate 154,341,856 of CM060916.1, read as the reverse complement.
AACTTTGTTTATAAAGGAACCACTTGTTTTATTCTTCAAAACAAGTTTATATTTCAAATCTATTTAAAAATTCAAATTCTATTTTTCTAAAATAGAATTTCTCTTTTTATTCTCAAAATATCCTTTCACGATATTTTTTAAAATTTATATTTGGCCCAATGATATTTCAACACTCAAAACAACCAATTATCAGTGACAGGTTTCAAGCACATCATATATGGGAATATATGTGAAACAAACAAATAATAATATTATTTTCGAGGAATCCAGTTGGATCCCTCCAACCTGTTCTCCTGCATCCAAATATATTAGTCAACAATAAATAATACCCATCCTGCTTCGAGACAGGACATCGCGGTATGAAGGTCATCCACTAATCATAGCGTGGGGCGTACAGGGTAATCATCCGCTAATGGTACCGCGGGCATCCGCTAATGAGACTGCGGGAATCCAACCAATCACCAAACCAATATATATATAATAGTCAACCCTAAATAACTAATATATTTAAATCAACCAAACAGCATTCAAACAAGCCACAACAATTATTTTTAACGAATAAAAATAATTCTAAATAAAGAGGTGAGTGAGATTTACTCACCAGGGATTTTCCATTGTCGAATATCTTGTTTAATTCTGTCTCGTCAGCTATAAATTATTCGAACGAAATTTCCTGTATACATATGATCATTTAATTCTTGTTTAAATGATTTAACTATTTTGATTTAAACTAAATTAATTAATTAATTAATTAAATCCTATGAAATTTAAATTAAATAAAAACGTATATCTCACCGAATAAAACAGTCTCCCTTCATTCTCGTCTGTTCCCAGTTCAAAACACAGAACCTATTCCCTTTGGATTCCTTCCCGTTGCTTGACTGTCGCTCAACACCTTCAACGGTCACCAGTCCACCCTGAGCCCCATCCTCCACTCGCCTTCTCTTGTTCACGTTACTGTCAACTCCTCATACCCTAAAAAAACCCAATCGCAACTTCTTGAATCCGCAATACCCACCATCAATATTCATGCATCAGTTCTCTTGACATCGTGGTGCCCCTCTCATCCCATCGCAACTTGCTTCCTTGGCCTCCCAAATCACCATCGCCCAGTTGATTATCCTCAATTTCCTACTATTGTGACGGCAAGGAATATCGCTCGATCCGAATCAGTCGCTAAACCGACCCAGACCGTTCGAAACGCCCTATCGTTTGAGAACAGGACACAACAGAACGCATATAAAAGAACATTTCACTGTATATTACAACAATGCATCAGATTACAAGAATATACAGAGTATAAAAGAATATTACACAGAAATATCAGAGATTTAAATTACATTTAAATTCATCGCAGCGGAAAATAATACAATACACAACTAGAAGAGATATACGGATACAAAGCTTTCCGGATATCGTTCCAGCTGTAAACCAGGATCCTGTGAATATAAATCTGCAAAACCAAAACTACTAGCTGCCCGTGTCAAAATAGGGGCACCCAGAGTTTAGGTTAAAACAATAAACTCCAGGTCAGTCATGTGACTGGTGTGAGAACTAAAACAGTTATTAATCTTTATTTTAAATCATTAGGTAAATCAAGGGACCACGCCGTATAACACGGAACGGGTTTCCTCCCAAGAATACCAGTGCATAAAGCAAACAGCGCAATGCTAAATAAAGAAAAATGAAGCTGTTATAAGACCCAGGTCCTATCACACAATGCAACGCAAGCCGGGGGATAGGGTTTTCCCTTATAACAGCCAAAGAATGCTTGATACGTTTAAAACAAATCATTTGATACTATTATAAGTGCATAGTGTATAAAACACTTCAAATCATAAGTATCAATCATAGGCGGCATGAATGCCCCATACCACTATGTCGCCATATATAGGTTATACAATCAAAATCGCAAAGTCACGTATTTGGAAATTGGATTTCCATCTATGAACCGAGGCAAGAGATAGTCCTCAACCGATTCGAGACGCTCTAGCCCGCCCCTCAGGAACAGCCGCAACTGCCCCTTGGATCGTCAGGGCCGGTCCACACGGAGTGGATTATAATGCCTGAACAATGCGTTTCTCCGCCCTTTGGGGCGTAAATGAGCCAACTAAATGACTCCATCGGTTCGAGAACGACCGATCAATCCGAGGCGCCTCGCAACAGCAACAACCACATAAGTCAAACTCGTCAGGGCGTGTAAAACCACTGACGCCACTTCTAGCTAGAAAGAAAACGCATGTCCCCCCTGAGGTCCGTCTCCCGTTTTTGATTCATACCGGGTGTGAAACTCGCGAATCAAACGTTACACAAAGCTACGCCACAAAGGTCTTGCTTTGATCATCACCACAAGACTTTGCTTTTCAACAGAAGCCTTGATCATTTGCATCTTAGCATGCCACACAGGCAAACCATCCTATGCAACCGATATCAGTCACACAGAATGAAATCCGATGTCAGACACACAGTCCATTTACAAGTCCGTTCTGGGTCTGAACGAAACCGGAGGCACCTAGTACCCCGCATATCCATCGATCTCCAAGTACGTCTGGACGATCACTAACTGTTTCCATCTTCTTGGGTGTACAGCCCAATCAAGATCATCAGTTATCCCCCAAACGACGTGAAGACCTCCGGTCTTCGACCATCGTCTTCATCTTCGACTTATCGTCGCATCAGTTATTCAGAATGGGATAAACCCGGTCTTTCCGAATAACTCGCGTATATTTTAAATAAGTGTTACACAAACACAACATACGCCTCATTCCAATTCATTAGTCACTAACCATAAATTAATCAAGAGAATAATTCCCCAAATATTAACCCCGAAGGCCGAAACCAACATCAGATCAATATCCAGAAAACCATTCTGCTTGGCTAACCGACAGTTAGTTTCTAAATTTCACGTTCAAATCTAATTAAAGATTTAACTATCGCCTGGAGCAAAACTGGTGATACTCCATTCTCGATCTTTTCAATCTAATTAAAGATTCATTAAAACTCCACTTAGTTTTAATCATTATCTGGGTTAAAGAATCAGTGTCATTTAAAAACACGGTTCACGATAAACCCAAAATCACATTCATTAATTATCGGGTTAAAGAACGAGTGTTATTTAAAACACTGTTCACGATAAACCCAAAAATCAATATCAATTCAATTCCAATTAAATATCATTTAATTGGTACACTTCATTAAATCTAAATAAAAAGATTTAATCATTTCTCAACTGGGTTCAAGAACAGTGTTAATGAAGACACCATTCACGACAAACCCAAATCACATTCATTAATTATCGGGTTAAAGAACAAGTGTTATTTAAAACACTGTTCACGATAAACCCAAAAATCAATATCAATTCAATTCCAATTAAATATTATTTAATTGGTACACTTCATTAAATCTAAATAAAAAGATTTAATCATTTCTCAACTGGGTTCAAGAACAGTGTTAGTGAAGACACCATTCACGACAAACCCAAATCACATTCATTAATTATCGGGTTAAAGAACAAGTGTTATTTAAAACACTGTTCACGATAAACCCAAAAATCAATATCAATTCAATTCCAATTAAATATTATTTAATTGGTACACTTCATTAAATCTAAATAAAAAGATTTAATCATTTCTCAACTGGGTTCAAGAACAGTGTTAGTGAAGACACCATTCACGACAAACCCAAATCACATTTGATATTCAAAATAAGGCTCTGAATAGAAAATATATCGGCTTATATTCAATATCAAATTCTACGATTAACAAATGTCGTATTGGAAATAACGATATAAATATATATCTTTCAAATTTCCGCAACAACATCCGTATAATCACAAATTCCAACATCGAAATATTCCGAAGACAATTTCGATTCAAATCCACTCCAATGCAATCATTGGAAATTTTGGTTATTTTCAAAACCCTTTTCAAATTCAATTTATTTATTTAAAAATAAATAGAATTATAATTCTAGTTCAAAACTAGTTCATTTTGATAAAAATCTATTTTTATCCTTTCAAATATGGAGTTTTTCATCCCAATTCTTTCTAAATCATTTCTTATGATTTTACACAAATTATTACTATTTTTAATAATTTTATCAAGGCCCGTACAGTCGATTTCCATCAATGGCCATCGAACTGCACTTACAGCGACCTTTTTCAAATTTGATTTGGACATAATTCCAAATCCAACCGTTAGATTTCAAATTTCTAACCTTCATTAGAAAGCTCTTTTCGATACGAACCCAACGGTTCCGGTTTTAGGAGAATCCGACGGTCGGATCTCCCGTAATGTCCGTTTGAAATAAATGGTCGAAATTCGCGAACTGCCGCGGCGCGGCGCGTTCTATTCAGGCCATTATATTATATATATAATATATATAATATATACTTCGTCGATTCTCTATTCAAAACGAATTATATAAATAGTTTTAAAATCGTTTCAAAACCTATTTCAACTTCCATTTCAATTCAAAGCAAAATTGAATTCTTCTTTATAAATTCGTTTCAAAATTCATTTCTATTCAATTCAAATTTCAATTCAATTTGAATTCATTTCAATTCGCTTTCAATTCTATTTGAATTCGTTTTTCAATTCAATTCGTTTCGAAATCGTTTTCAATTCAATTCATTTCGAAATCGTTTTCAATTCAATTTGAATTCGTTTTCAATTCATTTCATTTCGAAATCGTTTTCAATTCAATTCATTTCGAAATCGTTTTCAATTCAATTCATTTCGAAATCGTTTTCAATTCAATTCATTTCGAAATCGTCGATTTCGAAATCACTTTTCAATATTCATTTTAAAATGAATAAAATCGATATAAATATCGTTCACGTCAAAATGGCGTCAATCTAATCAACACGGCTTCATATATTCTTTTATTTTCAAATATTCTATTTCAAATATTTCTATTTCAAATATTTCTATTTCAAATATTTCTATTTCTAAACTGGAATGAGGCCCAATCAATTACCATATAAAATTAATTATATGGATTTTCATACAACACATGTATATAATAGCATTGAAAATAATCAACCATCAACCAAAGTGCACTACACTGTATAAGCATCAAATATAGATATTCAACGCTCATAACAGCCTGTCAATCAATCGATCGACATATTTAATCAATCAGGATGAGTGAACTTCAAATTTCATCCCAACACCCGTGTGGGGTTTCAAACAATCAAACACATATTTTATTTGTGCTGTTGGGCGATGTGTGAAATTTATCGACCCAATCAATGTCCTTCAAATAGGTGTACATAAACAAACCGTCTGGTTTGTAAATGAATATTCATTTATTCACATTCACGTTAAAAATTATATTTTTAACGATAAAACATTTTATTCCAACATATGAATTTCTATTCAGTTCATTTCTTCAATAAAATGATATTTTTATTTTTCTAACATATTTTAGAAAATTTCGGCGGCATAACGGCACGATACTAGAAACGGGACAAGGCCTAACCTTACCCCCGGTCTAGTGAAGGCCCACGCCATTCACACATCAATCAAATCAATTTCATTTTGTAAACCACAAAATTTGGAGTAAGAGTCTAACCTAGCCTTACTCCTTCGCCTTATAACGGCGCACGTCTAATCCTAACCAATTTATCGATTCGATTATTCACACCACAAACCACATTCAAACCAATATCGCAATCAATCACCAAACAGTCAAACAAACAAGTCCATGGTCTGTGGACGGGTGTCGGGTGCTACTAAGCACCGTCTGCATCCTAGTATATATATATATAACTAGAAAAATAAATTGAAAGGTGAGAAATTCTCACTTATAGCTATCCTAGCTCCACGGCTCTTCCTTTGCAGAATTCTTCGTCGACCTCGCCTTTTTGTCGCTTTCGCCCGTATTCTCTACATATGAAAAAATCGAATTTTTAGTTCAAAGTTCAATATATAAAAATCGAATTTTTAGTTCAAAGTTCAATATATAAAAATCGAATTTTTAGTTCAAAGTTCAATATATAAAAATCGAATTTTTAGTTCGCTATTCAATATATATAAAAATATGATTTTTACTTTTGCTTTCAACATATAAAAAAATGATCTCTACTTTTAACAAAATCCGTTTTCTAGTTTACAAATCATTTTAAAATCAGTTTTTATATTCTTTAAAATTTCAGTTTTTAACTTTTCAAGAAAACCAGTTTTTAAATATTTCTATAAATCTCAGTTTTAAACTTTATAAAAATTTCTGTTTTTAATTCTTTTATAAAAATGCAGTTTTTAGTTTCTTTTAAAAAAAAACAGTTTTTAAAATCTTTTTAAAAATTCAGTTCTTTAAAATCTTTAATAAAAAAAAACAGTTTTATACTTTTTTAAAATTTCAGTTTTACTTTTAAAATGAAATCCAGTTTTACTGCTTTTTTAAAAATTCAGTTTTACTTTCAAAAAAACCAAATCAGTTTTCATATTTTCAGAAAAATCAGTTTTTCATATTTTTTTATAAATCAATTTTAAAATCAGTATTTAAATCATAAAAAAAAAAAAAAAAAAAATAGCAAAACGAAGAAAAGAAAACTTACAGAGGGGGGGGTTGCTTCGCGTTCACGGATCGAGGAAGGGGGGGGTTTCGCTCGTGGTGGCGGGGCTTGTGGAGGAGGGCGGTTTCCGTCTTAAAGGGGGTATCGGGTTCGGAGGTAGGGCTTCGCGATTTAGGGGGAGGGGGTCGCCGAGGTCGGTGGTCGACGGCGCCTGGGGGAGTACGTCGGCGGCGTGGAGGATGGGAGGGGGTTCGAGAGCAGCTCGGGGTTTTTTTTCTCTTTTTTTTTTTTTTTTTTCTGGATGATTGAATTTTGAAGAGGGGGGGGGGCCAGAACGAAGACAAAGGGGAGGGAAAGAAATATATTTTTTTTTTTTATATTATTTAATTATTATTTTTGCCAATAGGTTGACTTTTACACCCGACCTCGAAACGAGGCCCACCGCCTGTCGTCCATAGCGTTTTACCCCCATTCTGAACACAATGGGATATGTATCGCTAGCTGATTTGATCGTTACAATCAGTTTCCTTTTGAATTTACATTTAAATCACTATATTGAATTTTAAACGCACATTTCAAATTACCGGGGTCACATACTAACTGGGAAAATTCCAGAAAAATATTTTCTAGCTTCGTATTGACGATACGGTCCTAACAAAACTAATTTCATCGAATTCTGAGACCGTTTGAAAAATGGCCAATTTCCAGTCGATTAAAATCCACTGAAAATGGTCAAACGCATTTTCCTTTACCACGCTCACATACTGATTCGAAAAATTATGAAATTTGGAATCTAGCAATAGTTTGACATCCCGGACCCAACAAAACTGGTTTCGTCGAATTCCGAGGTCATTTGCAAAATGTCCATTTTTAAGGGCCTGAATTCCATAGCGACTATTCAGAATTTTCAACTGGACATATCTTTTGATCCCCGCTACGAACTTTTGATTTTTTCGGATTCGTTGGAAAGATATTCACTATTAGATTCCATTATTTTTGGTTTCACTAAAATCCGGATTATTTTGCACCCGGTACATTCAATTGAAGTTTGAAATCGAATTATCGAACTACCGCGCCATTTTCAATTCTATTTATAATTATATATAAATATTTATATTCTAACGACGACGTATATAATATATACGTTCGAATTATATTCAAAACAAAGTTCTCGTCAATATTATTTTAAAATAATCTAATTTGAATAATTAAAATTCGCTAAAATTGCCAAAATAAAAATTTTAAACTGGCCCAGATTTTCCGGGTTGTTACAATCTCCCCCACTTAAAACTTTTCGTCCCCGAAAAGGAACAAAGTCGAAAGTGGTTTGATAATTCAACTCTACGCTCGGTCTGGCTTCCATTCTCCAACTCTTTAGTTTCTGGGAATTTTTAAAATTTCAAAAATTTGGCTAACACCCTAAATTTTTGAAAAATTTCGCCATAACCTCCCCTGCACCGGGAGCATCGGGGAATTTCAAATAGCTTCCCCGGTCCTTCAGATCTCAAAAAGAAAAAGAAAAAGCCAAGCGGCTAGCCAATAGGCTCACAAAATCATCATCACCCAAACAAAACAGGAAATTATGTAGTAAACATGTACCTATTTGTCGGGCAAACAAATTTTATTCTCTGCTCTAGCCTCCTTGCTATGACCTGTTCAATGTAAGTACAAGTATATGCAAGCAAATGCAACCAATTTTCAATACAATCCAATATTTGATTCAATTAGGATAAATGGTTCAAAATTAGCAAACAAATGAACAAACAACACAAACATCAATCAATTAGTGAATTTAATGTTTCAAATTCATAATTTTGATACATATACAGAAAATCTTGTTTTTGATGTCAATTCACAACAATGTGTTCTATCTAATTTTTGGTTCTCACACCAGTCTAATGGAAATATATAGAAAATCACACCTTCGAAACTCGAATACCAATTCTGATGATGTCTAGACTATCATCAGAATCGTCTCCGGGCGACTAGAGTGTGACTCTATATCTATCCAGTATATTAAAACTTTGAATATACGTTTGCAAGGCCTATATGCAAATTCTTTATATACTGAACTGTCCAAATCAAAACTAATAAATAATCAAATACGAATGATTGATTTAGATTTTCAAAACAAAATTTGCTTTCATTTTCAAAAATATACTCTTCACACTCGTTCTAGGATACTACTGATCCTATCTCTAACGAATCATTCTAATTGGATATTACTAATCCAATATCTGATGAATTCTTTCGTAAGGTTCTAATGTGCCTTGTTCTCTGAGCTTTGTAAACCAAAGCTCTGATACCAAATGTGACGGCAAGGAATATCGCTCGATCCGAATCAGTCGCTAAACCGACCCAGACCGTTCGAAACGCCCTATCGTTTGAGAACAGGACACAACAGAACGCATATAAAAGAACATTTCACTGTATATTACAACAATGCATCAGATTACAAGAATATACAGAGTATAAAAGAATATTACACAGAAATATCAGAGATTTAAATTACATTTAAATTCATCGCAGCGGAAAATAATACAATACACAACTAGAAGAGATATACGGATACAAAGCTTTCCGGATATCGTTCCAGCTGTAAACCAGGATCCTGTGAATATAAATCTGCAAAACCAAAACTACTAGCTGCCCGTGTCAAAATAGGGGCACCCAGAGTTTAGGTTAAAACAATAAACTCCAGGTCAGTCATGTGACTGGTGTGAGAACTAAAACAGTTATTAATCTTTATTTTAAATCATTAGGTAAATCAAGGGACCACGCCGTATAACACGGAACGGGTTTCCTCCCAAGAATACCAGTGCATAAAGCAAACAGCGCAATGCTAAATAAAGAAAAATGAAGCTGTTATAAGACCCAGGTCCTATCACACAATGCAACGCAAGCCGGGGGATAGGGTTTTCCCTTATAACAGCCAAAGAATGCTTGATACGTTTAAAACAAATCATTTGATACTATTATAAGTGCATAGTGTATAAAACACTTCAAATCATAAGTATCAATCATAGGCGGCATGAATGCCCCATACCACTATGTCGCCATATATAGGTTATACAATCAAAATCGCAAAGTCACGTATTTGGAAATTGGATTTCCATCTATGAACCGAGGCAAGAGATAGTCCTCAACCGATTCGAGACGCTCTAGCCCGCCCCTCAGGAACAGCCGCAACTGCCCCTTGGATCGTCAGGGCCGGTCCACACGGAGTGGATTATAATGCCTGAACAATGCGTTTCTCCGCCCTTTGGGGCGTAAATGAGCCAACTAAATGACTCCATCGGTTCGAGAACGACCGATCAATCCGAGGCGCCTCGCAACAGCAACAACCACATAAGTCAAACTCGTCAGGGCGTGTAAAACCACTGACGCCACTTCTAGCTAGAAAGAAAACGCATGTCCCCCCTGAGGTCCGTCTCCCGTTTTTGATTCATACCGGGTGTGAAACTCGCGAATCAAACGTTACACAAAGCTACGCCACAAAGGTCTTGCTTTGATCATCACCACAAGACTTTGCTTTTCAACAGAAGCCTTGATCATTTGCATCTTAGCATGCCACACAGGCAAACCATCCTATGCAACCGATATCAGTCACACAGAATGAAATCCGATGTCAGACACACAGTCCATTTACAAGTCCGTTCTGGGTCTGAACGAAACCGGAGGCACCTAGTACCCCGCATATCCATCGATCTCCAAGTACGTCTGGACGATCACTAACTGTTTCCATCTTCTTGGGTGTACAGCCCAATCAAGATCATCAGTTATCCCCCAAACGACGTGAAGACCTCCGGTCTTCGACCATCGTCTTCATCTTCGACTTATCGTCGCATCAGTTATTCAGAATGGGATAAACCCGGTCTTTCCGAATAACTCGCGTATATTTTAAATAAGTGTTACACAAACACAACATACGCCTCATTCCAATTCATTAGTCACTAACCATAAATTAATCAAGAGAATAATTCCCCAAATATTAACCCCGAAGGCCGAAACCAACATCAGATCAATATCCAGAAAACCATTCTGCTTGGCTAACCGACAGTTAGTTTCTAAATTTCACGTTCAAATCTAATTAAAGATTTAACTATCGCCTGGAGCAAAACTGGTGATACTCCATTCTCGATCTTTTCAATCTAATTAAAGATTCATTAAAACTCCACTTAGTTTTAATCATTATCTGGGTTAAAGAATCAGTGTCATTTAAAAACACGGTTCACGATAAACCCAAAATCACATTCATTAATTATCGGGTTAAAGAACGAGTGTTATTTAAAACACTGTTCACGATAAACCCAAAAATCAATATCAATTCAATTCCAATTAAATATCATTTAATTGGTACACTTCATTAAATCTAAATAAAAAGATTTAATCATTTCTCAACTGGGTTCAAGAACAGTGTTAATGAAGACACCATTCACGACAAACCCAAATCACATTCATTAATTATCGGGTTAAAGAACAAGTGTTATTTAAAACACTGTTCACGATAAACCCAAAAATCAATATCAATTCAATTCCAATTAAATATTATTTAATTGGTACACTTCATTAAATCTAAATAAAAAGATTTAATCATTTCTCAACTGGGTTCAAGAACAGTGTTAGTGAAGACACCATTCACGACAAACCCAAATCACATTCATTAATTATCGGGTTAAAGAACAAGTGTTATTTAAAACACTGTTCACGATAAACCCAAAAATCAATATCAATTCAATTCCAATTAAATATTATTTAATTGGTACACTTCATTAAATCTAAATAAAAAGATTTAATCATTTCTCAACTGGGTTCAAGAACAGTGTTAGTGAAGACACCATTCACGACAAACCCAAATCACATTTGATATTCAAAATAAGGCTCTGAATAGAAAATATATCGGCTTATATTCAATATCAAATTCTACGATTAACAAATGTCGTATTGGAAATAACGATATAAATATATATCTTTCAAATTTCCGCAACAACATCCGTATAATCACAAATTCCAACATCGAAATATTCCGAAGACAATTTCGATTCAAATCCACTCCAATGAAATCATTGGAAATTTTGGTTATTTTCAAAACCCTTTTCAAATTCAATTTATTTATTTAAAAATAAATAGAATTATAATTCTAGTTCAAAACTAGTTCATTTTGATAAAAATCTATTTTTATCCTTTCAAATATGGAGTTTTTCATCCCAATTCTTTCTAAATCATTTCTTATGATTTTACACAAATTATTACTATTTTTAATAATTTTATCAAGGCCCGTACAGTCGATTTCCATCAATGGCCATCGAACTGCACTTACAGCGACCTTTTTCAAATTTGATTTGGACATAATTCCAAATCCAACCGTTAGATTTCAAATTTCTAACCTTCATTAGAAAGCTCTTTTCGATACGAACCCAACGGTTCCGGTTTTAGGAGAATCCGACGGTCGGATCTCCCGTAATGTCCGTTTGAAATAAATGGTCGAAATTCGCGAACTGCCGCGGCGCGGCGCGTTCTATTCAGGCCATTATATTATATATATAATATATATAATATATACTTCGTCGATTCTCTATTCAAAACGAATTATATAAATAGTTTTAAAATCGTTTCAAAACCTATTTCAACTTCCATTTCAATTCAAAGCAAAATTGAATTCTTCTTTATAAATTCGTTTCAAAATTCATTTCTATTCAATTCAAATTTCAATTCAATTTGAATTCATTTCAATTCGCTTTCAATTCTATTTGAATTCGTTTTTCAATTCAATTCGTTTCGAAATCGTTTTCAATTCAATTCATTTCGAAATCGTTTTCAATTCAATTCATTTCGAAATCGTTTTCAATTCAATTTGAATTCGTTTTCAATTCATTTCATTTCGAAATCGTTTTCAATTCAATTCATTTCGAAATCGTTTTCAATTCAATTCATTTCGAAATCGTTTTCAATTCAATTCATTTCGAAATCGTCGATTTCGAAATCACTTTTCAATATTCATTTTAAAATGAATAAAATCGATATAAATATCGTTCACGTCAAAATGGCGTCAATCTAATCAACACGGCTTCATATATTCTTTTATTTTCAAATATTCTATTTCAAATATTTCTATTTCAAATATTTCTATTTCTAAACTGGAATGAGGCCCAATCAATTACCATATAAAATTAATTATATGGATTTTCATACAACACATGTATATAATAGCATTGAAAATAATCAACCATCAACCAAAGTGCACTACACTGTATAAGCATCGAATATAGATATTCAACGCTCATAACAGCCTGTCAATCAATCGATCGACATATTTAATCAATCAGGATGAGTGAACTTCAAATTTCATCCCAACACCCGTGTGGGGTTTCAAACAATCAAACACATATTTTATTTGTGCTGTTGGGCGATGTGTGAAATTTATCGACCCAATCAATGTCCTTCAAATAGGTGTACATAAACAAACCGTCTGGTTTGTAAATGAATATTCATTTATTCACATTCACGTTAAAAATTATATTTTTAACGATAAAACATTTTATTCCAACATATGAATTTCTATTCAGTTCATTTCTTCAATAAAATGATATTTTTATTTTTCTAACATATTTTAGAAAATTTCGGCGGCATAACGGCACGATACTAGAAACGGGACAAGGCCTAACCTTACCCCCGGTCTAGTGAAGGCCCACGCCATTCACACATCAATCAAATCAATTTCATTTTGTAAACCACAAAATTTGGAGTAAGAGTCTAACCTAGCCTTACTCCTTCGCCTTATAACGGCGCACGTCTAATCCTAACCAATTTATCGATTCGATTATTCACACCACAAACCACATTCAAACCAATATCGCAATCAATCACCAAACAGTCAAACAAACAAGTCCATGGTCTGTGGACGGGTGTCGGGTGCTACTAAGCACCGTCTGCATCCTAGTATATATATATATATAACTAGAAAAATAAATTGAAAGGTGAGAAATTCTCACTTATAGCTATCCTAGCTCCACGGCTCTTCCTTTGCAGAATTCTTCGTCGACCTCGCCTTTTTGTCGCTTTCGCCCGTATTCTCTACATATGAAAAAATCGAATTTTTAGTTCAAAGTTCAATATATAAAAATCGAATTTTTAGTTCAAAGTTCAATATATAAAAATCGAATTTTTAGTTCAAAGTTCAATATATAAAAATCGAATTTTTAGTTCGCTATTCAATATATATAAAAATATGATTTTTACTTTTGCTTTCAACATATAAAAAAATGATCTCTACTTTTAACAAAATCCGTTTTCTAGTTTACAAATCATTTTAAAATCAGTTTTTATATTCTTTAAAATTTCAGTTTTTAACTTTTCAAGAAAACCAGTTTTTAAATATTTCTATAAATCTCAGTTTTAAACTTTATAAAAATTTCTGTTTTTAATTCTTTTATAAAAATGCAGTTTTTAGTTTCTTTTAAAAAAAAACAGTTTTTAAAATCTTTTTAAAAATTCAGTTCTTTAAAATCTTTAATAAAAAAAAACAGTTTTATACTTTTTTAAAATTTCAGTTTTACTTTTAAAATGAAATCCAGTTTTACTGCTTTTTTAAATATTCAGTTTTACTTTCAAAAAAACCAAATCAGTTTTCATATTTTCAGAAAAATCAGTTTTTCATATTTTTTTATAAATCAATTTTAAAATCAGTATTTAAATCATAAAAAAAAAAAAAAAAATAGCAAAACGAAGAAAAGAAAACTTACAGAGGGGGGGGTTGCTTCGCGTTCACGGATCGAGGAAGGGGGGGTTTCGCTGGTGGTGGCGGGGCTTGTGGAGGAGGGCGGTTTCCGTCTTAAAGGGGGTATCGGGTTCGGAGGTAGGGCTTCGCGATTTAGGGGGAGGGGGTCGCCGAGGTCGGTGGTCGACGGCGCCTGGGGGAGTACGTCGGCGGCGTGGAGGATGGGAGGGGGTTCGAGAGCAGCTCGGGGTTTTTTTTCTCTTTTTTTTTTTTTTTTTCTGGATGATTGAATTTTGAAGAGGGGGGGGGCCAGAACGAAGACAAAGGGGAGGGAAAGAAATATTTTTTTTTTTTATATTATTTAATTATTATTTTTGCCAATAGGTTGACTTTTACACCCGACCTCGAAACGAGGCCCACCGCCTGTCGTCCATAGCGTTTTACCCCCATTCTGAACACAATGGGATATGTATCGCTAGCTGATTTGATCGTTACAATCAGTTTCCTTTTGAATTTACATTTAAATCACTATATTGAATTTTAAACGCACATTTCAAATTACCGGGGTCACATACTAACTGGGAAAATTCCAGAAAAATATTTTCTAGCTTCGTATTGACGATACGGTCCTAACAAAACTAATTTCATCGAATTCTGAGACCGTTTGAAAAATGGCCAATTTCCAGTCGATTAAAATCCACTGAAAATGGTCAAACGCATTTTCCTTTACCACGCTCACATACTGATTCGAAAAATTATGAAATTTGGAATCTAGCAATAGTTTGACATCCCGGACCCAACAAAACTGGTTTCGTCGAATTCCGAGGTCATTTGCAAAATGTCCATTTTTAAGGGCCTTAATTCCATAGCGACTATTCAGAATTTTCAACTGGACATATCTTTTGATCCCCGCTACGAACTTTTGATTTTTTCGGATTCGTTGGAAAGATATTCACTATTAGATTCCATTATTTTTGGTTTCACTAAAATCCGGATTATTTTGCACCCGGTACATTCAATTGAAGTTTGAAATCGAATTATCGAACTACCGCGCCATTTTCAATTCTATTTATAATTATATATAAATATTTATATTCTAACGACGACGTATATAATATATACGTTCGAATTATATTCAAAACAAAGTTTTCGTCAATATTATTTTAAAATAATCTAATTTGAATAATTAAAATTCGCTAAAATTGCCAAAATAAAAATTTTAAACTGGCCCAGATTTTCCGGGTTGTTACAACTGTATAACCTAGCATCTCTCAGTCTTGAATCAAGTCGCGAACCCCCTTTTGAACTCGGTAAAATCCTGCGAAGACATCCCCTTTACCATCGATTTTACCACCTCCGAACCCTACTGCATATCTTCGAACGAACTCATCATCGCGAGCGTCTACTAGTCGATGTCGAGCTTCAAGTCTCCTGCGATTTCAAGTCGTGATGCTTTTTTTTTTCTAATTATCGGGCGAACCGATTTTTGACTGGAGATAAAGAAATGAAGAGGACTTGATTTATTTTCTGATTTGAGAATGAAGGCTCGACCTCATTTATATAGTTGCGAAGGGAAACAAGGAGTACGCACTGTTAATTTTTCTGTCTCCTTGATATCAAAGCTGGGAGGCCATTTTTACTGCTCGAGGAAGAACAGTGATTGTGTTTTCAGATTTAGGTCGGCTTGTGTTTATAGTATAGGTCGGCTGTTATTTTTTTATTTTAAATAGCTAAATATCTCCCGATCCCTTAACTCGAGATCCCGAACTGCTATTTTAACGTAATGACTTACGTTAACAGATTATGGCGTTATTCTGAACTCCACGGAACTGATTCGGGAATTCATTTCAACTGTATAAAAGAGATGACAATTTTAAATAAACGATTTAAATTAAATTTGATTTAAATATATAAATCATTTTCACATAGTTAAATTCTTCGATAATAAATTACTATTATCGTTCTAATTTAATATAAAATTTATATGAATTAACTGAACTGTTTCTATTCAGTTTTATCTTCGAATTGAATTATTTCAAACTTCTCGTATTTCGATAATTATCAAAATAAATCGTATTTCGATTATTTAATCGATAACCCAATAAAATACCATTTATATTATGAATTCAATATTTAAAACCATACTAAATATTTAAAATAAATTGTTCAAAAATCTGGGTCGTTACATTCTTCCCCCCTTAAAATAATTTCGTCCTCGAAATTGCTAAGGTAGGAAAAATGGTACAAATCTATTACTTTTCAAAAATTCACTTATGTTGAAACTCAACTCCTCATATTTCAACAAATTCAATTCTACCAAAACTTTTGGTTTCCATTCATATTGAATATCACACACTATATATGCTTTCATTCATTTAACTCTGAATGATTTGCAATTAAGTTATTCACATCCAACTCATATTCTATTCATATTGGTTCAACACCAATTTATCCAGATTGATTCTATTCAATTTATTTACTTCGACCCATTTAAGTTAAATTTAAATTCCAGAATTTAAATTCCCGAGTTTTCATTTCAAATCCTTTTTGGAATCACATAAATATACACATATATTTATTTTCATCTCTAATTCAAAACATTTGAATTTTCAAACTAATCTGTTTCTTTCAAACAAAGTTCCATCAAACTTTTCTAAGGTAGCAATCCATCACTTAGAAACTCAAAAATGAACACTGATGGCGTCGCGACCATCATCAGAATTATTTCCCAGCCACCGAAGTGAGTTCAGTGCTTAAACAATTTCAAAATCCATTCAAAATCCTTTTAAAACAAAGCTATATTGTTCTAATATACTTCCAAAAATATTTCAAACTTCCCAGGATTTAATTTTCAAATTCTAGTTTGAATTCAATTTCAATTCATTTCATTTGTAGATGTTACTCATATACAAGTTTTATTTTGGTTATATATAACCATTCCAATTTTATAATCAAATTTGATTATCACGATAACAATCAACACATCCAATAATTTCAGAAAATTATTAGTTATATATCAAAATAGAATTTTGGGTAAAATTATTTCATCTACCCATTTTAAAACTATATCGTGTTCAATCTTCTGTTCAAGTATTTAGAAACTCCTATCGACGTCGTGGCGTCCCACGATTCGACCAGAATTCATAAAATACCCAACAGACAAGCCAACACAATATAAAACAATTTTTTTTTTCAACTTACAAATACGTTCTCTCATATATATACACTCAACTCATTCTAGGGTGCTACTGACCCTATCTCTAATGAGCACATCCCACCAAAGCCTAGGTGTTCGCTCAACCTAAGCTCTGATACCAACTGTAAAGGCCCGCAAATCCGTACTATCTGAGTTGACTATTAACACCACATGTCCAACCCAAATTGCACAGAAATACGAATCATTATTAGAAAGAAGTTAGAGGATGAGAAATAGAAAGAAAGAAATATTAGAATAGAAGAAAACGAAGATCACAAACTCACAGCGGAACGAATAAAATATATTATATAACATAACTTTTGAAATACAAATCAGTAACTTTACATACATACCATCATCAGAGCACACCAGCCATTCCTGGAACAGTTATAAACACCTGTTTCCAGATACAACCATAGTACACAGCGGAATATATGATAGTCTATATCTAACTGGTGAAGCCTCCTGCTTCCAGCTCTTCCAAGTGAATCTGAAAAATCCCAACTACTTGACTGCCCGTACAAATTTGGGCACCCAAGAGTTTAGGGAAACAAACAAAATTAACTCTGGGTCAGTCATGGGACTGGTGTGAGTAAACTCCAACCACTTGTTTAATTTTCAAAACCCTTTTCGAAAGAAAAGATAATAGTAAGACCAGCCCACACATAAACATGGACGGTTTTTACCTTACTATAACCCAAAACACTTTGATACGAAAATCCAGTGATATTATATTAATGTCTACATCAAATAAATACAATCTAGCGAAACGCTTGCATCTCACGCTCCACATACATAGTATAAAATCAAAAACCGCATGGCGCTTATTGGAGATTGGATTTCCAACATGACAAGGTATGGGACCACCTTCCGCTAGTGTATCTCTAGAGAGGAATACACTGGATTCAACAAGAACATCTTGCAACCCGGCCCACACATGACCGACCACTCATTTCGCTTGAGTGTATCGAATGTATATCACCAACGGTTGGGATCAGCAACCGCCTCCCGACTGGGACAGCATCGAATAGAATAAGAAATTAAATGAACCTCTAGATAGGTGATTATACATCCTAATGGGTGCGACCCACATAGCCATGCTGCCTGCCCGATTTTTGTCATTTCCCAGTTGTTGAGGGTTGAGGCTACGATCACTTGTCATTCATCGATAGCACCATCACTTTGAATGCTGCATTGTCAGATCCGTTAATCACTAATTGATTTTGCACAAATATTCTGGATGTTATGCTAAGGGAATAAATCCGTTGCAACCATATATGTTTATACAGACCAACCCATTTGATCATTGGAAATACTCTGTCAGACATTCGTCCATTTACGTTCGTTCTGTGATTGAACGAAACCGAAGGCACTATTTCTATGTAATAGAAAAAGTCCTTGCACTTTACTCCGTCTTCAATATATTCAGCATACTTGGTTCGCAACACTTATGCCGATACGGAGTGGTTCTTCGGATAATAATCCAACCGGTCTCTCCATATTGACAACGATGGTCAAAAACTTCGATAGTCTGTGATTTAACTATCGAATAAAAACAAGTGTTCATCCAAACATATCAAACAAATCACTGGGCTCTTTAATTAATATTTCATTAATTAAATCTCTTCTCCATTTCCTTATCCAAATTTGTTAACCAAATATTTTCAGTAACCATATTGGCCTTAGACGTTATTTGGAAAACATTTCCATATATCGCCTTCTTTTATTTCTGTACTTAGAAAATATCTTTTATTTATAATTGGAAAACATTCCAATTACTTGTCTCTTTCACGCCATTTTTCTCTTTTGACTTAGGAAATATTTATATTTATATTTCCAAAACTCCACTTATTTGGGTAAAGCGAATGTTATGTAGAACATCGTTACAACAACCCAACATACCTCATTCAACTGAATCTCTTTAAACATTGATCTTCGAGACTGAGTCTTACCATTTATCAGCTAATAATAATAATCAATCAAGTTGGGGTATAATTACCTCTCAGACCTTAACTGAAAATATTATTAACTTCAAAACAGAACAAACTGCTAACTCGAATAATCAATACCCTATTAAACAAATTTTCCATTTCTAAACCGTATATACATTTCTCTTCCTATTTTCCCCGATTTAATTATAGAATTTCTTTTTTGTTTATACTGTTTTATTTTTAAGTTCATTTCCTTATCGAATCCTATATATATCGATACACTGATTTCTAATTATCAAATTTTCTTAAAAGTATTCTAACTCCTTAAATTTCCGGAAAAATTCGCCATAACCTCCTTTGTACCGGGAGCATCGGGAAAATCCCCAAACCGCCACACAGGCCTCTCCATTCAAAAAGAAAATCAAAAAGCCAAGTGGCTTGCCGATTCGGCGCATAAAACCTCATATGGAATTTTAAACATGTACCTTATTGTCGAGCACGCGAATTATATACCTTCATCACTTTATCCCATACCTGTCTCCTGTATGTCTATACCTGTCCAATTGATTTCAACTATTCTCAATTGCTTTAACTCAATTCGTTAATTAACTTGTTAATTAACTCTTTGGTCTATTTCACTTTTATATTTGGACATGACATGTTCAAATATATTTTTAACTTGCTTATCAACTAATTGAATTCAAATTTCAATTAAAGTTCTATATTCGATCTCGAATATACATTTACAAATCAAATTCATTCTTCAAAGTTCAACTTCAATTCCAACTCGATTAATTAATTCTTCTTTGACTTAGTTAACTCTATTCAATAATCAAAATATGATTATTGTTTCAAAAATCATCTTACTTACTTCGCTTGAGTTCACATTTATTTTCTAACTCAAATCTAGATTTTTAATGGAAAAATTCGGATTTTTATTTGCCTAAAAATCCCTATATTTATTATATAAAACCCCTTATGGTTTTAGTGGTTTCTGGCGCTGCACTTTTAAATATTTGATTTTGACATATCTCAGAATCTATTCGACGAAATCCAGATTTTTTCTCTTCTATTAGAAAACTATTATCTAACTGGTCCTGACGGTTCTTATTTCAAAGAATTCCGACTTAATTTGACTCCGATATACTCAAATGAAGTTCGAGTAGCCAATTTTCGAACTGCAGCGCTACGGCGAGTTCGTTTTAATTATATATATATATATATATATATATAAAAACTTTTAAACTTCGTTTGAATAAATTCAACTCGATTGTGATATATATCAAATCAATTTTCCAATTCAACATAATATTTCCGATCTATTTCACTTCTATTTGAAATTCTATATTCAAATTTCAATCCACTTCTATTTTTCAAATTCTATTTGAATTTCCATATTCGAATTCCCTTTATTCAAATCCCATTTGAATTTCTACGTTCAAATTCTATATTTGAACTTCCTTTGAATCTCATACATTCAAACTCCATTTGAATTTCTATATTCAAATTCCCTTTGAATCTTCTATCTGAATCCTATATTCAAATTCCATAGTTTAAATTCCATTTCACTTCTAATTTCAAATTCTATAGCTAAACTCCAATTGGATTTTCTTTATTCAAAACCATTTGAATTCCTTTGAATTCAAATTCTATTTGAATTCTTTTGAATTCAAATTTTCTATTATAATTCCATTTGAATCCCATATTCAAATTCTATTTTTTTTTTGAAATTCTATTTAAATTTTCTATATTAAATTTCCATTTGAATTTCTATATTTAAATTCTATATTTAAATTCTCTATTCAAATCCCGTTGGAATTTCTATATTCAAACTCCATTCAAATTCTATATTTGAATTTCCTTTTGAACTTTCTTTATCCGTTTTTAAAACAAGTCTCGATTTCGATTCCTTTTGAAATCGATATTTCTACTTTTGGAAAATAGGTTTTCCTTTTCAACTTCACATTTGTATTTCTATTTCTGAAATATCCAATGAAATTCTTTTCACTTCATTTATAAACTTCGTTTATAAAAGAACTATTTATAAACTTTGTTTATAAAGGAACCACTTGTTTTATTCTTCAAAACAAGTTTATATTTCAAATCTATTTAAAAATTCAAATTCTATTTTTCTAAAATAGAATTTCTCTTTTTATTCTCAAAATATCCTTTCACGATATTTTTTAAAATTTATATTTGGCCCAGTGATATTTCAACACTCAAAACAACCAATTATCAGTGACAGGTTTCAAGCACATCATATATGGGAATATATGTGAAACAAACAAATAATAATATTATTTTCGAGGAATCCAGTTGGATCCCTCCAACCTGTTCTCCTGCATCCAAATATATTAGTCAACAATAAATAATACCCATCCTGCTTCGAGACAGGACATCGCGGTATGAAGGTCTTCCACTAATCATAGCGTGGGGCGTATAGGGTAATCATCTGCTAATGGTACCGCGGGCATCCACTAATGAGACTGCGGGAATCCAACCAATCACCAAACCAATATATATATAATAGTCAACCCTAAATAACTAATATATTTAAATCAACCAAATAGAATTCAAACAAGCCACAACAATTATTTTTAACGAATAAAAATAATTCTGAATAAAGAGGTGAGTGAGATTTACTCACCAGGGATTTTCCATTGTCGAATATCTTGTTTAATTCTGTCTCGTCAGCTATAAATTATTCGAACGAAATTTCCTGTAACAACCCGTATTTTCAATAACCTGTTATAACATAAATGGAGGCAGAATTAAACTGTAAATTCTGAATCAAGGGAAACGAGCTATGCCATTGCGTTCGTCTCGGAAAAATACGCAAAATAGAGTCCGAGTTTTCGAAAATCGGAGTCCGTATGACCAAGATATGGCCTCGCGAAGTTTCACGAAAAATTCCCAAATTAAAGTATACTTAACTAAGTGAAATGGGTTGCGCAGAGAAATATATATATATTGATATATATATATATATAATTGAAAATTAAATAAATAAATATGCAAAAATGTTCAAAACAGCGAATTGGGAGAGGGGAATAACTGAACCGGCCGATTTTTGAGGTCGACCCGAGCTCGCTGGGTCGACTAGGGGTTAATCCAGGGTGTTTGGCTGTCAACCCGTGGGCCGATTCGCTCAAATGCAGATTTTGCATTTGGATGGTTCTCATGGTTCATCTTTAATCTAAAGGCCCTAGATGGTTCCTACACTTGACTTCTTCCCCAAGACATGCTTTGATGGCTTGGATTGAATCTAGGTTTAATCCTATGGCCTAAAACACTTGCCTAATCTATAAATAAGACCCTAACCTATCCTAAATCCTCATTATTCATTCACGCAACTAAACTATGGCAAAATTTTACCTCTCATGGCCTCCACTCTCTTCATAAAATTTCTAAATGGTTTCTATGAGAGATTTTCCATGCATACAATTGTTTTCAAGCTTGTATGAGTGTCATTAGCTTGCATTCAAGTCAAGTTTCTATCTTTGCATCATAAAGCAAGGGTTTTGATCATTTTGGCTCAAGGGTTTTTATGTTAGAGCTTGCATTTTGGGTCTATTTGATTGCATAAGGGCTTTGTCATATCTTTTTTGCCTTCATAGCAATGTAAGCCCTTTCCCTACTCTTAGATATTAACTATGAAGTTAAATGTTCATGTTGCAAGTTTGGGTTTGATCATTGAGTATGATACATGCTATCATGTCATGCAAGTTTATGAAGTCATTATCTTGATCTTGTGAACTAAAAGCTACAACCTTTATGTTGAAATGTTGCATTAGGCAACCTGAGAACCCTCATAACCTTTATGTCAACTTGCATATGAATTCATAACCCTTATATGATGATATATGCGAGTTACTAGTCATCATTCCATATCTTTTGTCACCATGATTCGCTTATGTGCCAAGTTTGGGTTTATGCATGTTTTGAGGCTTAAGAATGTAACATGCAAGTTAATGAACACATTTGTGCCTCATTTGCCACCATGATTAACTTGTGGCTTAATATCCATTTTTATCATGCCTTTGCCAAGTCTCTTCTTTTAATCCATTACGTTGTCGCGAACGTATATGCGAGTTTAAAAGCGTTGGGTTATGTTATGGGTAATTTCTAATGACATGAAAATACAACTTGAAAACATGACTTGAAATATAACATGGAAGTTGACATGTAAGTATGCATAAAAACATAAGCTTGGGAATTTACCTATTAAGTTAGGTCTACCCTTTGGGAATTTACCTATTAAGTTAGGTCTACCCAAATGCTTGAAAACTTGTAACATGTTTTGGGAAACATGATGGACATGACACTTAGATAATATAAGTGTGGCCAACTCGAGGTTGGGTTGAGTTTGCAACGTAAAACTACCCGGAACCGACCGGCCTAACTAGTAGTTGCAAACAATAGGACCCAATGTGAGAAGTTGGTCATGTTGTGCTTGAACCCGAGGTTAGACCAAGTTGTGGTGTAAAGCTACCCGGAACCGACCGGCTTAACTAGTAACCACAACAAAGTCTAATGTGAGAGGTGAAGGTGCATTAAGTAATTAATGCCACATGATAGGGTTAATTTAATTTGATTAATGACTCTTAACCAAATATGACATGGACAAATGGGTTAAGTAATTTGATTAGGCTAATGATACTTAACAAAACATGACAAGGTTGGGTAGGTTAAGTAACTTGATTTGCCTAATGACACTTAACCATTTTTATATGACTAGTGGATGGGGTTAAGTTAACCAACACTTAATCAATCCAACGCGATAACTTGGTAAGGTTAAGTAAGTTTTCTTAATGACGCTTAACCGAAAAATACGGTTAACGAATGGGGTTAAGATTAGACTCAACTAGTCTAAACATGGAAATCGGATGGGGTTAAGTTAGCCTAGACTTAATTAATCCCACTTGGTAGTTTAATGGGGTTAAGTTAAACACTTAACTAATCTAAACATGATGAATTGATGTGGTTAAGTGACCTATACTTATCCAATCTAACTCGTTAATTTATTGTGGTTAAGTTAACCAATACTTAACCAATATAACGTGAAAACATGATAAGGCTAAGTCACGAATCGCTTGAATACACTTGACCGATTTGACTAAGTAAATTGATAGGGTCAAGTTAATATATACTTAACCAATCTAGAATGATAATTGGACGAGGTTAAGTCGTGAATTGCTTAATATACTTAACCAACTTGAGCATGGTTTGTAGGGTTAAGCCTTGAACTTGGATACTTAGCCAATTTTGACAGGATTTGTAGACGGGTTAAGTTATGAACTTAGGTGACACTTAATCCATTATGTAAACCCTAGTTCTGAGGATTAGGTGGATAACCGTAGTTAACAAGGATAACGGGAACAATGCTAAGTGGTAAACCTTAGTTGAAGAATAACTAAGTAATGATTCTTAGTCAAGGAAATTTAGACCAGTTCATAGATAGATGAGTAACCTGATACGGTAGGTCATCGTTTAAGTATACGAGTAGGAGCAAGTATCTGATTTAGATAAAGGCTCCAGCGAACTGGGTAACGAAGCAGCGGCTTCGGGGAACGTGAGGATATTCTTGGTATTCCTCTATGAGCTGCCAGGTGATTATACTAGGCTCATGAGAGGTTAAGATCTGCGTTAGAAGAACCAAGAGTATGCCTTGGTTGCTATACGAGCGACCTAAAGACGGGGATGGATAGGGGATAGTCGACGATACACGGTCGTACCCTAGATAGCATTTCGTCAGGCTACCTACCATCTTTGGTCAAGCGTGTACGTACGGAAAGGCAGAGAACACCCAAAAGACCATAATTGCTATCTAATTATGGTTGCGGTAAGGCTTGGATGTGGGTTGGCCAGTGTTGTGTTCTCATACAGGATTTATCCTGTCTTGTCTTTCACTAGTTGAGGGAGTGGTCTCGTGGGACCATAGCCACGTATAAGAAAAACAGACCTTAGCATCTGCATCGGCAGATAAATCGAAAGCTCCCGACCGAGTCCTGTATTTCTTGATTTGCCCTGTGACAGGACTCGGATGGCACGATGTGATACATGTGCATACAGTCATGGAAAAGCGATTCACGATGAATGCGTGGGAAAAAGGGCACGGTTGGCGGTTAGCGTAATCCCTAGTGGCCCTAGGTGGTTTAACCCAAACCGAGATACGAAAACGTGCAATAGGTAAGCATAATCCCTAGCAGCCTAGGTAGCATAAGTCCTAGTTGTACAAACAATAATTCATGTTGGAAGACCCTAGCTAGGTTTAGGGTAATAGTCCAAACCGATCTTAAGGATCATGGAACTATGTTAAAGTAATATAGAATCTCATGGGAAAGCCCGTATGGTCTACGGCAAGGGACTGAACATTTACATGGAATAAAACATACAAGTTGAGTAAACTATATATGTGATATATTAGGTTGACATGGACCATTACACGACTTTTGAGTGAGGGTCATTCTTGGTTAACACATGACACAGTGGGGATACTAGTACGGTAGGTGCAGAGCTAAACTACAGGATAGATATCACGGGGCGTTATACGTGACAGATATCTTGGGGATATTATACTTGATAGAAACCTGACGATGTGATACCTTGTTTTATCTTGACATCGTAATTTATCATGACACCTTAGTTTATCTGAGTTCAGTAGTTCATCCTGTTATTTTGATTTAGCTTATCTATCTTGTTATCATGCTTATGTTCATCTAAGTTTCTCATGTCAGTTAACTTTACTAGTTTTTATGCTAATAGTAGATAGGGCTTACTCAGTCTTTTTGACTGACCCGTTTTGTTTCGCCTCTTTTCTTCCGTTTCCCCCTCCCCCCAGGTTACAGGGAGGAAATACTGTTGTTTAGTTCGGACTTCTTCTGCTTGAAGGTCATCATGGATGGCTTGGACTTTTCTTGGCTAATGGCTACTTTACTGTTTTTACTTGGGGAATAATTTATGAAAATGTCTTTATGCTTCTTTACTATTGCAAGACAGGTTTTGATGTACTCTGATGTAAAAGGCTTTAGACCTTATTTATTCATGTTATGAAAGTTTGATTTTACTTCCGCTATTTTATATGTTCTGTCTTGTGATATTTCTGTGCATGTTTACCAATAATGCCCCTCTAAAGCTAGTGCATTCCTTTGCGAGTGACCCTAGCGGAGGCGGGGTGTTACACGTGGTATCAGAGCAGAAGGTTACCAGACTGGGCAAAAGTTTTTAAAGACCTTCTGAAAACTATTTGAAAAAAAAAACCATTTACAAAGAAGCATTTTTCAAGAAAATTTTCTTTTAAAAGAAAAAGGCTATTCCCCAAAGGCCATTAGCACTATCCTTGTTTCCTTAATTGAGTCTCTTTTCCTTTCTTTCCTCCATCTGTAGTCATAGTAGTTTTAACTGCGACTAGTCTTTTCTACCTATGAAAGTGCTTTCCATACGATGGAGGTGGTTCTCGAGAGACCAGTGGCCGCGTTATAAGAAAGGATCGTGAGAAAGAAGGATAAAGGATACGAGCTTAAGGATGAGCAACTTGTTGGTATGGCTTAGTCCTCAAAGGAGGGAGAAAGATGAACAATGAAACCCATGACGAGAGAGTACCTTTGGCATGGTAAAACGGGGCGGATAGTTAAGTATTATGGGACAAGGACAAGATCATCGGGAGGGCAGTAGTATGCTCTCATTTCTAGAGTACCTCGGAAGGAGGGTAACGATCTTGTTAAAGGTTTAGCTTTTCTTCTCTATCATCCCGTTAGGACTTCGTTGTTCGTATCATTTAAGTCTGCTTCGATAGTTGAGTCTCTGCACCTTAAGTACTAGCGTAATAGAGAATCCCATTTTTGTCTCAAAGTCCTATTGGAAAATCAGTCCATTTATACATGACTTGTTTGGATTTGGGAATGTCTATGCCAAGTGTTGAGTTTGGAAATAATGCTTATGTTTATAAGCTATGGATGGATTCTAGGGATGAAGTGGTTATCCAGTAGGGGGTGCCACTCTCGGTTTTGATAGGAGGGTAGTTAGACCTTTTGACTAGCCTTGGTAATGCCCTCGAAGTATCAGGTAACCTTTTTGAGGTTCTGTCATGACTAGTTACTTAGAATCCCTTGATGCCTTTATTGGAAATTTGAAGCCCGATCGAGTGGTGTTCGCCAATAAGACGGATGGTTTACTTCATTTATGCATGGGTTATAGAGATCACCCTAGTAAGTGCGCATGATAACCTGATTGACATCTGTTTACTTTCAAGAGAAAGTTCTTCTACATGGAATGCCTTATAGTATATAAACGAGATCCAAGATTCACTAGTGAATTTTGGAAAGCTTGCATGAGATCATGAGTACGCAGTCATGTTTGCGTCAAGTATTCTAGGAAAAGGATAAGTGCAAGTGGAACGAGAGGCGACGAAGAAATGAGTTCCAGCTCATGTTATGGAAACAGGAATAAGAAGCTACAAAATCGCGAAGTTAAAAGACGACTTTGATGGTCAAAGACTAGATAGGCGCATGATATCTCTTTTTGGGAGTATATCCTTGATCCCTGTTTTCTGTAGAGCTTACTTGTAGGCTATCTTTTGTGGACATCCTCTCGGTCCTATTCTCCGTTACAAACCCTGTAAGGAGTTTGTCCTGTTTATCTTCTCGACCCTGTTTCAGGGAATTCTAGGTAGAACCCTATGGATGTAAACATGTATTTGAAACATGTTATGATTGATATGGTTGCAAGTGGTTGCTCGTGGATGCGCGAATACACATTAGATACTAGCTCGACTCGGTCACATTTCATATTGCATATGCACGAGTATTTATACTTGTTTATGGATGAAATCGAATGTATTATCATGCGGTTGTTGCATATGAATGAATGATTGTACACGCATATAGTATCTATATGACTAGGACTATTTGCATACATGTTGGATTCATGGCACTATACATATTTTGCATTAGAAAGATTATTCAGGCCTGATCATTAGCATTAGCTAAGGAACATGTACACACACGTTTTGCATATATTCATACAGCATTAGAAATCATCTAAGGACAATGGTTGCTTGTGGATGATGTTTTGAGTAGATGGATGATGGATGGTAGGATATGTTCTTCCTAACTTGGAGATTTCGGGGACGAAATCCTAAAAGGTGGGGAGAATGTAACAACCCGTATTTTCAATAACCTGTTATAACATAAATGGAGGCAGAATTAAACTGTAAAATCTGAATCAAGGGAAACGGGCTATGCCATTGCGTTCGTCTCGGAAAAATACGCGAAATAGAGTCCGAGTTTTCGAAAATCGGAGTCCGTATGACCAAGATATGGCCTCGCGAAGTTTCACGAAAAATTCCCAAATTAAAGTATACTTAACTAAGTGAAATGGGTTGCGCAGAGAAATATATATATATATTGATATATATATATATATATAATTGAAAATTAAATAAATAAATATGCAAAAATGTTCAAAACAGCGAATTGGGAGAGGGGAATAACTGAACCGGCCGATTTTTGAGGTCGACCCGAGCTCGCTGGGTCGACTAGGGGTTAATCCAGGGTGTTTGGCTGTCAACCCGTGGGCCGATTCGCTCAAATGCAGATTTTGCATTTGGATGGTTCTCATGGTTCATCTTTAATCTAAAGGCCCTAGATGGTTCCTACACTTGACTTCTTCCCCAAGACATGCTTTGATGGCTTGGATTGAATCTAGGTTTAATCCTATGGCCTAAAACACTTGCCTAATCTATAAATAAGACCCTAACCTATCCTAAATCCTCATTATTCATTCACGCAACTAAACTATGGCAAAATTTTACCTCTCATGGCCTCCACTCTCTTCATAAAATTTCTAAATGGTTTCTATGAGAGATTTTCCATGCATACAATTGTTTTCAAGCTTGTATGAGTGTCATTAGCTTGCATTCAAGTCAAGTTTCTATCTTTGCATCATAAAGCAAGGGTTTTGATCATTTTGGCTCAAGGGTTTTTATGTTAGAGCTTGCATTTTGGGTCTATTTGATTGCATAAGGGCTTTGTCATATCTTTTTTGCCTTCATAGCAATGTAAGCCCTTTCCCTACTCTTAGATATTAACTATGAAGTTAAATGTTCATGTTGCAAGTTTGGGTTTGATCATTGAGTATGATACATGCTATCATGTCATGCAAGTTTATGAAGTCATTATCTTGATCTTGTGAACTAAAAGCTACAACCTTTATGTTGAAATGTTGCATTAGGCAACCTGAGAACCCTCATAACCTTTATGTCAACTTGCATATGAATTCATAACCCTTATATGATGATATATGCGAGTTACTAGTCATCATTCCATATCTTTTGTCACCATGATTCGCTTATGTGCCAAGTTTGGGTTTATGCATGTTTTGAGGCTTAAGAATGTAACATGCAAGTTAATGAACACATTTGTGCCTCATTTGCCACCATGATTAACTTGTGGCTTAATATCCATTTTTATCATGCCTTTGCCAAGTCTCTTCTTTTAATCCATTACGTTGTCGCGAACGTATATGCGAGTTTAAAAGCGTTGGGTTATGTTATGGGTAATTTCTAATGACATGAAAATACAACTTGAAAACATGACTTGAAATATAACATGGAAGTTGACATGTAAGTATGCATAAAAACATAAGCTTGGGAATTTACCTATTAAGTTAGGTCTACCCTTTGGGAATTTACCTATTAAGTTAGGTCTACCCAAATGCTTGAAAACTTGTAACATGTTTTGGGAAACATGATGGACATGACACTTAGATAATATAAGTGTGGCCAACTCGAGGTTGGGTTGAGTTTGCAACGTAAAACTACCCGGAACCGACCGGCCTAACTAGTAGTTGCAAACAATAGGACCCAATGTGAGAAGTTGGTCATGTTGTGCTTGAACCCGAGGTTAGACCAAGTTGTGGTGTAAAGCTACCCGGAACCGACCGGCTTAACTAGTAACCACAACAAAGTCTAATGTGAGAGGTGAAGGTGCATTAAGTAATTAATGCCACATGATAGGGTTAATTTAATTTGATTAATGACTCTTAACCAAATATGACATGGACAAATGGGTTAAGTAATTTGATTAGGCTAATGATACTTAACAAAACATGACAAGGTTGGGTAGGTTAAGTAACTTGATTTGCCTAATGACACTTAACCATTTTTATATGACTAGTGGATGGGGTTAAGTTAACCAACACTTAATCAATCCAACGCGATAACTTGGTAAGGTTAAGTAAGTTTTCTTAATGACGCTTAACCGAAAAATACGGTTAACGAATGGGGTTAAGATTAGACTCAACTAGTCTAAACATGGAAATCGGATGGGGTTAAGTTAGCCTAGACTTAATTAATCCCACTTGGTAGTTTAATGGGGTTAAGTTAAACATTAACTAATCTAAACATGATGAATTGATGTGGTTAAGTGAATTATACTTATCCAATCTAACTCGTTAATTTATTGTGGTTAAGTTAACCAATACTTAACCAATATAACGTGAAAACATGATAAGGCTAAGTCACGAATCGCTTGAATACACTTGACCGATTTGACTAAGTAAATTGATAGGGTCAAGTTAATATATACTTAACCAATCTAGAATGATAATTGGACGAGGTTAAGTTGTGAATTGCTTAATATACTTAACCAACTTGAGCATGGTTTGTAGGGTTAAGCCTTGAACTTGGATACTTAGCCAATTTTGACAGGATTTGTAGACGGGTTAAGTTATGAACTTAAGTGACACTTAATCCATTATGTAAACCCTAGTTCTGAGGATTAGGTGGATAACCGTAGTTAACAAGGATAACGGGAACAATGCTAAGTGGTAAACCTTAGTTGAAGAATAACTAAGTAATGATTCTTAGTCAAGGAAATTTAGACCAGTTCATAGATAGATGAGTAACCTGATACGGTAGGTCATCGTTTAAGTATATGAGTAGGAGCAAGTATCTGATTTAGATAAAGGCTCCAGCGAACTGGGTAACGAAGCAGCGGCTTCGGGGAACGTGAGGATATTCTTGGTATTCCTCTATGAGCTGCCAGGTGATTATACTAGGCTCATGAGAGGTTAAGGTCTGCGTTAGAAGAACCAAGAGTATGCCTTGGTTGCTATACGAGCGACCTAAAGACGGGGATGGATAGGGGATAGTCGACGATACACGGTCGTACCCTAGATAGCATTTCGTCAGGCTACCTACCATCTTTGGTCAAGCGTGTACGTACGGAAAGGCAGAGAACACCCAAAAGACCATAATTGCTATCTAATTATGGTTGCGGTAAGGCTTGGATGTGGGTTGGCCAGTGTTGTGTTCTCATACAGGATTTATCCTGTCTTGTCTTTCACTAGTTGAGGGAGTGGTCTCGTGGGACCATAGCCACGTATAAGAAAAACAGACCTTAGCATCTGCATCGGCAGATAAATCGAAAGCTCCCGACCGAGTCCTGTATTTCTTGATTTGCCCTGTGACAGGACTCGGATGGCACGATGTGATACATGTGCATACAGTCATGGAAAAGCGATTCACGATGAATGCGTGGGAAAAAGGGCGCGGTTGGCGGTTAGCGTAATCCCTAGTGGCCCTAGGTGGTTGAACCCAAACCGAGATACGAAAACGTGCAATAGGTAAGCATAATCCCTAGCAGCCTAGGTAGCATAAGTCCTAGTTGTACAAACAATAATTCATGTTGGAAGACCCTAGATAGGTTTAGGGTAACAGTCCAAACCGATCTTAAGGATCATGGAACTATGTTAAAGTAATATAGAATCTCATGGGAAAGCCCGTATGGTCTACGGCAAGGGACTGAACATTTACATGGAATAAAACATACAAGTTGAGTAACCTATATATGCGATGTATTAGGTTGACATGGACCATTACACGACTTTTGAGTGAGGGTCATTCTTGGTTAACACATGACACGGTGGGGATACTAGCACGGTAGGTGCAGAGCTAAAATACAGGATAGATATCACGGGGCGTTATACGTGACAGATATCTTGGGGATATTATACTTGATAGAAACCTGACGATGTGATACCTTGTTTTATCTTGACATCGTAATTTATCATGACACCTTAGTTTATCTGAGTTCAGTAGTTCATCCTGTTATTTTGATTTAGCTTATCTATCTTGTTATCATGCTTATGTTCATCTCAGTTTCTCATGTCAGTTAACTTTACTAGTTTTTATGCTAATAGTAGATAGGGCTTACTCAGTCTTTTTGACTGACCCGTTTTGTTTCGCCTCTTTTCTTCCGTTCCCCCCCCCCCAGGTTACAGGGAGGAAATACTGTTGTTTAGTTCGGACTTCTTCTGCTTGAAGGTCATCATGGATGGCTTGGACTTTTCTTGGCTAATGGCTACTTTACTGTTTTTACTTGGGGAATAATTTATGAAAATGTCTTTATGCTTCTTTACTATTGCAAGACAGGTTTTGATGTACTCTGATGTAAAAGGCCTTAGACCTTATTTATTCATGTTATGAAAGTTTGATTTTACTTCCACTATTTTATATGTTCTGTCTTGTGATATTTATGTGCATGTTTACCAATAATGCCCCTCTAAAGCTAGTGCATTCCTTTGCGAGTGACCCTAGCGGAGGCGGGGTGTTACATTTCCTGTATACATATGATCATTTAATTCTTGTTTAAATGATTTAACTATTTTGATTTAAACTAAATTAATTAATTAATTAATTAAATCCTATGAAATTTAAATTAAATAAAAACGTATATCTCACCGAATAAAACAGTCTCCCTTCATTCTCGTCTGTTCCCAGTTCAAAACACAGAACCTATTCCCTTTGGATTCCTTCCTGATGCTTGACTGTCGCTCAACACCTTCAACGGTCACCAGTCCACCCAGAGCCCCATCCTCCACTCGCCTTCTCTTGTTCACATTACTGTCAACTCCTCATACCCCAGAATAAACCAATCGCAACTTCTTGAATCCGCAATACCCACCATCAATATTCACGCATCAGTTCTCTTGACATCGTGGTGCCCCTCTCATCCCATCGCAACTTGCTTCCCTGGCCTCCCAAATCACCATCGCCCCGTTGATTATCCTCAATTTCCTACTGTATAACCTAGCATCTCTCAGTCTTGAATCAAGTCGCGAACCCCCTTTTGAACTCGGTAAAATCCTGCGAAGACATCCCCTTTACCATCGATTTTACCACCTCCGAACCCTACTGCATATCTTCGAACGAACTCATCATCGCGAGTGTCTACTAGTCGATGTCGAGCTTCAAGTCTCCTGCGATTTCAAGTCGTGATGCTTTTTTTTTCCTAATTATCGGGGGAATCGATTTTTGACTGGAGATAAAGAAATGAAGAGGACTTGATTTATTTTCTGATTTGAGAATGAAGGCTCGACCTCATTTATATAGTTGTGAAGGGAAACAAGGAGTACGCACTGTTAATTTTTCTGTCTCCTTGATATCAAAGCTGGGAGGCCATTTTTACTGCTCGAGGAAGAACAGTGACTGGGTTTTCAGATTTAGGTCGGCTTGTGTTTATAGTATAGGTCGGCTGTTATTTTTTTATTTTAAATAGCTAAATATCTCCTGATCCCTTAACTCGAGATCCCGAACTGCTATTTTAACGTAACGACTTACGTTAACAGATTATGGCGTTATTCTGAACTCCACGGAACTGATTCTGGAATTCATTTCAACTGTATAAAAGAGATGACAATTTTAAATAAACGATTTAAATTAAATTTGATTTAAATACATAAATCATTTTCACATAGTTAAATTCTTCGATAATAAATTACTATTATCGTTCTAATTTAATATAAAATTTATATGAATTAACTGAACTGTTTCTATTCAGTTTTATCTTCGAATTGAATTATTTCAAACTTCTCGTATTTCGATAATTATCAAAATAAATCGTATTTCGATTATTTAATCGATAACCCAATAAAATACCATTTATATTATGAATTCAATATTTAAAACCATACTAAATATTTAAAATAAACTGTTCAAAAATCTGGGTCGTTACATCATCGATATACAAATGATAATATTTTGAAATTACTTCCTTTTCTCTATTCATTATAAAAACGAATATAATCGATATAAATATCGTTCACGTCAAAATAGCACAACTATAATCAACACGGCTTTATATATTTCAATAAATTCGTTATTCTATTCAATAAATGAATATTTATTCTATTTAACACATGAATATATATTTCTTTCAACACATGAATATTCTCAACACGTGAGCACTATCAACACATGACTATTTTTGTTATTTAATATATTTTATAAAATTATGGTATCTATCGCTTGATTTTTAAATCAGACTCCAACCGTATAGTAGTAAGAGAATGATTCCCTAAGTATTAACGCCGAAGGCTGAAACCAATATCAGATCAATACCCAGGAAACCACTCATCTTATCTATTTTCCAGTTAGTTTCTAACTTTAAATATGATAAAGATGTAAATTTTATTGTTAAAATATTTCTTTCAACACATGATTATCGTCAACACATGACTATATATTCTATTCAACACATGAATCTTTATTTTATTCTATTCTTTATTTCCACAATTGGAATGAGGCCCAAACAATTACCATATAATGTTAATTATATGGATTCCATACAACACATGTATATAATGGCAATGATAAATAATCAATCATCATCCAAAGTGCACCACACAACTGCATAAGCATTAAATATAGATAATTAACGCTCACACAGTCTGTCGACCAATCGATCAACATACAATTAAATAATTGAGATTAGTGTATGCCAAATATCATCCCAATACCCGTGTGGGGTTTCAAATCAACAAACACAGATTTTTATTCATTCACATACCCGTTAAAAATTATATTTTTAACGATAAAATATTTTTAACTATATAAATATTTTATTTCCTTTCACATCACACAATCAATTTTCACCACAACAAACAATCAAACATACAAGCCATCCATGGTCTGTGGACGACGGGTATCAGGTGCTACTAAGCACCGTCTGCATCCTAGTATATATTTTAACTAGAAAAGAACATTTAAAGTGAGAAGTTCTCACCGACTAGCTAATCCAAACGCCACGACTCTTCTTATGTAGAAATCTTCGCCATTCTCGCCTTTCGTCACTTTCATTGCCCGTAGCCACTACATATATAAAAATCACATTTTTATGTTCTTGCTATGTATATAAAAATCATATTTTTATAATTACTCCATATGGATAAAAATTCTATTTTTACATTGCTACTATATAGATAAAAATTCTATTTTTACATCGCTACTATATAGATAAAAATTCTATTTTTACATCGCTACTATATAGATAAAAATTCTATTTTTTACATCGATGTTCATATAATAAAGATTATATTTTTATCACGTTATTCTCTATATAAAGATTTCGCCTTTTCAAATATAAAGATTGAATTATTATTATCATAACTATTTAAAAATTATATTTTTATATTTCTACTTTCATAAAAACCATATTTTTAATACTCTACCTAAGTAAAAATTATATTTTTAACGCTCTACTATAATAAAAATTATATTTTTAACGCTCTACTATAATAAAAATTATATTTTTATATAATTAAAAATCATTTCTTTACTAGATTAAAAATCAAATCTTTTTCTTATTAAAAATCTTCTCTTTCTACTTTATAAAAATCGTATCTTTTATATGTTAAAAATATCACCTTTCCTGTTATAAAAATTACACCTTTTCTATGAACAAAATTGTATTTTGAGTAGCATAAAAATCATATGATTTCGTTATTAAAAATTAAATCTTTCCCTCTATTAAAAATTAAAACTTTACATGAATAAAAGAAGCTATAACTCAAAGAAAATAAAAGAGAAAGAGGAAGAAAAAAAGGCACCATTGTCTTTATAACAAATCGGAGAAGGAGGGGGTTTTGTGGTCGCGTCGGAGGGGTTTCACGATGCTGAGAAGGGGGAGGCGAAGCCTCGTCGGTTGGCAGCAGCGTCGAGTGGGTTATTGAGCGGAGGAGCTTCAAATCGAAGGAGGGGGTCTGTGGTGTTGCGCAGGGGGAGGGGGTGATGCCCTGGTGGTGGGCGCGCGTCGCTAGGGGGGGCTGGGTGGAGGAAACGATGAGGGCAAGCGGTAGAAGGAGGAAGAAGAGGGAACGGAGGAGAGAGAGAAGGAGAGCAAGGGGGTCGCATCGGAGGGAGCCGTGCTGGTGGCGGCGCGGTGGCGCTCCCTCGGAGGAGCGACGAGCTCCTCCCACCTCCTGTTTTTTATTTATTTTTGGTTTGACTGATTCAACGGGAGAGAGAATAGAGAGGGAGAGATAAAGGCTTTGACTAATTATAATAATATTTATTATTTTATTTTTAAAATCCTAAGAGTAACTTTTTAATTTGAACTCGAAATCAAGCCCACCGACTGTCGTCCATAGCAAATTACCCCCATTCCGAACACAATGGGATATGTATCGTAAGCTGATTCAATCGTTTCGATTAGTTTTCGTCAAAATCAAAATATAACTCTATATATTGAATTTGAATGCGCATTTCAACTTACTGGGGTCACATACTAACTCGAAAAATCCCCGAAAAATATTTTCTAGCTTCGTATTGACGATACGGTCCTAACAAAACTGATTTCGTTGAATTCTGAGACCGTTTGAAAAATGGCCATTTTCCAGTCGATTAAAATCAACTTAAACTGGTCAAACGCGTTTTCTCTTGCCACGCTCACATATTGATTCGAAAAATTACGAAATTTTGAAACCCAGCATTAACTTGACATCACGGATCCAACAAAAGTGGTTTCGTCGAAAACTGAGGTCGTTTGCAAAATGGCTATTTTTAAGGGCCGAAATTCCATAGCGACTATTCTGAAATTTCAACTGGACATATCTTGTGATTCCCGCTATAAAATTTCGATTTTTCGGATTCGTTGGAAAGATATTCTCAATTAGATTCTATTATTTTTGGTTTCACTAAAATCCGGTTTATTTTGCACCCGGTACATTCATTTGAAGTTTGAAATCGAATTATCGAACTACCACGCCATTTTCAATTCCCTTTTATAATTATAAATAAATATTTATATTCTAACGACGATGTATATAAATATATACGTTCTAATTCTATTCAAAATAAATTTCTCGTCGATATTATTTAAAATAATTCATTTTAAATATTCAAAATTCGTTAAAATTGCCAAAATAAAATTTTTAAACTGGCTCGCATTTCCGGGTTGTTACAATCTCCCCCACTTAAAACTTTTCGTCCCCGAAAAGGAACGAAGCCGAAAGTTGTTTAACTAATCAACTCAACTTCCTATATTTTCGTTACGGCTTAAGTTCTTCAACTTTTCAGTTTCTAAGAACTTTTCAAAATTTTCAAAAATTTGGCTAACACCCTAAATTTTCGGAAAATTTCGCCATAACCTTCCCTGCATCGGGGACTTCGGGATATTTCATATAGCCTCCCATGGCCTTCTTCAATCCAAACGAAAAAGAAAAAGCCAAGCGGCTAGCCAATCGGCTCATAAAATCATCATCACCCAAACAAAACAGTAAATTATGGTAAACATGTACCTATTTGTCGGGCAAACAAATTTTATTCTTCTGCTCTAGCCTCCTTGCTATGACCTGTTCAATGTAAGTACATGTATATGCATGCAAATGCGACCAATTTTCAATACAATTCAATATTTGATTCTATTAGGCGTAATGGTTCAAAATTTCAAACAAATAGACAAACAACACAACCATCAATCAATTAGTTGATTAACGTTTCAAATTCATAATTTGATATAAATACAGAAAATCATGTTTTTGATGCCAAATCACAACAAATAATCCTAAGTAAATTTTGGTTCTCACACTAGTCTATGGAAATATATAGATATCACACCTTCGAAGCTCGAACACAAAGACTGATGATGTCGCGACATCACCAGAATTGTCCCCGTGCGACTAGAGTGTGATTCTATATCTATCCAGTATATTAAAACTTCGAATATACGTTCATGACGCGTATATGCAAAACCTTTATATACTAGATGGTCCAAATCAATACAAATAAAATATTCAAATACGTATAAAATGGTTTAAATTTTCAAAACAATATTGTTTTCATTTCAAAAATATACTCTTCACACTCGTTCTAGGATACTACTGATCCCATCTTTAACGAGTCATTCTAATTGGATATTACTAATCCAATTTCTGATGAATTCTTTCGTTCGGTTCTAATGTGTCTTGTTCTCGAGCTCTGTAACCAGAGCTCTGATACCAAACTGACACGACCCGAACTTCCCCGGTAAGGAAAGCACGGATGGCGTTGAGGACAAGACGAATCAGAACGCAAACAGAAGAACATTTCATTGTTTATTACAACAATTCCATCAGATACAAGAATATATAGAGTATAAATGAATAAATTACATTCGATAAATATCAGATATTACAATAAATTACATAGCAGCGGAAAAATAATAAAAATACAACTGAAAGTAATGCACGGATACAGAGCTTTCCGAGCATCATTCTAGCTGTAAATCAGGATCCTGTGAATATAAATCTGCAAAACCGAAACTACTAGCTGCCCGTGTCGAAAATAAGGGCACCCAGAGTTTAGGTTAAAACAATAAACACCAGGTCAGTCATGTGACTGGTGTGAGAACTAAAATAGTTATTATTTTAACTTTAAAGAAGAGTAATTCAAGGGACCATGCCGTATAACACGGAACGGGTTTCCACCAAAGAACACTAGTGCATATAACAAAACAGCGCAATGCTTTTTGGAAAAATGAAGCTATTATAAGAGCCAGGTCTCATCACACAATGCAACGCAAGCCAGAGGATAGGGTTTTCCCTTATAATAGCCAAACATGCATGGCACGTTTAAAACAAATCATTTGATACTATTATAGGTGTATAGTGTCAAATCAATTTCAATCATAAATATCAATCATAGACGGCATGGGTACCATATATCATGTTGCCATACTAGTTCTACAATTAAAACCGCAATATCACGTTTTGGAAATTGGATTTCCGTCATGAGTCGAGGCAAGGGGCAAGCTCCTCTCCGATTCGAGACACTCTAGCAAATGTCTCAGGACCCCACTATGATCCTTTGGAACCTCCAAGGCCGGTCCTCTCTTACTTTTGAGGATTAATTATTCCTGAACACACGTTTCCCGGTCGTATAGGACCTATATCTGAGGCGCCTCGCATTCCAACAACCACACAGGTGAAAAGTATATATAAATGTCAGCCAGTTTAAGCACTGACACCACCCCTAGCTAGAAAGAAACGTCGTGCACTCCTTGGGTCCTTATCCCGTATTTGACTCATACCGAGGTGTGAGGCTCGCGAATTCACGTTATACAAAAAGCTGCGCCACACAGGTCGTGCTTTGGTCATCAACCACAAGACTTGGCTTTTCAACAGAAGCCTTGATCATTTGCCACTTACGCGTGCCACACTGGCAATTCACTCCATGCGACTGATGTCCATCGATATACAACCTCTGAGCTCGTACGTCTCAGAGAAGGGAGTTAAGCGAGAGAATAAATTCTCCGCCGCCAAACGGATGTATATTTAACAGAGATCAATCAACACAGAATAAAATCCAGTGTTAGACACACAGTCCATTTACAAGTTCGTTCTGGGTCTGAACGAAACCGGAGGCACTTTCCTCGCATATCCATCGATCTCCAAGCACGTCTGGACGACCACCAACTATTTCTCTCCTCTTGGGTGTACAACCCAATCAAGATCATCAGTAATCACCCAAACGATGTGAAGACTTCCGGTCTTCGACCACCGTCTTCATCTTCGACTTATCGCTGAATCGGTTATTCAGAATGGGTATAAACCCGGCCTTTCCGATTGACCCACGTATATAATAAACAAATGTTACACAAACACCACAAACGCCTCATTCCAATTCAGAATATTCTTTTATTCAAATTTTCACATTCTTAGGGAAAGGTTCCCATTAATTTTATCAAAGATAAATTCTTCTAAATTTATTCTTTAATCTTCCTTTGGATATCATTTCAAACTAGTCGGGATTAGCGAACCACACCGAAGTAATTATTTATTTTATTTCCCAATCCCAACCTATTCATCCCCTGGAGCAAAACTGGTAATACTCCATATCTAACACCACGGTGTTATCGGTAAAATTAATTACCATTTCACGTTCAAATCTAATTAAAGATTTAACTATCGCTATGGAGCAAAACTGGTGGTACTCCATTCTCGATCACCTTTCAGATTTGATAATTTAAATTATCGATTCACATTTCAATCTAATTAAAGATTCATTAAAACTCCACTTAGTTTTAATCTTTTCAAAAATCAATTCTGCCTTTAACTGGGTTAAAGAACCAATGTCACCTAAAACACGATCCACGATAAACCTAAAATCACTTTCTATTGTTAATCAGGTTAAAGAACAGGTGTTATTCAAAACACCGCTCACGATAACCCAAAAACAATTTTAAATTCAACTCCAATTAATATTATTTAATTGGTACACTTCATTAAATCTAAATAGAAGGATTTAATCTTTTTCTCTATTGGGTTTAAGAACAATGTTAATGAAGACACCATTCACGACAAACTCAAATCACATTTGATATTAAATACAAGGCTCTGAATAGAAAATATATCGGCTTATTTTCAATATCAAATTCTACGACCAACAAATATCGTATTGGAAATAACGATATAAATATATCTTTCAAATTCCCATAACAATATCTGTATAATCACGAAATCTAACATCGGAAAATTCCGAAGATAATTTCGATTCAAATCCATCCCAATTCACGTATTGGAAATTTTGATTATTTTTAAAACCATTTCAAATTCAATTTATTTATTTCAAAAATAAATTGATTTTAATTCTAGTTCAAAACTAGTTCATTTTGATAAAAATCTATTTTTATCTTTTCAAATATGGAGTTTTTCAGCCCAATTTTTCCCAAATCATTTCTTATGATTTTACACAAATTATTACTATTTTTAATAATTTTATCAAAGCCCGTACAGTCGATTTCTATCAACGGCCATCGAACTGCACTTACAGTGACCTTTTTCAAATTTGATTTGGACATAATTCCAAATCCAACCGTTAGATTTCAAATTTCTAATATTCATTGGAAAGCTATTTTCGATACGAACCCAACTGTTCCGGTTTCAGGAGAATCCGATGGTCGGATCTCCCGTAATGTCCATTCGAAGTCAATGGTCGAAATTCACGAACTGCCGCAGCGCGGCGTGTTCTATTCAGGCCATTATATATATAATATATATATATTTTTTGTCGATTTCCTTTTAAAACGTATTCTTTAAATCGTTTTAAATTCGTTTTCGAAATGATTTCAACTTCATATTCAATTTCGAATCGAAATTGAATATTCCACATCATCGATATACAAATGATTATATTTTCAAAACGTTATATATTGAAATTACTTCCTTTTCTCTATTCATTATAAAAACGAATATAATCGATATAAATATCGTTCACGTCAAAATAGCACAACTATAATCAACACGGCTTTATATATTTCAATAAATTCGGTATTCTATTCAATAAATGAATATTTATTCTATTTAACACATGAATATATATTTCTTACAACACATGAATATTCTCAACACATGAGCACTGTCAACACATGACTATTTTTGTTATTTAATATATTTTATAAAATTATGGTATCTATCGCTTGATTTTTAAATCAGACTCCAACCGTAAAGTAGTAAGAGAATGATTCCCTAAGTATTAACGCCGAAGGCTGAAACCAATATCAGGTCAATACCCAGGAAACCACTCATCTTATCTATTTTCCAGTTAGTTTCTAACTTTAAATATGATATAGATGTAAATTTTATTGTTAAAATATTTCTTTCAACACATGACTATATATTCTATTCAACACATGGATCTTTATTTTATTCTATTCTTTATTTCCCCAATTGGAATGAGGCCCAAACAATTACCATATAATGTTAATTATATGGATTCCATACAACACATGTATATAATGGCAACGATAAATAATCAATCATCATCCAAAGTGCACCACACAACTGAATAAGCATTAAATATAGATAATTAACGCTCACACTGTCTGTCGACCAATCGATCAACATACAATTAAATATTAGGATTAGTGTATGCCAAATATCATCCCAATACCCGTGTGGGGTTTCAAATCAACAAACACATATTTTTATTCATTCACATACCCGTTAAAAATTATATATTTAATGATAAAATATTTTTAACTATATAAATATTTTATTTCCCTTCACATCACACAATCAATTTTCACCACAACAAACAATCAAACATACAAGCCATCCATGGTCTGTGGACACGGGTGTCGGGTGCTACTAAGCACCGTCTGCATCCTAGTATATATTTTAATTAGAAAAGAAAATTTAAAGTGAGAAGTTCTCACCGACTAGCTAATCCAAACGCCACGACTCTTCTTATGTTGAAATCT
The DNA here is from genome assembly GCA_030737875.1 of Allium sativum. Classification (NCBI taxonomy): domain Eukaryota; kingdom Viridiplantae; phylum Streptophyta; class Magnoliopsida; order Asparagales; family Amaryllidaceae; genus Allium; species Allium sativum. The sequence goes on along the minus strand of CM060916.1, from coordinate 154,298,979 downwards.
TCGCCGTTCTCGCCTTTCGTCACTTTCGTTGCCCGTAGCCACTACATATATAAAAATCACAATTTTATGTTCTTGCTATGTATATAAAAATCATATTTTTATAATTACTCCATATGGATAAAAATTCTATTTTTACATCGCTACTATATAGATAAAAATTCTATTTTTACATCGCTACTATATAGATAAAAATTCTATTTTTACATCGCTACTATATAGATAAAAATTCTATTTTTTACATCGATGTTCATATAATAAAGATTATATTTTTATCACGCTATTCTTTATATAAAGATTTCGCCTTTTCAAATATAAAGATTGAATTTTTATTATCATAACTATATAAAAATTATATTTTTATATTTCTACTTTCATAAAAACCATATTTTTAATACTCTGCCTAAGTAAAAATTATATTTTTAACGCTCTACTATAATAAAAAATATATATTTAATGCTCTACTATAATAAAAATTATATTTTTAACGCTCTACTATAATAAAAATTATATTTTTATATAATTTAAAATCATTTCTTTACTAGATTAAAAATCAAATCTTTTTCTTATTAAAAATCCACTCTTTCTACTTTATAAAAATCGTATCTTTTATATGTTAAAAATATCACCTTTCCTGTTATAAAAATTACACCTTTTCTATGAACAAAATCGTATTTTGACTAGCATAAAAATCATACGCTTTCGTTATTAAAAATTAAATCTTTCTCTCTATTAAAAATTAAAACTTTACATGAATAAAAGAAGCTATAACTCAAAGAAAATAAAAGAGAAAGAAGAAAAAAATGCACCATTGTCTTTATAACAAATCGGAGAAGGAGAGGGTTTTGTGGTCGCATCGAAGGGGTTTCACGATGCTGAGAAGGGGGAGGCGAAGCCTCATCGGTTGGCAGCAGCGTCGGGTGGGTTATTGAGCGGAGGAGCTTAAAATCGAAGGAGGGGGGTCTGTGGTGTTGCGCAGGGGGAGGGGGTGTTGCTCTAGTGGTGGGCGCGCGTCACTAGGGTGGCTGGGCAGAGGAAACGACGAGGGCAAGCGGTAGGAGGAGGAAGAAGGAACGGAGGAGAGAGAGAGAAGGGGAGCAGGGGGGTCGCGTCGGAGGGAGCCGCGCTGGTGGCGGCGTGGTGGCGCTCCCTCGGAGGAGCGACGAGCTCCTCCCTCCTCCTGTTTTTTTTTTGGTTTGAAATTCAACGGGAGAGAGAGAATAGAGAGGGAGAGATAGAGGCTTTGACTAATTATAATAATATATATTATTTTATTTTTAAAATCCTAAGAGTAACTTTTTAATTTGAACTCAAAATCAAGCCCACCGACTGTCGTCCATAGCTAATTACCCCCATTCCGAACGCAATGGGATATGTATCGTAAGCTGATTCAATCGTTTCGATCAGTTTTCATCAAAATCAAAATATAACTCTATACATTGAATTTGAACGCGCATTTCAACTTACTGGGGTCACATACTAACTCAAAAAATTCCCAAAAAATATTTTCTAGCTTCGTATTGACGATACGGTCCTAACAAAACTGATTTCATCGAATTCTGATACCGTTTGAAAAATGGCCATTTTCCAGTCGATTAAAATCAACTGAAACTAGTCAAACGCGTTTCTCTTGCCACGCTCACTTATTGATTCGAAAAATTACGAAATTTTGAAACCCAACATTAACTTGACATCACAGATCCAACAAAAGTGGTTTCGTCGAAAACCGAGGTCGTTTCCAAAATGGCTATTTTTAAGGGCCGAAATTCCATAGCGACTATTCTGAAATTTCAACTGGACATATCTTGTGATTCCCGGTATGAAATTTCGAATTTTCAGATTCGTTGGAAAGATATTCTCAATTAGATTCTATTATTTTTGGTTTCACTAAAATCCGGTTTATTTTGCACCCGGTACATTCATTTGAAGTTTGAAATCGAATTATCGAACTACCACGCCATTTTCAATTCCCTTTTATAATTATAAATAAATATTTATATTCTAACAACGATGTATATAAATATATACGTTCTAATTCTATTCAAAATAAATTTCTCGTCGATATTATTTAAAATAATTCATTTTAAATATTCAAAATTCGTTAAAATTGCCAAAATAAAAATTTTAAACTAGCTCGCGTTTCCGGGTTGTTACAGAAATTATCGCCCAAATATACTAGTCCATTCCCGATATTGGAAAGAACTGAAACCTGGCTTACAAGATTCAGTTACTAGAATGGTTATCTGAAGTGCATAATGCTTTTCATGTTTCTCAACTTCAAATACATGATCCTGATTTGGTTGTTGAAGAAGCAGCACAACAAGACTTGGAAATCACCCCAAGCTTAGCAGTTCAAAGAGAGACTTTGAAAATAATTGGCAAAGAGATAAAGGAACTGAGAAATAAGAAGGTGAAATTAGTCAAAGTGCAGTGGAGCCAAGATCCAAGAGACTGTGCATGGGGAACATAAAACAGTAATAAAAAATCTTATCCTAGGTGTCGAGTGGATATCTCGGATTAGCTCGTGGAGTGGTAAAACCCATTTCTTAGATATCATTTCTACTCAGTCTTACTTTAATCAAATTTCGGGGACGAAATTCTTTTAAGTGGGGGTGAATGTAACAACCTGAAATTTTGGAACCGAATTAAAAAATTTAAATTTCAAGTTTAATTAATTTATATAAGGATTTTTAGTTTAAAATTCCAAATTTTAATATTATTTAAATAGCTTAAAAATATTTTTTTCGCAAATGATCTCATAATTCGATAAAACAAATTTGATCGGATCCGAAACATAAAATTATAGTAAGATTTCAAATTCCACGGTAAACGGAGTTAGTATGTGACCGTGCGAAATTTAAGTGTGAACATATCAATAATTTGAGCTCGAACGATCACTTTTTGAGCAAACGTATTCAGAATTTGACGAAACCAATTCCATTAGAGCCGTACCTGAAAATATAGTAGGATTACAATTTTCATTGAAATCGGAATCAGTATGTGGTCGTACGGATAGATAACATATAATAGACTACACGTATTCTAAGCTATGCATTCACAGCTAAACTAGTTATCTTGAAAGTGTGTTAGTTTTCAATTGTCATGCAATGGAGGCAACATGGTATGCTTTCTCCCTTCCATCTAGTGCCAACATCTCAGTAGGCCACCTCTCTTAAATTTTCACTTTACTTACTTTCTCTCTTTTGTTCTTCCCTCCCCTCTCAATTTCCTCTCTCCACCAACCCCCCTCAGCCCATCGTGCTGCCACCAAGCCCCACCGCTTCCATCAGGCTCCAACCTGTCCCCACTACATCGTCGTAGGCCCCTTTCCCTCTAAAGCACCTAAATCCTTTAAAAATCTAAAACAACCCATCTCCTCTTCTTTAAACCCCAAAATCCGAGCTCCTCCACCCCCACATAGCCCAACTCGCCATGCCCACTCAACCCCCTTACCGCGCGCAACAGCCCTGCGGGGACTACCTCTTCAAAACCGAACCCCATTTGCTTTGAAACTCTACTTTGTTTGCTCCTCGAACCAAAAATATGTTCGTATACTCGCCTGTTAAAATCTAGAACCCTATAGCGTCGAACCTTTGTCCATTTATGTTCAGAAAAATTCTGGTGATGCTAAAAGGCGGCCCAAATCGTTCGGGATAGTAAGGACATCCTACAATCAAAGTCAGGAAGAGTGGAAACCTAGGTGAGAAATGTTGAACCAAAATAGACTAATTAATTATTAACTATTGTTTGAGAACTCGATTGATTTATATAATGACTTATGATTGATTATATATGTTCATATTAGGATATGGAAATGTTAAGGTTAGAAAAGATTTGATTTTTAAGTGAATTATATCTAGTCACTTGCATATATGACACATAGAACTGAATTTGTGGACATTGATATAGGTTTGAACATTAAATGGTCATTGAAATGAAATTAACTTGGTATTGATTATTGGATATGGGTATGAACTTCTCCCGCAATCGGTATTGAATGAATATGATTGTTGATAATTATGTATTCCGTTTAATCTGTTGATTGGCAAAACCATATAAGTTTTAATGGTTTAAGGCTTATATGGTATGAAGTATCTCACGATAGTCGTGATTTGATGTTATCATGGTTATTAATAATGTGGTATGTGATTACCATGGTTAATACGGCCTAAAAGTATGATTATTGGCTCATTGGTTAAGTCTCCATTCATTAAAACAATTTTAATGAATATTTTATTAAATATAATAATGGGAGAAAAATAGAAGTCAAATTTTGATTTGTTTTTTCATGGACATGAAGTAAAAATTATTTTGAGTAAATTTTGCAAAATAAAGAAATGGTTTTGGAGGGGCCTGTCGAAGTTTTTATTTTAAAATAAATAGTAACGGGAAAAAGTAAAGTTCAGTTAGGGTATTTGGGAAATGTTTTAAAGAGATTTCTTTTCAAAACTTTCTTATTTATTTTTGTAATGAACGCTAGAAAAATTTGTGTTTAAAACAAAAAAAATTAAAAAAAATTATTATTCTAATAATATTATAATATCCATTTAATGGAAATATTTGAGTTTGAAGTGAAAAATGGAAAATATAGTTTTCAGAAATTATTATATATATTTTATATTATTAATTAATAAATTATTTTAGAAGCAATTTGATTGAGTTTATAATATATTGAAATATGGTCAAAATAGCACTCGGCGCACACTAGTAATTCGCGAATTTCGACCTGTAACTTCAAGTTCAAGCTGACGTACAGAGAGATCCGACCGTCGACTTTTTCCTAAAACCAGAATTGTTAGGTTTGTAATGAAATGTTCTTTCAAATGATATTCAAAGTTTGGAAATCCAACGGTTAGGTTGTAAAATATGTTCAAATCAAATTTGAATAAAAACAGCGCTACCGCGGCTGAATGACCCGTAAATGGATTTTATTGAAATGGATTATTTTTAAATTAAAAAAATAGGGAAAATTTATTATAAATTATAATAAATGATTTGAAATAGGTTTGAACAAAATGTATATGGTTTCGAATGATAAAAACCTGTTAAGTAGAAATCGGCTATTTTATAACGCCTTTTATAACGGTTTTTGAGAAACATTTGAGATAAGGGTTTTAAATTCTTAAATTAAATACAAACCTTTGGTAAACCTTTTTATAAGGTTAAAAAGAATTGTAAAGATGATTTATGGAAGCCTAAATAGCTTAACCAAATGTGAAAATAGGATTTAATCTTATGAAATGATTTCTAAATAAAGGAGGCTTAATTTGAGGGTTAATAATCCGAAAAGGATTTTGTTATGACGCTAATTATTTCGAAAAGACCGAGTTCATTCAAATAATTATACGATGATTTAAAAATCGAAGATGGTGGAAGACCGAGAATCTTCATATCGAATGGATTGCTTGTTGATGCTTTGGATACGGTTAGCTCCCACGAAAACGTTATAGTGGCAGTAGTCCAGACATACTTGTTGATTGTCCGGATGTGCAAGGGTCTCTCTCTCCTTAATTGGACGAGAAATAAGGTGCTTTCGGTCAAACCCAGAACAAACTTGTAAATGGAATGTGTGTCTGATGTTGTATTTTACAACATAACCGACCGGTTTCTATTGATGTTATATCATATGGTGGCGGAGAATTTATTCTGTTAGATTAACACCCTCCTTTAGAACTTATGTACTCAAAGGGTTATATGTTAATAGACACCACTCATGTGTGTAAATTGACAATGTGACATGATGAGTGTTGTTAGCATATAGATCAAAGTTGTTGTTGAAAAGCAGAGTTTTGTGGATGTTGACTCTAGGGCCTCATACCCCGTAATGAGCCGAAACCGAATGATGGACGGCAGAGATAAGGGCATGCGTTCCATTCTAGTTGAAAAGTGATGCCATGGTATGGAGCCCAGGTAGGTTTACTTATGTGGATGATAGATCAAGGCGTCTCGGATGATGGTCAAATACGATTGAGATAATGGTTGGTTACGACCGGGGAACTTTATGTTCAGGAAAAATTCCAATCAATCGTTTAGAGCTGACCGGGTCTGTCGCTCCGAATGACCATGCGTTGAGTCCTAGGACATCCCGCTAGAGGTGTTACGAATGCGGTTAAGGAAGATCCTTTGCCTTGGTTCATTGACGAAATCCAATTTCCAATAAGTGCCTTTGCGTTTCAATTGCAAACTATATAGCCAATATGATGGGATGGGGCATTATGCGAGATATGATTTATACATTTATTTTCGAAAGTGATTTCCACATTTATACATTAATAATAATATCATTTCAAAATATTTTACGTATCAAGCATGTTTGACTATTATAAGGTAAAACTCTATCCTTCGGTATGTGTTGCAATGTGTGATGGGACTTGAGTCTTATAATGGTTTCATTTTTCAAAAAGCATTGCGAAATTTTATGCATTGGTATTCATGTGGAGGAAACTAGTTCCGTATTACACGGCATGGTCCCGTGATATGCCTTACTTTTATAAAGATTAATAACAACTGCTTAGAGCTTCTCATACCAGTCTCATGACTGAGTTGTAGTTTGTTTTTCCTTTGCAAACTCCGGTGCCCTTATTTTCACATGGGCAGGCCAGTAAACAAGTTGTTAGTAGGACTACTTTTTTTGGAAGCTATTACTATACAAACACACACACACACACACACATATATATATATATATATATATATATATATATATATGGAAGTTATTTGGGAAAGCTGGTTTTGGATTTGGAGCAGAAGCAGGATTAGGATGTTCTTTTGGACTCTCTCTAAGACTCCGTCATGTTAAAATATCTTTATTTCCGTTGTGTGTCTATTTACTTATTCCTGCTGTAATGTATGACATTTGGATTCGATGGGATGTATTAACTCTGATGTAATTTGATATGTATTCTAATGTTTAATGCAAGTTTTATTTTATGCTTTTATATTAATGTGTTGTATCCTAAAGGCCATATGTTCTTCCGTGCACTGGGAGAACAGGTCGTCTCAATCGTTGAGCCTATAGTAGAAGAAACTTCTAAAAACATTGTTGGAGGAAAAAGAGAACAAGGTGAACCAAGTGAAGGTAGGAGAAGTCAGCGTGTTAGAAAAGAAAAACACTTGAGTTCTGATTTCATTTCCTCTAATTCAATTACATTTCCGGTTGAAGCCACTAGATCAAAAATAATAGAAGTTACACCTATGTATTTAATATTAATAATGATCCTAAAACTTTTAAAGAAGCTATGGCTTCATGAGATTCTTCTTTTTGGCAAGAAGCGATAAATATTGAGATGGATTCTATACTATCCAACAAGACCTGGTTTTTAGTAGATCTTCCACCTAGTTCTAAGGCAATCGGGTTCAAATGTGTGTTTCAAAAGAAATATAGAACAGATGGTTATATACAAACTTACAAAGCAAGACTAGTAGCAAAAGGCTTCAGACAAAAGGAAGGTATAGATTATTTTGATACCTATCCTTCGGTTTCAAGAACTACATCCATAAGAGTTTTGTTTGCATTGGCATCAATATATAAACTGTATATTCACCAGACGGATGTAAAAACAACCTTCTTGAATGGTGACTTAATCGAGGAGGTACATATGGACCAGTCTGAAGGTTTTTTCCTACCTGGAAATGAAAACAAAGTACGCAAATTAGTTAAGTCACTATATGGTTTAAAGTAAGCTCCAAAGCAATGGAATAAGAGGTTTGATGAGACAATTCTAGCAAATGGTTTTGGGCATAGTAATGCTGATAAATGTGTTTATTGTAAGAAAACCAATGATTATATAGTGGTGTTATGTTTATATGTTGATGACATGATATTGCTAGCAACAATATGAAAGGAATTACTGATACCGAGAAGTATCTAACTTTAGTTTTTAAAATGAAAGACCTTAATGAGGTAGATACAATGTTGGGAATCAAAGTTGAAAAAAAATGAAAAATGATATGCCTGCCAAACCCATTATATTGACAAAATACTTGATAAGTTCAAGCATCTTAATACAAAGATGCTAGTACTCTAGTTGATTCTAGTGTAAAAATGCAAGAAAATAAAAGTCGAATCATTGTTCGACTGAAGTATGCTTGTGCCATTGGATGTCTTATGTACGTCACATATTGCACAAGGCCAGATATAGCATTTGTTGTTAACATGGTGTCAAGATTTACTTCTAAACCTAGCGCACATCATTGGAAAGCAATTAATATGATCCTTGGATACCTCAAAAGAACTAAAGACTTGAAATTAGTTTATGTTGATTATCCAAGTGTGCTAGAAGGTTATTGTGATGCAAGTTGGATGTCCAGTACCAATGAGAGCTTATCAACATCAGGATGGATACTCTCATTGGGTGGAAGGGGTATAAGTTGGGCATCACAGAAACAAACATGTATAGCACATTCAACTATGGAATCGAAATTTACAGCCCTTGGCGCCACAGCTAAGGAGGCAGAATGGTTACGAGTCATGTTGTTAGACATTGAATTATGGCCACACTCGTTAATTTGGTCTCAGCTCAAATACTTCATTTGTAGGCATTTGAAATATATGTTATGCAATTTGTGTGTATAATGGAAAAATGCAAATGTCCCACATGGAAAAAAAAGATGGAAATGGAATGTATATATTGTTTTTTCCAATATGATAAACAAATTGAGTAAAGCCCATAAAAATAGGCTAATTAATTGGGCTTATATTCCATTTTGGGCACTTGGGCCTTGACATTCAAATGTAACCGTTTTTGTTTGGATTTCGAATATTTTCAAAATCGTGTAATGATTGTTAGGACAGTTACGTCTTTTTGAACAGGCATAACTTCTCGTCAACCGTCATCTTCTTCTTTATAAATTTGTCTTTCTCCACCCAGAAACATATCATCTCTCAATATGTCTTCCTTCCACTTTTGCAAGAATTCTCAAGCCTTGTTGTATCCTGTGAAAAAGTTTTCTATAGAGCGGAAATATTGTTTTAGGATAGTGTTATCACCCCCTCAAGGATTTATTACTATCATATGATTTCACTCTTTCAGTCTACACAATAGTTTCTTACTTACAATATACTTAGTAGTTTAGGTAAGGTTATTTCAGCCTGCTTAGAAGCCCTTGAATGCTTAGGCTGTTATGAATGACACAGACAAACCCAGCAAAATGCACCACAATCACCAATGATTAATGCAAATAATCCACAGAACAAGAAATAATAATAAAGTAAGAATACACGAATTTTTAACATGGAAAATCTCTTCGATGTGAAGAGTAAAAACCACGGGATCAGTGACGGGGGTCCTCCCAAACTTCTCTTACTATGAAAATGGAGAAGTACACAAATCCAAATCCATGTCACAAAGTGGATACACAAATTATCCAACAATAGCTAGCAATAACAGCATCAAATCAAAAGCAAGAAAAGTGAAAAATATCACCGGGAAACAGAGCTTAGAAAAGCTGAGAGATCTCGCACAAACACTCCAGCAAAGGGCAATCTCAAAGTAGTAGAAGCAGCCCACAAAGTCTTGGAGAAACTGACAAAGTTTTGATGTTGTTGTCTTGTATCTTGTGTGTGTTTGCTACCCAAGAATGGATGTATATATATCCACCAAAGATGCACCTTGAAGTCTCCATTCAACCACCATAATTAATAAGATTATTATTCCCAACAAGGTTCAAATACCAAAGCACACCAAAAGGTCAAATAGTCACATATTCAAATAAAAGCATGAAATACCGTAGCAACACTTATTGCTTCAATTAACTTTGGGTTTTTCCACATAGAAATGGACCCATTCCGAACAAATTTCCCCCTCCTGACTATGTGGAGGTGGTTGTCATTCCGGCAATTGAACGACAAGTCTCAAATTTTGTCTTTTACCAAAGCTTTAGTCATCATGTCGGAACCATTGTCATCAGTTTGAATTTTCTCAGGCTCAATTAACTTATCATCAAGAACATCACGTATCCAATGATATCTCACATCAATATGCTTTGACTTTACATGAAAAGTGGAATTCTTAGCAAGATGGATTGCACTTTGATTATCATAATACAACACATACCTCTTTTGTGTAAATCCAAGCTGACGAACAAACTGCTTCATCCACAATAACTCCTTACATGGCTCTGTCGCTGCAATAAACTCTGACTCAGTAGTAGACAAAGCCATACATTTTTGTAGCCTAGATTGCCAAGACACTGCTCCCCCTGCAAAAGTGATCAAATAACCCGAAGTAGATTTTCTCGAGTCAATATCACCTGCCATATCAGAATCTGAATAACCAACAAGACAAAGCTTTTCACTTCCAAAACAAAGCTTCATATCAACAGTACCCTGTAACAATCTCATTATCCACTTCACAGCATTCCAATGCTCTTTACCTGAATTAGAAAGAAATCTACTAACCAAACCTACAACATGAGCTATATCAGGCCGAGTGCAAGCCATTGCATACATCGAACTACCCACAGCGGAAGCATAAGGAACATGCGTCATCTTCCCCTTCTCTTCAGTTGTGGAAGGACACTGTTGAGAATTCAACTTAAAATGCATAGCAAGTGGAGTACTCACAGGCGTTGCTTTCTCCATGTTGAACCTTTTAAGCACTCTGTGAATATATGCTTCTTGTGATAACCATAACTTTCGAGCCTTGCGATCACGAATAATTCTCATTCCTAAAATTTTCTTCGCCGGACCAAATACCTTCATGGAGAATGTCTTGCTCAACTATTGCTTCAAACAAGCAATCTGATCTACATTTTGCCCTACAATAAGCATGTCATCAACATAAAGTAGCAAAATGATAAAATCATCGTTAGCAAATTTCTTCAAGAAAACACAATGATCATTATATGTCTTTTTGTATCCTTGCTCCCCCATAAAAGAATCAAATTTGCGATATCATTGCCTTGGAGCTTGTTTTAGACCATACAAACTCTTCTTTAATTTGCACAGGTATTCTTCATTCCCTTTGACTTTGAAGCCCTCTGGTTGTTCCATGTAAATATCTTCTTCAAGCTCACCATGAACAAAGGCGGTCTTCACATCCAACTGCTCAACTTCTAAATTTAAACTAGCAGCAAGACCCAAAACAACTCTGATGGAAGACATCTTGACAACCGGTGCAAATATCTCTTCAAAGTCAATTCCCTTTCTTTGGTTGCATCCTTTTACAACAAGCCTTGCTTTGTACCGAAGCGTCTTTGCATTTTCATCTTGCTTCAGCTTGTAAATCCAACGATTCTTCAAAGCCTTCTTTTCCTTCAGTAGTTTCACTAGATCAAAAGTTTTGTTATCATGCAACGACTTCATCTCTTCTTTCATTGCATCTAACCAAAGTTGCTTATCATCGCTATCTATAGCTTCCTTAAAGCTCTCAAGTTCTCCTCCATCGGTTAAGAGATAATACTCGGAAGAAGGATACCTAGTGAAAGGACGTCGTTCCCTGGTAGATCACCTTAAAAAGGTTGTTTGAGTTTCAGGAGAAGCATGATGATCAATTTCAGCATCTTCATTATGGGGATCATCTTCCTCAGGTACATGACCTTTATTGTCATTTTCTTTTACTTGTTCAGTTGGAGCTAGTGCAGGAGTTGTAGGAGTCAAAGGAGGAAGATCTAGATCAACTAGATCATAGCCACTATGTGATGCAACTTCTTGTGGTTTCTGAATATCTTCAATTGTTTGGTCTTCAACAAAGTGTGCATCCTTGCTACGAATCAATTTCTTCTCTATAGGATCATAAAACCTATAGCCAAACTTGTCAAGACCATAGCCCACAAAGATGCATTGGCGAGTCTTGGAATCCAGCTTCGATCTTTCATCATTAGGCACATACATAAACGCCTTACACCCAAAGACGCGTAAATGACTATAAGAAACCTCCTTGCCAAGCCAAACCTTATCTGGAACATCACCATTCAAAGAAAAACAAGGTGACAAATTAATAACATGTGTAGCTGTAAATAAAGCTTCACCCCAAAAGTGTTTTGGCAACTTAGCCTCTGAAAGCATGCACCTTATTCTCTCTAACAAAGTCCTATTCATTCTCTCTGCTACACCATTCAACTATGGAGTCTTCTTTGGTGTAAACTGATGTCGAATACCTTGAGCCTTACAATATTCATCAAGTGGACCGATGTACTCACCACAATTGTCAGAAGGTAAACACTTTAGCTTTTTACCAGACTGCCTTTCAGCCAAGGCTTGAAACTGCTTAAAAACATCAAGTACCTGATCTTTTGTTTTGAAAGCATATGTCCACAATTTCTTTGAACAGTCATCAATAAAAGTAACAAAGTAAAGTGCACCACTAAAGGTCTTAACTTTTAATGGACCACAAACATCAGAATGAACAAGATCAAGCAAACCTGATTTTCTTGAAGGAGGATGTCTCTTAAAGGAGACCCGATTCTGCTTTCCCGCAAAACAATGAGAACATTTGTCCAATTTTACACACTTCAAATCTGTTAGTGCATTTTTCTTCATCAAACAACTTAGCACCTTTTTGACTTATATCACCAAGTCTTCTATGCCACAATTTTGCAAGATCGTCATTTGCCACATTTACAGAATCAATGGGAATCGAGGCTTGCAGCAAGTACAGGCTTGTGTGCTTCTTCCCACGAGCTAGCACCATGTTTCCTTTAATAAGCTTCCATTGACCACCATGAAAAGTGTTGCAGTAGCCATTATCGTCGAGTTTTCCAGTAGAGATCAAGTTTAATCGGATTTCTAGAACATGTCTTACATTTTTAAGCATTAACTTTGCTCCAATGTTGGTCACCAAATATACATCTCCAATGCCTACAACCTGAGCCACACCATCATTACCCATCTTCAACACCCCAGAGTCACCAGGTGTATAAGACGTGAAGAATTCCTTCCGTGATGTCACATGTAGTGATGCTCCACTGTCAATGACCCAACTCGACTCATATTTAGCAAGGTTCACATGCCCTCATTGTAATAACCCGGAAAATGTGAACCAGTTTAAAATTTTTAAATTAGGTTATTACCAAAGAATTTGAATAATTTAAATAGCCTATTTCAATAAAATATAGAATTGGGTATAATATTGCAGTTTGAAATTTTGAATACAAACTTTGTCTGACTGTACCGGGTGGAAAATATAACGGATTTTGACGAAACTGAAAATATTTAAATCTGTTTATCAATACCTTTCTAACGAATCTGAAAAATCGAAATTTCATAACGGAAATCAAAAGTTATGGCCAAATGAATTTTCAGAAAGGTCGCTATATAGTATATATAGCCCTTGAAAATTGAGATTTTGCATACGACCTCGGAATTCGACGAAACCACTTTTGTTGGGTCCGGGATGTCAAATTATTGCTAAGTTTCAAATTTCATAATTTTTGAAGCTAGTATGTGAGCGGGGCAAAAGATAATGTGATTGGTCAAATTTTGTTAAAATGGGTCGACCTAGAAATGGCCGTTTTTCAAACGAGCTCAGAATTCGACGAAACTGGTTTTGTTAGGACCGTATCGTCAAAACAAAGCTAGATTTATTTTTCTGGAATTTTTTGATTCAGTCTGTGGCCCTGGCAAATTGAAATGTACGTTTAAATTAAATATCGAATGTTTTATATTTTAATTTGAAAAATAATTGTCTGTAACAGTCGAAATGGCTAACGAAACATATCCCATTGTGTCCGGAATGGGGGTATTTAGCTAGGGGCGATAGTCGTTGGGTTTAAAAAGGAGTCCGTTTGCAAAAACACTATTTAAAAATTTCTATAAAGCATGGACCAATAGGAATTTTTCTTAAAAAAAAATCACGAAACCCTAGCCGCCAGAGACGAAACCGACGATCCTCGTTGCTCCACGCTTCTCCTCCCTTTTCCGATCGCCACAGGCGACGCTAGGCCGCGCAACCACCACCAGTCGACAGCCCTTCGCCTCCTCTCCACATCCGACCAAACGCCGCCCCCTATCGTCAGCTCCTTCACCTGAACGACGTCGAGGAAGTCGTCGCCTTCCCAGAGCCGTCGCCGCCTCGATTCGCCATCGCACCCCCTCAAACTACCAGCGCCGGAAAGCTCTTCCCTCCCTCGACGACGTCCAATAGTCTGATCATCCTATAGAGCTACGAATCAAGAGAAAAATCCAAACCTAGAATTGAGCAGGTTTGAAAACTAACGGCTTATATAATTTTAAACTGTTTTAACACTATAAAGCGTTGCAAAACTTTGAAAAATAATATCTTTTTCGTTCTTTAACGAAATTCAATGAAACAGGAGACACCGTGACCGCAAGGAGGCTCTCTACATTCTAGAAAAAGCCGCAGATTTTTCTGACCTTCCTACGATTTTTAGCACTGCAATAACCAATGTGAGGAATCTAAACTATTTGTGTGAATGAAATCGCATTGTATAAATTATATAAGCGAAGTGTAAATTATATACGCATTGTATACCTCATGTACATGTGTTGTATAAGTTATATTAGCGATGTATAAATTATACAAGCGTTGTTTGAGACATATATGCTTTGAATTGTGATGAAATGCAAGTGAATTATTATATTATATATATATATATACTCCCCTCGTCCACAGACCATGGACGATATTTATTGCTTGTGATTGACGTGATGTTATATGGTATGACGAATGGTTGGAAATAATTTTTTGTGGTTGATATTGTGGTTGAAAAATACCTTTGTGGTTGAAAAATACCCTCTTGTGGTTGAAACAAAATAGAATAGGATTGTGGAATTGAAAATAAAACATGCCGCCTGCGTGCGAACTAGATGCATGATCCCCATTGCCAAAAACCGCGAGGTTTTAAGGTAGAGCGAGGAGCCGTACTAGCGACGGTCCCGGTTTTAACTACCCTGCCGTTATGCTGCCGAAATTTTTTGAAATACTTATGTGTTAGAATAATTTCCATTCGTTGAAAATAAATTACAAACTATATCGAATATTCATGTGTTGAGTTGCAATTCATTCGTTGAGTTGAAATTCATGTGTTGAATATTATTTGAATTTAAACAAATGGCTTTAGCGATAAAAATCACATTTTTATATAATTACAAGCTATATCGAAATATTCATGTGTTGAGTTGCAATTCATTCGTTGAGTTGAAATTCATGTGTTGAATATTATTTGAATTTAAACAAATGGCTTTAGCAATAAAAATCACATTTTTATATAATTACAAGCTATATCGAAATATTCATGTGTTGAGTTGCAATTCATTCGTTGAGTTGAAATTCATGTGTTGAATATTATTTGAATTTAAACAAATGGCTTTAGCGATAAAAATCACATTTTTATATAATTACAAGCTATATCGAATATTCATGTGTTGAGTTGCAATTCATTCGTTGAGTTGAAATTCATGTGTTGAATATTATTTGAATTTAAACAAATGGCTTTAGCAATAAAAATCACATTTTTATTTAATTACAAACTATATAGAATATTCATGTGTTGAATTGCAATTCATTCGTTGAGTTGAAGTTCATGTGTTGAATGTTATCATCCTTTAAAAATAAAATGAATCGACAATGAAAACTATATTTTTATAGTGAATATGAAGTGTTAAAAATACACATGTGTCGAATAAATATTTTTGAAGATAAAAATATTCCTTTTATCATGTATATGCTTAGTTAAAAAATACACATGTGTTGAGATAAATAATAGTTTGCTAGAAATATTATTATTAGCTTTGTTCTGCATATATATACATGTGTTGAACAGGAAAAATGGATTAGCTGTAGAGTAAAGAAATTATTTGCGTGCCCGACAAATAGGTAAACCTTGATGAGTTGGCTGCGCAATTTTATTTATATATCAACTCCTGTGAATGCCATTGGATGCGGAGTGCTGGTTTTTCTGTGTGAAATAATAAACAACGCCATAGGATAGTAACAATTAATTTTGAACTACACTACATGGCATACTTCTTGATGATAGGCATACTTCATCATATTCCACATAAGCAATTGGAGCTTGTGTGACGAGGTGGAAGATTTACCATATAAGCAAGAGGCTTGTATGGCGATGACTATGTACTACAGGTTGAACTGATGACTGATATGGACTATATAAATTATAACGATAAATTGCCAGACTAATAAAAACCCCACACGGGTCTGGAGTTGACAATAATCACGTCGCTCTAGTTATTAGATACGGCACATGGACTATTTATTTCCACACGGGAACGGGGTGACGGGAATTTATTCTCTGGAGTGATTATCAGTACATGCTCCCCCGTAAACACCAAAATATATCACTATAAATATGTGAATGCTTTTTAGGATTTATTGGGTACCTAATACGGCCCAATAAATTTCCAAACCCCTCCCCGTACAAAGGAGGTTATGGCGAAATTTTTCGAAATATTAAGGCGTTAGTGAAATATTTGAAGTGTAAACGAAGTTGAAAATATAAAATGAACTATAATTGAAATTATAGAATGAACTATATTTATATATAAATATAAATATAATTAAAAGGAATAGAGGTCGTGCAGTTCGCGTTTCGGAATCGTAATTTGAAACGATTAGTGCGAGAAATCCGACCATCGGATTTTCCCGAAACCGCAATCGCTGGGTTCGCCTTGGAAATATCTTTCCAACGGCACCAACCTTGTAAAAATCCAACGGTTGGATTGTCCGGAATGTTTAATTCAAATCTGAAGAAAAACAGCACCAGAATCGTTTATATTTATATATAAATATAATTAAATTAAATCGAATAACGACGCTGCAGTTCGAATTTTGAAACTGTAACTTCAAACGACTAGTGTGGAAGATCCGACCGTCGGATTCTCACGAAACTGGAACCATTGGGTTCGCTTTGGGAATATCTTCCCACTGATATAGACTTTGTAGAAATCCAACGGTTAGATTTTCCGATATGTGTAAAACAAATTAAGGGAAAAACAGCGCCAGTGCCACGACACGACCTGAAACATCGTTTAATTAAATATGGCCATTTTTAAATAAATAAAAATGGCGAAAAATCGTTATAAAATATTATAAGCAATATTGATTGAAAATAAACCAATTGGGCTTGAATCGTTTGATATTTGATGGTTGTATGTGTATGACATGAAAATAACACTAAAGAACCGAAAGATGGATGTCGAATAATATAACCATAAAATGAATAGATTTAAATTCTAATGACGTGAATTATTTGAAAAGGCCGAGCTAACCCTCATTTCAAATAATTTATCGAGCGATTCGAATTGGAAAATGCAAAGACGATTCAAGACCGATGATCTTCGTATTGGTTGGATGGGCGCTACTGAGGTTCCTAACCGGAGTAGCTACCGGAAAGGGGCGGAAGTAGTAACCGTCTGAACGTATGTGTTGATTGGACGGATATACGAGGAATTTGACGCCTCCGGTTTCGTTCAGACCCAGGACGGACTTGTAAATGGACTGTGTGTCTGACATTGGATTTTGTTCTGTACTGATTGATCTCTGTTAAATATATATCTGTTTGGCGGCGGAGAATTTATTCTTTTGCTTAACGCCCTTCTCTGAGACGTACGAGCTCAGAGGTTATATATCGATGGAAATCAATCGTATGGAGTGGACTGCCTATGTGGCATGCCAAGATGCTGTGATCAAGGCTTCTGTTGCAAAGCAAAGTCTTGTGGATGATGATCAAATCAAGGTCTACGTGGCCTAGCTTTGTGTATTTCGTAGATTCGCGAACCTCACACCCCGGTATGAGTTAAAAACGGGATACGGACCGCTGGGAGAGCACGACGTTTCTTTCTAGCTTTGGTGGTGTCAGTGACTTACCAGCCCTGACATATATATCTACTTTTCACCTTTGTGGTTGTTGGAATGCGAGGCGCCTCGATTATAGGTCTGTAAGGACCGGGAAACGTGTGTTCAGGAATAACCAATCCTCTAACGTAAGTGAGGACCGGCCCAGCCGCATCCAGGGGTTGCCCAGAGTGTGTAGTCCCGAGGCATTTGCTAGAGTGTCTCGAAGCGGAGAGGAGCTTGCCCCTTGCCTCGACTCATGACGGAAATCCAATTTCCAATACGAAATAACGGACTTGATTGTAGAACTAGTATGGCGACATAGTATATGGTAGTTATGCCGTCTATGATTGATATTTATGATGCTATTCGCTTTTGAAACATATATGCACTAGTAATAATATCAAATGATTTTGTTTTATACGTATCAAGCATATTTGGCCATTATAAGGTAAAACTCTATCCTCCGGCTTGCGTTGCATTGTGTGATGGGACCTGAGTCTTATAGTGGCTTCATTCTTTCAAAAAGCATTGCGTTGTTTTAAAAGAATTTACTTTGTTTTAAATGCGCTAGCAATCACTGGAGTAAACCCGTTCCGCGAAAGTGGCGTGGTCCTATGATTTGCTTATTACTATTGTTAAACTGTTAAATAGATTCCTCATACCAGTCCCCATGACTGACTCGTTGTTTGTTTCATTTTGCAAACGCGGGTGCCCTTATTTTCACACGGGCAGCCTAGTACACAGGTGACAGGTTGTTTTTGGCTCTGCACTGCTGCATAGAGTGCATTTTTGGCTCATGGCGAGGCTGACTTTACAGAGATGACTTTGACATTTTCCGCCATTACTGTACTTATATTATGATTCCGCCACGGGCGATGCAGACTGGTTTACTTTCCGTATTTCTTGCTATATGTATATGTATTCCGCCTTCGGCGATGTAGACTGATACCCTTATTATGTCTCACTGCATGTATGTATTCCGCCTCTGGCGATGATGACTGATCATTTTCCTTTTATTTACTAAGTTATATCCCACGTTATGCTATTTTGATATTCCTACATGTTGTGATTCCGCTGTCATATCCATGTAAAATTATTTTATTTATTGTTTCTGCTATTATCTGTGCTCTGCTATGATGATTAATGTGTTATTTCCTAATGATTATCCTTAATACCGCCCCTCGGATTTTGGGATCGTCACACTCATCATGTACAATGATAAGATCACCGCCAGTTGCAGTAGCAGCTCTATCATCATTACTGCAATCTTTTTTATCTTGCTTCTTATCTTCCATGCATTTACCACCCTTGTTGTCTCTTTTCCACTTGTAGCAATATTTCTTTATGTGACCGGATTTATCACAATAATGGCACTTCATATTTGTGTATCTTCCACTAGATTTGCTTCTGCTTTTGTCTCTGGAAACTGGACCTTTACTCTTGCTTCTTCCTCTGTTTTCAGCAACATATGCTTCCTCGGATGAAGAAGACACACCATGAGATTTCTTCCTCATCTCCTCATTCAAAATACCATCTTTGACAATATCCAGTGTAATTTTGCCATGTGGTGCTGAGTTGCAAAGTTTCATTCTGAAAGTATCCCATGAATCAGGAAGAGTGCCAAGTAACAAAAGTCCCTGAATTTCATCATCAAAATTTATATCCATAGCTGATAATTGCTGAATAATGCCATGAAAATCATTCAGGTGATCAGAAAGTGACTTGCTTAAATTGTACTTCAAGCCCATCAATTGCTCAATAAGGTACAATTTATTATTTCCAGACTTATTAGCATAAAGGGATTCAAGTTTTTGCCATAGTGATCTAGCATGAACATCATCATTTATATGATTCAAAACATTATCATCAACCCACTGACGAATAAATCCACACACCTGTTCATGTTCAAATTGCCACTGATCATCAGTTTTACCTTTTGGTTTTTCATCACTAAACACAGGTAAATGCCAACTTTTGACATACAACAAGTCTCTCATTTTTCTCTTCCAAATATGATAGTTAGCTCCATTTAAACTAATCATTCTACTAGTGTTGATATTACTAGAATCCATTAGGGGATATTACAAATTAACCAACCTTGCTCCGATACCAATTTGTTATGAATGACACAGATAAACCCAGCAAAATGCACCACAATCACCAATGATTAATGCAAATAATCCACTGAACAAGAGATAATAATAAAGTAAGAACACACAAATTTTTAACGTGAAAAACCTCTTCGATGTGAAGAGTAAAAACCACGGGACCAGTGACGGGGTCCTCCCAAACTTCTCTTACTATGAAAATGAAGTAGTACACAAATCCAAATTCATGTCACAAAGTGGATACACAAGTTATCCAACAATAACTAGCAATAACAGCATCAAAACAAAAGCGAGAAAAGTAAAAAATATCACCGGGAAACAGAGCTTAGAAAAACTGAGAGATCTCGCACAAACATTACAGCAAAAGACAATCTCAAAGTAGTAGAAGCAGCCCACAAAGTCTTGGAGAAACTAACAAAATTTTGATGTTGTTGTCTTGTATCTTATATGTGTGTTTGCTACCCAAGAATGGATGTATATATATCCACCAAAGAAGCACCTTGAAGTCTCCATTCAACCACCATAATTAATAAGATTACTACTTCTAACAAGGTGCAAATACCAAGGCACACCAAAAGGTCAAATAGTCACTTATTCAAATAAAAGCACGAAATACCGTAGCAACACTTGTTGCTCCAATTAACTATGGGTTCTTCCACATAGAAAGAGACTCATTCCCAACGTAGGCTTATGCTCCATTGATTGCAAGTCTTTCCCTTGAGGTCAAAGAGTGAATTAGTGCCTACAAACAAGGTGTACTCTGGGTATTCTAAGAACTGCATATGAGTTTTCATTGGGGTGAATCCATCCACAATATAAATGGGGAGCCATATCCGTTGGATATGCAAGGGGAAATGGACGACGCTACTACTTCCATGAACTTAAAAAGTCTGTAATATTACTCAGTATCTAGAAATAAAATATTCAAACATCAGCTGAGTATGATGTCTGTACAGTTGCATAGTTTCTATGAAGTCTTTTATGCTACTATCAAAAGGAAAGCTTTGCATGCAGAGCCGAAATTGAAGATGTACTGGAAACCTACAAATCATGTCCTGAGAAAAGTTCTTCATGGCATTGAAAGTTTGAAATAAAGCAAAAGAAGTAATTGTCAGTACACAAGTCCAATATAGGTACACTGCCTCCCACCAGTAGCCTTGTTACTACTAAAATCTCAAATAACAAAATGCAGTATTAATGTCACATTCTTAATCATCCCAACCATTGAAGCACAAATAATATATACAAAACTAATCTACTTCCTTGTATAAGTACAATAAAAATCAGGCTCAGGAGCATGAAGAACTAAATTCTGTTCTGTAGTATTTTTTTTCTTGATCACCTAAAGAAGAAAAAATTGGTTAGTACAGAGAAATATTATTCAAATGCAATAACAAAGCATCAGCTAAAAGAATGCACATTGTTCAACTTGATATCATTAAATCCAATATCATTTGAACATGAAGCTATAAACTCAGTAGCACTTGCTGAATGAACATCAAACCAATAAAACAAGTTAAAAGTAAATCTGAATGATTGGAGCTTTTCCTTTGATTAGTCCAGTGTCTCATATTGATAAACATGTATTTGTGCAAAGTTGCCGACCAACACAGATACTATCAATGCAAAAAGTGTAAATCCAAAGCTGATGAAAGGCGTATATCAATCCGAAATGCTCAAATGAACAATGAACTGTTGTAAATTGATTTGGTTGCCATCAAATAAAAGTAAATAATGAACTACATGTTTCAATGATAATGAATTAAATGCAGAGAAGTGTATAGCATCATGAAAAAACTCTCTCTAAAAGTAAACTGCAGAAGAAAGCAGAAGAAGTTTACATGTTAATTACCTTGTGAGGCATTGGTTGATTGTTGGGCGGAGGGCACAAAACGTGAAGTTGCAACTAATAGGAAAAAAGAAGTAGAATAAGATACTTAAAAGTAGCGATTCAAATACCCTTGCTAGCTCGGTTGGTTATCATTTTTATCATTATGGATACGTAAGAGAGATCATACCTTGCAAATCTTCTTCGCTTCCATCCTTATCGGTGGAATGGCTTTTCAGAAACTCCATCAAGAATTTATTTTTTTGAGTGGCCTGTGGCAATCCCTTAATTTGCTTTAAGTTTTGTTTGCACATTTGCTCTTCACTCAAAAGAAGGTAATTGTATTTCTTTACAACCTCTTCTAGTTCTCTCTCGCATTTTTGGGCCAAAGTAGATTTCTGCAGCACTAACAAAATGTTATTATATTGCATAGACAGAGTTAGGACAATGAATATTTAGATAAACTACAAGTTTATTTCTACTGCTTAAAACAGAGTTGGATCACAATTTTGCAGTTATCCTTGACTGAAAAATGGTTCCAAGTCTAATTTCCAGGTGTGTGCACACACACGCACAAGCATGCACACACAATGAAAACAAGGTAAATTGAGAAAAAAAATAGGAAAAGCAAAACATTAGTTTAGGTAATTTTTAGAGAACATCAAGATTTAGCCACGGATATTTCACCATAAGCTAGTTTACAATATAAAAACCACAATATAGAATTTGAAAGCAAGAAGACACCCACTCTTTCTTCATGAAAATGGACAATAAAATACTCAGAGGGGCTCATAGGTTTTTCTTCACAATCTTTGAGCAGAGGTCCACTTTGCTGCCAAAATTTAGTAGGGTTATTAATATCAGTTTAATGCCCAACTGATCAAAGAAATACATACACACCTAACATTAAAGAAGTAACATCATAATATTCATGAGTTTAAAGAATTTGACTGTTTGACATAATTCATCAATAGTGATGTTCAGCTAACTTCCATGTAATGATCTATATCCTCTAATCCTTACGCCATAATACTAATCTACAATGCTCATTAATTATGGTTGGCACGTAGAATCTTAAAGCACAAAATAATGTTCTCGATGAGCCTTGCAACCTACATTGTATAGGAAATACATGAGTTTTTGAAACTAATTGAAAGTTAACTACCATTTTCACTTGAATCTGAATTTGAGTCTCAAGTGCTAATTTATCATTTATGTCAAAAATGAAAGCATTTTATAGTAACTAGCTATAGTTTCGTAAGAGAATGAAATGGTCAGCCTGATTGTTGATGAGGAAGTGGTAGCAAATCTACCTTAGGCACAACATTTGAAATAAGGAGTTTGAATTCCGTCGTTGCAAACTTGTCCAAATGTTCAGAAATTTCTTCTTTTTGACATTCATCCACAATTACTCCCTCCCAGTCGAGACAATCCAAATATTGAAGGTCCTGTTGAGCAATATATTTATTTTCAAATAAAATGTAATAGGCAAAAATCTATTGTAGACTTAGGAATATTAAAAGTCCCAAATTAATCGTAAAGGAATGACTAAGAATCTTATTAATACTGTGTAGACGGCCTAGCAACACATATGCACCTACACAAAGAAATAAGACTGCAAGGAAAAATATACATAACATCCAATAAGTGGGTGTCCAATAAATAATTCACGGATAATCCAGAACAAATACTAAACTAAAAATTAGAAACATGCGCACAAAATAAAGTGTGCCCATGGTTACCTTAGTGATAACATCAGGGGATGTTATAAGGACTTTAAACATAACACAGCCTCCCTCTTCATAAAATTCGAGGGACCTTATCATTTCACGAGCTTTTTTATTTCCGCTGTAAACAACAATATTTATGGATGGTGCCAAACGAGCAAACTCTGCTTCCCATTCTGAAAGAGAAGGGCTGACAGAAATGATAAGGAAAGGACGACACCTATAAGATAGCAGGAATGAAATGAATACGACGGATTTAACCTTAGCCTCCTGCTGAAAATAAGAATGCGTTAAGTGATACTCTGAAGAAATCCAAAAAGTTGTGCATCATTAATGACTTATGGAACATTATTTTAATTTCAAGATAAACATGCATATTACCAAGGAGGATATATATGCGTGCCAACTTATAGCCTACCTGATCATGAATCAAAGTAGCAATCCGGTTTTTGTGCCATCTCATGATGATACTACGAACTGAGGTCAGGAGCTCATCGTTATGTTCAATGGTAAGATCATCTGCAAACTTTGAGAGCTCATCGAGTAGATTTGCTTTTATGCACAAATCCTGAAATTGACAACAATAGAAAAAGAAAAAAAAAAGCTTGAAGCCACTAATAAGATAGGGTATTCGATGCATTAAAGTACATAAAAATGAACTTAAGACAAGACAATATCATTATCAAACAACTTGTAAGCAGAAAACAAAATCAAATTTGCGATAGAAAAAACTACAAACTAACACCCAGTAATTTTGGAATATACTAGTAATTCAAGTTGGTGCTAAGCATAAAATAACTGCATAATGTAACTTTTGACCATATCATTTAAGCATAAAGGAAAATGTCCATGTGAATGATAGTGCCTTGACATCTGCGAAGCACATGCACGTGAGATTAAACCCCCTGTAACTAAAATCTCTTGTCCCTCTGCATCCAACCAGTCAGAATATTATTAAGATTTTGTGTAGACATTTACATGAAAGTAAATATTGATTAGAAAGTGAATTTAAAATTGCTTTGGAGTTCCGGAAAGACGGAAGGTTTTACCCCATAAGTTCATGTGTGACCAATTTTGAATTCAACTAATTAGTTTGTTGTACTTTTAGATGTGCGATTAGGGGTGAGCGTTTGGTTGGTTTGGTTTATCCAATGATAAAAATTGTCAAACCAAACTAAAACCGATAAAAATGAAAATCAAACCAACCAAATTAAGTTTGGTTGGTTCAGTTGATTATCCGATTTAACCAAACTAAAAATATTTTAGACCTTATCTTTGTAGTTTTAATTAATTAATCATAATAAATATATGATTAGAGTATTATTATTTTTTATTCTTATGCTTTCTAAAAGTAATTTTGACACATATGTGATGATTAATATTAACTTGGATAGCTAATCTAACCGAAAACATTTTTTTTATAATATCGATAATTTTGAAAATAAAATAAAAGTTCGGTTAATTTGGTTAAAGCGATAACCAAACTAAATCTTTCCGAAACGATTACAAAGCGATTTAATTTCAAATCCAAATCAAACCGACAAAAATAAATTGGTTTATTTGGTTTAACCAAATAATGCACACCCGTGTGTGTGATCACTGCTAGAAGCATTGTTTTCGGTACAGTGATAACGTGGTTAAGGAGCTAAACCATCCAAGTGATAGATGTTCCAATCATATATGTGTACCAAAAAAGGCAAATCTAAAATAAAAATAATACCTTGATAGCTTGAGAAGGAAATGGCTTCCATCTCGCCTCCAACCGTCGCCTCTTGAACTCATCCATCAAATCTTTCCCATTATCTAAGCACAAGAACTGTGATTTTTCATATTCCCAGGTAGAATACTCATACCCAAGTCCTTTCCATTTAACAAGCCACTCGACGTAGCTATATTCTCTGCTGTCACCATCTCCGGAAGAACAGGGACCGAGTCGTCCAGGTAGCACCAAGGACCTTTTTTGTAATAAACGATGTGGCTCTGTCCATTCACCTTTCCATTCAATCTTTAAAAAATTGAGAAAATAGGAAACTCATGAGATAAATGCATTAAATTATAGAATGCAAAAATAATAATAGTTAAAATGTTGGAATGCTATAAAGTCCATATGCTTTTGCTTCTATAACAGAAAGTTAGTTGTTTGGCATCTCAAACTATTACAGTTTGCTTCCAACTTACCCCGCTGCACTCCAAGATGATGATATTTACTACTATTAGCCTTTCAAAAATATGATTTGTTTAATATAATTAGAAACTATAAAGAAAAATTTAACAATATTGTGTTTGTCTATCAATCGCGTGTGATTCTTAAGAAGGCAAAAGATGAAGAATCCAGAATTTGAACTTAACAAATGATGGTCACCTGTCCTCTTTGTTGTTTCTTGTTGAATTTCATTAAGAGTAGAGGAGCCTCTGCAAGCAACTGACTTGTAGTAATCCAACGATTATGAATATGCGAAAGACCTTTATATTTGACAAAATATTGCCTCCCTTTCCAGACTACTAAAGATAGAACAGGGGAAAAACAATGTGATAACAAAAATAAATTCAAATACTAACCAATGTAGTATGTTTGAAAGTATATAGTTACCATTTTTAGATTTCCAAATTGATTCAATGCCTTGGGATATTGAATGCTCTCCTGACCCCAATTTCTTCCATGCACAATAAACACAGTACCACATTCCATAAGGAAAGCCACTAGGAGGAGAATCTATACAAGATAGATGATAGCCTCTCTTACAATCTTTTCCGTCACAATACCTGAACATATTTGAGTTTCTTTCATATATAAAATAAGATTATGCTGATTCGTTGTTTTCCAGGGTTTATGAAAACATAAGATTAGCAGGAATCTTTATGGCAAGTTCTATATTAAGAAATAATGGATGTATTTTTTGTTATCCTGTAAGCACTTATCATCAGTTGTCATATATAATAGATATGAAAATACAGATTCACTATCCAAAGTTGAAATATTCCACTGGAAAAAAGATATTATGTAAATATATATAAAGTATAAACAGATTGAACCTTTAATGCTTTGGTGATGTACAAATGAAAACAGCTATAAGGAGTTCAGTTAAAAGCTTTACAGTTCGCAAATACTTTATTTACAAAATCATTATACAACAGTATATTATAAGTTTATAACAGTTTATATTTTTATGCTGCCAGATGTTAATTGCCATGATATTACCCCATGCACTTGTTAAGGTTTTTTATTTCATATTTTATAATACAGGAACAACTTCATGCTATGGTCCTCTCCTCGTAAAATGGATATGCATAGATAACCCATTATTAGTTTAAAACAAGATCAAGCACATAAATAATTAACCGATCTCCCATAATCAGCTATTTGCATCTGCTTTTAAATAACTTGCCATAAAAGTAAAAGATAAACAAGGATTGCCCCCCCCCCCCCCCCCAAAAAAAAAAAAAAACACAAACCCCTAAAAACCGCAATGATATTCCTGTACTTTCACTTGCTTTATAATTTTGTTTCTCTTTAACTATAAATATAAATTGTTCAAACATAACTCGTTTTCAAGCCTATAAATGGTTACAATGGAAGCTTATTCTAGTGGATTAGAGATGTCATCTGCGAACTATGTGTACCAAACAGAAACATGGTTATACCTCAAATCATAAACATCGTGATGGTACGACCAGAAGTCGAAGTAGTATAATGTAAATATTCACAATTCAAAGTAGTTATTTGTAATAAACTAGCGAGGCACTCACGTAAGCAATCCAGGCTTCTTGCATTCGACACACAAGTCACAATTATCATCTCTGTGAGAGGCTTCATCAGCGCATATAGTTTTCATCTGAATCCCTTTCAGCACCTAATGTTGCAAAATGAATGAAATTCGTTTGTTAAAAACAAAACTGCTAAGGAATGGTACTTGAGTGGTAACAACAATTTTGCGATCAAGACAGTTGAAGGTCTAAAAGTTGCATCAAAAGTTCAGGAAATCATGTACTTATAATTCAGCCATAATTATAATTCAGACATAAAGCTTCAAAGAAGTAGCGTCTGTTGTTTTGGGATCACAAGGCCGTGTTAAAGCTCTGTAAGTAATTCAGTCATAAAGTTTCAGAGACGCAGTGCATGTTGTTTTGGGATCACAAGGTATTAAAGCTCTGTAACCATATACTGGAATGTTATAAGGTCAAAAATTTGGAAAACTTGAAATAGCTTTGATGTAACAAATTAACAGTACCAGTTATTACTGATTGAATCTTTGTGACACACACACGTATGTATTTATATATGCGCGCGCGTGTGTGTGTGTTTTTTTTTTTGGAAGTTGGGGGGATGGGTAACATTTTGAATCTTCTAACCGACAATGTATTAATTGCAAGCAATTACGTGATTACACGAATGGAGTATATAGCCTAGTAAAGTTACCTCACTAGAATCGTCACCCGTATCTGTTTGTTTATGGGTGCTTCGATGTCTGGGAGAACAAAACATTTTAGGACGTTTAATTCTTATATGCACTGGTGTCGACCGAGGGGTAGAGTTCCCCTGCTTTTTTCGTTTTATTAAATCCATCATTAAACTTGTTCTCTAACAGACAATTGATTCTTCCACAAATCCCTGATACATCAAAATAGACATAAGTGTTAGAGAATAAAATGTAACTCTTTTGCATTTGCTTAAACAACATCTGACATAAAGTTTTCTATCTTCTGGCATATATGAGTGTACAAAAGAAAAAAGAAAAAGATTCACATAACAAACTCATAGATAATCTTTTTATCTAAAATATTTGACAAGGTGATAATGCCCTTCTAGAATTTCAAATTTATTTTCGCGACGTGGGATTATTTTTAACACTAAACTCATATGTGCCAAGTCAAGTCAAAAGTGCAGAAACTTATATTAAATAAAACAAATGTGATGGTTACACTCTATTGAGTTTACATTATGATCCACTGTGCACAAACAAATGAAAAATAGAGCCAACACATTTATTAAACAAAATATATTTTTATTGTAAAATATAAATTAATAAAACAAGGCAAATACAATTTAGATTATGTTATGTAGTCATGTTTATTTTGTCTTGTGTTATTTATATAACTCATATGTAGTTATTTTGTATTTAATCATTTATGGTTATTTTTTGTTTCACACTGAACTACATGGACTATAATGTAAAATTATTTGTCAATTTGTGCAAATATCAACATATTCAAAGAGATAACAGGTATCACTGGATGAATAATCATATAAATTTTCACGAACATTATACATTTGTCATATAAATAATTTTTATGAACATTGCCAAATGGTCTATCAAAAACTATTATTAATTTATTAACATTGCCAAATGGTTTATCAAAAACTATTATTTGTCGATTTGTGCAAATATCAACATATTCAAGGAGATAACAGGTATCACTGGATGAATAATCATATAATTTTTATTAACATTGCCAAATAATCATATAATTTTTTATTAACAGTGCAATCTTGCTTATCTATTTTATTTTATTTTCATCCGTTCTGATCAATCCATCGTTAGATTACCCCATGAATTCCATTTTCTCATCTAAAGACAAAAAATCCAACGGTCTAGATCATTTGTGTCACCAACTATGGTTAATTTTATGTTCAAAGAGTCTCCCCATACATACATACATACATACATGCAAACATAATATATATATATATATATATATATATATATATATTTAAACACACACACACACATACATAATATATATATATATATATATATATATATATATATATATATATATATATTGAATTTGTTGAAGTAGCAAACCGACCAAAGTTGTAAAACCCTTCCTAGTGCATCTAGCATTATCCGCGAGCACCACGTAACATGGTAAGCTCTTCCCAAATTCAGTATAAAATAGATTATTTATGAGTTTAGAAAGACTATCTTACAAACCTCATCATAAAAGTACTAAACCAGAATTAAAATATGTGAAAATAAATATTAAAAAAGCAATTTAACTCACAATTGTCTTCGTTCTTACTTGATCTTCGATCTTCTTTGGTTTATTTTGCAATTAATTGTTTTCTTCTTCTCTTCTTTTAGTGGTGGCTCGCTAATTTATTTATTTTCTTTTCTTTTTTCTTCTTTTCTTGAGAATGAAACGAAATATTGTACAGGTAGGAGAAATAATAAGGAATTTCCTCATTTCCATATCTAAATTGATATGGCCAAATTTAATTCTATATATTTGGCCTTAATATTAGATCTTTATATTGAAATCTTTCTTCATCCACTTTATTTCCGTTAATTTTGTTCATTCAAACATTTACATTTCCCTCGTATACATACAGTAAATTTAATTACTAACGTAATATATAAATTAACTCTCACCAATGCGCAATGCCAACCATAAAGTAAAATTTAATGATATCCTAAGCAATTGATTTGCAGCAATGCGAATATAGAAAATTAATATGCACAGCTGATTTTGTTAATTTATATGTAATTTAAGGGCATATATGCTAAAGATGTTATTTATAGGGCTGAACATTTTTATCATATTACAACTTACTACCACTATCAACCGCAATCAATTAAAATGGTACCAAAAATTTGATAATCAAATTGTTTGGTATGATTTGCCGAACTGCATGATATTATACGGTATGGTAATGGTAAATAACTATTAAATGTGGTAATTACCATACTTACCATACATTTTCGTACACATAAACATACATAAATACGTATATATACATTTATGTATGTGTATATTCAAACCAACATTGTCGGTTTTTCTTAATTCTACTGAGCCTTCGAAAACTTGTGTCCGTCTGAAGCTTTTTTACGATACCCATTTTGTCCTCCTTTGAATGATGCATTAATTACAATGTTTATTGAATAATCATTACAAACCTTATATATCAGTTCCTTGTATTTTATTTCTTTATGTGTATTTATGACCAGTTTTAACGTTAATGTTAATTAAATGCACTTATACAATCAACTGATATACAAGACTTATACAATTTGATTCATGAATGCTCATTGAAAAACCTGCAACAATAACTATATAATCCTGTTTTTGCCGTCTTTTTTACCATATATATATATATATTAGTTATTTCATATTAATTATGAATCATTATAAATAATAATTATTGATTATTATTTCTTATTCATCAATTATTAATTAGTAACTACTACTTAATTATAATTGAATATTGATTATTCAATCTTAATTATTAAGGACTATTAATCATTATTTATTTATTACTTCTTATTTAAGTTATTAATTTATTTTAAACAAAATATATTTTTTGGAAATAAGAAAATATTAGTAAATAAAATAAATTTTAAATTTATAAAATTTGATACGAATTATATATATTTGTTCAAAGGTTAATGAATTATTTTATCATGAAACTTGAAATTTCAATAAAGGCAACATTAAAAGTAATCATTGTAATTTAAATATATTGATATTTTTCTTCTAAAATTTAAGCAATTCTATTAAAATTGAGAAACTTTTGAAAATTTTTAAAAATTATTGCAAGAAGTAAAGCCTGTTTTGTTAAATTTTATTCAATTTGGTACAACGAATTTCTAATTATAGATAATTGTGTTTTTAAGGTTGGAAAGAGGGAAGAAAAAGAAGATAAAAAATGACAATTTAGTAAAAGACAGGCGTACGTAAAGTAATATTTGATGTGTACTAATTTAGTATAGTTTTTTTATTTATGTTTAGCAATTTTAAGTATACAAATAAAATATATATAATAAGATTGTTTGGAGATAACGGAAAAGACAAAGAATGACCAAGATTTAATTTTAAAAAAAATATCAGACAGTTCTGTATATTGCAACGTAGGACAAAACTTCAATTTTCACATTAAAAAGTTGACGCCGTTAAAAACATCAGTTAACTCTAATTGAAAAGTCAGCAACAAAACCTTAATTGAAAAGAGATAGTTATTATATGGGTTTTTATTAAGAATGATATGATATCTATCCGTAATAGGAAAAAATATTTTGATTACATAATTTGTTATTACTTCAAAGAAAATAGGTGGAACTCAGGAATAGCTATCTGGTTAATTTTATAAATCTCAACATTTTCCCTAATGGAGAATGGTAATTGTTTACCTTATTTATATCCATGTATGTCATGCAAGAAGTTGTCCAGAAACATTCATTTCATATATAAAGTTATTTCACATTAATTGCAGCTTTATAGCCTTGCCTTTAAAGTCAAAACCATGATGCTTATTTTCTCTTATCACTTTTGAAATCCATGCGCAAATTAGTCATAATATTAATCATGAATGAACAAATGGTAGGGTACTTGGGTGAAATTTTCAATATGTCCATATATAAAAAACAACACCATGGAAATGTATTTTTTTCATTATATGGAAAGTAAATCAAGATGTATTACAAAGTCGGTTTTCCTACCGTTATGCGGTTATACTAGTATTTCAATTATGTAATACAACATTTAAAGTATAATGATTTAATAGAAAATACAACAAAATACTGTTATGTTATCAAATTGAATGCAATGATTATTGGTTAAAGATAGTATGATTTTATACAATATTTTAGCTTCTTGCCTACACAAAATAAAAGTGATAAATAATCATATAATAGAAAATAACAACTCTTAGTTTTAAACTTTTTAGCATGAAAAATTATAAACAAATAGATATCAAACTTGCAAACGGTAAAAAGTAATTACCGACCTCTACCAATCATTACCAACCAAAACCGAATTATTGATATACTGATTACTTTGGTTGGTAATGGTACGATTTTTCTATTGCCATATATATTGGTATGGAAATGGTATTGAATATGAATTTTCAGACAAAATTATTTATTCGGAATACTAAATTTATTCATATAACATAAAAATATATTTTTTAGGAACTGCTTGAAAAATATTTTTAAACAAAATTCAAGTGGGGGAGTATTGGGAATGTTTTATTTTTGTTATGAATTCATTTAAAAAGTTAATTGTGTTACCAAAAATTTATTTTTGAGCAATTAATACAATAGAATCGTTGAAAGTTACAACGGTAATATATTTACATATATGTAAATATTAATGAGTCATAATTAATTGAACAATAACGGTTATATATGCTTGTGACCTTTTTATGGAGCCGATAGAAAAGAATAAATATATGGTATTTAATATTGCAATGAATGATAAATATATGGTATTCAAGATTGATTATCATTTACCTTTTTTGAAACATGCAAATTTACATAATTTCATTTGTAAGTGGTAAATTGGTTAGGTTAACAACATAATTTCCAGTTTATTTTACAAGCGCATTTGCAGTCTTCGTATTAATGTTTCCATGGCAATACCTCCCGTAAACAGTTGGCAATAAGTCATAAACAGTTGGCAATAGGTCTGAAAGATTTATTGTAACACCCCACCTCCGCCAGGGTGACTCTTGCAAGCACCCTGACTTTGGAGGGGCGTTTGAATCAGGTAAACATGCATAATGATATATCAAGGCAGAACAAGAACATATGTATGTATGTAAACAGAGTAAATAACATAGATAAAACAGCGGAAGATTTTCAAACCATTTCAAAACAAGTCTGGTACAACATAGCTTTCCCAATAAACAAGTCTAGTTAAAAACACCATCAACAGAAAAACTGAAATACAACCCCAAATAAGTGATAACCATAGCTAGCTTCATGTCGAAACCGTACATGAGCTAAAATCCCACAAGCAAGCTATCAGAAGTCCAAGCTAAGCTCCAGTATTCCCTCCCTGAGAACTTGGGGGGGGGGGGAACGGAAGAAAAGAGGCAAAAAAAAACAGGTCAGTCAAAAAGACTGAGTAAGCCCTACTACAATCAATGTAAACTGATAAAGTTAACTGGCATGAGCAGCAGGGATGAACATAAGGATAACAACATACTAGCATGATGATTAACTATTAAGGTAGATAAAGGTGTCATCGCATAATCAGGATTAAGGTTTTGCACCACAGGTGTACTAGCAAACTAACATGACTTGAATAAACAAGTATTGATCCCTTGGCCCACGCTTTGGCCCAATAACATGAGATGACCCTCATACGAGGTCCGATAACATGAAGTGACCCTAACACAAGGTCCAACCAAACGGTCTAGTCGATCGGCTCCCTAAGCCTAACTCGTCACGTGTTGGTGTCAATACGGCCCAATAACATAATTGTAGTCGAACTGTGCCGGGTCCACCCTTCGGGTGTATCAAGCCCTAGGGTGTCAACCCCTGCACACCATGAACTTGAGTGCACAGTCTCAATCTACTGGTACCCGTGCATGTTTTCTCCGGCTACGGACTATGTGCACGACCAGAGTCCGCCCGGAACTACACCGGCGTACCACCCTGCCGTCGTTTATTGGTCGCTTACCTCCAGCCCAGAAATCGTGCCCCCACCCTAGCCTAGTCCCTAGGGTCATGATGGTACAAACTAGGGATTACTGCTGGAGTGGACCCCCATTGCTAGGATTTTTCTAGCGGGTTAAGTACGGTTTAACCCCTTTACTAATCATGGATTAACTTGGTTAAGTGTAACGATGAGTTCACGACTTAACCCCGATTAATCTACCAAGCCCAAATTGGTTAAGTATTAAATGGACCATGACATAACCCTAATCATGAGGCATTAATTAATTAGTGCGCCTTAACCTCTCACATTAGACCTTGTTGTGGTTATTAGTTAAGCCGGGCGGGTCCGGGTAGCTTTACACCACAACTTGGTCTAACCTCGGGTCCAAGGTACCACATGACCAACTTCTCACATTGGGTCCTATTGTTTGTAGCAACTAGTTAAGCCGGTCGGTTCCGGGTAGGTTTACGCTACAAACTCAACCCAACCTCGAGTTGGCCACACTCATATTTTCTAAGTGTCATGTCCATCGTGTTTCCAAAACACATTACAAGTTTTCAAGCAATTGGGTAGACCTAACTTAATAGGTAAATTCCCAATGGGTAGACCTAACTTAATAGGTAAATTCCCAAGCTTATGTTTTTATGTCTTTTAAGTTTACCTAACCCCAAACGCAATCCCATCGCTTACATATCGCAATAGCGCATAAAGGATAGAAAGAGGGAACTTGGCATAATCATGACATAAAGGTGTTGAAGCCACAAGTTCAACATGGTGGCATATGAAATGTACATATGTTCATATACTTGCATTAGGCCTCAAAAGCATGCACAAAACCGAACTTATCATATTGGTGATACATGGTGATAAATGACATGTAAAAATGGCCATAAGTTCGCATTTGGCCTTACATGCAAGTTATCATAAGGGATATGATAACTTACATGTTGCCAAAATGCAACTTTTAGCATAAAGCTTGAAGCTTTATGTTCATAAGCCCAAGATAAGCTTGCATAACATGATAGCATGAACAAAATGTTCAACCCAAACTTGCATAACATAACTTGCATATCAAACTTGCATAACATAACTTGATGAACTTGCATATCACATCATAGTAAACTTGCATAACACATCATAGGGAACTTGCATATCATGGCAAACTTGCATATCATACATTTAACTTTAGAGTTTAAGTATGAAAGTAGGATAGGGCTTACAATGCTTATGCGGACTCAAATGAGTATAGCAAATATAAGAAAGCCCTTGTGCAACCAAATAAACCCAAAATGCAAGCAAAAACCCTTGAGCCAAAATGATCAAAACTTTTTCTTTATGATGCAAATATAGAAACTCGACTTGAATGCAAGCTAATGATGATCATACAAGTTTAAAAACACTTGTATGCATGGAAAATCTCATAGAAATTTATTTAGGAATTTATGAAGAGATTGGAGACCATGAGAGGATTGATTTTGCCATAGTTTAGTTGCTAGAATGAATAATGATGATTTAGGGTACGTTAGGGTCTTATTTATAGATTAGGCAAGTGTTTTAGGCCATAGGATTAAACCCTAGTTGCAATCTCAGCCCTCAAAACCGAATCTGGCCCCCAAGCTCAACACAAACCCAAAAATGGTGCACCAGGCTAAACAGCCCGGCTGAGCCAAGTCGACAGCCAAGTCGACAGGGCTGTCGACTTGGTCCAACCAAGTCGACTCCCAAGTCGACAGGGCTGTCGACTTGGGTGTTCTGGCGGGAATTTTCCCGCCTGGCCCAATAACCCCAATTTCCAAATTCAGATTTGAATTTGAAATCTGTTTTTACTTTGAATTTTCTGAAAACTTCGTTGGGCCTTAATCGGGTCATACGGACTCCGATTTTCGAAAACTCGGACTCTATTTCGCGTATTTTTCCGAGACGAACGCAATGGCATAGCCCGTTTCCCTTGATTCAGATTTATAAATTAAATTCTGCCTCGATTTATGTTATAACAGGTTATGGAAAATACGGGTTGTTACATTCTCCCCTCCTTAAAGGATTTCGTCCCCGAAATCTTTAAGTTAGGAAGAACGTATCCTACCATCCAATCATCCATCTACTCAAAACATCATCCACGAGCAATCATTGTCCTTACAAGATTCTAAATGTTGTATGAACATATGCAAAGGTGTGTGTATATGTCCTTATCTAATGCAAATATCCTCAATGCAAATTATGTTAGTGAAATGAATCCATATGTATGCAATTCCTAACATAATGTATAACATCTATATGTGTGCACATCACATACATCCATATGCAACATCCATGTGATAACACAAAAATTTTCATCCATGAATAAGCATAAACACTCATGCATATGCAATATGAGGAGTGTGTGAGCCGATCTAGTGCCTAACGTGTATAATGCATCCACGAGTAACCACTTGCAAACACTTGCAACCACTTGCAACCATCAAGCATAACATGTTTCAAACACATGTTTCATCCAAAGGGTTTCTACCTAAGGTTCTCATGACCAGATTAACACGATAAACTAGATAAACATGGATAGCAAAGAGAAAGATATGCTAACAAAGAAAAGAGATTGAGAGTGTACCCTAAAAAAGGAATGGATAAAGCCCACGCATCTTCTCCTCGGTTTCCCAAGTTGCGTCTTCTTCGGCTTCACCCCATTGAACCTTCACCAACTTGACCTCTCGATTCCTTAACTTCTTGGTCTCCGTCCCCAAGATACGAATCGGAGCTCTCCTCAAGGTAGCCTCTTTCTCCACTTCCACATCTTTCAGAACACTTGGCTCAACAACCTCTTCTGATTCATGTAAACACTTCCGGAGATGCGAGACATGAAAAACATCGTGTACTCCGGCAAGCTTCTCGGGCAACTTCACTCTATAAGCCATCTGCCCGATCCTCTCTATAATAGGGAATGGTCCAACAAACCTCGGTGCTAACTTCCCAACGGCTCCAAATCGGACCACATTCCGCAAAGGAGAAACCTTCACGAAAACCATATCCCCAACATCAAACTCCAAATCAGTTCTTCGCTTATCAGCATAGGATTTCTGTCGGTCTTGGGCCGCTTTCATCCGTCTCCGAATCAACTCGATCTTCTCGGATGTATCTTTGATCATATCAGGCCCAAGTATAAGCTCATCTGTAGTCTCCCACCAACATGTAGGGGACTTACACGGCCTCCCATATAAAGCTTCAAATGGTGCCATCCCTATGCTTGCCTGATAACTGTTATTATATGCAAACTCAACAAGAGGAAGGTGATCTTCCCAAGTACCACCAAAATCCAGAATACAAAGCCTCAACAGATCCTCGAGTACCCTATTCACCCTTTCGGTTTGACCGTCCGTCTGTGGGTGATAAGCAGTACTTAGATTCAACCTCGTGCCCATAGCGTCCTGCAAGCTATTCCAGAACGGACTTGTAAAGATTGGGTCACGGTCACTGACTATACTAGAAGGGACTCCATGAAGTCTCACTATCTCACGAAGATATACAAACGCTAGCCAAGATGCGGTCCTCTTGCTCTTCACCGGGATGAAATGAGCACTCTTCGTAAGTCTATCCACAATAACCCAAATGCTCGTATTCCCTTTCCTTGACCATGGTAGCCCATCGATAAAATCCATGGAAATACTCTCCCACTTCCATAGTGGAACGTCTAGAGGATGCAATAGCCCACCGGGCTTCTTTGACTCGGCCTTAACTTGCTGGCAAATAATACATCTAGAGACAAACTCTGCCACATCCTTCTTCATCCCAGGCCAAAAGAAAATACGCTTCATATCTTTATACATCTTATCTCCGCCTGGATGTATAGTCAACTTAGAGCGATGCGCTTCCTCAAGAACTTTTCTTACTAAATCTTCTACCATTGGAACACATAACCTTCCGTCTCTCCTCAGCCAACCCTTGTCATCAATAGAATATCGAGCGAGATGACTAGATGTCTCTCCTCGAATCAGCTTATCCATAATCTCAAATATCTGAGGGTCTTCTCTCTGCGAAGCCCCAACTTGATCAAGAAGGGTAGGTCTGAGTTCCAGAGATGCTAACGAACCGGTCATCGACTCAATCGCCAAAGAGAAATCAAAGGTTGCCACATACTCTAAATTCTTCATCTCAACGAATTGAGGACTTAGGGTCAACCTTCTTCTACTCAATGCATCAGCTACCACATTCCCCTTGCCAGGGGTATAAGCTATCTCAAAATCATAGGACGCCAAGAATTCCATCCATCTTTGTTGCCTCAGATTCAGATCCTTCTGAGAAAAGAGATATTTCAATGACTTGTGATCGGTATAAAGCTCAAATCTTTCGCCCAGAAGATAATGGCGCCAAACCTTGAGTGCATATACTATTGCTGCCAACTCTAAGTTATGAGTGGGATAATTCTTCTCATGCACTTTGAGTTGTCTACCGCCAAAGCATATCACTCTTCCTTCTTGCATCAGAACAGCTCCTAACCCCGTGCCACATGCATCGGTGTATACTGTAAATAACTTCCCTCCATCGGGCAAAGCTAGAACAGGTGCTGATGTGAGAGCTCTCTTGAGCTTCTGAAAAGCAAGCTAGCATTCTATGCTCCAAGCAAAAACTAAATTCTTCTTCGTCAATTTAGTAAGAGGAGTGGAAATCTTCGCAAAGTCCTTGATGAACTTCCGGTAAAAACCCGCAAGACCTAGAAAACTTCTCACTTCGGTTGCATTCCTTGGAGTCTTCCAATCCTGAACTGCAACTACCTTAGCGGGATCCACCGCTAAGCCTTGCTTAGACACTATATGCCCAAGGAATCTAACTTCCCTTCTCCAAAAGTGACACTTGGAGAACTTGGCCTTCAACTGATGCGCTCTAAGCGTATCCATCACCTCCACGAGATGCCTTGCGTGCTCTTCCTCATCCTTAGAGAAGATCAGAATATCATCTACGAAGACTACGACAAACTTGTTCAAGAACTCCCTGAACACCCTACTCATCAAGTCCACGAAATATGCGGGTGCATTAGTCAAGCCGAACGACATGACAAGCCATTCAAAGAACCCATCTGGAGTCCTGAACGCAGTCTTGTCTATACTATCTTCAGCTACCCTGAGCTGATGGAATCCAGTAGCAAGATCAAGCTGAGAGAAAACAGAAGCACCGACAAGCTGGTCAAAGAGATCATCAATCCTCGGTAACGGGTGTTTGTTCTTCTTAGTCAGCTTATTCAACTCTCGATAGTCTACACAAAGTCGGAGAGAACCATCTGCCTTGGTAGCAAATACCACAGGCGCTCCCCATTCAGATATACTTCGTCTAATGAAGTTCTTCTCAAGCAACTCCTTTACTTGCTTACTTAGCTCCCGCCTTTCACGCGGAGCCATGTGCCGAACGGGCAAAGAAACTGGCTTTGCATTATCCACCAGATAAATGCGGAAATCAATCTCTCGCTTAGGGGGCAACCCCCTAACTTCATCGAAAACATCCGGATACTCTCGAACCACTCTCACAGACTGAAGAGTTTCCATTGACGAGTCGAGCGATTCAAGATAGCACAACATGACGGGACCTCTCGGATTACAAGAAATTTCTAGGGTGTTTCCGAGGCGAGTCACGAGCCTCACAACCCTATGCTCACAATCAAGAATGGCTCCATATCTGGACAGCCAATCCATGCCCAATATCAATCCGTATCCCCTAAAACCAAGAACATAAGCACTGCAC
This sequence comes from Allium sativum, assembly GCA_030737875.1. Taxonomy (NCBI): domain Eukaryota; kingdom Viridiplantae; phylum Streptophyta; class Magnoliopsida; order Asparagales; family Amaryllidaceae; genus Allium; species Allium sativum. The sequence continues at coordinate 154,259,462 of CM060916.1, read as the reverse complement.
AAGAACTCTACACCCAGTATAGAGATCCTCAAATCCCCACATATCATAGACAAATGGGCGGAACCCCCAATAGGATTTGAGACACAGACGGGATCATCAACCAAGCTAGTACTAAGGTGCAAACTATCAACAAGATCAGATGAGATAAAGCTATGCGATGCACCAGAATCAAACAAGGTACGAACTGGAAAATCAAAAATATATACAAGGCTCTCAACAGAAATACTACCTCGATCGGGAACTGGAGCGGTATTGAGAGCATGAACTTGCCCTCCTGAAGGTCCAGCACGCTGAGTCTGACCCTGGCCTTGCCCTTGCTTCCTCGGGCAATCCTTACTGAAATGTCCAGTCTCACCGCAGAAAAAGCATTCACCATTCTTCCTTTTCCTCTTCTTACAATCCTTAATAAGATGCCCAACTGAACCGCAATAATGGCACTTCCCCTTGATGTTCTTGCCCTTGTTGTTGTTCCCCTTGTTGCCTTGACTCTTGTTCTTGTTCTTGTTCTGATTGCCTTGACTGCTCTGACCACTTGGATTACCCTGATTTCCTTTTCCCTGGGAATCAGTCTTCTTGGCTTGAGTATCATTCACCTTGATCTCTTTCTTGACATCTCCCTGAAGTAATGCCATATCAACCAAACTCTCAAACGTGGCCCCATGGGGAATATGTGACATAGACAATCCCTGCAACGGCTCGTTCAATCCTCTAGCAAAACGAAGAGCCTTCTTCTGAGGAGTATTCACCATATCCAAGCCAAAACGAGCTAACTGATTGAACTTGTTCACATATTCTTTGACAGACATATCTCCTTGTTTCAAAGTTATGAACCTCTCTATTTGCAGATTCTCCTCAGCAGAAGATAGAAACTTAAGCATGAACCTTGCCCTGAAATCGGCCCAAGTCTCAACAGGCCTGGTACCATTGGTGACTTCCCACCAATAAGCGGCTTCATCCTTCATAAGCCAAACCGCCAACAAGATCTTCCTCTGATCGTCTAACCCAAAGATAGCAAATAAATCCTCGGTCTCTTTCAACCAATTTCTGGCCTCTACAAAAGTCTCAGTGCCTTGAAAGTTCTTGCCACCCATTGCTTTGAAATCTTTGCAAGTCTTTGCGAAGTCAGCTTGAGGATGCTGAGGGGGAGGAGGAAGAGGAACCTCAGCAATAGGAGGAGGAGGAACATTAGCGACAGGAGGAGGAGGAATATTAACTACTGGAGGAGGAGGAGGAGGAACATCTGCGGGGCCGGCTTCGGTCGCCCTAGCCTCCAAAAGTCTCCTATACCAAACAGGTACGTGCACTCCCTCCGGAATAGCAAAGTTATCGGCCATACTGAAAAAGAAAAAGACAGATTCAGAATGGAGAAAAACGAAGGGATTTTGCTAATGGCTTTTTGGGGAATAGCCCTTTTTTTTAAAAAAAACTAGACTTTTCTTTGGAAAATACTTTATACTTGGTTTTGAAAATAGTTTTCCAAAAGTTTTCTAAAAACCTTTTTGTTCCTTCTCGTAAACCATATGCTCTGATACCAAATGTAACACCCCACCTCCGCCAGGGTGACTCTTGCAAGTACCCTGACTTTGGAGGGGCGTTTGAATCAGGTAAACATGCATAATGATATATCAAGGCAGAACAAGAACATATGTATGTATGTAAATAGAGTAAATAACATAGATAAAACAGCGGAAGATTTTCAAACCATTTCAAAACAAGTCTGGTACAACATAGCTTTCCCAATAAACAAGTCTAGTTAAAAACACCATCAACAGAAAAACTGAAATACATAAGTACTATCCCCAAATAAGTGATAACCATAGCTAGCTTCATGTCGAAACCGTACATGAGCTGAAATCCCACAAGCAAGCTATCAGAAGTCCAAGCTAAGCTCCAGTATTCCCTCCCTGAGAACCTGGGGGGGGGGGAACGGAAGAAAAGAGGCGAAAGAAAACAGGTCAGTCAAAAAGACTGAGTAAGCCCTACTACAATCAATGTAAACTGATAAAGTTAACTGGCATGAGCAGCAGGGATGAACATAAGGATAACAACATACTAGCATGATGATTAACTATTAAGGTAGATAAAGGTGTCATCGCATAATCAGGATTAAGGTTTTGCACCACAGGTGTACTAGCAAACTAACATGACTTGAATAAACAAGTATTGATCCCTTGGCCCACGCTTTGGCCCAATAACATGAGATGACCCTCATACGAGGTCCGATAACATGAAGTGACCCTAACACAAGGTCCAACCAAACGGTCTAGTCGATCGGCTCCCTAAGCCTAACTCGTCACGTGTTGGTGTCAATACGGCCCAATAACATAATTGTAGCCGAACTGTGCCGGGTCCACCCTTCGGGTGCATCAAGCCCTAGGGTGTCAACCCCTGGACACCATGAACATGAGTGCACAGTCTCGATCTACTGGTACCCGTGCATGTTTTCTCCGGCTACGGACTATGTGCACGACCAGAGTCCGCCCGGAACTACACCGGCGTACCACCATGCCATCGTTTATTAGTCGCTTACCTCCAGCCCAGTAATCGTACCCCCACCCTAGCCTAGTCCCTAGGGTCATGATGATACAAACTAGGGATTACTGCTGGAGTGGACCCCCATTGCTAGGATTTTTCTAGCGGGTTAAGTACGGTTTAACCCCTTTACTAATCATGGATTAACTTGGTTAAGTGTAACGATGAGTTCACGACTTAACCCCGATTAATCTACCAAGCCCAAATTGGTTAAGTATTAAATGGACCGTGACTTAACCCTAATCATGAGGCATTAATTAATTAGTGCGCCTTAACCTCTCACATTAGACCTTGTTGTGGTTACTAGTTAAGCCGGGCGGGTCCGGGTAGCTTTACACCACAACTTGGTCTAACCTCGGGTCCAAGGTACCACATGACCAACTTCTCACATTGGGTCCTATTGTTTGTAGCAACTAGTTAAGCCGGTCGGTTCCGGGTAGGTTTACGCTACAAACTCAACCCAACCTCGAGTTGGCCACACTCATATTTTCTAAGTGTCATGTCCATCGTGTTTCCAAAACACATTACAAGTTTTCAAGCAATTGGGTAGACCTAACTTAATAGGTAAATTCCCAATGGGTAGACCTAACTTAATAGGTAAATTCCCAAGCTTATGTTTTTATGTCTTTTAAGTTTACCCAACCCCAAACGCAATCCCATCGCTTACATATCGCAATAGCGCATAAAGGATAGAAAGAGGGAACTTGGCATAATCATGACATAAAGGTGTTGAAGCCACAAGTTCAACATGGTGGCATATGAAATGTACATATGTTCATATACTTGCATTAGGCCTCAAAAGCATGCACAAAACCGAACTTATCATATTGGTGATACATGGTGATAAATGACATGTAAAAATGGCCATAAGTTCGCATTTGGCCTTACATGCAAGTTATCATAAGGGATATGATAACTTACATGTTGCCAAAATGCAACTTTTAGCATAAAGCTTGAAGCTTTATGTTCATAAGCCCAAGATAAGCTTGCATAACATGATAGCATGAACAAAATGTTCAACCCAAACTTGCATAACATAACTTGCATATCAAACTTGCATAACATAACTTGATGAACTTGCATATCACATCATAGTAAACTTGCATAACACATCATAGGGAACTTGCATATCATGGCAAACTTGCATATCATACATTTAACTTTAGAGTTTAAGTATGAAAGTAGGATAGGGCTTACAATGCTTATGCGGACTCAAATGAGTATAGCAAATATAAGAAAGCCCTTGTGCAACCAAATAAACCCAAAATGCAAGCAAAAACCCTTGAGCCAAAATGATCAAAACTCTTTCTTTATGATGCAAATATAGAAACTCGACTTGAATGCAAGCTAATGATGATCATACAAGTTTAAAAACACTTGTATGCATGGAAAATCTCATAGAAATTTATTTAGGAATTTATGAAGAGAGTAGAGGCCATGAGAGGATTGATTTTGCCATAGTTTAGTTGCTAGAATGAATAATGATGATTTAGGGTAGGTTAGGGTCTTATTTATAGATTAGGCAAGTGTTTTAGGCCATAGGATTAAACCCTAGTTGCAATCTCAGCCCTCAGAACCGAATCTGGCCCCCAAGCTCAACACAAACCCAAAAATGGTGCACCAGGCTAAACAGCCCGGCTGAGCCAAGTCGACAGCCAAGTCGACAGGGCTGTCGACTTGGTCCAACCAAGTCGACTCCCAAGTCGACAGGGCTGTCGACTTGGGTGTTCTGGCGGGAATTTTCCCACCTGGCCCAATAACCCCAATTTCCAAATTCAGATTTGAATTTGAAATCTGTTTTTACTTTGAATTTTCTGAAAACTTCGTTGGGCCTTAATCGGGTCATACGGACTCCGATTTTCGAAAACTCGGACTCTATTTCGCGTATTTTTCCGAGACGAACGCAATGGCATAGCCCGTTTCCCTTGATTCAGATTTATAAATTAAATTCTGCCTCGATTTATGTTATAACAGGTTATGGAAAATACGGGTTGTTACATTTATCGTTCATAGTGAATGATGGTTTACAATTTTTTTAATTGATTTCTTCGTGACAGGAGGTTGACTTTCATTTTTACTATAGGAAGAAGATCATCTGTTATCAATAATTATGTTCTTACAATCTTTCTGAAGTTGTAAACTAAATTGAGCTCTGATCATCGGTTGACGCTAAATGGAAATAATTGGATATGTATATCTAACATCAGGTTCCTATGGTTTTTCAGTCAGAAATATTAGTACTTGAAAACAATCATTCTCTATATTCTTTGTTCCACTTTATATATATATATATATATATATATACACACACACACACCAATTTCATGGGAGCTTAATGATTCATCCCTTGCTTCTATGGTTACAGAGTCGGATAAATTTAAAAAATCATATAGAAAAAACCCGTAGCGACATCAATATATATGAGTCGCTAAAAGATGTTGGATCAGTTCAAAATGCAAGTAGAGGAAACCTTACCCGATATCAAAATGTCTACCAAAAACTACAACAATCTAGTAAGAGTTCCTTGTATGCTCAATTTTGTGGTATGAATTGCCAAATTTTGTGTGTATTTTATCTAACTGATGAATTTGACTTAGTTTGGGCATTGTTGCTGACACTCAAAATATTGTTAAGAGGAGACCAATTTATTCTTTTAAAAAAAATTGGTAAAGGGAGTACCAATGAAGAAAGTAACCCCTTAGCAAATAAAGGTAATTTTACCTTATTATCCATCTAGGTTTAATTTCACTCATTTGTTCATAATACTATTTTTTTTTCTGGTTGACATAAATATGTCGAATTTTATAATTATGGAGGCAATTCACCGAAATGATTATTAATTTTTGACATATCACTGTCGAATACATATATAATTGATTACGTGTTACATTCGGTGCAGTGGTGACGAACTGTTTATTTTAATTTGGTTCCCTTGTCGATGTTCTAATTCTGTTTCCCTTGTCGAATAAGTTTTTTTTAATCTGGTTTTAATTTTGTTTCCCTTGTCGAATAAGTTTTTTTTTAAAAAAAAATCTGATTTGAAGGGTCAATCGGGGAATATTGAGTAAGGTAAAATAATATGTTTGGGTAGTTCCTTAACAATTGTTCAAAATGTGTAGTGTTTTTAAAAAATGGTCTCCCCTTAACAATAGTTGGAGTGTCAATAACAATATCCTTTTGTTTCCTTGTTATTTCTGATATGCATAACTCTCAAAACCCATATAATTTGTATGCATGTTCATTCAGGAGCTATAATGTAATAATCCTTAAATGATATACTTTGTGTATAACATTGCTACAAAAAAATTAAGTCCATTTGATAGTGAAGTAAATTATATTTGATGGAAATTTATTGTGCAAAATTAAAATTTTAAGCTTCAGTATATTAAAGCTACCGAGTTAGTGCAGCTACAAATTCATGAGTTTTGGGAGTTTAGCCAAAAAAATTTAGCAAGAGCCAAGCGAATGAAGTCAAATTCACCTGCAAAATAAAATCCATTTTGAATTCAACATTCATATCATAAAGTACAACATTAAAAGGAAAATTTTCCAGACGTTGCAGTTATGGTTGTTCATATTGACATAGGCTAAGGTTTCCTTTACTTGGAACTTGATCTGATCTACCAAGTTTTAGCGGCTTATATTAATGTCATCGAAGATTTATTTTAGTTGCACTTTGAGGTTATTCAACTCCATGAACCTATTAACCAATGGATGAATCATCATGACTCCTATGAATTATTTTTTTCAAGTGGAAATAATAAAATTGAAGAAATTTGGATTTTCAAATTGAGATTTATTTTTGAATTAGAAAATTTATAGGAAAAAAATGATGTTAAGATTCATTTTTTATTTTTTCCATTGCATGTTGACCAAGAGTCAGAGTTAGATTTGGTTTGCTTTTTTGAAGAGATTATAAGGATGTTATTATTAATGAAGGATCTTCTTCCTCTAGTAAAAATGGAGGTTTTGACATCCTAACACAAAGAGCCCGATTTTAGAAAACATAGTTTTCATCAAGGAGGATGCTTCCGAGGTGAAAAGTATAGTTGATTTGTTACCACCTTTCCACTTTAGCATTTCTAAGGAAATGTGGATAGAAAACAACTAATGCACTTATAAAATGAACTACAATTTCTTGTAGACAATACTAGCAACTCAATCCATTTACAACTTATAAATAACTTGGATTAACCCTTATATGAATTTTATTAATCAAATATGCTAATTCGTTATTAAAAGATCCGATATGTATAACCCATTAGCCCATTTGTCAAATAATTGAAATTCAAAAATATAAATTTGAAAATATGCTTTTCAAAAATGTGAAAATAAGGCTCAGGTCCCTAAAAGCAAACTTAATTAGGCTCACATCCTCCCCTTCTAAAACATAAAAATTACATCCCTATTTTCAAATGCGGATAAAATTTTCCCTAATTTGCCCTTTTCTTAATTATAGCCGCTATTAACTACTGTACATACACGTATTCCGGTTTTTATTTTCTCAGCAAAATATATTTTATTCTATAATGGCGGCGCGATTTTCATATTAGGGCTACGTCGATTTTTTTTTTTTGTGGACGGCGGCGGATTTTCTTGCGGAAGGAGGAGGTACGGAAGGGTGCGTCCACGGCGGTTGGGCCATCGTTGGGCGGTGCGACGCCTATTGCGGCGGATTTTTTTGGTGAAGGCGGAGGTACAACAGGGGTTGACGAAGGCGGTGGGGCCATCGGTTGGGATGCGGTGGCTATTCCTGGAGGAACTATGGCGATGTCAGATCTCAGGTGGGGGGAGAGTGGTGTATTCAAGCAATCGTCTTCGTCTAGGTAATTTAAACCTTTTTTTTTTTTTTGTTTGCTGATTTAAGTTTTGAATGTTCGTTGTATACAATTATGCTTCTTTTGATTTATACTAGCATGCTATAATGCAGAAATTTGTAATCAAATGCATTCATATGTTCGGATTTTTGAATTATTTGCATGAAGGTATGCATTTAATCTGGATATATGCATAATTGACTGCAATTATTATGTTTGTGCAGATTGTTTTAAACTGTTGTAGTTATGTGCATTTATGTATGCAATTTTTTTAAGATTCTGAATGCATGTATGCAAACTTGTATAAAACATGAAAAAATAAAACATAATTGTATGTATGAATGGTTTTTTACTGAATGCTGTTGAATGTAATTGTTTCAGAAATGTATGCAGTCTAACTTTATTTTTTACAGTCAAGTGTGCAGATATGGTTGTATAGTTTCATTTTGTTATGCAGGTTTTTGGAATTGTTGCATTAAAATGTACAAAAATGTGCAAATAACTAGAAATCCTATTAAGTATGTGCAACATATCTACAGGCTAAAACGTTTGCTGAATTTTCATTATGTAATAGTTGCATACATTTGTGCAAATATAGGCAATAGTTGCACTCATATATGCAACTTTTTTTTTTAATTTGCGTGGCCTTCTTGGATTATTTTATGATTTTACAATTTTTTTTTTTTTTTTTTATGCAGTGCCGCATTTTTTTTGGGTCAAGAAATGGAGGAGGCGAAGGATAAGGAGCAGGAGGCGGAAGTATTAATTATGATGTGGCGGCTGGCATGGGATTTTAATTTTCTTCCTTGAATGACTGCGCAAATTATGCAATGTACTGAGTGTTTTTAGGGTGTAAAGGACAGATGTGTAATTGTAATTGCCGCATTTCAAAAATAGGGATGTATTCTTTATTCTTTTTATCAGCGGGTTTTTTTTTTATTTTGAAACTTAATAGGGACCTGTAAAAAACGCACCCTTTCAAAATTTATAATTTTCAAATTTTGAATCTTGAAAATCGAAACTTTGACAGGACGACTAGGCAGAAATCACAGTTTTTTCCGTTTAAAGTGTAATAGATTGTTTATACTAATAAAATCGAAAGATATTGTGACCATTGAACTTGCATCATCATTATAGACGATATAAAACATACAGATATTTCATAGTCTAAACATACATCATAATATTCCATGATGACTAATTATTGTACTTATGAATTACTTTGTATTTTCGCATATCTGAAACAACCAGACATAAGCAGTTACTTCTTTATTCAAATAATTACCATTTCTTCGGACTACATCATAATTAGGGGAGGCTTTGATCAATAGATTTGTACTTTACTTGATGTATATTACAAAGCACCTAGATACTTCATATCTTGAATGTATGATGTTGATCTCTTAGCTGATTAATAGTTACAACTGGAATACAACACACCCATATCTAAACTTAAACTTGACAAATCTTATGATGGTTTATTCATTTCCAAACCATTGGGTAATCTCGCTAAAATAATCCCTTACTAATTTAAATAAGAAATTTGTATTCTGAATAAAAATAGGAAGTTTTGAATATTAAAAATTACGTAATGTGTTTTGAACCATTAAATTTCAACAAAATGCATTTTAAATTTCAAGTACGAGTACTGGAATATCTGAAATTCATATTAAATTTTAATTGTAAAGCTTGAATCTATATTCAACAATTTAGGTTAGAAATTTTCATATTTGGTTTTTAATTAAAAATTAAAAATTTCGGACTAAGTTTTCAAAATTCTAAATTTTGATGAAAACATGAGATAAAAATTGTAATTTTGAATTTAAAATTTTATTTATTTTAGAAATTATAATCTAAAAATTAAAATTAGAATATATATATATATATACATACATACATACATACATACATATATATATGCTCTTAATTATTTATTTGTCAAATGTACTTTAAATGTTTCGAATGAGTTATCCAATTATTAAATGGTTTGGATTAGGTTGAACAATGTATCAAATTTGTCAAAAAGGATAGGTCATGAATGTTTTAGGCTAAAAGTGATTGTACTTATTTTGACTTATCTTGACCCACTTGAAAAGCGCAACGTAATAATACTAAATACCAGGTTTTTTTTATCCACGCACACTTAAATTATCCCTAATGAAACTAAATAATGATAAAATTATTCAGTAAAAACACTTTAGAAAATCACAATGTTCGGTTATGCAAAGATAGTCAAAAAAACATGCACACGGTTTAGCTTAACTAATTAAATATTACCAAAGCAATCAAACATTAATTATCATGTTTCGACTAATGACAAAGCATATCCATATTAATAATGTAAGAAGACCATTTCAATACTTTTGGATAACTCACATAATCGAATGTAGAATTTTTGCTTCATATTTATACTATAAATGGAATTATAAGTGATGCAATCTCAATAGATTGATGTTTTGATTTATTGGATTACTTTTTAATGTTTTATTTCAAGATAATAGTTAATTTCAAATTAGTTTTTAGTTCCAACAGCAAATAAGTCTTAAAATCAATTTTTCTTTAATTAAACTTGGTTCTAGTTCTGTTTGAATTTATAAAACCGCAAGTTTCGATAGTTATGGTTATTTACATAGCAAATCATAGTATTTTCTTTATGGGCCTTTTTCGTATCTATTTGTTGATGAGTACACCTTATCTCTGAAGTTTGTTTTCCTAATTGCGCACTAGTATTTTATTTCACCTAATTTTATCCATATACCAAGAAGGAGTCTAGCTCTCCAAATTTTTTGTAGTAATAATATTAGATATAAATGGAGCAGACGGATTGAAGATTCTCAAAGTATTAAAGCAAGGTGTGAATGTAGAAAGATGTGGGTTTGACATCTATTTTAAAAAAAAATCCGAAAGAAGAAAAAAAAATGATTTGTGGATACTGAAAAGAAAAAGAAATTTGAGTAGGTATAAGTCGGTATGTAAAGTGTATGATTGGGTGGGATGATAAATGGAAGTAGATTTTTAGTGGTGTTTGCGTGTGTGTGGGGGGGGGGGGGGGGACTGCAATCTTCAATACTACTATGGACTCCATTTAGACACATGACTATTGCATTTAGTTGGCTATTTTAGCAACTTTTTAGTCTCATAAAGGTAAAAATGCTTTTGGATTGTATTTTTTTTCCTAATTGGCCTTTCCTAAAATCTAAAACCAGACTTAAATGATAAATACCAAATTTCTATAAAATCTAATATGTTTCTATGTGTCCTAGAAATTTAATTTTCCCATATCTTTTTATTAGTTTTCTTTACTACTTATATTTCTTAAATGAAATTATAGTGACTTACTAGTGTTTTATAGATTATCTCATCATTACGCATCTCTACAGAAATATCAATGTGCATCTCAAACGTTTATCATCTTCCATTCGCTTCCATTTCATTTTTTAACAATGTTTTTTTTAGCCTTTTCAATTTAATATGTATGCTAAAGTTTAAAATAGTTTTATTCCTGTCTAAATCAAATTTAAAAGTTTATATGTATGCTAAAGTTTAAAATAGTTTTATTCCTGTCTAAATCAAATTTAAAAGTCTTTGTAGATTATTTTTAGTTACTCTTCAAAAACATTAATCTAACCAGAAATGGATCGAATTCATCAATTGTTTTCACTTTGTATGCATCTTGAATTATTTATAATGCTATTATTATCCTAGATTGTTTATTATCCTACCAACTACTTCCAATATAATGTTTTCATGGAAAAATATTTAAAGACCTCTGTAAAACCTTAGCTTGCTGACTTGATGAGTTTGACTTAAAGAGTAGAATCTTATCAGGGTTGTCTTTTCATTTAATTTGAGATCTTAATTTTCTGTTTGCATGATAATGAATATAGTTTTCTTTATTTTTCTTGCGATAAGCTAATAATTTTATAGATATATTGATAAAACTGAATTTTCTATTGATCTACTAAAATCAATTACAAATAAATAGAAAACTTTGTACTATTCTCAATTTTTATATAACAATTGAGTTTCAATTGTTTTTTTAGGCATGATTTTGTATTTTGTTTGATAAGTTATTTATATGAATGTTAAATTATGAATGATCTATTAAATATAATTTTGTTGCTTTTGAATCCTAAATTATGTAAAAAAAATGTTTATGCAAAAAATTTATATATGAAGTTAAAGAATATAAATGATTAAACTTTTGCGCAGTATTTTGAAAAAAAAACTTTTGACTTCTCTATAGCATTCACCTTTGAAAATTTATTATTAGTATAATTCTAGGTAATTGTTTTATAGGCCCTTTTGTATTTGAATGTTTTGCATTGGCACCACCTAAACTTATTCATATTCTTACATACAAAATATTAGTGATACCATTAATATCCACATTCTCTATACATCTATTCTATTTCGTTACAACATGAATATGTAAAAGTTCAATCATTTACTCTTTGTTTTTTTATTTAGGTTCACCACTATCATGCATTCAATTTTTTTTAATTCATGTACAACTCTGTCTTTTATCATTTTATATTTCTTTCACTTTCATTTCATTTTCCTTATGTAATGTTCGGCCTCTCCCTTTCCCAGTATCATGTGTATGTTATGGTTTAAAAATAATTCTATAAACAACCTAAATGAAAATTAAAATTTCATTCCAAACAATTGTTAGTCAATCAAATTGAAAAAAAAAACCATAATCTAATAAAATTTGACTGAATTCATTAATTGTTTTTCACTTAACATTCACCATGAATCACTTTATCTTTTGCACTGATTGTTTTCCTATATATTACTTTCAATGCTATAGTTTTTGTGGAAAAACAACTAATAGTATATGAAATATTTATTTAGATGCTTTGTTTATCTACACATAGCAACAAACGTTACACTGATTCTTAACCGAATTGTTGTATATAGATTGCAATCTATTTTCGACTTTTCCCAAATAATGAAAATGTAATACCCATTCTCTAAGGAGGGATGCTAAGCGCTATATATGCCACAATCATCTCTAGTGTCAACTTTCAACGATAAAAAATCGAATATTAATCAACTATAACATCAGAAGATACATGAGTATCAAAAATTTCATAAAATGTTCATTGATAAAATGTTTCATTCATACGATCCTTTGCATAACCTGTTCAGTGAAAATATAAGTTATTAAAATACAATCTCTGAGTGCGATATATGAAGATGTCCCACCGTTTGATTAGAGACTAACTAGTGGCAGTTATAAACTTGCCGATACATACAACTAGAAGTCCAAGAATAACACAGCGGAACTCCTAAACAACTATATCCTCCTATTTGCGCCTATGGAACCTTATTCGAATAAATACCTAAAAGACCTTAACCCTAAGCCTATTTAATTGAGTACCCAAGTGTTTAACGGGAAAAACAAAAACTGTAGGTCAGTCAAAAAGACTGGTGTGAATAATAACCTTTCTACCCGACATGAGTGATATCTAATGATACCACGTCACAAAGTGGAACGAACTTTCCCTTTCGCTAGAATCTTGCTACAACATACGACTAACCTTGTGCTCCTTCTCATCAATGGTTAGAACAATTATCACAATAATACATATATCACACAACACAACGAATTCCCATCCATCGTCATACTGATCAACTATCTTAATGGTTTCTACATTTTACTTATCATTACCATTTTCCTCAACTCCTATAATATGCTTCACAAGGAACTACTTTGCTAGGCAATGGACCCAACATTACACCAAAAAAGACCTTTAGAAGCGTTTGAAAAACGCTACCAAAACTTTTGGTAGCGTTTTAATGAATGCTACTATAGGTCCCACAACTAAAAGTCTGAATTTTTCGGTTGCGTTTTGATAAACGCTACCATATGGTCAGCAAAGTTGTGTTTTCTAAATGCTACTCAAGGTCTGTGCATGGGTTACTTTTTACTTTTATGCGTTTATTTTGTGCCACTAAAAATTCAAGTGGTATGTTACATTTGTTTTTGTAGCATTTCTAAAACGCTACTAAAAGGCATTGATTATTTTATAACATATCATAAATGCTACTATATACTGTTAATGATTTATATTATCTCCAACAACTAGTTAAGTCGTATTAAAATCAACAACGATCATATAAAAGTATGATTTAAAACAACAATCAATCAATCATATAATCATCATATTTGAAAACTAAGAACACATTAGTCACATATAAGTATTTCCCATAACAATTTAGATAATAGTTAAAAAAAACCCAGCAAATTCACGTACCACAAACTTTCACAAACAAATTTACACAATAAGTACTAACAAATACCATAATAGATACAACAATTAAAGTCATGTACATTGTTGTTGATGGTCTTCACTCTAGAAAAGCTAGTTTCCTGTAGACGATATTAATTGGTAATTATTATCAAAACAACCACATAAACAATATGAAGTTGTTATTCCACTAAAGATAACATGTGAAGTTGTTATTCCTAGCATAACCAGTATGTCGTATAGTAATATGTTGTGACCTCACTAAAAAGAAGTCGATTAGTAGTCATGCTCTTTAACGAAAGCACATTTGACAAATGTATGTATAAGCATGCTTCAAAACCAACTATTGCTAACGTAAACCGATTAACCAAAACACTCCAACGAGCATGAATTCTAACCTAACTAGTGCTCATATAGCAACAAATTGTTGATCAGTTAATCAATTAGCATGAGTTTGTGCCTTATATGTTATTATTAGCAGTATCAGATTAAAACGTTTGAGTTACTTAAGTTGCTGAATCATAATCTGACGAGCTAATGAAAAAAAGCCACTTCACTGTCTTCAAGTCTGACTGGGCACGAGCAATTCCTAATTGGCTAAGCTCTATTTTGTATGTTCTTTTCTAAATCCAACGTGTTGCATATTCAAATAGGCGTATCACTATCCAAATTTTTTTAGGAGTCTGAAGCAAAATAAACTATCCAACTTCTTGGTGTGACAACCTACAAATGTTTTACGTATGCGTTGATGAAGAAAGTAAAATCAGGTTTCAAAAACTTTACCTCAGCTTCCAAAAATTGGTTGAAAACTGGAATAGAGCCCCTGCCACGCAACCTTGTCTATGTGGCTTCACTGCCACACAACCTAGTCTTTATGGCTTCAAAAACAATCGAATCACAGTGTGCGTGCTATGATCAGATAGTACAACGAGAAAAAAATTGAAGTACAATGAGAATTGAAATGGATTGGAAGATGCTACATCCATCAAATTTGAGTTGAATAGTCTTCATGATATTTCTATGAAAGCTTAAGTTTACTGTGCTTTGAATGAAATACCTAACGATGAATCGCCAAGCCCAAATGCTTCCTAAATTTCGTATTTCAAAAAATATTGGAGTTAGTAAAAAGAGATGTTATGTAACATTTTGAGGCGTTTGAAAATGGTTCTTTAGTATTTAAAAAAGTAAGTTATGCCAATGTCGTGTTGATTCCAAAAAATTATGATCATTTACCTTTATCAGATTTTAGAGCTATTAGCCTATTGAATACTGCTTCTATGTTGACCACTAAATTGGAAGATAATTGATTAATTGTTAAAATGGGTTGTTGATTGATAAAGCTCAAACTGATTTATCAAAGGTAGGTCCATACTTCTTATTATTTTGCTTGCATCATAGGGTAGAAAATGTGGTTTATTTCAAAAGTACCTTGATGACACCCGCGGCTTTCTCATTCTTTTTAAGTAACTGAAGAGCTTCCAGTTTCAAGTATTTTTCCTGCTCCATCTCTTCCTTCTCTTGATTCATGACTTACTGTTTTTGTGTAACAAAAGCTTGCTTGATTTTGCAAATTAGTAAACTACTATTTATATATATAAAAACACCGTAAGTACATGGCCATTACTTGAAGTTTATTTTCCATGTAGACCTCCATTTATCTGCTGTATTCTTCCTGCAACAGCTTTGCATTCTGAAGTGGCATTAACATAGGATGAAATTTTTGGTAAAGCGTGCACCATTCAAACTTTATTTTATGTATGAATTTAGTAAGATTCAAGTAAGAAACTACATTTCATCACCTACTTTGTACCATTCAAACAGTTTGTATATATTACTTCAGCATATGTGGTTAAATTTAACATAATTGAATTGTTGAAAAATACAAGTTCTCTTATGGATTGTTGGCTAGCTTTTAGACCAAGCCACCAAGGTTCAGACACAGACAATATGAAGCCTCGCTCATCAGACCCTTGGAAACTCGATCGTGATCGCCCCACCTTCAACGGCTCGTGGTAATATTCCGCTCGTGGATCCCTATCGCGACCCGATCCATCCACAACAGTTCTCCATGACCCGATCCTCATGGCCAAGAAATGAAGGAAGCGACCTGGTCTCCCACGACCAGAAAGGCCCGGATCTCACGACATTTGTCCATAACTGCCATTCTGACCATTTCTGCATCTACTCACGAACCAGTCTGAGATTCTCGGGATTGGTGCCACGTATGACCACGAACCGCCTGCGGATATCACCTATAAATAGCCCGGCATGTGGCATTTCTTGGGATCTTTCGGTAGTTCTGAGTGTTGTTTCCACCATTGTTGTCCTGTCATTATTCCTAATCAGTATTACTTCGAAATTACTGAAAGAATCATAATTGTAAAAGTGAGATTGAGCGAAATAATTGATTGTACTAGCATTAAACGTATAATCAAAAGCATATAAAGTGGAGGTAGGCTCGTTAACGCCGAACCACTATAAACTCTGTGTGTTTTCTGCTTTTTCTTCATTATCTAGATATAACTCTCTGCAAACCTAAGCAATTTGGGTGTTAGAGCCAAAATTTGGTCTAACATTTTGGTGCTTTCACTGAGAAGAAGTTTCAGCATATTGGACTGTTGCTCTATTTTTTGGATATTCAAATCCGAAGAAAACAGTCCAAAACCCCACTGTTTTGATTTTTGAAGATTTTGGCAAAGCCCATATATTATGGCAGGAAAAAAGTCTAAGGAAGTACGAGTTTCGCAAGCAAATGAAGCTACAAACGAAGCCATTGAAGAAAGTGTGCATGAGCAGGCCGAGGAGGAGCTTTCGGTTCGTGATGGTGTGGGGGCGACCCGGCCCGAGGGGGGTGTCATGACCCACCTCCAAAATGCTTCCACGAGCCAGGTCCAGAGGAATGTCACGAATCAGGAGCCTGATGAGGGAGTCACGAACCGGGTGCTAGAAGGGACCACGAACCGCTCTGACCACAGGACCACATCTCGACCTGGAAAGGAAATTATGGCTCGTTCTGCTCGCGCTGGTGCATTTGCTCGACCTAGCTCAGGTTCTTTACGTATAAGAGAGAATGTTGATGATCAGCTCAACCCTACTGCCCCAGCTACTGAAGGAAATCTCTCTCGCATCATTGAAATGTTGGATAGGACAAATGATGAATTAGCCGCTCAAAGGCAAGAGAGCTCCGTACCACGACAGAATCTGACTGCTACGGATAGGCGTATTGATGATCTTATGAGGCGAAGGATACCTCCGCCAGCTCGACCTCTTACCCCAGAATACTCTTCTTCGTCAAGGGAATCTCAAAGACCTCCCCGCCAACCATTGGAAAGAGCTGAAAATATAGAGCAGCTTCGGATCGGATCACTTCCTTCTCGGGAGGAAGCAGTAGTTAACCCAGGGCCTCTTGATCGCAGTTTAAACAATCCTGCAGCACGTCCTAGAGCACAAGTTGTCGATGATCCTACTGAGAATAGACCACCGCAACCTCATCGCTGCGTGATTGACCGTGGTAATAGGGACAAGGAAGTTCCGCTCAGGCTTCAGACTTCGTGGCAGCCCTTCGAAGGAACGATGGAGGCCCCGAAGGGCAAGGAGTGTTGATCCTGGATCTACAGTAACTCATGCTAAGGTTGAAGCAATGATTAGGCAGATCATGGTGGACAACCGAGGATAGAGAAATAAAGATTGGGGTATAGAGCATACTCATACACCCTTTACCGATGACATATTTGAGGTTACATTCCCGAGGTGTTTCAATATGTCAACTATGAATCGTTATACCGGCAGGACAGATCCAGTCCAACACCTGATGAGATACTCATGGTCCATGAATGTCGCGGCAGCCTCCGACGCCGTAAAATGTAAAGCGTTCCCGATATTCCTAGAAGATGTGGCATTACTATGGTTCACCCGCTTGCCCACACGATCGATATCTAGTTTCAGGGAACTAAGTGAAAAATTCGTGAACCAATTTCGGCTTCACGCTCAGAGGTCTAAAAATGTTATGGATTTATCCCTCATCAAACAATGTCTCGACTAGACTCTGACATCGTACCTGGATCGCTTCAACCTAGCCGTCACAGAAGTCAAAGACCCTCATGAACAGACTGTTCTAATGGCCCTAATAGGCGGGGTGGACAAAGATACTGAATTTGGAAGGTACTTAGCTGGCAAGCCGCCGTTGACTAGAGAGATATTCTATGAAAAAGCCAATGTTCGCCTGCGTCAGGAGGAGATATATGCCAATCGAAAAATAAAGGCTACCGATAAAGAGGATATTCAAAGAAATGTGGCCATCAAGAAGATGGGAGACAGCTCAGGGAAGGTGGAGGTCAATGTTGGGAACGAGAACCAGGGAAATGGTCGTCAGTCAGGGAATGGTAACAAAAGGAGAAACCGAGGAAATGACTCACAGAGGAGACCTCGATCCAGGACATTTGAGAACTTCACACCGTTAAATGACACGCTAGAGAACATTTTTATGGTACTTATAATGTACTCCAGTATAAGAGGCCTTCCCCAAGGGATTCAACGGAGAAAGAGCGCGAAATCGGAAAGTTCTGCCTCTTCCACCAGGTTCATGGTCACTCCACCAACGAGTGTCGCCATTTGAGAGATGTGGTTGAAAATCTGCTCCGAGAAGGAAAACACGACGAGTATAAGGTGGCTCCAAGGGATAGGGGGCAAGCCGGACAGGCCCCGAACCAAACCTGTTGCTAGACCTACCCCTCTGCAAAAAGGAAAAAAATATCATAATCAATACCATAGTCGGAGGGCTTCATTTGGTAGGACACAGCTTTAGGGCAATGAAGCAGTATGTCAACGCGACCAAACAACATCTTGAAGTTGGAGAATGCAGTAACCCTGATGATTCTGCTCCAGTCAAACAACAGAAAACAATGTCCGACGATGTTATATTTCGCAGCAGGGAGAGTATTGGAGTCTATTCCCCAACTGAAGACCCATTAGTGATCACAGTCACTATTGGTCCAACTATAGTCCACAAAGTCCTAGCGGATAACAGAATTTCAGTTAATATTCTATTCAAGAAGACATTTGATCAGATGAAACTTGAACCAAAGGATTTGAAGCCTTGCGAAGGATGGGTATGCGGCTTCAACGGAGCCTCAACTTCTCCGATGGGATACGTAGAACTGTCGGTCACCCTTGGGGAAGGAGAACGCCGGAGAGTGAGAATCCTCCCTTTTGTGGTTTTGGATATTGAGTCACCATACAATGCCTTTTTGGGCCGACCGACCCTAGTAGAGTTCAGGGCTTGCATTGCACCCTGGTGTTTGTTTTTGAAATTCCCAACGGATGCTGGTGTCGGAATAATCAGAGGAGATCAAGTCGTTGCATGAGCATGCTACATAGCGGAACTAAAGTTGTTGCGTAAAGGCAGAGATGTAGAAACAAAGGGCACCTCCTCCCCCTAAGGGAGGAGATGTCATAGCAACTAAAGAAGATAACTCTGGTAGAGTCGCCCAGAGAACTGCCCGAGGACATAGATCCCAGAGAGGACGAAGGACCTGGGGGCAGAATGGAGACTCCCAATGAAACGACTGTGGATGTACCAATCGATGATAGTGACCTAAAGAAGGTCCTAAAGATTGGATCTCGATTGGATCCCCTTCGAGCAAGAGATTTAACGAATTTCTTGAAGGCTAATCTAGATGTGTTTGCCTGGACTCACGCTGACATGTGTGGAATATCCCCCTCGATTATGAGCCATTCATTAAGCATCAATCCGAAGCATCCACCTGTCAAACAGAAAAGGCGAATGCTTGGCCCAGAGAGGTCCGCTGCCTTGAAGGAAGAAGTAGAAAAACTGAGAAGTAATGGGTTTATTAGAGACTCAACCTACCCAGAATGGATCTCGAATCCAGTCCTGGTAAAGAAAGCTAACGGGAAGTGGCACACCTGTATCGACTTCTCAGATTTAAACAAATCCTGCCCGAAAGATAGTTTTCTGCTACCAACAATTGATCAGCTGGTGGATTCGACGGCAGGTCACGAACACCTCTCCTTCATGGATGCCTACTCGGGATATAATCAAATCCTTATGCATGTCCTGGACCAAGAGCATACCAGCTTTGTTACAGATCTAGGGTTATATTGCTATGTAGTGATGCCATTCGGTTTAAAGAACGCCGATGCTACCTACCAACGATTGGTAAATCGAATGTTCTACAACCAAATCGGGAAGACGATGGAAGTATATGTCGATGATATGTTAGTGAAGTCTAGACAATCATCTAACCACACTACCAATTTAGCAAAATTGTTTGATATTCTCCGAAGATACAGGATGAAGCTTAACCCTATGAAGTGTTCATTTGGGGTTGCCTCTGGGAAGTTCTTAGGATTTATCGTCAGTTCGTGTGGAATTAAAATCAACCCCGACCAAGTCATGACAATCAAAAACATTCAGAAACCCAGACAAATCAAAGATGTGCAAAGCCTCGTAGGAAAAATGGATGCATTGAGTAGATTTATCTCCAAGTCTACGGATAAGTGTATTTCGTTCTTCGAGCTGATAAAGCGAGGAAAACACAAGTTCGAATGGACTCTTGATTGTGTACAGGCATTTCAGAACCTCCTGGATCATCTTGAAAACCCCCGATACTGTCAAAACCGATCGAGCACGAAGACTTGTTTGTGTACTTGGCAGGGTCGTCCCACGCGATAAGCTCAGCGTTGGTGAGGGAAGAAGATAAGGTTCAGAGGCCAGTGTACTATGTGAGTAAGAAGTTGGTGGCAGCCGAGTGAAACTACCCAAGAATAGAAAAGCTCGCGTACAGCTTACTAATCGCCTTCCGGAAGCTTCGCCACTATTTTCAAGCTCATCCTATTACCGTGTACACTGACCATCCAATTAGGCAAGTTTTACAGAGACCAAAGGCCTCAGGAAGACTACTCAAATGGAATATTGAGTTGAGTTAGTTTGATTTGAATTTTCAGCCCCGACGATCAATAAGGGGGCAAGTGCTGGCAGACTTTATAGCAGAGTTCACTATCCCAGAGGATGATGTAGTGAGTGAAGAAGCCGATTCCCCAAAGTAACTTCTTGACCCCAATGCCTGGAAATTATATACTGATGGCGCCAAGAACGACAGACGATCTGGTGCTGGAGTTGTGCTTGTGACTCCCGAAGAACGATCAATATACAACGCTCTTAGATTGGAGTTTCATGCCACGAATAATGACTCTGAGTATGAAGCCCTAATCGCCGGGCTGAAGCTTGCGAAGGAGTTAGAGATAACAAAGCTAGATGTCTTTTGCGACTCCAAGCTAGTTGTGAACCAGGTTAACGAGAAATTTTAGGCCAAGAGTCCAAGATTGATATCATATTTGAAAGAAGTAAGGAAACTATTGGAAAACCATGATCATTACAGCATATCCCATATTCCTCGAGAGGAAAATCAAAAAGCAGACAAGTTGGCAAAGATGGCTAGTTCCGACCATCATGAAGACACTGAGCTAGTCCCAATTGAAATATTGCACTCTCCAAGCGTTGATCAGATGGAAGTTGATCCCGTATTGGAAGTTGAACCAGAAAGGGAGTCATGGATGACACCCTTGAAGAACTTTTTGATGAATGGAATGCTTCCGACCAAGAAGAGCGAGAGGCGTGCTATTATCTGAAAAGCCTCCAGATACATCATGCAAGGCAAAATCCTATATAGGCAAGGATTCTCGATGCCTCTTCTCTGGTTCATAGCCCATGACGACATTAAGCGTGTACTGAAAGAAGTGCACGAAGGTGAATACGGTGACCACACTGGAAGACAAACGCTAGCAAAGAAGATATTGCGGTATGGATATTTCTGGCCTACCATAAACAAGGACGCAACCAAGTATGCACGGCGTTGTGATGCATGTCAAAAAAATTCCAAGATCCCTAGGGCAACCCTAGCCGGTTGAAGACGATGATGAGCCCGTGGCCTTTCGCTGTGTGGGGAATTGACATTATTGGAAGTCTCCCCATAGCGAAAGGTGGAGCAAAGTTTGCCATTGTGGCCGTGGATTACTTCACGACGTGGGTTGAAGTGGAGCCATTGACCACGATCAAGACCAAGCGAGTAATTAACTTCGTCGTCAGAAATATCATATGCCGATTCGGGATTCCGAAGGTCATTATAACAGATAATGGAACCCAATTTGATAGCGTAGAATTCCGACACTTTTGCCAGAAGTACCACATCGAGAAAAGGTACACCTCTGTGGCACATCCGCAATCAAACAGACAGGTCGAAGCGGCAAATAAAGTGATTAAATCCATCTTGAAGAAAAGATTGAAACGGGCCAAAGCCATGTGGGTCGATGAGTTTCCCTTGGCGTTATGGGCCTATAGGACAACTTACAAGTCTGCAACGAGCCACACACCTTTCTCCCTTGCATTTGGGGCAGAAGTAGTCATCCCGGTTGGATTGGAAGTACCCTCTCACAGAACCACTTATTTTGACCCAATGACCAACAATAAGCCGCTCCTCGAATCCCTGGATATGGTTGAAGAAAAGAGGGATGAAGCCAACCTCCGCGCTTTAAGGCATAAGCAACAAGTTGCCCGGTACTATAATAAAAAGGTTCGAGCTCGAACCTTTGAACCCGGAGACTTGGTTCTGAAATGTGTCTTTCCACCCCTAGTGCATATAGGCCCGAAATGGGAAGGACCGTATTCCATTCTACGAAGGCTTGATAACGAAACTTTCAAGCTAGCAATCGTGGACAGAGATGAAATCCCCAGAGTGTGGAATGCCCAGCATTTGCGGCCTTATCTGACATGAAAATTGTCAGTTTTATTCTTTTGCTTTTTTAGGACCATGTAAAAAGGCACGACTTGCCTTGAACAGTCTGGTTACTTAAGCAAAAGATTATAAAGTGGACGTAGGTCATGATTCGATCGAACCACTATAAAACATCGTGTGTCATTTACCTTTATTACACTGTTACTTATCTGCTCTTTTATTTTAATTAACATAAATCATTACCATTTTGAGATTTGCTATAAACTATGCGACGATCTTGAAATGCCTAATTCAAAGTGCCTTCTATCAGACTAGTGGGTGAACGACAACTAAAGTCCCAAAGGTGCAATGAAGCGGGTCCTATCATCATCTACACTCTAACTCTCAAGATTAGAAAGAGAGTATAAAGGACACGAAGACAATGTCTGCAAGGCAAGTAGGTGCACCATGATAAAAACCGTCTTGACAGCACTCTAACCCGCTGAAGGATCAAGAGAGTATAAAGGCGCCAGAGACTTGGCACCCACAGAACTTCTGCCCCGCTGAAGGATCGGCGAGCAGATTAAGAACCGAGCTCGAACTCTAACCCGCTGAAGAATCGGGAGAGTATAAAGGCACAGTGACATATGCCGCCAAAAAATGGCCTTTATTCCGTCACACGACTGGAAACAAGAACGAAAAGTGGAGCCCCAACCCCTCATTTCCGGGAATGGGGGGCAACACATACTTGACTCTAATCAATCCTTAATAAGCCCTGGGCAGGCATCACATTAATGATTGATTGGGGGCATATATATATATATATATATATATATATATGTGCCGTATTGAAATTTTAAATTTTTTATTGCTAAAATGACTTATGGTTCGATTTTAACTTAATTATGATCTAAATGTTTGTGACTAAGTGTGGAAAGTTAAACTTGTAGGTACGCCACGATGCTGAAGAAATAAACTTTCATTCACCAAGTGCAGGTTTACAAGGCAAAAACTAAAATGAAAGTGAGGGCCATACATTCCTTGGCCAGTGGAAAGTTTAAAAGCAAAATATGAACTAACAAGTACATTATACTTATGCTTGGGGGACGATTTTGATTTCTTCTCCTTCTTCTGCTTTTCCAACTCCTCCTTGTCAGCATCAGATCGGTCGCCCTTCTTCCTCTTCCTCTTATCAGAAAGAGGATCCTGCGGGGTGTTGGAAGGATGGGATGCAGGCTATGAAGTTATTGATCTGGAGGAGAATTTTATGACCAACCCATTTTTGGGATCAACCTCTGAGATAGGAGGCACGTATAGAGGCTCTTGCTCCTCTCTTTTCAAAGCTAGCTGCTTATCTCTCTTGACCTTCAAGTCAGCCAGTGTCTCCTTTTCATCATCCTTGGTCTCTCATGTGATGGTGACCTCTTCTTCATCATCTCCATGATCACCATCCATATTCTTCAAGGCATCAATGGTTTCAGCATCCTTGGGAATGTCAGTGCTTGGTGCCAAAATGACCTTCTCGGTTGTTGTGCCCTCAGTCTGCTTTGGAACCTCAGGAACTTCAGCATCCGCATATTATGGGACACTAACTTTTTCCGCAACTGTTTTATCTTCCGCATCCTTCTCGGCCGGTTTGCCACCTATATCATGAGAATCAGATGTTATTAGTTCGGGAGAGAGTGTGGTCTTCTCAATTGACTGTTCTGTAAGACGACGACAAGCTACAATTGCTTTGACGAATTGTGAAGAGAATATGGAGATACCTTCAGCCGACTCATCACCCAGATTTGCAATAGAAGCTCCGATAGCATGAGGGACTGGAGCCAAGGGGATCAATGGATCATCGGGATTGTATTCCTCAACTTCAAAAGTCTTGGGCTCCGCCGCTGAGATCGAGCCTTCGTTGATTTTTTCCTTGCCCTTGAGCCTAACTTTCTCCTTCTCGATCTCTTCCTAGATCAGACGTCTGCCCTTCTCCAAAGCCTCGGGCTCTTCACCTTTGAGAAAGGCCTGCATAAGCTAGGTTCCGTCAATCTCCTCGACTTTCAATCGCTGCCTCTCGCCCTCGACGATCATATCCCACTACATTGGCCAAAGTAACGTGATAATTCTAAATCCAAGAGATGTCTCGAGTCTTAATAACCTGACCAAAGAAGTCGAATAGCAGTTCATCGAAACTTTCTATCTCTTTTTCAGTTGCAGCAAGTTTATCAACAGTGGCGGAGGCCGATTTAAGAGCATTGTTGGCATTACTTTCAGCAAGAACCGCACACTCCTCAGCGTGAACAAGTTGGTCATTCAGATTCACTTTTTCCTTCTTGACAAGAGCGAGACGGTCTTTCAAGCTCGCTTTCTTTTTCTCCCAAGTAGCCTTCTCGGCAGCCAAACGGTCATGTGCCGTTCTCAATTCAGTATTGATCATCCTGAGATCCTCCACCTCCTTCTTCAAAGCCACACGCTCTTGGCTGTTTGAATCGAGCTCAGTATGAAAACGCTTCCTAGCTCTGATTTGTAATTTCCCATATCCCACAGAGCTAAAGCGAGTTGAGCTTGTGCATCCTCTAGTTCTTTTTCTATTTTTCTCCTAGCCCTAGCATCATTGGCAATTTTCACTCTGGTTCTGGCTGCTTCCGTTTCTAGGTGACGGATGGCAGTAGAAAGATTGGTGGCATGCTTCTTCATCGCCCTATATTGTTTGGCCACATGACTCACCTGCCTTATGACCTCTGTATCCCACTCCTCGGGAACCGATTCAAGATCTGGAACAAACATCATCCTTTCGAAGAAAATGTCAGGAAACCGTTTCTGCAAACGCTCCAGCTTGACCTGATTATCAGAGGTGTAGACGACATCCTATGCAGCGGTAGTATCCAAATCGCGCTGATTAGAGGGGACAATAGCTATTTTCACCTTTTCTAAATCTTTGCTTGGGTCTTTGTTTTTATCTTTTGGCTCACAGTGTTTCTTGGAAGACTTGTTATGAGAGGGTGTACTTTTCGGAGGAGTCAAGTCTTTGGGAAGTTGCTTACCCCCCGCCGGTGGCACCGGACGACCGTGGAACTTCCCAGGATCTTGCTTTGTTGGAGAACAAGACCGTGCAAAATGAGATTGATAAGAATCACGGGGTCGATGACTATCTCTCCCCCGACTATCACTCGAACATGCCCGGGATCGGAAAGGAGCCTTGGTGTGCTCGCTCGGAGAGAACGATAAGAATAGGACTATTTACGAGGCATCTCCCCTGCAAAGGGAAAAAGTATATATATTAGAACCAAGAACACCGATGGTGTAAAAGTATTGTGACGAATGGTGCATGTGATTTGTGCATCCCGTGTAATCCCCCATAACAGACCAGGGCCCGGAGTTAGGCTCGTCTGTAAGGTTTCTTTTTCCCCCGACTGAAACATTCACTTCCTCAGAGATAGGAAAGAATGGATCCCCTCCGAAGTCTTCTTGTGTATAAATGTCGTTTGGTAGGGGAATCTTGTTTAATTCTCTAAATATCTGCTCCTCTGTCAATGTATCATGAGCGATGGGCTCAACTGATGGTAGAGCCCTTGGGAAAAATTTCTCCTCGGAAGTTGGGACCTCTTTTGGTTCGTCAGCCCGGATCTCATCCCCTTTGTATACATTCAAATCCTCATCATCCTGATTGATCAGTGGTGAAGGACTCTTGCGAAGTTCGGTTGTCTTTGTGACCCCTAAGGTCCCTTTTCCCTCTGTTGGGGGCACATATTTGTAAGGTTTGCCACCCATGCCAAGTCCGAATCTTACACTCAGAAGTTGGTGTTTGTGAAGATTCTCATCGGTGTTACACTTCTTGATTCTTAGGAAGTCTGATTTACTTTTAAGGAGGCGGGACAGTCGGTCTTCATACACTGAACCTTCTGTTTTCGCAAAATTGTGATCTGCACAGAATAAAGGGACACATTAGCACTCCAATTATGCAGTCGGAACACAAGTTGAAAATTTTAAAACATACTTGCTTGAAGCCACTTCCTTGCACATCCGGCTTGATGCTTTATGTAAAACCAATCAGATTTGGCATCCCCTATGTTGCTATGGCCATCCGATAAAACCTTTTTGCCGGTAATTGATTCAAAGAAAGAAAAATTTGGAGTCCCTGTGGAATAGTGTTTGAAATGGTAATAGAATTTCAAATCCTTGAAAGTGAGCTCGGTCTATAGAATCTCCACATATGCAATGTATAGGGTATACAAAGCGGCGTAAGCATTAGGATGGAGTTGCATAGGGGCAATGTATAGTCGTCTTGAAAAATCAACTACAATTGGAGGAAATGGAGGAATAACGCCTATCCAGCACATGAGCCGGCTGACAGTCATGTACCCTTCTGGGGCAGAATGAGGCCTATCTCCATGTTCTGGAGTTTTCACATCATCCAAAGAGATCCCATGTCTTAAACATATTTTCTTAAGTTTTACGTCATCCAATTGGGAGGCTAGACTATCACTGAGTTTATTCCACTCCACTTCCTCAACACCTGGGATTTTGTCATGAGCTCGTTCATCCTCATCTTCAAGAGATGTACTTTCAGAAGTTGTTGATTCTATATCGGCATTTGTCATGTAATCGGGGTCGGAATTCTCACACTCTGAATCTGTGGGAAGCGTATTAGGATCATAATGCTTTGATGACTCTGATTCTGTATCTTTCTCTGACATTTCGGTTGGTTGTTTATCAGACATAGCTGTGTTGGCGAGTAAACATGAGAAAATTAGAACACAGTTGTCCGTTCCCCGTGTGTGTAAGTGTAAGTGTATGCACATGCATACATTAAGAAAAACATGAAGTTAGTTAGATAAACGGGAAATTGGTCATCGTCCACCGCTGGGCTATGTTGTTGTTCAGTTCAAAAAGTTCATCTCGAAGGCTCTAACCTAACTGTCTATTGGTATACAAGAATTACATTATATTCTTTTGTCGACATGTGTATGGGACCGTCAACAAAGCTGGTTCACTGAAGCCTTAGGGATTGGATCGTGGTACGGATGTCAGAGCGTGGAAAGGAAATCCGATCGTGGATATCGGTTCGCTAATGAATTACGCTAGCAAGGGAGCATCGGTTCGTGAAATAGGCTTCAGATCGCGGAACGATCCAGCTCGTGACAACTCTCCCTTACCCGAACGGCTCGTGAAAGAGACCCTCCGATCCGTTCCTCTATATATCTCCACGAGCCAGTGCTCCCCCAATATCACGACCCGATCCGTCATTTATATTGACACCAACTCCATCTTGCTTCCCTCCATCTCACTGCCACCACGACCCGAGTCGTAACCCTATCCACGAGACGACCTGCTTTTCCACATCTTCTCCCTTGTCGTTTCTCTCATCCGTTCACAAGTTAATGTTATCGAACCCATCACACAGTCTCAAGTTTCCAGCCCTTAGTTCCGTAAACCCCATCGCCATCACAGTTGACGATTAGAGAAGGCATCGAAATTGATGAGGAGCGGAGAAAAGAAACCGATGGTAAATTTAAAATTACCATAAGTAAAAACAGTGATTAATTTACCTATTGAAACTTGAAAAAACAAATGGGATTTGGAAAATTAGGGTTTTCACCAAGATTTTGAGCGGCGGCAGTAAAAACAGGAAAGGAAAGAAGGGGAAAAGTGGATAAAGGGCCGACTTATATAGGTATAACGGTGGCTTTTGAAATTCCTTTTCTTGTCTCATTCGGGTCCTTGGAGGCTTATGGGCCGTGAACACCTATAGTGGCTCGTGATACAGCCCGTCCAGTCGAACCTGCTGGACCATGGACACTCGGGAAAGCCCATCGTGGCTCATATGGGTCCTGTTTGCCTTCCAGATCGTGATACAGGTCCAAGTGTACAAACCAAACAAGGCTCTGGCGACCCGAACTCAAACACGATCATTGAGTAGCAAGTATATAATATAATAATAATAATAAATATAGAAAATAGTATAAAAACTTACTCGACAGGTCGATAGCGATGTCCCCTCAAATCTATGAGATAGAAATTGGCCAATGAATAAAGGAATGATTAGCGATTTGATCTGATATTTGTACCCGTCGAAGAACGGGACTCTTTGAAGTGGTACGACGTTCCAAACAAACACGACCATTGGTTTGCATCACTTCCAAAAGGACAGTTCAGCAACTTCGAAGAATGTTCCATCCTTGATAAAACATACTTCGAGGGGGCAAAATGTTGGCTAGCTTTTGGACCAAGCCACCAAGGTTCACACATAAAGACAATATTGAGCCTCGCTCATCAGACCCTTGGAAACTCGATCGTGATCGCCCCACCTTCAGCGGCTCGTGGTGATATTCCGCTCGTGGAGCCCTATCGCGACCCGATCCATCCATAATAGTTCTCCACGACCCGATCCTCATGGCTAAGAAATGAAGGCAGCGACCTGGTCTCCCACGACCCGAAAGGCCCGGATCTCGTGACATTTGTCCATAATGGCCATTCTGACCATTTCTGCTCTACTCACGAATCAGTCCGACATTCTCGGGATTGGTGCCACATATGACCACGAACCGCCTGCGGATATCACCTATAAATAGCCCGACACTTGGCATTTCTTGGGATCTTTCGGCAGTTCTGAGTGTTGTTTCCACCATTGTTGTCCTGTCATTATTCCTAATCAGTACTACTTCGAAATTACTGAAAGAATCATAATTGTAAAAGTGAGATTGAGAGAAATAATTGATTGTACTAACATTAAACGCATAATCAAAAGCATATAAAGTGGACGTAGGCTCGTTAACGCCGAACCACTATAAACTCTGTGTGTTTTCTGCTTTTTCTTCATTATCTAGATATAATTCTCTGCAAATCTGAACAATTTGGGTGTTAGAGCCAAAATTTGGTCTAAAATGGATGAATTTAACATAATTAAATCATTGAAAAATACAAGTTCTTATTGTAGTGCAAACAGTTTGTACTACTTCAGCATATATTATCTTTACTTAAGTTGGACCCCATGCACTACAAAACGACAACACTTGAAAGCATATGATGAATTTAACTAGAAAGAGCAGAAGTGGTTTTGTAACGTCCCAGATTTTTGACCATTTAAATTGAAATACTTAAATCTGTTTTATATATTATATGGGAAATATAATATATTTTATATCTAATTTATTAAATAAAATGGAGTTTGTATGTGGTGGTACGCATATTTTATAGTTAACGGTAAATAACGGAAGATGCGGTAGAATTTAACATCATATTAAATTATATAACATATATATCTTTTAACTCAATCAAATCTTTCCGCTGTCCTTTTTATTTACCTTACTTGCAGATAAATCTTTTGTTACCATAGCAACGACGATATGGAAAATATCATGTTGTCATAAATATCGTCGCGTTTGCCCATTCATAAATCATGCCAGCTTTTCTTTTGCAGCAGCTTTATGCTTTGCGATTTTGTAAATGAAAGAAAAAATGTGTATACTTAAAACTAAAAGATTTAACCTGCCCCATATTTACCCAACAAATCGTGTAGCTTAGGTAATTGTGGCCAACCCTATGACAATAAAAAAAAGGGAAACCGTGCCGATCAAGGCATTTTGAAATGCCCACCTTCATGCTACATTAAACCATAAACCCAACCCTATATAATATAATACAGAAAATTATACCGTGGCTACCACGTATTCTCCCTTTATAAATAGAAGTCTGTAGCTCCATCCTTTTTATTTCTAGCACAATGAAACCCAAAGCAATAAAATGGCGAGCTCATGTATTTTTCAACTTTCCTCCTATGTGTATATGTATAAAAAAATCCCTCTTTGCTTAAATTTAACACAGGCAAACCATGGCTCGTAAATCGAAAACTGTATTATATATAAAAGAAAGAACGTGTGGCAAAGATTTGCATGGGAGCCGGGGATGTTTCAAAACTAATAAAGTGGGGATGCGATCTGAAACTAGTAAGCTGGAAGGGGGAATCGAAATACGAAGTAGCGGTTCATGATTAGCAAAGTCTGACGTGGGTTCTACGAAGTAGCAGATCTTTGGGGTGGGGACTGTATTGAAGTGGGTTGAAGCTCCAGTCGTGGCAAGGCTAAGGAGGATTGTTGTGTGTGCAAAAACGCGATAGGTGGACGAAGACTGGAGAGTGGAGCGACGACATGAAGTTGCAGCTTCCATTGATGGCATGAGGTCTTGGGTCCCAGATGGAGTACGATGATCGGTGTATGGTGAAGTTGAAGTGGTTGAAAGAATATGTGGCGGTGGTGCACTAGGAGTGGCGCTCCAGTATTCAATGAGGAGTTGCAGAAGTTGGGTTCTGGGAAGTAGCGTGAAGGTCAGTAAGTAGAGAATGGGAACAAGAATATGCAGATAGGAGGAGAGAAGTCTACAGAGAATTGGAGAAACAATTGATTAGGGAATTGAGCTTATTGGGTGCATGTACCAGTAGAGGCGTATAGGTATTTGTGCATGGAAAGCCTTCAATGCATGACGGTGAGAACAAGGACCAAAACTTGAAAGAGATAGGGGCATGGGTTTTAAACATAATAAGGGAAGACAATGAACAACGTTTCTCGTGACTGGGTAAGAATTCGTAAGGGCCTAGTTGATGTTTAATTTGACGTAAAATGTGGTTTAATTAAATATAATAGCCAACATATACTATAAGCAGTAATCACTCCGGAAGGGGGACATACATACGTGATGGTATATTAATATATGGTTTATATAATGCAAGTAATTTAGTTTATGGCCTGAAATTATATGATTTGAATATGCCTAATTTTCGTCTAATGTACCTAATGAAGCTTAGGATATGCCTAACAAGTGTCCTGGTAAATTAGCAAGTCTGATTCGTTTTAAAGTTTTATCCAAACAATTCTTTTCATGGTCAGTATATATATGGACGAGTACTGACTTTCGTTGTTTAAATTTTTAAACGCCTTACCATTTTTATAACATATCAATTTATTTAAGTTGTAATTAACATGGACAACATTTTATATTAATAACACAAATTACATTAATTAAAATTTAAATAGGTTTAGCTAGTTTTGATCTAAAACCATGACCGTATAAATTATGTAACGTGTTCATTTGTTATCAGAATCCGACACAATCAGTCGCATTGGAACTGTACCAACGAGCACAACGTAATGAAGCTGGTTTGGTCAGAATTAGGCACAGCTGAGAGTTTTAATTAAATCAAACACTTGTTTAATTTAATTATTCCAACATTGAATGAAATCAAGGTGAGTTAAACTCACTCAGTACTTCCCATTTATATCTTTATTAATAATTCTCTTGGAATCGCAAAGTTTTGGTCCGACTGTGAACTTACCAAATTGCCCTTATGTATGAATTTTAAAATATACTAAATTGTTATTTAACCTAATCTCCCCAATAAATTAGATATTTAATGTAATTTATATTAGGATGTAATAAACTTTTTCAAAAAATTCAAATTACCCCGCTAATTTCGCTCAAAAAGAGGATCTGTAAATAGGATTTCATTACAAATTTTAACCGCTTCCCTATATGTATTATCAAAACTCAATAGTAGTTAGAATATTTAAAAAAAAAATCCTAAAAGTTTGTTCATTTGAAATTTTCAACCATAAATTGTAGAAATTAAATTCGTTTTCAAAACGATTTCAACTTCATATTCAATTTCATATCAAAATTGAATATTCCATATCATTAATATATAAATGATAATATTTTCAAAACATTAGATTTTGAAATCAATTCCTTTTCAATATTCATTATAAAAATGAATAAAATCAATATAAATATCGTTCACGTCAAAAAGGCGTTAAATTAATCAACACGACTTTATATATTTAAATATATTTGTGTCCACCCCAAATCGGACATCAAAATCATATTTTGATTCTTTTCTGAATATTATTTTAATATATTCATTATTTGAAAATATTCGTTATTTTAAAATATTCGTTCATTCTGAATTGGAATTGGACACAGTCAATTACCATATAATGTTGTTTATATGGATTTCATACAACACACGTATATAACAACCATAATCAACAATCATCCATCATCCAGAGTGCATTCTACACTGTATAAGCATTAAATATAAATAATTAATGCTTACAATAGCCTGTCAACCAATCGATCAACATATCACTAAACAAATGGGATTAGTGTACGTCAAATATCAACCCAACACCCATGTGGGGTTTCAATCAACAAATAATGAATTTTATTTGTGCAGTTGGGCGATGTGTAAAATTTATCGTCCCAATCAATATCAGTAAAATCAGTGTACATAAACAAATCGTCTGATTGGAAAACGAATATTTATTTTCATTCATATATCCGTTAAAAATTATATTTTTAACGATAAATTATTTATTTCAACACAAGAATATTTTATTCAGTTCATTTACACAATAAAAATGATATTTTTATTCTTCAAATATTTTATTCAACACATGAATATTTATACAGTCCATTTCACATCACAATCAATTTCACAATACAATACAATCAAACAAACAAGTCGCCCATGGTCTGTGGACGATGGGGAGCAGTTCATGTATGCAGTTATAAAATAAATAACTATATAGAAATAATTTTAGTGAGAAGTTCTCACCTTGGAGTTCCACTCCGTCAGTTTTATCTGAATTTCTGAACAATTTGGATTTGAATTTGCCCGAAATTTTGACTTGCTCCATGTTGGATGCGGTTAGTCTTGTTGTGAAGCTCTCGTCTCCACGATCGCAACAAATCCAGTTTTGAGTGATTTGGACCTCGTATGATAAAGTTATTGAATTTTAAACGTTGATTACATTTTAATGATAATTAATATATAAATTAATTAAATAATATAACCTTCATCTTCCTCCAAACTTCAGGCCGCTCCTTTCACGTTGTTGGTTCGAAACTTGGGTGGATTTTTGCACGCAACCTGTGGCGTTGGAGCTCGATCAGGTCCTGCCACGTGGAGCGCGGACGAGAGCCGCCCCTCCTCCGCCAATTCTAGCAAATTCGGCTGTGCGATGGCACCGAAAACTGGCCACGAACTCATTGAGTTTGAGCTCGAATTCCGAGCTCCTCGTGCAACCAGGTACGATCAACCATACATGGATGGAAAGCTCACGAAGAGCAGAAGAAATTTCGCTGAAGAACCATGGGTCGATTCGCTTTGTGGAGGGAGAGATTGGGGCCTTTAAAATTGAACAACTTCCGTCGTCCAGTCGTAAATCGCGGCGGCTCAGAGAAATAGAAATTAGGGTTTTTCCTGATTTTTGATTAGCCGATTTTCTATATAAATTTTAATTTCCAAAAAAGCAAGTTTTTAATTCGAACACCAAATCGAACCCAACGACTGTCGCCCCTAGTTAAATACCCCTATCCTAAACACAATGGGATATGTTCTGTAACCCAATTCAGCTGTTTCGATCACTTTTTCTTTAAATTAAAATTTAAATCAATATATATTCAATTTGAACGCACATTTTAATTTACCGGGGCTACATGCTGAATTTTCACTCTGAAAATTCCAGGAAAATTATTTCTAGCTTCGTATTGATGATACGTTCCTAACAAAACATATTTCGTCAAATATGAAGACCGTTTGAAAAATGGCCATTTTCTAGTCGATCCAAATTGATGAAATTGTCAAAACACGTTTTCTTTTGCCACGCTCACATATTGATTTCAAAAATTATGAAAATTGGAATCTAGCAATAACCTGACATCCCGGGTCCAATAAAAGTGGTTTCGTCAAAAACGGAGGTCGTTTGCAAAATGGCTATTTTTAAGGACTATATTTCCATAGCGACTATTCTGAATTTTCAACTGGGGATAACTTTTTATTCCCGCTATGAAATTTGGATTTTCCGGATTCATTGGAAAGATATTTTCAAATAGATCCTAATATTTTTGGTTTCCCTAAAATCCGGTTTATTTTGAATCCTGTACATTCATTTGAAATTTGAAATCGAATTTTCAAACTACCGCGCCATTTCTAATTCCTTTTATAATTAAAATAAATATTTATATTCTAACTTCGATTCAAATAAATATATACGTTCTAATTCTATTCAAAATAAATTTCTAGTCATCATTATTTAAAATAAATCATTTTAATTATTTAAAATTCATCAAAATCGCCAAAATAAATTTTTTAAATTGGTTCTGATTTTCCGGGTTGTTACAATCTCCCCCACTTAAAACTTTTTCGTCCTCGAAAAGGAAGGAGCTGAAATTTGTTTTAGTAATCAACTCAAATTTCATTTTGGCTTTCATTCTTCAACTTTTCAGTTTCTAAGAATTTTCAAATTTGTCAAAAATTTGGCTAACACCCTATATTTTCGAAAAATTTCTCCATAACCTCCTTTGTGTGGGGAGCACCGGGAAAATCCCCAAACCGCCACATAGGCCCTCTCATCTCAAAAAGAAAAAGAAAAAGCCATGCGGCTGGCCAATCGGCTCATAAAATCATCTAAACCCAATAAATTTGTAAACATGTACCAATTTGTCGGGCATACAATTTTATTCCTCTTCTCTAGCCTCCTTGCTATGACCTGTTCGATGTATATACCTGTATGTGCATGCAATTTCAATCAATTTTCAAATCAGTCCAATATTTGATTCAAGTTGGCCTATATTTACCTTACTTTATGTTATTGGTTTAATCATTCCAATAATTTAGTTAGTTAACTAATAACCAAACAACACAACTAGCAATCAATTTGTGAATTAGCTTTTCAAATGCATAACTCTAATATATATATTCAAAAATCATCATTTTGGTGCCAAATAACAACAATAAACCCTATCTAGTTTTGGTTCTCACACCAGTCTAATGGAAATATATATAGATATCCCACTTTCGAAACTCGAACATAAATGCTGATGACGACTAGTCAATCATCAGAATCATCTCCGGGCGACTAGAGGGTGAGTCTATATCTATCCAGTATATTAAAACTTCGTATACACATGGATCAGACGTATATGCAAAATCTTTATATACTTGATTGTTCAAATTCAGTATAAATAAAATACTCAAATACGTATAACAGATTTTAAATTTTCTAAACAAAATTTGTTTTCATCTTTATTTGAAAACAACACTCTTCCAACTCATTCTAGGATACTATTGATCCCATCTCTAATGAGTCATTCTCATTGGATATTACTAATCCAATCTATGATGAATTCTTTCGTTTGGTTCTAACGTGCCTTGTTCTCGAGCTCTGTAAACCAAAGCTCTGATACCAAAATGTACCGACCCGAACTTCCCCGTGAAGGAAAGCCCGGATTGCTTTGAGAACACGACAAATCAGAACATAAACAGAAGAACATTTCATTGCTTGTTACAACAATTTACATCAGAGTACAAGAATATACAGAGTATGAGCAAATAATATACATTTGATAAACATCAAGGATTTAAAATTTCATTTAAATACATAGCAGCAAAAAACTAATACAAACACAACTGAAAGGAATATACGGATATAGAGCTTTCCAAATATCATTCCAGCTGTAAACCAGGATCCTATGAATATAAATCTGCAAAACCAAAACTACTAGCTGTCCGTGTGGAAAATAGGGGCACCTAGAGTTTAGGTTAAAACAATAAACTCCAGGTCAGTCATGTGACTGGTGTGAGAACTAAAATGTTATTAATCTGATTTTAAAGTTAGGTATATCAAGGGATCACGCCGTATTACACGGAACGGGTTTACCCCCAAGAATACCAGTGCATAAACCAAACAGCGCAATGCTAAATAAAGAACAATGAAGCTATTATAAGACTCAGGTTCTATCACACAATGCAAAGCAAGACGGATGATAGAGTTTTCACCTTATAATAGCCAAAAATGCTTGGTACGTGAAATTTCATATTTTATTATTACTATAAGTGTATAGTGTCAAAAACAACTTCGAATATAAATGTATCAATCATAGACGGCATGCGTGCCCCATCCCACTATGTCGCCATAGTAGACTCTACAATCAAAACCGAAGTGTCACATATTAGAAGTTGTATTTCCATCTGTGAACCAAGGCAAGGGATCATCCTTACCGCTTTAAGACGCTCTAGCCCGCCCCTCAGGATCAGAGCTCGAGTGACCCTTGGATCGTCAGGGCTGGTCCACCTTATGTGCAAAGGGTAAATTAAAATGCCTGAACATGCGTTTCCCCATCCTATGGGGCATAAGTCTGGTCTATATAAAGACCATATCATCCATCGTCCCCGCAGTGTCGATATAACCGAGGCGCCTCGCTATCCATCATCCACATAAGTAAAACGCCTGGGCGTGCAAAACCCAGACACCACTCCTAGCTAGAAGGAAACACATGCCCTCCTTGATGTGCTCTCCCATTTCTGGTTCACACCGGGGTGTGAGGCTCGCGAATTAATTCTATACAAAGCTATGCTATATTAAAGCCGTGCTTTGATCATTAACTACAAGACTCTGCTTTTCAACAGAAGCCTTGATCATTTGCATCTTAGCATGCCACACAGGCAATTCACGCTATGCAACCGATGTCTATCAATCACACTGAATGAAATCCGATGTCAGACACACATCCATTTACAAGTTCATTCTGGGTCTGAACGAAACAGGAGGCGCCTTATTCCTCGTCCCGTATGTCCAATACAGGAGAGAGGCCCTCGCATATCCGGTCGATCTCCAAGTACGTCTGGACGATCACCACTTTTTACCTCGTCTTGGGTGTACCGCCCAATCAAGGCATCAGTAATCATCCAAACGATGTAAAAACCTCCAGTCTTCAACCACCGTCTTCATCGTCGACTCATTGCCGATTCAGTTATTTAGAATGGAATAAACCCGATCTTTCTGAATAACTCGCGTATATGATAAAGAAGTGCTATAAAAACACAACATACGCCTCATTCCAATTTTGATTACTCTTTTATTTAAATATTCATATCCTTTGGGAAAGGTTCCCATTAATTTTATCAAAGATAAATTATTTAAATTTATTCTTTAATCTTCCTTTGGAAATCAATCCATACCAAATTATGGTTTATCCAAACTAGTCGGGATTAGCGAACCTTACCGAAGTAATCATTTGTTTTAATTTCCCCAATCCCATCCTATTCATTCCATGAAGTAAAACTGGTAGTACTTCATATCTAACACCACGGTGTTAGTGGTAAAATTAATTACCATTTCACGTTCAAATGTAATTAAAGATTTAACTAACGCTTGGAGCAAAACTGGTGATACTCCATTCTCGATCATTTCTTGGATTTGATAATTATTACTTAATGATTTTTCCAATTCAGGAAATAAATCTTATCTTTAACTGGGTTAAAGAACTAATGTCATTTTAAACACAGTTCACGATAAACCTAAAATCACATTCCATTAACTATGGAATTCTCATGGAAAAACAAACCAATATATAATTGATATCAATTTCCATATCTGACTAAAATTATAAATGGAATAACGGCAAAGCCTTTTAAATTTCATATATATTATCAATCTTCCTCCACAGAAGTTCATTTCGATTATTATCAAATCGAATCCCATTCCATTCCAATTTATTTTATTAAACAAGAAAACTTTACTTTGGAAATTCCATTAAATCTTAAAATAAGGATTTACAAATTCCAAACCACATTTCACTGCAAATCGGGTTAAAGAACGAATGTCGTTAAAACACAGTTCACAATAAACCCGAAATCACATTCCATTTCAATTCCAATTAAATGTTCATTAGTTGGTAATTCTTCTTTAAATCTTAGTTAAAAGACTTATTCTTTTCACACGGGGTTTTAGAACAGTGTTAATGAAGACACCATTCCATCAGTCTCTAACCGTAAATTAGTAAGAGAACAATTCCCTAAGTATTAATCCCGAAGGCCGAAACCAATATCAGATCAATACCCAGGAAACCATTCATCTTAGCTAACCTCCGGTTAGTTTCTAATTTCCTTAACTCCATTGGGTTTAAGAGCAGTATTAGTGAAGACACTGTTCACGACAAACCCAAAATCCCATTTGATTATAAATACAAGGCTCTGAATAGAAAATATATCGGCTTATATTCAATATCAAATTTTGAACTCAACAAACATCGTATTGGAATAACGTATTTTATAAATCACTTAAATTCGAAGTCAATGGTCGAAATTCGCGAAAAGTCGTGGCACGGCGCGTTCTATTCAAGCCATTATATTATATATATAATATATATTTCGTCGATATCTGTTTAAACGTATTTTATAAATCACTTAAATTCGTTTTCAAAATGATTTCAACTTCATACTCAATTTCAAATCAAAATTGAATATTCCATATCATTAATATATAAATGATAATATTTTCAAAACATTAGATTTTGAAATCAATTCCTTTTCAATATTCATTATAAAAATGAATAAAATCGATATAAATATCGTTCACGTCAAAATGGCGTTAAATTAAACAACACGGCTTTATATATTTAAATATATTCGTGTCCATCCCAAATTGGACATCAAAATCATATTTTGATTCTTTTCTGAATATTATTTTAAAATATTCATTATTTGAAAATATTCGTTATTTTAAAATATTCGTTCGTTCTGAATTGGAATCGGACACAGTCAATTACCATATAATGTTGTTTATATGGATTTCATACAACACACGTATATAACAACCATAATCAACAATCATCCATCATCCAAAGTGCATTCTACACTGTATAAGCATTAAATATAAATAATTAACGCTTACAACAGTCTGTCAACCAATCGATCGACATACCACTAAACAATTGGGATTAGTATATGTCAAATATCATCCCAACACCCGTGTGGGGTTTCAATTAACAAATAATTAATTATATTTGTGTAGTTGGGCGATGTGTAAAATTTATTTTCCCAATCAATATCAGTAAAATCATTGTACATAAACAAATCGTCTGATTTGTAAATGAATATTTATTTTCATTCATATATCCGTTAAAAATTATATTTTTAATGATAAATTATTTATTTCAACACACGAATATTTTATTCAGTTCATTTACACAATAAAAATGATATTTTTATTCTTCAAATATTTTATTTAACACATGAATATTTATACAGTCCATTTCACATCACAATCAATTTCACAATACAATACAATCAAACAAACAAGTCGACCATGGTCTGTGGACGACGGGGAGCAGTTCATGTATGCAGTTATAAAATAAATAACTGTACAGAAATAATTTTAGTGAGAAGTTCTCACCTTGGGGTTCCACTCCGTCAGTTTTATCTGAATTTCTGAACAATTTGGATTTGAATTTGCCCGAAATTTTGACTTGCTCCATGTTGGATGCGGTTAGTCTTGTTGTGAAGCTCTCGTCTCCACGATCGCAAAAGATCCAGTTTTGCGTGATTTGGACCTCGTATGATAAAGTTATTGAATTTTAAACGTTGATTACATTTTAATGATAATTAGTATATAAATTAATTAAATAATATAACCTTCATCTTCCTCCAAACTTCAGGCCGCTCCTTTCACGTTGCTAGTTCGAAACTTGGGTGGATTTTTGCATGCAACCTGTGGCGTTGGAGCTCGATCAGGTCCTGCCACGTGGAGCGCGAACGAGAGCCGCGCCTCCTCCGCCAATTCTAGCGAATTCGGTTGTGCGATGGCACCGAAAACTGGCCACGAACGCGTTGAGTTTGAGTTCGAATTCCGAGCTCCTCGCGCAACCAGATACGATCAACCATACATGGATGGAAAGCTCACGAAGAGCAGAAGAAATTTCGCTGAAGAACCATGGGTCGATTCGCTTTGTGGAGGGAGAGATTCAGGCCTTTAAAATTGAACAACTTCCGTCATCCAATCGTAAATTGCGGCGGCTCAGAGAAATAGAAATTAGAGTTTTTCCTGATTTTTGATTGGCTGATTTTCTATTTATATAAATTTCAATTTCCAAAAAAGGCAAGTTTTTAATTCGAACACCAAATCGAACCCAACGACTGTTGCCCCTAGCTAAATACCCCAATCCTGAACACAATGGGATATGTTTTGTACCCCA
Organism: Allium sativum; assembly: GCA_030737875.1. Lineage (NCBI taxonomy): Eukaryota > Viridiplantae > Streptophyta > Magnoliopsida > Asparagales > Amaryllidaceae > Allium > Allium sativum. The sequence continues at coordinate 154,219,112 of CM060916.1, read as the reverse complement.
ATTCAGCTGTTTCGATTACTTTTTCTTTAAATTAAAATTTAAATCGATATATATTCAATTTGAACGCACATTTTAATTTACCGGGGCTACATACTGACTCTAAGAATTCCAGAATTTTTTTTCTAGCTTCGTATTGATGGTATGGTCCTAACAAAACTAATTTCGTCAAATTTGAAGACCGTTTGAAAAATGTCCATTTTCTGGTCGATCCAAATTGACTGAAATTGTCAAAACTCATTTTCTTTTGCCACACTCACATATTGATTTCAAAAATTATAAAAACTGGAATCTAGCAATAACCTGACATCCCGGATCCAAGAAAAGTGGTTTCGTCGAAAACGGAGGTCGTTTGCAAAATGGCTATATTTCCATAGCGATTATTCTAAACTTTCAACTGGGGATAACTTTTTATTCCCGCTATGAAATTTGAGTTTTTCGGATTCGTTGGAAAAATATTTTCAAATAGATCATAATATTTTTGGTTTCGCTAAAATCCAGTTTATTTTGAATCCTGTACATTCATTTGAAATTTGAAATCGAATTTTCAAACTACCGCGCCATTTCCAATACCTTTTATAATTAAAATAAATATTTATATTCTAACTTCGATTCAAATAAATATATACATTCTAATTCTATTCAAAATAAATTTCTAGTCATCAATATTTAAAATAAATCATTTTAAATATTCAAAATTCATCAAAATCGCTAAAATAAAATTTTTTAATTGGTTCTGATTTTCCGGGTTGTTACAGATATATTCAAACGAAAAACTGGTTGGAAAATTATCAAGAGTGTTCAAACTTAAATCAACGATCAAGAGATAGCAAGTTGAAAAATTCAAGTTGAAGCATATTCAAAAATATAGGAAACCAACTCCTACAAAAACTCGATTATTGAGTTATATGATGATCCTATGCAATCCGTATATTTCCTCAATAGTTTCAAATTATCCCATCAATATTTAAAAAAATTATTAACACAAAATTCCAACTAAACTCATTTTCTATTTGACAAAATATCCAACATAGCTTTTTTGTTTAGACTCGATCATTTTTATTCATTAAGATCATCTCTTGTTATATATATATATGAGGAGCAAGGGGCACCTCTGTTGCACTCCTTATTTGTTTGTGAGCTACGGTGATCCAAATCCAATGAGAATTTGTAGATGTTCAATCCACATATATATTAGCATCTACCCAAAATTTGATCTCGTTCCGACATTTGTATAACAATATATTTGATGTTTAAATTTAACGGCTTGAATAAATAACTGAACGGTGAATAATTGAGCTATGATTTTGAAAATGTTACGAATGTCGGAATAAGCTCAAATTTTGGATAGATCATTATATATGTGTGGATTGAACATCTAAAAATTGTCGTTGGATTTGGATCGCCGTAACTCACGAACGGATAGGGGGTGTCTATATATATATATACACACACACACACACACATACATATATATGTATATATATTTGTTACTTTCTAAATTGTCCAATTTTCATAATTTTTCACAAATATTCGCATGATTTACACCAATAGCAACAATAAAATTTAAGTTTATTCAAAAAATTCGACACCTTATTATTCAAGCCCTCTTCTTATGTACCCATTCAAAGCTTCTACCCACATAGAAACCGCTTATTCAACAAGGAGTTGAAAATTTGGTAGTTAACAATGAGGGAAATGAGGGTAGGTATCATTTTTATCAAATTTATATAGCCAAAAACATATAGCAGTATAAAAATTATAAAGTACTGACCATTATTAAGAAGAAAAACCTTTCACTGACCATTGTTAGGAAGAAAAACCTTTCATATATTGTTTCAAACTACGATTTCATATATATAGTTGAATAAATTCATGGTTAGCTAAAGAGCTTTGTGGTAGGAAATTGATATCAAAAGAATAACACAATCATCCATTGTACAACCTATTTATTTTGTAAACCAATATGATGGTACAGTTCTATGCATAATAAACATAGGCGCATCATTATAACACTGTCATTTCTCATTTTTCTCATTTTTTAAGTATTTATTTTTTGAACTTATAAAACATGATCTTACTTTTCACGATATCCAAAAAAGATAACCACAATATATGATGGTATTTATTAATTGAAAGTTGATATTAGTCATTAAAAAAATCAACTAATTAGTTTTTATTTATTTTCCTTATAAATAAAGTAAAAATGCAGTTTGCGTTGAAATAAAATCAGTGTATGATTCCATCTACGATTCTAGAAGATGAGCTTGATCTCACTCTCATCTCTAAATATTTGAGGTAATAAACATTTGCACTGTCACAACATAGCTAACCATGTTCTTAATTATAATAAAAAATGAATGAAAGTAAGGATTACAAATTATGAATCTTTTCACTTCTGAGACGATCATTCACTTGCCTGCTTGCGTAATTAAGAAATCTACTAACTTGAAGATTTGCTTGCATTATCCCCCACCTTGATAAATTTATAGTTTGAATATTTAATTTCTCCATATTTTAAACTTTTTTTCTTCTAAGTTTGGACATCTAGAAGTACGAAAAATGCTGAACTTCTATTGTACTTAATTTATATATGGTACTGTTAATGAAACCTCGTAAATGTCTAAATTAACTTCCATAAAAGTTCAACCATGGGTCTTAACGACATATCAAATAGAATAACTAAAGTGGTCAACACTCTGAACTATCAAACTATGACCTTTCATTTTAACTACCTGGGTATAACAAGTTACGTGAAACCTATAAAGAAGATTGAAACATTATCACAAATAAAATTAAAAGTAGAGTGCCCTCTTAGAAGCTAACTATCATTACAAAGCAGGTAGCGCGATCTTCATTAACTCGAGATTATCAGCAATACTAATTTATTGGATGTCTTGTGATATTTCCTTAATTGGGTGACTAATAAAATTTATAATATCAGAAGAAACTTCTTACTAAAAGAGTCATCAGAGAGCCCCACCTGCGCTACCTCATTATCTTGAACCTCGTACGCAAACCCAAAACTTAAGGGGGTCTGAATAATTTTAACTTAAAGGCTTTGAATACATATTTGTTCTATAAATGGATTTGAAAATTCTTAGATGATTAATTCTTAACTTGGGAAGAAATTATCAGTAACTTCACTCCAAACGATAAAAAATAATCTAAAATTCATGTAATAAAAAATATCTCCAATTTATAACACATTTGAAATAAGGCCCTGATAGAATGCTAATTAACTCTGGAGAAAACCCCTCTTTTTGGCATGAGCCTTGAGACTCTTACATCACCTTGAAACATGATCTTACAAAACAAAAATTTGCACTTGATTGACAAATAGCAAGTACCTAATTTTCAGCCACGGTCTTATAATACAAAAATCTGCATTCGACTAATAGTTGCATTCTCATTAATTGATCATGGCTAGGGTATATTATTCTATCTGAGATCCATAAATCTTAATTGGAGTAGCCCTGAACAACAATAACAAAAAGGGTTACATGAACACAAATCCATATTTACGACTACATCGGATAATACAACCAGATTTAAATGGTCGATGTAGATTAAGTATGTTAATACAATCTGATTTAACAATGAAACAAACAACTAATAATGAAATATTCAAAGTAATAGCCTTTTCATCGATTACCCTGATCTGTAGATTTAAGCCGTGCAAACAAAGCGGAAGGGATCTGATTAAATTCGATGTGGAGGGGATTCCTATTACTGAAGTGGATGGGAGCTGATGACGAGGAGTTAGATGACGAAGTTTGGTGATTCGACGAATTAAAGCGAGGTATTGGATAGGAAGCAAGGGGATGGATGAATTGAGCGAGAAGGAAATTTCGGTGGAGGAGGGAAACTTTAAAGAGGGAAAAACTAAACATTGGATGGAAAAAGAGGCAAGGAACATGACAAGGTTTAACAAAACAAGGCAACCCTAAAATTAAAAATTAAAAAGGGAACACTATTAGTCGTAGTTACACTACAAACGCTGCCAACAATAGCAACTAAAGGCATATTTTCTTGTAGTGTGAAACCACATTATATCTTGAATTCCTTACAGTGCTTCGTGGAGTCACATCCCACTAACATGGAACCAACTTCCCCTTCCGGTTCTCGTTCCATGCTTCGTTGAGTAACTCATCACTAACACGAAACCAGAAGTTCCTTCCTAGATCCCCTGTATTGCACGAAGCAACGGGTGTAGACTCTATTATTTACTATTTAATTTAATTAGTGCTTCCTAATTTTCTACCCTTTGAACCTTCCTAATGTTTCACGTAGATGCAATGATAAAACAATGGATAACAGCCAAATAATATAAGCATTTCAGTGGTGGCTAATCAATGTCCAATTTACACAACAATGGACATGACATCTGTGTTGTTCCCAATCTCCCTCGGCTCCCTCATAGGTGTTGAATTTCAAATTTAAGCTAAGGCGTACCCTTTTGGCTTCACATGACCACAACAATCAAAGTATGTTATCAAATAAATTGTAACAACCCGGAAATTCTGAGCCAATTTAAATTTTTTATTTTGGCAATTTTAATGAATTTTGAATATTTAAAATGAATTATTTTAAATAATAACGACGAGAAATTTATTTGAATAGAAATAGAACGTGTATGTTTATATAGATCGTCATTAGAATATAAATATTTTATTTTAAATATAAAAGGAATTGAAAATGGCGCGGTAGTTCGATAATTCGATTTCAAAGTTCAAATGAATGTACAGGATTCAAAATAAACCGGATTTTGGCGAAACCAAAAATATTAGAATCTAATTGAGGATATCTTTCCAATGAATCCGAAAAATCAAAATTTCATAGCGGGAATCAAAAGTTATGCCCAGTTCAAAATTTAGAATAGTCGCTATGGAAATTATACATGGCCCAAAAAGTCATATTTTGCATATGGATGAATTTGGACTCGAAACAACTTCCATTGAGTTCAAAATGCCGTTTAGAACTCCGAAAAGTATAAGCTTCGATATATTCTGAGATCCGGAATAGTGGCAATTGGCTGAGATTTTCGGTTAGCAATATGTAACCCTTAAAAAGTGAAATTTTGCATATGCGCTCAGAATTCGACGCGATAAATTTTTCTGGATTCATAATGACAAATCATTGTTGAGTTCCAAAGGGCGCGTCGAACGGAGTTAGTATGTGGCCGTGCGAGCTAAAACAGTTCAGGGTAAAACGGGCAGTCATTTTACAAAGGAACATTATTGAGACGATCTCAGAATTCGATTCTGTTTTTTTTCTGGATTCGTATCGTCTAATAATGGTTAAATCCAAAAGGGCATGATTTTTGGAGTTAGCATGTGAGCGTGCAAGAAGAAATGGTGCGCCAAAATCGCATTTTTAGAGCTTATCTGAGCGTTTTTGAGAATTTTAACGGACGGTCGAACGAACTCGGAATTCGACAAAACTTATTTCGTTGGACTTGTCGTCACGTCTACTGTGTCGTATCCGAAATCCGCGGCAATCGGAGATCGTTTGCATTCAGACGATACGCGAAAAACGAGTATATAATCACTTTTCCTCCTTCTCTTCGTTCAGTTTTATCTCTTCCTCTTTTCTCAAAAATGGGCTCCTCCTCCTCCAAGAGGGCTGCCGCTCCTCCCTCCTCCCCTACCACCGCCGTCGGCCTCCATCAGCGCCCCCTTCTTCCTCTCCTCCTCCTCCTCTTCCTTGTAACAACCCTGAATTTTGGGGTAAATTTAAAAATCTATTTTAACTAATTTTAATGGGTTTCGATATGTAAAATAATAATAATGATTAAAAAATTATTTAAATCGAAGTTAGGACGAATCATTTAATTTTAATTCTAAAAGGAGTTAGAAATAGCGCGGTAGTTTGAAAAGTCAAACTTGATCTTTGACTGACCGTACAGGATGCAAAATTTGACGGGTTTAGTGAAACCAAAAATATTAGAATCTCTTCTAAAATATCTTTCCAACGAATCTAAAAAATCGAAATTTTATAGCGAGAATCAAAAGTTATGCCCAGTTTAAATTTCAGGAAAAACGCTATAGATATATCATATATATGGTCCAAAAAGTTACTTTTCACATACTAATGAATTTGGGCTCGAAACCACTTCCATTGAGCTCAAAATGATGTTTCTGCATTGAAAAAAATATAAGCATCAATATATTTTGAGTTTCGGAAATTATTTATATAAAAATATATTTTTAATATAAAATATATACGCCTTGAAAAGTAGAGTTTTGCAAACGGTCTTCAAATTCAACGAAATTAATTTTTTTGGGTTCATATCGTCAAAACAAAGCTAAAAATGATTTTTGGGTAATTTTTAGAATTAATATGTAATTATAATTATTTTTTTCAGTGAAAACGGTCAATTTTCAGACTTTGAAAATTCATTATTAATTCATACGGACTCGAAAAATGACGAAACCAGTTTCTTTAAATCCGTAATGTCAAGGAATATTTATGTTTCAATTTTCAATTACAATGGAATTCGTAGGTGTTAGCACGAATTTTTAAACTACGAAAAGCAAACAAACAAAATGTATTAATATATGTTTATAAGGGTAATTGGGCCTAATTGAGTTTATAACCTACCTATATATTATCTTTTAACAACCGTTAGCTGAACCCTAAACATAACATAGCCTCCTCCATCTTCATTTTCTTCATATTCCATGGCCTCCACTCTAAAAATATTCTTTGCACAAAAGACCCTAAAACTAAACAATTTATAACTCCAAATCAGAACAAAATTAGACCAAACTCTTTCTGGGTTTTGTTCATCTTCTTATCCTCTATCTACCATGAAAAATTCAAGACTTATCGTCGCACGGATTCGCCGGGATCTGAGTTTGATTACAAAAAGTCAGTTTCAGATTTTGGTGTTTTCTGGCCAAACCGTGAAGAAATGGAGGATGGCGCAATGGAAGAAATTGTAGAGGAGACAAAGATCTACAACTTTTCTGCAGAAAGTTTTGTCTGAAAGTCGATGGAAGGGCACATAAATCGAGAAAAACTGAATTGGAGCAAAACAGAAAATTCCGGCGAGCTCAGAAAATAGATGATAAATTTCCGGCCAATCCGGGAAGAATCGGGCGAAGGGCCGAACATGAAAGTTCTTCGTCTACACAAGGAGAAGGTGCTCAGAAATTTTCAGGTCATTTGGATAAGAGGTGTGGCCTGTGGAGCCCGCGAGGCAAATTTCGCTTTTTGGCGAAATTCCGGCGATCGGAGCATCAACGGCGGCGGCGGCTTGGATCGTGGATGCGCCTCTCGAAGACGAAGAGGATGGCGGTGGTTTCAGGTCAATCGGAGGTCTGAGTCAACGGGAAAACGCGGTCAAAGTTCATAAGGGGCTGGTTGACCGGCTGGGGTACTATTTTAATTATTTAATTATTTAATTAATGTATTCAAACTTCAAAATTGTATAACTCTCTCATACGAACTCGAAATTTGATGATTTCAGATCCACTGCGATCGTGGCGATGAGACCTTCACGTGGACACTAAATTCGTTCAATTTGGAGAAAGCTGATTTTTTGGGTATTTTCCATAATCAAATTAATATTTAATTCGTTCGAACTTCAGAAATCATAACTTTTTGATACGAACTCGAAATCGCACGAAACAGGATTTGTCGCGAACAGCGCGTCGAGAGCTTCGCGATGACTCCAATTTCGTCAATTTTGGAGCAAGTTAATTTTTGGGCCAAAATTGAGCCCGAACCGTCATTTAAGCCCGACAAAGGTGAGAACTTTATCTCACTCAAATTTTGAACAGTTATTTATTCTTTTTATCATTAAATATAAATTAATTATCTATGTTGGAATTGTTGTATGTTGGATAAATGTTGATTTGGATGTTGTATTGTGAAATGTTTGAAATTTAGAACATGTATCATGTTAGAAGTATGTTATTATACTATGATGTTCAAAACATGACTACACGGCCATTTACAAGTTGCCTGACTTTTTTATGTTGATTGGGACGATTAATTTTACACGTCGCCCAAGTACACAAATAACAATACGTATATTATTTGAATTTGTGTTGGTTGAAACCCCACACGGGTCTTGGGTTGATATTTGAATACACGTCATCCTTATGTTTAGTCGTAATGTTCACTTTGGTTGTTATGTAGTATTTTATCATTATCATGGAATTAATACGATGTTTTGAAATCCATGTAATTAAAATTATATGATAATGGTGTGGTCTCATTCCAAATTTGAATCAAAAAGGAATATTTTCATTTAATATTCAATTAATGGAATTGAACGATGGTTTTAACGTTTGGAATTAAAAAGACTATAATTTTGTTGTTAAGAGGTTACAATAAAAAGAGAAAAAAATTGGAATTTAAAAAGATTACCTTTTTAATTGTCAATATGTTAAATTAAGAAGATTTGTTTTCAAAATGTTATCAATTTTGAATTAAAGGAATGTTTTTATTTTATATTCAATTAAGTTTTTATTTTATATTCAATTAATGGAATTAATTGACGTTGATTTAGAAAGATTATGTCTTTATTGTCTAAAATTTACAATAAAAGGATGCAATTAAAAAGATTACATCTTTGGTGTCAATACGTTAAAGTAAAAAAGACATGGTTTCAAAATTGAACATCTTGAAAAGGTTGTTATGATAAAATCATAATAATATAGAAAGTTATAATTTATATTAAGATACTTGAAATCAAGATATTTAGAAATAAAAAATATCTTAAAATTTAGATTCTTTAATGGAAAGGATAATTTCAAATAATATGTTTTGGAAAAATTAATTATAATTATAAATTATAATTGTGCTTAGACACGAGGTTAGGTTACATTTGTGGTGGAAGTCTGCCCGGACCCGACTGGCATATCCAGCAGCCACTAATGTTGAACAGAATGTGAGAGGTCCAAGTGCACAAATACGAAACGGGCCATGACACAAGGTTAAGCCCAACTTGTGGAATAAGTCTGCCCGGAACCGATCGGCACATCCAGCATCCACAAGTCGTAGGCTTAATGTGAGAGGTCTAGCCCATTATAAAATACAAATGGATAAGAAAATGAGTTGGGCTATTTAATCCATTTTAAAAATAGCAATGCCATTTTTAAAGAAAAACCCGAACGAGTTTACCGATTTATTTTATCCATTTTATAATGAATATTAAAAGAGAAATTAATACTTGGGAAAATAATATCATTATAAAGGGATAACATATAGAATAATCAATTTTTAGATTATAGTTGGAATAAAAGTTAGAATCGTCTTGGAAACAAATTTATAAACGTTTTAAAATACGAAAAACAGAAGAAAAAAAATATGTGAAGTCATAATAAATGATTCAAAAAGGGTTTTGATGAAAATCTCCAAGTTTATAAATATAAAAGATATTTTTATCAAAATAAGTGATCTATTTATTTATTTATTTATTTTATAAATAAATAAAAGGATTTAAAATGGTTTTTGATACAACTAAGAATTCCCAATGAGTATATTTAATTGGATTTGAATGGAAATTATCTACGGATTATTTCAATATTAATTCCGTGATTATACGGATATTATTCTGGGAATTTGAAAGATATTTAATATCGTTATTTCTGATATGATATCCGTTGGTTTTAGAATTTGATATTGAATATAATTGATATAATTCCCATTCAAAGCTTTATATTTAATATCAAGTTAGATTTTGGGTTTGTCGTGAATAGTGTCTTAAATAACATTATTCTTAAATTCATTTGAGTAAAGAAAAATCTTTTTATTAAGATTTAAATGAGATATCCAATTATTAAATATAATTGAAATCAAAAGGAAATTTATTATGGGTTGTTTGTGAACAATGTTTTGAAGGGCATTAGTTCTTGAAACTCAAATAAATAGTGAAATTTTGATTTGTTATTAATTAATCTTTTAATTAAGATTAAATGGAATTTTCTAAAAGGAGAGATGCCTGATATTATATATTAAATTGGGAATTAATGAAACATGAAATGGGGTCTCTCGTGAACTATGTTTTAAATAACATCAGTTCTTAAACCCGAATTAAAGATAAGATTAATTCCAGAAAAGTGATTAGTCATTTAACCATGATTTTAGAAGACTAAACTTGGATTCCAGAAAATGCGGTAAGGAGCTCCTCCCTAGCCTTGACTCATGATGGAAAACCAAATTCCAAATACGACCCTACGAATTTGATTGTATTACTAGTACGGAGGCATAGTATATGGTAGCTATGCTCCCTAGGATTGATACATTTACTTTGAAATGTTTTTGAAACATATATACATTAATAATAATATCAAATTCGTTTTTATGGTACCAAGCATGTTTAATCATCATAAGATAAAACTCTATCCTCTGGTTTGCGTTGCATTGTGTGATGGGACTTGAGTCTTATGATGATTCCATTTTTCAAAAAAGCATTGCGTTGTCTAAACGATTTACCTTAATTTATGCACCGACAATCCATTGGGATAAAATCCGTTCCGCGTTAGCGGCGTGGTCCTTGGATTGGCCTTATTGCTATTAGTTATATTAGTTAAGAATTCTCACACCAGTCCCATGACTGACTCGTAGTTTGTTTCACTTTGCAAACTCGGGTGCCCTCTTTTCCACATGGGCAGTCGAGTAGTTTTTGCAGATATTTATCTCTTGAGCAGGATTCTGGATCAAAGCCTAAATCTGTGTCCAGAGCATAGAAGTCTTCCGTTGTTTATTGTATTTAATTTATTGAAATTTATCTTCCGTTGTAATTTTATTCAATGTACTTTGATATGTTCTGTACTCTGATGTAACATTATTGTAATGTTTATAAAAGTCTGCTGTTATTGGTCTGATATGTTGTAGCCTAAAGTAAGCGTATCCGGCGATTTCCCGCAAGTCGATTTTCGGGTCGTTTCATTCCTCCTCCTCCTTCTCTCTCCTTTTCTACAAACCCTTCTCCAAGCCCTAGCTCCTCCGGCCACCACCACCACCTCCCGCGCCCCACCGCCACCACCAGCGGCCTCCCCACCTCCAATCAGGTCCAGCGCCGCCCACCCCCACCCCGACTTTGGCCGTGGGCCCCGCTACACCCAAAAACTCATTTTCACCAAAAAAATCCCGTTTTGCAAATAACACCCTGTCACTATTTCGCGAATAACTCCTAAACCGTGCATTTCTAGCCAAAACTCCTCTAGGCCAAAGTCGAAGAGCACGATTTTCTCTTCGATTTAGTATATGATAGTCCTATTTTTCATTGCGGAGCTGTCAGGAAAATGCGTCCAAAGTCTGCTGTCCAAACACTGTCAAAATGCTGCCTTTTCGCGATTTCTGGGGAAATGGCACATTTTTGGGAGGAAGACCACTAGCCAAAAGTTGTCCGGAATGACGCGTTTAAGCTAGAAACTAGATGGTGTGAAGATTGAAGCTCGTTTGCAAATTTTGGGACCCGAACAACAAATCCGGGCGATAGAAAATATGTGAGTTTTCTCCGTTTTAAAGCTCCTATGGATTTTTACATATGAAGTAAATAAAAATATGATTTTTGTATTATAGAGATAATAAAAATATGATTTTTACATTATAAAGATAATAAAAATATGATTTTTATATTATAGAGATAATAAAAATATGATTTTTATATATGTAATGAAGTAAAAATTTGATCTTTATATTTGTAGCGATAGGATAAAAATACGATTTTTACATATGAAGTGACGATATAAAATTATGATTTTATCATATATGTATCAAAGTAAAAATATAATTTTTATCGTTTGAATGGCAATATAAAAATGTGATTTTTATCCATATAGAGTGATTATAAAAATGTGATTTTTATATATTCATTAGCGATAGAAAGATAGAATTTTTATCTATATAGTAGCGGTGTAAAAATAGAATTTTTATCTATAGATTAGCGGGCTAAAAATGTGATTTTTATCCATATAAAGTGATTATAAAAATGTGATATATATAGCAACAATATAAAAGTGTGATTTTTTTATATGTAGTGGCTACGGACAACGAATTTGACAAAAGGCGAGCACGACGAAGATTTCTACATATGAAGAGTCGTGGCATTGGTTTAGCTAGTCGGTGAGAATTTCTCACTTTAAATCTTGTTTTCTAGTTAAAATTATATACTAGGATGCAGACAGTGCTTAGCAGCATCCGACACCCGTCGTCTAGAGACCATGGACGTCTTGTTTGTTTAGTTGATTGTTTGGTGGTTGATTTATTTGTTTGGTTGGTATGTGTGAAATGGAATTGAATAAAATTGGTATGTGTATGGCGCAGGCCATTATTAGACCGGGGATAAGGCTAGGCCTTGTCCCGTTTCTAGAATCATGTCGTTATGCCGCCGAAATTTTCTAAAATAAGTTAGAAAAAAATATATCATTTTTATGGTGTAAGTGAACTGAATAGAATATTCATAGGTTGAATAAAATATTTTATCGTTAAAAACATAATTTTTAACGTGAATGTGAATAGAATAAATATTCATTTACAAACCGGACGGTTTGTTTATGTACACTATTTGAAGAATATTGATTGGGACGATAAATTTTACACATCGCTCAACTGCACAAAGAATATTCAGTGTTTGTGGATTGAAACCCCACACGGGTGTTGGGATGATATTTGGCGTACACTAATCCCAATTATTTAGTTGTATGTCGATCGATTGGTCGACGGACTGTGTAAGCGTTAATTATTTATATTTAATGCTTATGCAGTTGCGTGGTGCACTTTGGATGATGGTTGATTATATATCGTTGCTATTATATACATGTGTTGTATGGAATCCATATAATCAACATTATATGGTAATTGATTGGGCATCATTCCAGTCGGGAAAATAGAGAATATTATAAAATATAGAATTATGTGTTGAAAATATTCATGTGTTGAGTAAAATATTTTAACAATAAAATTTACATCTTTATCATATATAAAATTAGAAACTAACTGGAAAATAGATAAGATGAGTGGTTTCCTGGGTATTGATCTGATGTTGGTTTCGGCCTTCGAGGTTAATACTTAGGGAATCTTTCTCTTGCTACTTAACGGTTGGAGTCTGATTTGAAATCATACGACAGATACCATAATTTTATAAAATATATTAAATAACAAAAATAGTCATGTGTTGACAGTACTGATGTGTTGAGATTAGTCATGTGTTGAAAGAAATATAGATTCATGGGTTGAATAGAATAAATATTAATTTATTGAATAGAATAACGAAGTTATTGAAATATATAAAGCCGTGTTGATTAGAGTTGCGCTATTTTGACGTGAACGATATTTATATCGATTATATTCGTCTTTATAATAAATATAGAAAAGGAAGTGATTTCAAATTATAACGTTTTGAAAATATTATCATTTGTTTATCGATGATGTGGAATATTCAATTTCGATTTGAAATTGAATATGAAGTTGAAATCGTTTCGAAAACAAATTTAAAACGATTTATAAAATACATTTTAAAAGGAAATCGACGAAATATATATGTATATATATATTATATATGTAATGGCCTGAATAGAACGCGCTGCGCCGCGGCAGTTCGTGAATTTCGACCATTAATTTCGAATTGACGTTACGGGAGATCCGACCGTCGGATTCTCCTAAATCCGGAACCGTTGGGTTCGTATCTAAAAGAAGTTTCCAATGAATATAAGAAATTAGAAATCGAACGGTTGGATTTGAAATTATGTCCAAATCAAATTTGGAAAAGGTTGCTATAAGTGCAGTTCGATGGCTGTTTGTAGAAATCGACTGTATGGGCCTTGATAAAATTATCAAAAATAGCAATAATTTGTGTAAAATCATAACAAATGATTTGGAAAGAGCTGGGATGAAATATCCCATATTTGAAAAGATAAAAATGTATTTTTATCAAAATAAACTAGTTTTGAACTAGAATTATAATTCAATTATTTTTAAATATAAATAAATTGGATTTGAAATGGTTTTAAAAATAACCAGAACTTCCAATATATGAATTGGAATGGATTTGAATCGAGATTATTATCGAAATATTTCGATGTTGGATTCGGGATTATACGGATTTTGTTATGGAGATTTGGAAGATATATTTTATATCGGTATTTCCAAAGCGATATTTGTTGGTTTCAGAATTTGATATTGAATATAAGCCGACATATTTTCTATTCATAGCCTTGTATTTAATATCAAATGAGATTTGTGTTTGTCGTGAATGGTGTCTTCATTAACACTGTTCTTGAACCCAGTTGAGAAAAGATTAAAAAAAATTATTTAGATTTAATGAAGTATACCAATTAATTAATATATTTAATTGGAATTGAGTTAGAATTGATTTTTGGGTTTATCGTGAACGGTGTTTTAAATAACACTGGTTCTTTAACCCGATTAACAATGGAGTTAAGGAAATCGGAAATTAACTGGGGATTAGTTAAGTTGAATGGTTTCCTGGGTGTTGATCTGATGTTGGTTTCGGCCTTCGGGGTTAACACTTAGGGAATTGTTCACTTGCTAATTTACGGTTAGAGACTGATGGAATGGAATGTGATTTTGGGTTTATCGTGAACCGTGTTTTAAATGACATTGGTTCTTTAACCAGTTAAAGACATGAAATAGTTTGAATTAAAATCCAAAGCAAGATTAAAGAGTAAATTTTAAAGAATTTATCTTTGATAAAATTAATGGGAACCTTTCCCAAAGAATGTGAATATTTGAATAAATGAATATTCAGAACTGGAATGAGGCATATGTTGTGTTTGTGTAACACGTGTTTATTATATACGCGGGTTATTCGGAAAGGCCGGGTTTATACCCATTCTGAATAACCGATTCGACGATATGTTAAAGATGAAGACAGTGGTTGAAGACCGGTAGTCTTCACATCGTTTGGGTGATTACTGATGATCTTGATTGGGCTGTACACCCAAGAGGAGGGAATCAGTTGGTGATCGTCCAGACGTACTTGGAGATTGACGGATATGCGAGGAAAGTGCCTCCGGTTTCGTTCAGACCCAGAACGAACTTGCAAATGGACTGTGTGTCTGACATTGGATTTTGTTCTGTGCTAATTGATCTCTGTTAAACATATATCCGTTTGGCGGCGGAGAATTTATTCTCTTGCTTAACGCCCTTCTCTGAGACGTACGAGCTCAGAGGTTATATATCGATGGATATCAGTCACATGGCATGAATTGCCTGTGTGGCACGCTGAGATGCAGTGATCAAGGCTTCTGTTGAAAAGCAGAGTCTTGTGGTTGATGATCAAAGCACGACTTTAATACATCATAGCTTTGTGTATAACGTGAATTCGCAAGCCTCACACCTCGGTATGAGTTAAAAACGGGATGAGGAATGCGGGGAGAGCACGACGTTTCTTTCTAGCTAGAGGTAGTGCCAGTGCTTAAACTGGCTGACATTTATATTATTTTTACCTATGTGGTTGTTGGAATGCGAGGCGCCTCGATTTTAGGTCTGTTAGGACCGGGAAACGTGTGTTCAGGAATACTAATCCACTAACGTAAGTGTGGACCGACCCTGAAGCATCCAAGGGTTACCCAGAGGGTGTAGTCCTGAGGCATTTGCTAGAGTGTCTCGAAGCGGAGAAGGGCTTGCCCCTTGCCTCGACTCATGACGGAAATCCAATTTCCAATACGAGATATTTCGGTTTTATTTGTAGAGCCTAGTATGGCGACATGATATATGGTACCCATGCCTTCTATGATTGGTATTTATGATTGAAATTGTTTTGACACTATACACTTGTAATAGTATCAAATGATTTGTTTTAAACGTACCAAGCGTTTTTGGCTATTATAAGGGAAAACCCTATCCTCCGGCTTGCGTTGCATTGTGTGATGGGACCTGGGTCTTATAATAGCTTCATTTTTCGAAAAAGCATTGCGTTGTTTATTCTATGCACTGGTATTCTTGGGAGGAAACCTGTTCCGTGTTATACGGCGTGGTCCCTGGAATTACTCTCTTTTAAAGTAAAGTTTTAACTAACTATTTTAGTTCTCACACCAGTCACGTGACTGACCTGGAGTTTATTGTTTTAACCTAAACTCTGGGTGCCCTTATTTTCCACACGGGCAGCTAGTAGTTTTGGTTTTGCAGATTTATATTCGCAGGATCCTGATTTACAGATGGAACGATGCTCGGAAAGCTCTGTATCCGTGTATTACTTCTAGTTGTGTTTTTGTATTATTTTCCGCTGCAATGTATTTAAATGTAATTTAAATCTCTGATATTTTCTATGTAATATTTGTTCATACTCTGTATATTCTTGTATTCTGATGGAATTGTTGTAATAAACAATGAAATGTTCTTCTGTTTGCATCCCGATGTGGCTTGTTCTCAAAGTAATTCGTGCTTTCCTTACCGGGGAAGTCACGGGTTATCACAGGTGGTATCAGAGCTTTGGTTTACAGAGCTCGAGAACAAGACACATTAGAACCAAACGAAAGAATTCATCAGATATTGGATTAGTAATATCCAATTAGGATGACTCGTTAGAGATGGGATCAGTATTATCCTAGAACGAGTGCGAAGAGTATATTTTTCAAATGAAAACAAATATTGTTTTGAAAATTTAAACCATTGTATACGTATTTAAATATTTTATTTGTATTGAATTTGGACAATCGAGGATATAAAGATTTCGCGTATACGCGTCACGAACGTATATTCGAAGTTTTAATATACTGAATAGATATAGAATCACATTCTACACACCCGGGGACAATTCTGATGATGTGGCCACATCATCAGTATTCATATTCGAGTTTCGAAAGTGAGATATCTACATATTTCCATTAGACTGGTGTGAGAACCAAAACTATATAGGATTATTGTTGTGACTTGGCATCAAAAACATGATTTTCTGTATATATATCAAAATTATGAATTTGAAACGATAACCAACTAATTGATTGATGGTTGTGTTGTTTGATTATTGATTTGAAATTCTGAACCATTTAGCCTAATGGAACCGAATATTGAACTGTATTGAAAAATGATTACAATTGCATGCATGTACATATATATATGTGTGAACAGGTCATAGCAAGGAGGCTAGAGAAGAGGAATAAAATTGTTTGCCCGACAAATAGGTACATGTTTATTGTATTACTTGGGTTTGGATGATTTTATGAGCCGATTGGCTAGCCGCTTAGCTGTTTCTTTTTCTTTTTGGATTGATGAGGGCCATGGAAGGCTATTGGAAATATCCCGAAGTCCCCGGTGCAGGGGAGGTTATGGCGAAATTTTTTCGAAAATTTAGGGTGTTAGTCAAATTTTTGAAAAATTGGAAAAGTTCTTAGAAACTGAAAAGTTGAAGAACTTAAGCTGTAAAGAAAATAATGGAAGTAGAGTTGGTTAGTTAAAAAACTTTCAGCTTCGTTCCTTTTCGGAGACGAAAAGTTTTAAGTGGGGGAGATTGTAACAACCCGGAAATTCTTAGCCTATTTATTTTGGCAATTTTAATGAATTTTGAATATATAAAATGAATTACTTTAAATAATAACGACGAGAAATTTATTTTGAATAGAATTAGAACGTGTATATTTATATAGATCGTCGTTAGTATATAAATATTTTATTTTAAATATAAAAGGAATTGAAAATGGCGCGGTAGTTCGATAATTCGATTTCAAAGTTCAAATGAATGTACAAGATTCAAAATAAACCGGATTTTGGCGAAACCAAAAATATTAGAATCTAATTAAGGATATCTTTCCAACGAATTTGAAAATCAAAATTTCATAGAGGGAATCAAATGTTATGCTCAGTTCAAAATTTAGAATAGTCGCTATGGAAATTATACATGGTCCAAAAAGTCATATTTTGCATACGGATGAATTTGGACTCGAAACCACTTCCATTTAGTTTAGAATGTCATTTAGAACTCCGCAAAGTATAAGCTTCGATATATTCTGAGATCCGGAATAGTGGCAATTGGCTGAGATTTTCGGTTAGCAATGCATAACCCTTAAAAAGTGAAATTTTGCATATGATCTCAGAATTCGATACGATAAATTTTTCTGGATTTATAATGACAAATCATTGTTGAGTTCCAACGAGCGCGTCGAACGGAGTTAGTATGTGGCCGTGCGAGCTAAAACAGTTCAGGGTAAAACAGGCAATCAATTTACAAAGGAACATTATTAAGACGATCTCAGAATTCGATTCCATTTTTTTCTAGATTCATATCGTCTAATAATGGTTAAATTCAAAAGGGCGTGATTTTCGGGGTAAGCATGTGAGCGTGCAAGAAGAAATGGTGCGCTAAAATTGCATTTTTAGAGCTTATCGGAGCGTTTTTGAGAATTTTAACGGATGGTCAAACGAACTCGGAATTCGACGAAACTTATTTCATTGGCCTCGTCTTCACGTCTACTATGTCGTGTTCGAAATCCGCGGTAATCAGAGATCGTTTGCATTCAGACGATACGCGAGAAACGAGCATATAATCACTTTTCCTCCTTCTCTTCATTCACTTTTCTCTCTTCCTCTTTTCTTCCTCTTTTCTCAAAAATGGGTTCCTCCTCCTCCAAGAGGGCTGCTGCTCCTCCCTCCTCCCCTACCACCGCCGTCGGCCTCCATTAGCGCCCCCTTCTTCCTCTCCTCCTCCTCCTCCTCTTCCTCCTCCTCCTCCTCTCTCTCCTTTTCTACAAACCCTTCTCCAAACCCTAGCTCCTCCGGCCACCACCACCACCTCCCGCGCCCCACCGCCACCACCAGCGGCCTCCCCACCTCCAATCAGGTCCGGCGCCACCCACCCCCAGCCCAACTCCGGCCGTGGGCCCCGCTACACCCAAAAACTCTTTTTCACCAAAAATCCCATTTTGCAAATAACACCTTGTCACTATTTCGCGAATAACTCCCAAACCATGCATTTTTAGCCAAAACTCCTCTAGACTAAAGTTGAAGAGCACGATTTTCTCTTCGATTTAGTATATGATAGTCCTATTTTTCATTGCAGAGCTATCGGGAAAACGCGTCCAAAGTCTGTTGTCCAAACACTATCAAAATGCTGTCTTTTCGCGATTTCCGGCGAAATGACACATTTTCGGGAGGAAGACCACTAGGCGAAAGTTGTCCGGAATGACGCGTTTAAGCTAGAAAAAAAGATGGTGTGAAGATTGAAGCTCGTTTGCAAATCCTGGGATCCGAACAACAAATCCGGGCGATAGAAAATATGAGTTTTCTCCGTTTTAAAGCTTCTATGGATTTTTACATATGAAGTAAATAAAAATATGATATTTATATTATAGAGATAATAGAAATATGATTTTTACATTATAGAGATAATAGAAATATGATTTTTAAATATGTAATGAAGTAAAAATTTGATCTTTATATTTGTAGCGATAGAATATAAATACGATTTTTACATATGAAGTGACGATATAAAATTGTGATTTTTGTCATATATGTATCAAAGTAAAAATATAATTTTTATCATTTGAATGGCAATATAAAAATGTGATTTTTATCCATATAGAGTGATTATAAAAATGTGATTTTTATATATTCATTAGCGATAGAAAGATAGAATTTTTATCTATATAGTAGCAGTGTAAAAATAGAATTTTTATCTATAGATTAGCGGCATAAAAATGTGATTTTTATCCATATAGGGTGATTATAAAAATGTGATTTATATATATATAGCAACAATATAAAAATGTGATTTTTTATATATGTAGTGGCTACGGACAACGAAATTGACAAAAGGCGAGCACGCCGAAGATTTCTACATATGAAGAGTCGTGGCGTTGGTTTAGCTAGTCGGTGAGAATTTCTCACTTTAAATCTTGTTTTCTAGTTAAAATTATATACTAGGATGCAGACGGTGCTTAGCAGCACCCGACACCCGTCGTCCACAGACCATGGACGACTTGTTTGTTTAGTTGATTGTTTGGTGGTTGATTTATTTGTTTGGTTGGTTTGGGTGAAATGGAATTGAATAAAATTGGTATGTGTATGGCGCAGGCCATTATTAGACCGGGGAAAGGCTAGGCCTTGTCCCGTTTCAAGTATCGTGCCGTTATGCCACCAAAATTTTCTAAAATAAGTTAGAAAAACAAAAACATCATTTTTATGGTGTAAGTGAACTGAATAGAATATTCATAGGTTGAATAAAATATTTTATCGTTAAAAACATAATTTTTAACGTGAATGTGAATAGAATAAATATTCATTTACAAACCGGACGGTTTGTTTATGTACACCTATTTGAAGAATATTGATTGGGACGATAAATTTTACACATCGCTCAACTGCACAAAGAATATTCAGTGTTTGTGGATTGAAACCCCACACGGGTGTTGGGATGATATTTGGCGTACATTAATCCCAATTATTTAATTGTATGTCGATCGATTGGTCGACGGACTATGTAAGCGTTAATTATTAATATTTAATGCTTAAGCAGTTGCGTGGTGCACTTTGGATGATGATTGATTATATATCGTTGCTATTATATACATGTGTTGTATGGAATCCATATAATTAACATTATATGGTAATTGATTGGGCCTCATTCCAATTGGGAAAATAGAGAATACTCATGTGTTGAGTAAAATATTTTAACAATAAAATTTACATCTTTATCATATATAAAATTAGAAACTAACTGGAAAATAGATAAGATGAGTGGTTTCCTGGGTATTGATCTGATGTTGGTTTCGGCCTTCGGGGTTAATACTTAGGGAATCATTCTCTTACTACTTTACGGTTGGAGTCTGATTTGAAATCAAACGATAGTTACCATAATTTTATAAAATATATTAAATAACAAAAATAGTCATGTGTTGACAGTACTGATGTGTTGAGATTAGTCATGTGTTGAAAGAAATATAGATTTATGGGTTGAATAGAATAAATATTCATTTGTTGAATAGAATAACGAAGTTATTGAAATATATAAAGCCGTGTTGATTAGAGTTGCGCTATTTTGACGTGAACGATATTTATATCGATTATATCCGTCTTTATAATAAATATAGAAAAGGAAGTGATTTCAAATTATAACGTTTTGAAAATATTATCATTAGTATATCGATGATGTGGAATATTCAATTTCAATTAGAAATTGAATATGAAGTTGAAATCGTTTCGAAAACGAATTTAAAACGATTTATAAAATACGTTTTAAAAGGAAATCGACGAAATATATAATATAATATATATATATATATATATATTATATACAATGGCCTGAATAGAACGCGCCGCGGCAGTTCGTGAATTTCGACCATTAATTTCGAATTGACATTACGGGAGATCCGACCGTCAGATTCTCCTAAAGCTGGAACCGTTGGGTTTGTATCGAAAAGAGCTTTCCAATGAATATAAGAAATTAGAAATCGAACGGTTGGATTTGGAATTATGTCCAAATCAAATTTGGAAAAGGTCGCTATAAGTGCAGTTCGATGGCTGTTTGTAGAAATCGACTGTACGGGCCTTGATAAAATTATCAAAAATAGCAATAATTTGTGTAAAATCATAACAAATGATTTGGAAAGAGCTGGGAAGAAATATCCCATATTTGAAAAGATAAAAATGTATTTTTATCAAAATAAACTAGTTTTGAACTAGAATTATAATTCAATTATTTTTAAAAATAAATAAGTTGGATTTGAAATGGTTTTAAAAATAATTAGTACTTCCAATATATGAATTGGAATGGATTTGAATTGAGATTATTATCGGAATATTTCAATGTTGGATTCGGGATTATACGGATGTTGTTATGGAGATTTGGAAGATATATTTTATATCGGTATTTCCATAGCGATATTTGTTGGTTTCAGAATTTGATATTGAATATAAGCCAACATATTTTCTATTCAGAGCCTTGTGTTTAATATCAAATGAGATTTGGGTTTGTCATGAATGGTGTCTTCATTAACACTGTTCTTGAACCCAGTTGAGAAAAGATTAAAACTTTTTATTTAGATTTAATGAAGTATACCAATTAATTAATATATTTAATTGGAATTGAATTAGAATTGATTTTTGGGTTTATCGTGAATGATGTTTTAAATAACACTGTTTCTTTAACCTGGTTAACAATGGAGTTAAGGAAATCAGAAATTAACTGGGGATTAGTTAAGTTGAATGGTTTCCTGGGTATTGATCTGATGTTGGTTTCGGCCTTCGGGGTTAATACTTAGGGAATTGTTCACTTGCTAATTTACGGTTAGAGGCTGATGGAATGGAATGTGATTTTGGGTTTATCGTGAACCGTATTTTAAACGACATTGGTTCTTTAACCCAGTTAAAGACATGATATAGTTTGAATTGAAATCCAAAGCAAGATTAAAGAGTAAATTTTAAAGAATTTATCTTTGATAAAATTAATGGGAACCTTTCCCAAAGAATGTGAATATTTTAATAAATGAATATTCAGAATTGGAATGAGGCGTATGTTGTGTTTGTGTAACACGTGTTTATTATATATGCGGGTTATTCGGAAAGGCCGGGTTTATACCCATTTTGAATAACTATTCGACGATATATTGAAGATGAAGACGGTGGTTGAAGACCGGAAGTCTTCACATCGTTTGGGTGATTACTGATGATCTTGATTGGGCTGTACACCCAAGAGGAGGGAATCAGTTGGTGATCGTCCAGATGTACTTGGAGATTGACGGATATGCAAGGAAAGTGCCGCCGGTTTCGTTCAGACCCATAACGAACTTGCAAATGGACTGTGTGTCTGACATTGGATTTTGTTCTGTGCTGATTGATCTCTGTTAAACATATATCTATTTGGCGGCAGAGAATTTATTCTCTTGCTTAACGCCCTTCTCCGAGACGTACGAGCTCAGAGGTTATATATCGATAGATATCAGTCGCATGGCATGAATTGCCTGTGTGGCATGTTGAGATGCAATGATCAAGGCTTCTGTTGAAAAGCAGAGTCTTGTGGATGATGATCAAAGCACGACTTTAATACAACGTAGCTTTGTGTGTAACGTGAATTCGCGAGCCTCACACCTCGGTATGAGTTAAAAACGGAATAAGGACTGCAGGGAGAGCACAACGTTTCTTTCTAGCTAGAGGTAGTGTTAGTGCTTAAACTGGCTGACATTTATATTATTTTTACCTATGTGGTTGTTGGAATGCGAGGCGCCTCGATTTTAGGTCTGTTGGGACCGGGAAACGTGTGTTCAGGAATACTAATCCACTAACGTAAGTGTGGACCGACCCTGAAGCATCCAAGGGTTACCCAGAGTGTGTAGTTCTGAGGCATTTGCTAGAGTGTCTCGAAGCGGAGAGGAGCTTGCTCCTTGCCTCAACTCATGACGGAAATCCAATTTCCAATACGAGATATTTCGGTTTTATTTGTAGAGCCTAGTATGGCGACATGATATATGGTACCCATGCCGTCTATGATTGGTATTTATGATTGAAATTGTTTTGACACTATACACTTATAATAGTATCAAATGATTTGTTTTAAACGTACCAAGCATGTACGGCTATTATAAGGGAAAACCCTATCCTTCGGCTTGTGTTGCATTGTGCGATGGGACCTGAGTCTTGTAATAGCTTCATTTTTCGGAAAAGCATTGCGTTTTTTATTCTATGCACTGGTATTCTTGGGAGGAAACCCGTTCCGTGTTATACGGCGTGGTCCCTGGAATTACTCTCTTTTAAAGTAAAGTTTTATCTAACTATTTTAGTTCTCACACCAGTCACGTGACTGACCTGGAGTTTATTGTTTTAACCTAAACTCTGGGTGCCCTTATTTTCCATACGGGCAGCTAGTAGTTTTGGTTTTGCAGATTTGTATTCATAGGATCTTGATTTACAGTTGGAACGATGCTCGGAAAGCTCTGTGTCCGTGTATTGCTTCTAGTTCTGTTTTTGTGTTATTTCCCGCTGCGATGTATTTAAATGTAATTTAAATCTCTGATATTTTTGTGTAATATTTGTTCATACTCTGTATATTCTGATGGAATTGTTGTAATAAATAATGAAATGTTCTTCTGTTTGCATCCCGATGTGGCTTGTTCTCAAAGTAATTCGTGCTTTCCTTACCGGGGAAGTCACGGGTTATCACATAAATAATGACGGCAGTAGAGGCAAAGCCTATATATTCCATATAAAAGATATCTTGATAAAACTTCTCCTTGTCGTCATTACCGACTCAAGCAGCCATAAATGAAAACATTTGGTTTTAGGGAAACTCATTATCGACCTTTAGTGTGTTTAAAGAAGTAGTTAATAGAAAACAGATTTACAATGGCATGTCGTCATAGGCAATGACTTCAAAGAGTTTTGAAAACATAGGCTTCGGTTTAGTAGTCATGGTTCCGAAAATAAGTACAAAATGTCCTATCGACAATAAAGTTGTCGACGTGTCGTAGACATAAGCCTTGAATTTCGAAAGCATTTTATAAAACAATTTAATTAAATAGTTTTATGGGAACAGTCCTTCGATATCCACCAACGGAAGGATAGATAGCAATAGCCCATCCCACTTCTCAACCTGGTCAACATCTATTGTGAAACTTGACTCTAAGGCAAAAAGTCAGTGCAAAACCCTATCGACAACTTTTATGCCGGCGGGCTCAATGGGCAATAACCCAAACAAACAACCCTCAAGCTATTCAATATTAAAGCTTATGTTAGCAAACTCCCCCGTCACATTGGTCAAAGGATGTCAAGACAATAGTATATTTTTTATTTTTATATGGAACCTAAGACTTCACTCAAGACGTTGCTTGTTGGTCCTAGTAAACCCCAGGGTGGTGTATACCCCGATTTTCAACGTCTTCGCACCACGAAGATAGTCACCCTAGAAATTGGTAGAGCTGGCCCTTGAACCTAAGACCTATGTCTCATCCCAATTTGTCCGCCTCTAAAAAACTGAGCTAGAGTGTCAGGCTGTCAAGACAATAGTCTATTATTCTTTCATTTTAACGTTTCACTACACCATAAACATCATTTCTCAACGGCTTTGAGCCATTGCAAATTATGTTTGCAACGGCTTTAAGCCGTTGTGAAATAGGGGGTTGCAAAAATTTCGCAATGGACATGAGCCGTTGCGAAATATTATTTTTCAACATCTAAAATCCGTTGCAAATATAAGTTTCGCAACGGTTATAGTCCGTTGTAATTGGAAAAAAAATTCAATTTTTTTTTACTGATTTTTGCATATTTCTGTATCCCTTTATCCATCCATGGATCTTTAGTTGATGTTTGCAGATCCAATTATTTCATATTCATCGCCATCTATCATTCCTTTGGCATGCACATATATCATAAATCTATAGGACTTCTGAATTAAACACTGTACACAAATGCAAATGATATTTAACACTTGTTCAAATTCTTCTGGAAAAATAAAATGACATTAACAAAAAAAGAAACAAAAGCAACTACCAATATATATAGACAATCTTTCATTTGCATTTAACCAGCCTAAAGAGAATTTCCTAAACTACAGCTCCATTTGGGATTCCTTCAGGCCATATCAGTATCATAATATATAGAGAATCTTACATTTGCATTGATCTTGCTAGAAATCTTTAATGCTAATTCAATTGGTATTAGATTGTGACGACCCCAAAATCCGTACTGACGGTGTTAAGGGTAATCTTTGGAATATAACACAGAAACAAATAATAGCAGAACAAAAATAAATAAATACACCAGATAATGAATAGATGGTACACTGGATAAACAATAAACATAATCATCAGAGTTACACAGTATACAGGATCATACTTAGTACAAATACAGTTCAGCTATACATAAATGTCTACAACGAAAAACAAACATAATATGTACAATAGGAGCTGAACAGCATAAAAAGAGATAAATGAAGAATCCATCTTCAGCTCCAGATATCCAGAAAGAGCCAGATAAAACCTGAATACAAGGCTTCCCGTGAAGAAAAAGGGGCACCCGAGTTTGCAAGTGAAACAAACTACGAGTCAGTCATGAGACTGGTATGAGAAATCTACTTAACACATTGTATAATATGGCTAATCACAGGACCACGCCACTTTCGCGGAACGGGTTTACTCCATTGGATTGCCAGTGCTTTAAAATAATTAAATCTTTTAAACATCGCAATGCTTTTTATAAAAATGAAGCCGATATAAGACTCAAGTCCCATCACACAATGCAACGCAAACCGGAGGATAGAGTTTTACCTTATATCGACCAAAATATGCTTGATACGAGCAAAACAAATCACTTGATAATCAGACTCCAACTGTAAAATAGTAAGAGAATGATTCCATAGGTATTAACCCCGAAGGCCGAAACCAACATCAGACCAATACCCAGGAAACCATCCATCTTATCTCGTTTACAGTTAGTTTCTAATTTCATAGACAATCATAAATATCAATCATAGACGACATGAGCGTCCCATGCCACTATGTCGCCAAATATAGGTTTACAATCAAAACCGCACGATGTCGTATTTGAAAATTGGATTTCCGCCATGAACCAAGGCAAAAGATAGTCCTTACCGACTTCGAGACGCTCTAGCCCGTGTCTCAGGAACAGCCGCAACTGCCCCTTGGATCGTCAGGGCTGGTCCACCGATGTGGATTATTATGCATGAACACTACGCTTCCCCGCCCTTTGAGGCGTCAATGAGCCAACGAATGACTCCATCGGTCCCGGATCGATCGATATAACCGAGGCGCCTCGCAACAGCAACAACCACATAGGTGAAAAATAGTATAAATGTCAGCCAGTTTAAGCACCGACACCACCTCTAACTAGAAGGAAACGCATGCCCTCCCTGAGGTCCTTCTCCCGTTTCTGGTTCATACCGGGGTGCGAGGTTCGCGAATTCACGTCATACACAAAGCTACGCCACACAGGCGGTGCTTTGATCATCAACCACAAGACTTTGCTTTTCAACAGAAGCCCTGATCACTACATCTTAGCATGCCACACAGGCAATCCACACCATGCAACTGATGACTATCAATCACACAGAATGAATTCCAATGTCAGACATATAGTCCATTTGGAAGTCCGTTCTGGGTTTGAACGAAACCGGAGGCACTATATACCTCGCAAACCCATCGATTTCCACGTACGTCTGGACGATCACCACTCATTATCCATATTTCGGGATGCCTCCCAATCAGGACATGAGTTACCATCCAAACGAGGTGAAGATCTCCGGTCTTCGACCACCGTCTTCATCTTCGACTTCTTGTCGTCGATTCAGTTGTACAGAATGGGATAAACTCGGTCTTTCTGAACAACTCGCATATATAATAAACAAGTGCTACATAAACACGACATACGCTTTATTCCAATTCATTAGTCACTAACCGTCAATCAGTAAGAGAACGATTTCCCAAATATTAACCACGAAGGCCGAAACCAACATCAGATCAAAACCCAGGAAACCATTCGACTTAGCCAACCTTCAGTTAGTTTCTAAATTTCACATCCATATCGTTTATAATATTTTATAATGATTTATCACTATTTTTATTTATTTAAAAATGGCCAATTTATTTAAACGACGCTTCGGGCCATAACGCGGCCGTGGCGCTGTTTTTCTTCAGATTTGATTTACACATATCTGAAAATCTAACCGTTGGATCTTCACAAAATTTATATCATTAGAAAGATCTTTTCAAAACGAATCCAAAAGGTTCCAGTTTCGGGAAAATCGGACGGTCGGATCTCCCGGTACAATCGTTTGAAGTTTCAATTTCAAAATACGAACTACAACGTCGTTATTCGATTAATTTAATTTTATATATATATATATGTAATCGATTCTGGTGCTGTTTTTCTTCAGATTTGAATTAAACATTCCAGACAATCCAACCGTTGGATCTTTACAAAGTTGGTGTCGTTGGAAAGGTATTTCCAAAGCGAACCCAACGGTTTCGGTTTCGGGGAAATCCGATGGTCGGATCTCCCGCACTAATCGTTTGAAATCACGGTTTCAAAACACGAACTACAGCTTCGTTATTCGATTTATTTAATTATATTTATATATATATAAATATAATCGATTCTTCGATTTCAAAACCATTTCCTTTTCATACATTTGATAAAAATGAAATTTTTATCCAACCGACATTTATTTCGACACTTCGCTATTTTTAACAATTCATGTATATAATAAAAATGTGATTTTCATTGTAAAACTATTTATTTCAAAACATGACTATTTTATATAGTTCCTATAGATGGTAAAAATAATATTTTTATTATAAAACAATTTCTTTCAAAACACAGCTATTTTATATAGTTCATATAGATGATAAAAATATGATTTTTATTATAAAACAATTTATTTCAAAACATGAATACCATTCAACAAATGAATTTCCATTCAACGAATGAATTTCTATTCAACACATGAAGGTTTTCTATAGTTTATATATATAGATAAAAAGGTGATTTTTATATTTAAAACACGAATACCATTCAACACATGAATTTCCATTCAACGAATGAATTTCAATTCAACACATGAAGGTTTTCTATAGTTTATATATATAGATAAAAAGGTGATTTTTATATTTAAAACACGAATACCATTCAACACATGAATTTCTATTCAACGAATGAATTTCTATTCAACACATGAAGGTTTTCTATAGTTTGTATATATAGATAAAAAGGTGATTTTTATTGCAAAACAATTTATTTCAAAACATGAATGTCGTTAAATATATGAATTTCTACTCAACACACGAATATAGTTTCAACACATGAAAATAATTCTAACACATGAATATTATTCAAAATTTCGGCAGCATAACGGCAGGGTAGTTAAAACCGGGGTCGTCCCTAGTACGGCTCCTCGCTCTACCTTAAAGCCTCGCAGCTTTTGACAATGGGGAATCATGCATCTAGTTCGCACGTTGGCGGCATGTATATTTTTTCATTTCCACAAACTAATTCTATGTGGTTTCAACCAAATAATTCTCAACCACAAACGGGTATTTTTCAACCACAATCAATCAATTTCAACCACAAACAATTATAATCAACCATTCGCTATCAACCAATTTTCACACCAATCACAATCAATAAATATCGTCCATGGTTTGTGGACGAGGGGCGTATATATATATATAAGCATTTCACTTCTATTTCAACACATATATAATTTTTACAACGCATATATATCTTATACATCGAACGTACAACCTATACAACGCTTATACATGAGGTGTACAATGCTTATATAAGTCATACATCGACTATACAATTTATACATCGTCGTTTTCCATATCGTTTATAATATAGAAATCTCACATTAGGTTCCACTCCACCAAAAATAGCAGAAGGCTCAGAAAAATATGCGGTCTCTTCTAAAATGTAGAAGACGTCCTCACGGTCCCGGTGTCTCTTGTTTCACTGGATTTCGACAAGAAATGAAAAAGATATGATTTTTACAAGTTTGCAACACTTAAAAGTGTAAAAATCAGTTTTAATTAACAAGGCCGTACCTTTTTTGAAATGGTTCCAAACTAGGTTTGGATTTTTCGATCAATCCGTGTAACGGTTCCACGATCGGGTTGCGCGAGGTCGAAGGGGGAGGAGAGGCGCCCTCTCGCCAGAAGTGGGGTCCACTTCGGTGGCTGGACGTGGTCGGAGCGGCGATTCGAAGGGCACGACTTCATGGAGGTGACTCAACCTCTATACTCAACGAAAAATTCCACATTAGGTATGGATGTGAAGCTCTCTCCTAGCTCTACAAAATCCTCCAAAGCACCATGGGTTTTTATTGTGTTGATTTAGAGAAAAAGAAGAGAGAAGGAGGGGAGTCCTTTCCGTCATGCGCGCCTGAAGGAAATACGGGGAGAGAGAAAATGAAGGACCAATGATATTTTTTTATATTTATATATTTTAAAAATTCGAAAATACCCCTTATCTCATACGAACTCCAATCCAAACCCAACTACTATCGCCCCTAGCTAAATACCCCCATTCTGAACACAATGGGATATGTTTTGTAGGCCCATTTGACTGTTTGAGTCAGTTATTCTGCAAATTAAAATATAAAACATTCAATATTTAATTTGAACGTACATTTCAATTTGTCGGGGCCACATACTGACTCTAAAAATTCCCAAAAAATAAATCTAGCTATGTGTTGATGATACGGTCCCAACAAAACTAGTTTAGTCGAATTTTGAGATCGTTTGAAAAATGGCCCATTTCTGGTCGATCCAATTTAATAGAAATCGACCAAACACATTTTCTTTTGCCACGCTCAAATACTAGCTTCAAAAATTATGAAATTTGAAATCTAGCAAAAACTTCACATCCCGGATCCAAAAAAAGTGGTTTCGTCGAATTCCGAGGTTGTTTGCAAAATAGCCATTTTCACGGGCTATATAATTTCTATAGCGACCTTTCTGAAAATTCATTTGGCCATAACTTTTGCTTCTTACTATGAGACTTCGATTTTTCAGATTCGTTAGAAAGATATTCACTAACAGATTTAAATATTTTTGGTTTCACTCAAATCCGTTTTGTTTTGCACCCGGTACAGTCAGTCAAAGTTTGAATTGAAAATTTGAAATTGCCGCGCCATTTCAGGCCTTGTTTATAATTCAAAGTGATTATATTTATTTTCAACTTCGATTTAAACTTACTTTTCATCATTATTATTTAAAATATTTATTTTAAATATTTAAAATATTTAAAATCCACTAAAATAGCCAATTAAAATTTTTTAAATTGGTTCTGATTTTCTGGGTCGTTACATAGATTATCCGCTCCTAGCATATAATAAAATATCATTGGTTGTTAAAGGAAAAGGAAACAGAAAATGATTCCAAATTTTCTAGTAGTCATAGCAGATAAGCATGCAGAATTGTGTACACAAATAATTTGGTATAAGGTTTTTAAAAAAAGCATTGACAAGAACAACAAATCATTTATGCAATTTATATACTGTCGGTGTATGTGAAATTCCATCAAGGTACCTACGGTTTTTTATGATGGCCAACTATAAAATGACCCAATGAAATACTGATTTTCTATGTATATGAAAGGTTGTGCCGATCTTATTGCTTTCACATAAGAGTTGTGTATGCACTTGTCTATAGTTACATTTTTCGCACAAACAAAATTCTGCCAAAAGAGATAGAAAATTTTCATTACAGTTGCACACAATATATTGCTTAAGAAACAAAAAAAACTCCATTCTAACATTTAATTCGGCCGCCTGAACAACATTTGGGAATCCAGTTACTGAACCCAAGTCAATTGATTGGAAAATATAGCAAAAAATATATTTGTCAACCTTATTTCCTACAAAGGCATAAAGTCAAAAGATAGCATCATAGAAGATTATAAACCTGAACATGCCAATTTTCAGGATCTTTTTCATCTGAAATATGAGCATCACTGCATCAGAATTTAATAAAGTGGGTGTGAGTATCCATGAAATCCTGTCCAGTTTAATCAAAGCATCATCATGCTACCGTGATACTTTCTTTCTTAAATCTCTCCATTTTGTTGCTTTCCTATTGACGAGATGAAATGCTACTCTCACTCATGTCTGCATCTATACACATACATGCACTGACATCATGGAAAACATCCCATATGAACTCTACACACTAATATATACACATGCATATCAAAAACGTTTGCCATAAAAAACGCAGTAGTAGTTTTTGCAAAAAATATCATATTAACTAACCAAGTTGAACTCAAACGAAATTACAACAACCATTTATATATAATTTTGTAACCAAGCATCATGTATTTTCAGAAATGAGAGGAAAACATGCTGAAAATAAAATACTTCCGCACGACTCACGCTTGAAACCTTCCACCTCGCATCAACTTGACCTCTCCCTCTCTCCCCTCTTCCATTAAAAAACGGGAACTTACCTTTAAAAATAAATTTACTGAAACCAACAATACATCCATTAACAACGTCAATCGATCCAACATGATACGATTTACGGTTTAAATGTTTGTTTTAACAACAATGGTACAAGGTTGTACATCTGTTCGTTGTATCAATAACAGTCATATGTATGTTAGATTATTTACAACCTTTGTTTCTTCCCCAATTGTTAATGAGTTTACTAGCTTCTAATGGCCCAAAATACCGGCCAATGTGCATATATACTATTTTATATTTGATATACGATTAAATGGTTGGCAGAACCAAGAGAAAAATTAACACATAGGAATACCTTAGCAAAGATACTGAATAAGATATGATAAACATGATACCACATATTTATCCATTCCTCCATATCGCTTCCCCGTCTTGAGACTAGTAATCAGTACTGAACCAACTGTCGATGCATGGCTTCCAGAGTAACCTAGGAATTACACAAGTAACAACTCAAAATTTTATCTCTTAGTCAAAATTCAACACATATTTGTCATTTAAACAGTTTATATCTCAAAACAAAATATTGTTAGCCTTATTAGAAATTACCATACAATCTTCGGCTTTTCCCTTTTCCCTGTAAAGGTACTCATCCCACTATGTTTGCATATGCATGGGTACTTTCAACCTAAATGGGTACACAAACATTCGATATATACGGAGCCCTCGTAAATATCCTTGAAAACTTAAAGCAAAAGAAATGAGTGAGTGAATCAGTAAATTTGATGATCAACTACTATTTTTTGTAGTGAAAATGAGGTCAGCACATGCATACCATAATTCATTTTCGAAACTTGTTTGTTTACAGGGTTGATGATTTTTAAATATCAGGTCATACATGCTAAGTAAAAATCTCACTTCCTGTGCTAGCTGGAGCATTCGACAATCTAAATCGGAGAATTTGAAGACACATAGGACTGTAACACAAAAAAATTATGGAGAAAAAATTGTTAAAAATTTTATGCTCATATGTAGTAAATTCAATATATTAGTGTTAATATTACATACTCCAAAACTTACAGATGCATATTCATTTAGCAGATGATCAAATCCCTATTGTGTCATTATGAAATATCACCAATGTTAATTTTTTTGCAATGAAAATTTAATTTGGAAATTTTACACATTGCGGGCATCAATCAATCATATAGAAACGTTGTATACAATATCCATATGAGTCGGTACTTCCTTTCGTTTTTGTATTCAATATGAATTTATTTCAAATACAAAGAGATGTATGAGCCTGTGTTGTTATCATGTAAAATCAAAGAAGAAATACAAACGCATGTAACTAATGCAGGAACTACAATGTGATTTTCTCCACCTAATGTAGGTGATCTTAAAAAACGTAGATGATGCCCTAGTGAAAGGGGATAGTTAAGTGTAGCACTCTAATTCAATCAGCATGGAGGCAAGATGAAATCAAGTATTATTCATGAATAAGTTAAACCACTTGAAGAAATAATCAATAAACCCCATACAAACAGATTCTGACAGGGACCATCTTTGATGCGTTATCACCAGTAACCATCAACTTTGCTAGTTAACCTAATCACGATAATGATCGAAGAGGCCAAAATTACATGAGTGGATCAGCTGCATCTACCTTCGGACATGCAACCACCATAACTATTTTAGTAGGCCTAACCCATGAGAGTAATGGTGCAAGTCACGTATTCTTGAATTGGTTCATCGTTTCATTTCCTTGCCATGCGCTGACAATGCCTTTTAAGGGCAGGCCATACTCATCACTTGAGTCCTCCACACCTTATGATATTTTAATGTATTGCCATTTGTTTTCTTTACTGTGACTAAATGAAATGAAGAAGCGAGCTTAAAAATTTCAGCGTCAGTGCCCATAAGAAACTCTTATCCTATGATAATGTAATAACATGGTTTGTTGCTGGACATGAAAGCTTACCAGTTCATTTCATCATCCCATGATACAATAATAATTTTGACAAGAAATTAATCGATCACGTTAGTCCAGTTTTCACCTGGATAATAATCTAACACTTGACAAATATCGATCACTCATAGCATATATAAATCAATTATATTGCCTAGTTATAACGTGTCCTAAACATTGAATACAACTTTGCGTTTCCTGTGCACATCATATGAAATTAATGGCACACAAACTTCCATATAGTAGTTTGGCTGCTTAGTAGAACACTGAATACAACTTGGACAATTCATGCAGACACAAATAATGAAACATATTGTGTTATTTCCATAGATTTACTCTTATGCCAATAATGATAAATAAAAGCAAGAAAATGAAAAACATACCAGAAATTGTATTGTTTCCCAACCAAACACTTGCTTTGTTACCAATCAAAGGTGATGCGAAAGAATAAAAAAATTTCAAAATGGTAATACACAATGTAAGAATTACAGACTCGGTTAGAGCAGAATGGATTTAGATCCAAATTTCAATTCGATTTCAAATCAGACAATATGCGATTTAATATCCTATTTCAAATCAAAATCGTAATACACTCAGTTAGAGAAGAATTATAAACTCCGATTTCAAAACCCTAAGGTGATCGAAGACCTTCAGTTTCAAATTAATATTTGATTTCAATCGAAATTACAGCCTTCAATCGAAACTGGTTAGAGAATCTTCAATGAAATTGATATATGATAGCATACCGTGAGTCGATCGATATTACAGTCTTCAATCGAAACCGATTCTAGAATCTTCGATTTAGAATTGGATTGAAAATCTTCAATTGAATCGGGTTGAAAATCGTCAATTTTGAATCTGGAGTTTAGGTTTTTGCTTCCTTTTTTTTCTTTTTTCAATGGTGTGAATTTTGTGAATTAGAGAGAGCGTATTGCTTTGAGAACAGGGGTAGAAAATTATTATACAGCTTAGAACGGATTTAAGCCATTGCGAAATGCAGATCGTAAGGAGTCCAACCCTTAGATGGCAAACCCTTGCAAATTAACAACGGCCACCCAAAGCCGTTGCAAATCTTCCGTATTAGGGAGTTACCAAATTGCTAATATGGTGTAGTTTTTATGATAGTAAAACCCCTTTTGTCTTCCAAAAGGTAGCGAGGTGGTAACCTCTTTCTCTTTATAAAATATAGTAAGAAAACAACCTATAAGGCATAGGAAATTGTAACAACATGAATTTTAATAGATATGTAAATCAATGATTAGATTGAAATTTAAATTTTTAATTTTTAGAAATCAAATTTATTTTGAATTATAATTAGATAAATGAATTTGATTTTGTGTATATAAAAATTAGTGCCATTTGAATAATGAAATTAAACAACTATCGAATAAGAATGCAATTGTAAACCGACACAATTTGTGTTATTTGAATTTATGTTTATATATATATATATATATATAACTCAAATTTAAATAACGTCTTTAAATATTTGAGTATTTTAATTTACTTAATCTACTGAACTTTAAAATTTTCTAAAAAAGTCTATTCTTGTCAAAATTGATTAAAATATGAATTCAAGCCAAAAATTAAAAAGTTTAAAATTCCGAGTTTATATTTTTTTTTATGAACCTACACTAAATTCAAGTCATCTAGCATTTTTCATTTCATTAAATTTGATTTCATTTGCCCGAAATTCACGTTTGTAACTGTAAAAACGGGTAAAATGGATGACATTTGTCATGTGTATTTAGTCAATACCACGCCTATGTCTTTCTTTGCGTTTTCACTGTTATTAATACTGGAATTTAATTTGAATAGATTTATTGACTTTGTGGAGGCACCTTTATTAAATTGAATGGAGATAAATTTGGATTATAATTTTTCTTAATGAATCTAAAGCATTGAAATGGTACAACTTGCAAAAATTATTGAGAACAGAATGTGTGAGAGTTTGGAATTTTGTCGATTTTGTCAAAATTTGAAATTACATGTGATAGTTTTAAAGTTTAAAATTTTGAAAATTATATTTTTATGATCCTACGCGAAATTCTAAATTAATCTCCAGTTTTCATTTCAATGAAATCTGCCTTAATTTGCCCTAAATTTGACATTTTCTGTGCAAAACTGCATAAATTTTACAGTGTTCGTATTGTTATCCCTTCTTCGGTTTTTTGTGTTTTAACTTCTCTTCTTGTGAGAGCTTCCCATGCCACCTCGTCTTGAATTTAAATTTACATTAACAATACTATTGTACTTCGGAAAATTATGAACCAAGTTTTATTTTATATCTCATTCTCATTCACTAATATTCCCCGTCTTCTTCCTCATTCTAATTTTTCTTGAGATAATTTCTTCCGTCTTCCTCTGCAGCTTATCTTCCAATATGAAATTTTACCTTCGCAAATCAAATCTGCCAGTATGATTTTTTTTTTTTAAAATTATTTTTCTTAATCTCTTCTTAACTTTTATTCCAACTCTAAAATGTAGAGTGAAAATCTTGCAGACCGTAGAGCCTAAAAATATTTATTTCTCTCGCCACCCTTTGTCGTCACCACCTTCGACTAGTCACCACCACACTTGGTCTACGTTCCTCCACCTTTATCAAGCCATCCCCACCTAAAAACCTTAATCCTAGTCCCATTTTCCTCTTTTCTATTTTCTGTTTTAGTTCAAATTTTTTACCACGTGTTTGTAGAGGCCTTAACTTCCTGTTTGAAAATCCGAATTTCACTTTTTTTTCTTCAAATTAGGTGAAATTGAAATTTCTACAACTCTCATGTTGAAAACCTTTTCAGATTTCGAATTTTTCTATATTGAAATCACGAATCTTTCAGACACATTTTTAAATAGAATTTCTTTTGTCACTATTTTGGGCATGTCTTCTTCAAATTCTAATAAAAATATGTTTTCATTTTTTTAATATTGAAGAGAAAAGAATTTTCAACAACTTTTCAGTTTATGACTTTTCCAATTCTACGGTTAACTGGTCCAAAAATATATTTTTAAACAACCAAAAATTTTGTTCAGTTTTTGTAAATTTCAGAAAAAAATCTAAATCCATCTTCCTTAAACAAAACCCCTTTACTCTCTTCATTTAAATTACTTAGGATATTTATCTGTGAATTTATTCATGCCATAGTGTTAAAGAGAGCATAGTTGTGTTTGTAGTTGGAGTTGTGCAACTTGCTTTCTGTATCTGTGTCTGTATCTTCCTAAGTCATCTTTCTTTTATTTTTTCACGCTGGGTGAGAATCCTCACTCATGATTAATATTTTTATTTTGTGAATTGACACCTTTTGAAATGACAAATGAAATTTTAGGATTTCTCTAGAAAACCTGATTTGTTTATTATAAATTTATGCAT
The DNA here is from genome assembly GCA_030737875.1 of Allium sativum. Taxonomy (NCBI): domain Eukaryota; kingdom Viridiplantae; phylum Streptophyta; class Magnoliopsida; order Asparagales; family Amaryllidaceae; genus Allium; species Allium sativum. Next base: position 154,181,963 of record CM060916.1, on the reverse strand, counting down.
ATGCATATGCACCACACACACTTTTGGCATATATATGTCACGAATTATTTGCATGTGATGTTTGATTATTGTGATATATTATGATGCATGTGTGTTATCTGTAATGTTATATTTATTTCATTCTCACACTACAAGTTCCATATAGATTTATAAAATCATCATGATCGAAATGATATATGCTCGAACCACTAAACTGAAATTTTCGGGATGGAGGTTGAAGTGATAAATACCTATAAATTGAATATAGAACGACTTGAAATGATATATATCTGTATCACTTGGCGTAGATAGGAAATTATATATGAACGTTGTTCGTCTGTTTTGAAAGTATTTTCTGAACTTATAAAAATATTTTGGTTTGGTAAAAGTATTTTAGAAATCTAAATTCAAAACTTTATTCAAACTTATATTTCAATAACTTAACAAAGCTGTTAAGTTAGATTATGTTATGCAATTTTAATTTATAAGTAAACATATGTTTTTAAAATATAAATTTAAGATTTTGAATTATAATATTATTTAGGTTCATAATTTAAATAATTTATTAGATTTTTTTTTGGGGCAGAGCGGACCGTTTTTAAAAGTGACGGCAAACACTTATTGTTATAACAAATAATAATTATAGGTCTTGTAGGAGATTGACAGAGTATCAACCAACTATACATATGGTTTTTAAGATGGACCATCCATCACCATCTTATCTAGGTTACATCACTGGAGCTAGAAGATATTCTAAACTATAATTTTCATCTCAAGGAGTATTTACATAACTGTGCAAATACAAGCTATACAAGGCACAAAATAGGCCAATGCAACAATACCAACGTACATATAGCATGAGCTAGTGTTGTACTAGACAACATCCATGATTGGACCACATAGCTAAAAGCAAGATCCACTTTCTCAAGCCACACACACTTCTATGCCAAGTGCAAGTAGAATATAAACAATGCAGTAGCATACTTTGACATCCTAGCAGGGCTAGAGACATGACATAATAGAATTACATGACCTAAATGACATATCACAAGACATAACATGAAGCTGCCTAGGAACAAAGCCTAAGCAATCACCAGGGAGTGGCCTTTGTTAGCAATGAACGAGTGTTTGGGAGGTATCATTAATCACCATCCTGAGCAGCAAAGTCCAGAGTGATTGCTTCACCAGTATTGCATATAGAAAATGGCGATGACAACATGTTCCGGCACGCCATAAACTCAAGATAACATACCAAGACAGAGCCACAGAATCACTTACATAACAGCGCTTCCTTGACCAAACGACATCTCCAAAATTCCAAGAAGACAACCAAGAACACACGCTACAAAACATGACTCCTACCCAAACAACTTAACCCAACTAACAGATTGAAGCCAACAAGACAAAGTCCACGGGCATATTGAATATCAGACTTCACAAAAGGAACCAACCCAACCCTATACTGATGAGTGATGATGCTAATTAACTCAAACGTTTTCCAACTGAACCAGAGACAAAGTACAACCAGCTCGATAAATAGAGAAACAAGACATACCAGGCATAAAGATTGATGAGTCGCGAGTCATATCGATAAACAAGATGTTACAACGTGCCTTAAACACTCCACGTTGACTCCAAACCTTCCAGATCTATACAAGTCGAAATCACACCATTTGAATCACAAAACTTTGTGTCGTAATCACCATAGAATACTATACTAAAAATCAAACTATCATGGAGCGGATTGAAGAATGGCCGGAATTTTGGTAGAAGGGCTTAGATTTGAAAAAAGATAATCGAGTTTTTTTTAAGGGAGGGGATTCCACGCAAGCGAAAGTAGGATGATTGGGAAAGAGATTTGGAGAATTAGAGGAATGCATAGGAGAGATTAAAGATGGAGAGAGAGGAAAGGACGAAGAAGAAAAGAAAAAGGATCCAGATGCCTTTAACAGTTTCCCTGCCGGGCCATATGATCCTTGAAATAATTTAAATTATTTTATATGTAAATAAATAAATCTTTTGATATAATCTAATTATAATTGAAAATTTAAAATTATATACGTTAACGTATTTTTATAAAATATAAATATATAAAGGTTATGATAAGAATTTTGAAATAATTGAAATGAAATTTACCAAGATAGTTAAGATCATTTTAAAGTTGTGAATTTAAAATAATGAATGGCTTTCATGAAATTGTTAGTTATGGTTATAAAATTGATTAGATAGTAATTTATAAAGTAGATGTTCGAAAATGAATATAATTGAAGTTAAAATATTTATAATCAATCAAGTTTAAAACTTAAAATTTATTAATATGAAATTATTAAGATGTGATTTAAAGAAATGTGAAATTTTAAGAATTTGATTTAAGTAATGAAACCGAGCCCAACTTTAATATTGTTTTGAAATCAATTGAAATAAAAATATGCTGTTAAAAGTTTAAACTTGATTTGAGTTAAATTTTTTGGATTTGAACTAAAGACAACCCGAACTTGGAAACATGGGTAAGTGGTTTGAATTGGACCATCTTAGATTATTTGAAAGTTTAATTATTCCATATTAAACTATTTTAAATTATATTATTAAAATTTAGTTATTTCTTTATAATTATTATATATATTTAACTTAATTACTATATTTTCTATACCTATTTCAATTATATTATACTATTTAAATTAACTATTATTTATTTTATGATTATTTTAAATCAAATTAGTTTACATACATATAACTATTTTTAAATAAAACTATTTTATATTATATTAACTATTTCAAATAAAGGTTGTTTCAGTTCGAGCTATAGAATTTGAAATATTAATGTAAATATTTTTGAAATAATAACAAATAAGATATAGGAATGTGAAATCAAAATGTAATTTTGTAAATAAACCGTTTTGTAAATATGAAATCTGGATCTTGAACTTAATTCACTAATGAATTGATTTGAATTATGATTTATGAAGTTAACCAAATAATGAATTTATTTGGATTATGATTTATGGCATTGAAATATTTGAACATGATTATTTGAATATAAACCAATATTGTTATTTTTTGATTTATGATATTTAAAACATGATTTCAAGTATAAGTAATCATGATGTGAAAATAAGCATTTGGTTATATTGAAATTGGTATTAACATACTCTTTGTCAATACTGATACCGCTTTAACAACCGTGCATGTGTTGGAGAATTCAGAATGAAGTAGGTTAGTTTGAAAAATGCTACTGGAATGAAGTAAGGGAATGATGATGAATACCCATGACCTTTGAGTCATAATTAAAATGATAAAAAACAAGAGCCATACCCAGGCCAATTGAGTTAACTCCTCTCAGCAGACATGTTTCTTCGATACCATCTATTACTTTGTGATTTGATTGGGGCCCTTTGATTTTGAGAGTATTGGTCGAGGTAGTTCGTAGTTGTGGCTAAGTGTTACCACTAGCTTGGGTCTGCAATCCGGTAGAATCCTACGGTGGGCTATAGCCTCGGTGTAGTGTCATATTATCTTAGTCGAGCTCCTACGATTTTGGTTTGTATGTACTTATAGAGTACCTACTGATGACACTAATTTATGGCGAGTTTACGGTATTATATAGACAATGGCATGATGAACGACGTAAGGGTAAAAATGTAATCATGCTTAGCTATTTCCAGCATTATATTTAACCATAGATATTATTATAATATCATATTATATTATATGATATCTAGTTTAACAAATCCTTAAAAAGTGGAATTACAAACATTCTTTAAGTTAATTGTGCATTTCATTTGAGCATTTCACTTGAGTTGATTCACTATAAAGAATATTAATCCTAACTCGAGTGTTTTATTTTTGATTTTATGCTCGAGTCAGACTGAGGAGTTCAACATTTACGATTCATATTTTTCAGAGATGGAGATTATTGGAGATTCAACTTATCATCCATCTGCTACTACCATCTTAGTGATTATGTTATTCTATTTCTATCATTTGCTTTTACGCTAGACAATTATGTATCTGAGTTTTTTCTAATGTATCAAATTATCACTCTAATATTATGTAATTTTATTTTGAGTTTTTGTGATTGGTAGCTTCATAAATACTAAGTTATATATTCCACTGCGAGTTAGTCCTCATTCCGAGTCCATGATTTGTCTATGTTCCATGATTTGATTTTATTAAACAGCATACCAAAAACAATCTATGGTTTCGAACGATTTGAGTTTGTTTAATTATCGACTTGAATGGTATGAAAAGGTGGGTCATCACATGTGATATCAAAGCTTTGGTTTAATAAAAACATTTGCTTATGGGGTTTAAAACTCATTAGAGATAGGGTAGCAGTACCCTAGAACGAGTGAAATCTGTCTCATAATCATTCTTAAGGGTGCGTATTTTGAAAAGTATAAATAGTTTTAAATTTGTTTTTAAATTATTTTAAAAGGGTTTTTGATATAAAATTTGTTATTAATTTTCTACCTTTTCTATGTATTTCCTTTCATCAAATTCATCTCCTGAATTCGATTTCTCTTTAACTTGGATTTCAAGAATCTATAACTCGGTCCTTGTTCTAAATATTTATCCTAAGATTTTTTTCAAAGTATTTATATTCTTTAATTTGTTAGGGTCTCTATCTTAGTAGATTTCCGTTGGTTTGGCTCTTTCGTTAATTCATTTTCTTTCCCATGTTTCATCCTTACCTTTAACCTGATTGAATTAATAACGAAAGGAAGTCTAAGCATAGCTTGTATTAAAAATTAATGTGAAAATGTGAATGTGTTAATAACTAAAGTAACGATCACTTAGGTTATCTATTAGTGAAATAAGAATTTTGAAAGGTAATATATATTAAAAGGTTGGTATAATATACTAAGTGAATCTATACTAATAAGATTATGAGACAGAACTTAAAACATGATGTTTTGAAACTTGTTGACTCTATTTTATGTCTAATAAGAATGAAATATTAAATTGGTTCTGAGTGAAAATAATAGAAATACCAAGTTTCTTTGTTTGAAATTTATTCCCACTGAACGGAAGCTGCCTCTGAGAAAAATTCTACCTTCTCCGCCTACTTTGTTTCATGCTGCTCCTGACCACTTTCGCTTCCCCATCCACTACACCAAAACAACAAATTTGGAAAACCTGGATGTAGAGATTTTGTGCGGCTTTAAGCTGTATCAAATTTGGTAGGGCTCATAGCCATATCAAATTTATTTTTCTGATCTGCGCTACCCCCAACACCTAAAATCTAACCCTACGTCTTCAAAGCCCCGAATCAGTTCATTTGATACTTCTTTAGGCCGTACCAAATCTGCATCATATTTTTCCCCGCTATTTTCATTTCTCACTTTGTCACTTAGAATAAAAATTTCAACTTCCCTCTTTTTTACTTCTGTAATACCCCTTTTCCCCCAAAATCTCCCCTTTTCCCAAATAAACTCATGGCCACCGAGCCTGGCCCTTTGTCGCTGCCTCGCCTTCTTTTCAATGGACCAACTGGCCTCCTCGATCAAACGCGGCTACTGCTTGAAGCCCAGTCCACCATTGTCCATCGTCAACTCGCGCTGCCTTCGTCCCACAGGCGAACTGATCAGTCGCCTGCTTCTTTCTAGTTGCCACTGCAGGTGAGTATTAGCTAACAATTAATTTTTATTCAAGTTTTTAGACTTCAATATGAACTAGAATTAAAAAAATGGGTTTGATGGATGCGTTAGCTACTTTGTTGCCTGGCTCTGATTTAAACCCATATTGCATGTCAAATGCAACTCAGTTACCCTTGTTATGACCACCTATTCGCATGTTTCATGGATTGAAAGCATGAATCACGCACTGAAATATGTTTTTGCCTTGTTTTGAAAGCTTTGAAGCTTATACCAAGTTTATATATATTTCACCTGAGTTAGAATTCATAAATTTAATTGATATGTATAAATGTATATTATGTTCTTACCTTTCATATACATGCTGCCTGTTATGCTTGGAATTGAACCGAGATGCACTACCCTGACTTGTTGTTCCACATGGTTAAAATTCTACTACGATAGTTACTTGGTTGTTTGGCATATAAGCACACACACACACACATATACATATATTTCATGCCATAACAATTAAAATCCTTGTTACTATGAAATCCGGTATCTACTATGTTTATGTTAGCGTAAGAGTGCGTTTTGGATACGAATATTTTGATCACTTTTGTGAATTCTTATGTGACTTATTGTTCTAATGCAAATTAGGTTGCAAGTATAAACGAAGATGATGGATGTTTATTCATCCAAGGCATATGAAGCAGATGAAACCTCACTAAGCTGAAGGTTTTAACTTTCTGGTTAAGAATTTACTAGGTGATCCACCAAGTGGATGCATTTTATCTCACGCAGGGTCAGATATTCATGCTTAGCTTTATTCAAGTGTCAAATGCTACTTCACTTAACCTTAGGAAAGAGCTTCTTTCACTTGCAACTACTTGCAGTAATGTATTTTGAAGCAATTTTACTTTCTTTGAAGCATACTGTGTACTATAAGTAATATAAATTTGTGCTGCGGTAGGGAAGTGTTTTCATGGGGTTATATGTTGTTGTTTTGCAACAAAAGAAAAACAAATAACCCTATGAAATCACTTCCCATGTACAAAAAATAAATTTATATTACTTACACTACATAGTCTTCTTCAAAGAAAGTAAAAGTTGCTTCAAAATACATTGCTGAACTGCAACAGTTGCAAGTGAAAGAACCTTTTTCCTAATGTTAAGTGAAAAAGTATTTAACACTTGAATAAAGCTAATAAGCTTGAATACCTGACCCATGTGCGTTAGCTAAAATGCATCCACCTGGTGGATCACCCAGTAAATTCTTATTAGTGAAATTAGTAGATCACAATGGTTATATAATATTAAGATTAGATATTCTATGTTATTTGTTGTAGAACTTATTATGTTGTAAACTTATTTGTTGACTAGAGGATATAGTGGATTTGTATACTTAATAGTTTGTTGTTTGTACACATTAGTTATATATTAATCATATTTATTGGGTGTGTTTTATAGTTCAAGTTGTCTTAGTAGAGTATGTTGGATTAATGCTTTGTATATTGAAGCAGCTTTTGACATCTCAAGCATCATTTAATGCATTCAGTATTTAGTGGTTATCTGTGTGTATTGAGTCATCAAGTTGTTTAGTGATTAAATGAGTTATGTTGCTGTGTAAATGGATATGGCTTATGGCTATATTGGATCATCAAGTATTCAATATTTAACCCATTAATAGCTACGGCTTATGGCTATATCTTTTTTGAGAGTAGATACAACTTATGGTCATATCTTTTTTAGTAATAGATGCGGCTTATGACCGTATCTTTTTTGGCAATTAAATACGGCTAATGGTCCTAACTAATTGTTAAACATGCAAGAAATTGACATGGCTTAAAGCACAGCTTAATCTCATAAGACATGGCTCAAAGCACTGCCAAATTTGTTGTTTTGGTGTAGTGACCCCTTCCTCCTCTCACCACTCGCTACTCCTAATCAGCTACGCTCTGGTGGGCAAGAAGAAACCTAAGGCCCAAATATCGAAAATGAATTTTGAGTCATCTATAAGATATAGAAAAAATTATTTCCCTTCTCCCTTCCCACGCGTTAACTCGTCTACAGCGCAATTGAATCAGGATGCGGTTCCAAAAGTAAACGTAGACTCAACGATTCAGATCCTGACATTTCATCTAATGTTGGATCTTTGGCTTCTGAGCCACTACTGGAATTAATGTCGGAAAAGGTTGTTATGCCAGCTGCGAAAATGATTGAGATGCCTAGCGCAGTTCATGCTTTCCATGGTACTTTCAGCATCGAAGTAGATTCAGGTAACCTAGTTAATTTCCCTTTTAAGCCTCTGTTGTTGAGTCTCGTTAGATTAAAATAGATGTATCCCTTGGAATTACGGCTGGTGTAAATGATAATATGGTGGTTGAAAATACTGGTTTGAATAAAAATTAGGCAGGGACGGATAATGTAAACCCTGTTATTTCCCCTAACATGTCCAGTATTATCACTGTGATGATTGTTCCTATTGAGGCTGTCATTGTCAATGCGCATGCCATTGTGAAAATTGTTACTACAAATGCCAATGTGGATGATAATATTGACAAGAATGTAACTAGTGAGGCTATGAATTTATCATCCAACACCTGGTTGGATAAAAATGTTGCTGGATCAATTGTGAGGCAAAGTGAAAACCTATTGTAGTTGAGGTTGTGAAATTAAGAGATGAAAATAATGTGCACAAGTGGACATCGCTATTTGAGTGAAACAAGGAACATATGAGCCAGTTTCCTTTGAGCATTCTGTAACTGAAGGAATTAGCACCCTTCCTTCAGAGGTGATTCATGCAGGGGCTGATTTCTGATCATATTGCTTAATCGGTTTCTTCCTTGATAGTCCTCCTCCGTATTCAGTTATCAAAGGAGCATTGTGGAAAAGCATGGCAATTGCATGGTAGCCTACAAGTCCATATGGACAACTCGATCTTTTTTATGAAATTTTCTCTGTAGGAAGAGCGCCTTCGAGTCCTCAATTCTGAGCCTACTATTATTTGGGGAAGCCTTTCATTATTAACCCATGGAGTCTGACTGTTGATCGAGCCAGAGAACATGTCCTTTCCATCCCGGTATGGACCTATTTCTCTTAGATCCCCTCTGTCCCGCAATTATTGATCGGTCTGAATTAGTTATCCTATGATATTAGAAAGCTTAGGTGCTTTGATGCTAACACAGCTGCTAAAGACAAATTGTTTTATCCCAAATTCCTAATTGAAATAACCCTTGATAAACCACTTTAGGAGATAATTAAAGTTAGAATAGTTGATGACTATGTAGCTGAGGTGAGAGTGCGATATGGATAGACTCCCAATATTTGCATTATGTGTCACTCTTTTGGACATTTACATGATTTTTGTACTTGGATAACCACTGCCTCTGCCCTAGATCATGTTTCCCCTTCTGAGAGAGTTCGACTTCCACAACCTCTTGTCATGAAGTAAGTCCAGAAAGTAGTCACCCCTTCGCTTGTCATTCAGGGGACCCTGTTCAGGAGATGACTACCCGTTGTGAAAATGATAGTTTGGAAGAGTATGATATTTCTTCTGTTGAGGATGACGATTCTGTTGGATCTCTGATGACCGCTCTTGGGCTCATTACAGTTTTGGAATAATACATGATCCCTCTGAAAACTTGTATTACAAATATGTATATATCTAACGTGGAAGATGATGATAGAAGACTGGAATACAAAGTTGTGGGTGAAGGTTTTGTGCTCATTAAGGAGGGTGAGCTAGGTGAGATGAACAAGTCTCTGCTTTATGATACTACATGGGATCAAGATTGCAAATTTTGTAGTCCTAATCCTTGTTTTGTTCCTAACCTTGTCATACTCTTTTCTGAGTACATCAACATTATAGGATCTAGTGATGGCTCCCATTGTCCCTCCTATGTCGGGAATAAATTGTGAGTCAATTTTGGTGGATATAACATTTTGCTTCACTCATGTTCTCTTCCTTTTAGTTTCCTGACACTTCAAACCAGCCTGTCGCGGTTAGACAAATTGTCTGGCTCCTATTTCTTATGTAATCATTATTTTTTATAATGAAAGTTGTTGCGACCACTATAAAAGCCGGCTTAACTTTGCTAAAAATAGTAAAAATAGAAATACTGATTTGTATATAAATAAGGACAATTTTAACTTATAATAGACGGATATTTCAAAAATATTGCAAAGAAATAGATGTTTTGAAACTTAATTAAGTACGCATATATATATATATATATATATATATATGAGAATTACAAGGTGATAATTATAAAGAAACAATTTTAATGAATTCACATAATTTGTTAAATGGTTTTGTTGATAATAATAAAATTCCCTATTATCCGTAATAGAAAGAAAAACATTTAAAATTGAGAAATTTAAGTCAAATAAACTAGAAATATAGATTTTATTTTTGAATGAATATAACTAAAATATAAATTCGATAATAAAAGCTTGTTTATATAGGTTTGAAAGTTATAAAAGAATGATGATTTGAAAAATAGTATACTAAACTTACAAGGTTTACTGAACTTTATAAGTATAATATTAATCAAGTGTTAACCCTAAGACATGATAGTGATTATTATTCAATTAAATTTCAGATTTAAGCATAAAATAAATTTTTAATAGGGAAAAATTTGGAATTTAAAGTGAAAAATTTGGATGATTTAATGCATGAACTAGAAGTGATAACTTAAGTGAAATATTAATATAAGTTAAGGAACCATACATGATTTATAAATGAGAAATATTATATCATCTCCCTTGTAGTTGTAAATTTGCTATTTTGAATATATGATATGAGTCAAAGATATTATAATAAACGAGTGCGGGAGATATACTTATTTTCACTATTTGAAAATTCGTAATAAATAAATCATTTGCAATATATTTGTATTACAAAATTTTTAATATATTTTATTTTAAAAGGAAAATTTCATGTATATACTTGACATTAAAGTTGGTCTATCGAATGCTTAATGATTCGGGTATACATTTGATCAACATATGTGTTAAAATTCTAGTATGGTGCTAAGGGCACCCTAATATGTTCTTCCTAATACCGCAACTAAAAAATACCATAAGAATTAATATTACACTCTTCTTAATACCACACACTTAAAAAATAGGGGCTACCGCACTGTTTTACCCTACTTCTATTTCGCTCGATATTCGTTCGTCCTCATTTGTAAAATCGATCAACGACTAAACCTAGATCTATAACCGAACAACGAATTCGGTGCCGCAATATACAAAAGCCATGAGTAAGATTTGAATTAAAAAAAATAGAAGAGGAAGTGGGAGATTAGGGTTTTCAGATCACGAAACAATTGAGAGATTGCCGTACGAATTAAAATTTACCCATGAGAGATGCGAAGAAGACAACGATTACGAGAGATTAGGGTTTTTAGATTATCTTAGTATGTAATTAGTTCGGCAAATAATGATTGAGTGAGAGATTAGAATAGAGAAACAATGTGGTATTAGGAAGCATACAAAATTTAATGAGTTTTATTTTTTTAATTGCGGTATTAGGAAGAACATATTGGAGTGCCCTTTGCACCACACAAATTCTATATGCACTAGATAGAAAATGGCATCGCACTCTAGTTAACAATTTGTATTTATATATATTCCAGTGTAATAATTTAAGCAAGTTAACAATTATGTATAACTTGATTTTGTGTATATATACTATTTATTTATTTATATTTCGCTGCCTTATTCCCTATCGAGGAAAAAAGGTTTGAGTGGGGAGATTGTAACAACTTGAATTCTGATAGATATTTAAATCAATGATTTGACTGGAATTTAAATTTCAAAATTATTTTGAATTATAATGAGATAAATGAATTAGATTCTGCGTATACACCAAAATAAGTACCATTTAAATATGAAATTAATTTTTTTAAATAAGAATCTAATTATAAATTGAATCAATTTGTGTTATTTAAATTTAAGTCAATATATAAAGCTTAAATTTAAATTATCTATTTAAATTTCTGACAATTTTAATTTACCAAATAATACAAAATTTTCTGAAAAGTTAGTTCTTATTAAAATTGATTAAAATATGAATTCGAGGTAAAAATTCAAAATTTTCAAAATTCGAATTTATATTTTTTTATGAATCTACACTGAATTCTTGGCATCCAACATTTTTCTTTTTGTAAAAATTCAATTTCATTTGTCCGAAATAAGTGTTTGTAACTGTAGAAACCCATAAAATGGAAGGTTTTTTTAATGTATATTTAGTCCATATCTCACCTATATCTTCCTTTGCATTCTCACTAGTATTAATACCAATATTGAATTTGAAATGGTGTTCTAAATTCATAGGGACACTTTTATTAAATTGAATGGAAATAAATTTGCATTATAATCGATTTAATGAATTTAAAATATTGAAATAGTACAACTTGCAAAAATCAATTGAGAACTAAATGTGTGAGAATTTGAAATTTTATCAATTTTGTTAATATTTCAAATTTTACGTGAGAATTTGAAGTTTAAAATTTTGAAAATTTATATTTTTAAAGTCCTACTCAAAATTCTAAATTAATCTCCATTTTTTGTTTCATTGAAATCCACCTCCGTTTGCTCCAGATTTGACATTTTTTTGTGTAAAACTGCATAAATTTGACAGTATTTATACTATTACCCTTTCTTCAGTTGTTTTGAGTTAACTTAGCTTCTTAGGAAAGCTTCTGATGCCACTTCATCTTGAATTTAGTTTTACGTTAAGAATTCCTTTGGACTCTAGAAAATTTATATACGGATTTTTATTTTGTTCCACGTTCTCGTTCACCGATATTCTCTGTCTTCTATCTTATTCTGATTTTTCCTAAGAAAATCTATTCTTTTTTCCTTTGCAGCTTCTCTTCCAATCAAAATTTTTATCCTTTATAAATCAAATCAGCAAGTAAGATTTTTTTTTTTTTGAATATTTCCCTTAATATCTTCCTCTACTTTAATTTCAAGTTTTAGATTATGAAAATTTTGCGAACCCTAAAACCCAAAAATCCTCTTTGTTGTTGCCACCCCTTGCCATCAAAAGCTCCAACCAGTCACCACCACCATACCTCGCCAACATTCCTCCACCTCCACCAAGCGGGCCCCACTTGAAAACCATAATCTTCTTTTCCTCATTTTTATTTTCTTTTTTCTTTTTATCCTCTATTGTAGAGGTCGAAACTTCCAGGTAGAAAACCCAAATTCACTTTATCTTTTGTTTAGATTGGGTAAAATTGATATTTTTATAATTTTCTTGTTGAATAATTTTTCAGATCCCGAAAACTTCTGTGTTGAAATCATGAATCTTTCAAATACATTTTTTGATCTAGATTTCTGACCTTAAAATTTATTTGTCGCTGTTTTGGTCATATCTTCTTCAAATTCTATAAAAAATTAGTTTTTCTTTTTTTAATTTGAAGAGAAAATTATTTGTAACAAATGACTTTTGCGAATTTTATGACTAACTAGTCCAAAATAAATTTCAAAATGATCAAAGATTTTGCTCAGTTTTTGGAAATTTTGGTAAAAATTTAAATCCATCTTCCCCAGCCAAAGCCCTAGTACTCTTTTCATTTAAATTTCTTAGGGGTATTGATTTGTGAATTTATTAATGCTATGGTGCTAATAGCATGTAGTTGTGTTTGTAATTAGAGTTGCGCAACTTGCTTTCCATATATCCGTGTTCGTATCAGCCTACATAATCTTCCTTTTAATTTTCCATGCAAGGTGCACTCACGATTAACATATTTATTTATTGAACTGACACCTTTTGAAACGACATATGAAATGTTTGAATTGCCTTAGAAAACCCGATTTGTTTGTTGTAAATTTATGCACATGTGCCATGCACACGTTTGACATATGTATGACATGAAATATTTGTATGTGATGTTTAATTGTTGTGATGTACTATGATGCATGTGTGTTATTGAAATATTATATTTATTTTCTTCTCACATTGCAAGATCCGTATAGTTTATAAAATCATCATGGGTTGAAATGATATATATACCCGAACCACTGCACAAATTTAGAAATTAAAACTAAATTTATTGTGATGTGGATTAAAATGATAAATACCTGTAAAATTGAATATTAAATGGATTATATTGAAATGATATATATATATATCAGTATCACTTGGTCTAGGTAGAAAATTATATATGGACACCGTCGGTTTATTTTGAAAGTATTTTCTAAATTTATAAAAATATTCTGATTTGACAAAAGTATTTTAGAAATCTAAATTTTGAACTTTATTTAAACTTATATTTTAATAATTTAAAAAAAAATTAAATTTGGATTATATATTATACAAATTTAACTTATAAGTTAATGTATGTTTTTAAAATATAAATTCAAGAACTTAAACTATAATATTATTTTATTTTAAAACTTAATAATTAAAATTATTTTATATGTAAATAAATAAGTCTTTTAATATTGTCTGATTATTATTTGAATATTAAAATTATATACATAAATATATTTTCTATAAAACATAAATGTATAAAGATTTTAATTAAAAATTTGAAATTAATGATAGATTGATTCGTTAAATGACATAATTGAAATGAAATTAACCAGGTTAGTTAAACTCGTTTTTAAACATTGTAAATTTAAAATAATGAATGACCTTTATGAAATTTAATAAATTGATTAGTAATTTATTAAGTAGTTGGTTGAATCTAAATATATTTGAAGTTATAATATTTATAATCAACTAAACTGAAACTTAGATTTTATTGATATAAAAATGTTAAGATGTGATTTAAAGAAAATGTGAAATTTGAAGATGTAACAACTTGGAATTTCCGAACCAATTTTAAAATTTTATTTTAGCAATTTTAATGGATTTTGAACATTTAAAATGATTTATTTAAATAATAACGACTAAAAATTTATTTAAACGATGTTAGAACATAAAATTTATTTTAATTATAAATAGAGTTTGAAATGGTGCGGTAGTTTAAAAATTCGATTTTAAATTTCAAATGAATGTACATGATTCAAAATAAATCGGATTTCAGTAAAACAAGAAATGTTAGAATCTGTTTAATTATGTCTTTCTAACGAATGAGAAAAATCCAGATTTCATAACGGAAATTGAAAGTTATGTCTAGTTTAAAATTTAAAATAGTCGCTATGGAATATATATATATATTTTAATATAATAAATAGCCATTTTGCAAACAACCTCCATTTCTGATGAAACCGCTTTTGTTGGATCCGGAATGTCAAATTATTGCTAGATTCCAATTCTCATAATTTTTGGAATCAATATGTGAGTGTGCCAAAAGAAAACGTGTTTGGTAATTTCAGTTTGAATTTAATCGACAGGAAAATGATCGTTTTTCAAACGGTCTCCAAATTCAATGAAATTAGTTTTGTTGAGACTATATCATCAAAACTTAGCTAGATTTATCTTTTGGGAAATTTTGGGATCGGTATGTGGCCCTGGTAAATGAAAATGTACGTTTAAATTTAAAATATATTCATTTATATTTTAATTTTGATAAAAACCTATTGAAACGGCAAAATTAGCTTACGAAACATATCCCATTGTGTCCGGAATGGGGGTATTACGTTAGGGGTGAGAGTCGTTGAGCTGAGTTTGTAGGAACAAACACGTATTTTTGGAATTATATATATTCCGACCGATCAGAAAATTTATATAAAAAAATAATAAAACCGCGTCCTTTCTCTCTCCCCGCTCCTCCGATAAACGGCGAAAGTTGTCGAATCCTTCCCCCTCATTTTTCTCTCAATCCAGGCTATGAAATCAGGAGCTCCTGAAGGAAAAAACGTAGTACTCTTCTTCCTCTACAAATCCATACAAATGTGGTCCTCCATCGTTGAATAATTTGTTCGAACCAACACTCCAAAGTCACGCCGGTTCATGGAGTTTTCTGGCCACCTCGGCAGTGCGAGTTGGTCCCGTCTTCTGGTGTGGGAAGCTCTCTCCAAGCTCTACGATGTGGAGCAATCCGATCTTGGCCAAGCTTCGCGGTTGGAGCGAAAATTGCAGACCTAGTTTCGAAGGAAATGGGTTAAACTGCGGTCGCGGTTTCTGATGTAGGAAAAGGTAATAATTTATTTAATTAATTTAATAATTAATCTTCAGAATGTAATTAACTCAAATAAAGATGTAACTTTTTCATACGAGGTCCAAGTCGTGTGAAACTGGATCCGTTGAGATCGTGGAGCCGAGAGCTTCGCAATAAAACTGACCGGGTCCAATTTGGAGCACGTTAAAATTTCGGGCAAACTCAAATCCAAACTGTCCAAAAATTCAGAAATAAAACTTGCGGAGTGGAACCCAAAGTGAGAACTCCTTCTAACTCTAATTACTTTACAGTTAAATATATACTAGGATGCAGGCGGTGCTTAGCAGCACCCGATACCATTTATTGTACAAATCATGGATGTTTGTTTGAATTGATTGTACTGTGTATGTTGATTGTATATTCATGTGTAGAATAAAATATTTGAACAATAAAAATATCATTTTTATTGTATATATGAACTGCATAAAATATTCATGTGTAGAATAAAATATTTGAACAATAAGTATCATTTTTATTGTATATATGAACTGTATAAAATATTCATGTGTTGAATTAAATATTCATAAACAAATCGGACGATTTGTTTATGTACACCCATTTATCTGATACTGATTGGGACGATAAATTTTACACATCGCCCAACAGCACAAATAATAACCAGTATTTGTTGTTTGAAAACCCCACACGGGTATTGGGATGATAATTTGACATACACTGATCCCAATAATTAGTGGTATGTTAATCGATGAGTTGACAGGCTGTGATGAGCGTTATTTATTTATTTTTAATGCCTATACAGTTGTAAATTACACTCTGGATGATGGTTGATTGTGTATCATTGTTGTTATATACATGTGTTGTGTGAAATCCATATAAATAACATTATATGGTAATTGATTTGGTCTAATTCCAATTTAGGAATAATGAATATTTTAAAATAGACAAATATTTTAAAATAGCGAATATTTTAAAATAATATTTTGAGAAGGATTAAAATATGGTTTTGATGTCCGATTTGGGATGGACACGGTAATATTGAAATATATGAAGCCGTGTTGATTAGATTTGCGCCATTTTGATGTGAATGAAATTTATATAAATTTTATTCATTTTTATAATGAAAATCGAAAAGGAAAAGATTTCAAAATTTGATATTTTGAAAATATGATCATTTAAATATTATAATGATAAGGAGTATTCAATTTTGATTTAAAATTGAAATGAAAGTGGGAATTGATTTTAGAACGAATTTATACAATACGTTTTGAGCGAAATATATTATATATATATAATATAATGGCCTGAATAGAACGCGTCGCACCGTTCGCGAATTTCGACCATTGACATTACAGGAGATCCGACCATTGGATTCTCCTAAAATTGGAACCGTTGGGTTCGTATTAAAAAGAGCTTTCCAAAGAATACAAGAGATTTGAAATCTAATGGTTGGAATTGGAATTATGTCCAAATCAAATTTGGAAAAGGTCATTGTAAGTGCAGTTCGATGACCGTTTATGAAAATTGACTGAAAGGGCCTTAATAGAATTATTAATAATTTGTGTAAAATCATATTAAATGATTTGGAAAGAATTTGGACGAAAAATTCCATACTTGAAAAGATAAAAATATTTTTTTATCGAAATGAACTAGTTATTAACTAAAATTATAATCCAATTATTTTTAAATAAATGAATTGGATTGGGAATGGGTTTTAATATAACCAAAAATTTCCAATATAACAATTGGAATGGATTTGAATGGAAATCATCTTCGGAATATTTCAATGTTGGATTTCGTGATTATACAGATATTGTTATGGAAATTTGGAAGATATATTTATATCGTTATTTCCAATAGGATGTTTGTTGGTTTCAGAATTTGATATTGAATATAAGCTGATATAATTTCTATTCAGAGCCTTGTATTTAATATCAAATGGGATTTTGGGTTTGTCGTCAACGATGTCTTAAATAACACTATTCTTAAACCCAGTTGAGAAAAGAATTAATATTTAATTTAAGATTTATTGAAGTTATCCAATTAATTTATATTTAATTGGAATTGAATAAAAGAATTGGATTTTTGGGTTTATCGTGAACTGTGTTTTAAATAACACTTGTTCTTTAACCCAATTAACAGTGAAATATGATTTGGAATTTATAAATCTTTTTATTAATATTTAATGGAAACTTTCCTAAGTAAAGTTTTCCAGTTTAATAAAACAAATTGGAACAAAATGGAATTCAATTTGATAATAATCGAAGTGAGCTTCTGTGGAGGAAGACTGTTACTATATATGGAATTTAAAAAGCTTTCCCGTTATTCCATTTATATTATTAGTCGGATACAGAAATTGATATCTGTTTTTCCGTGAAGATTCTTTAATTAATGGAATGAGATTTGGGTTTATCGTGAACTGTGTTTTAAATGACATTAGTTCTTTAACCCAGTTAAAGACAGGATTACATGTATAACATTGTATTTCAAACTGTATGGTTGATCTCTGCTAAATATATATATCTGTTTGTTGGCGGAGAATTTATTCTCTTGCTTAGCACCCTTCTCTAAGACATACAAGCTTAGAAGTTATATATCGGCAGAAATCATTGGTACAGTGTAGATTGTCGATGCGGCATGTTTGATTTCCCAAAGTTAAATAATCATTAATATTGATTTTTGGGAAGATTAAAAATAAGTGGATTTTTAATGAATCTTTAATTAGATTGAAAAGTGAATGAGGTAATTTAAATTATCGAATTTGGGAAATGATCGAGAATGGAGTACCACCAGTTTTACTCCAAGAGATAGTTAAATCTTTAATTAGATTTGAACGGAAAATGGTTATTAACTTTATCGATAACACAGTGGTGTTAGATATGGAGTATCACCAGTTTTTCTCCATGGGATGAATAGGTTGGGATTGGGATAATAAAAGAAATGATTACTTCGGTATGGTTCGATAATCCCGACTAGTTGGATAACCCTTAATTTGGATTAAATTTGAAAAGATAATGAAATCTTTTGAATTGATATCCAAAGGAAGATTAAAGAATAAATTTAAAGTATTTATCTTTGATAAAATTAATGGGAACCTTTCCCAAATAAAATGAATATTTAAATAAAAGAATATTCAGAATTGGAATGAGGCGTATGTTGTGTTTTTATAGCACTTGTTTATAAAATATGCGAATTATTCAGAAAGGCCGGGTTTATACCCATTCCGAATAACTGATTCGATGGTAAGTCAACGATGAAGATGGTGGTTGAAGACCAGAGGTCTTCACATCATTTGGATGATTACCGATGTCTTGATTAGGCTGTACACCCAAGACAAGGTAATAAGTGGTGATCGTCCAGACGTACGTGGAGATCGACCGCATATGCGAGGACTTCTCTCCTATATTGGACACGAGACGAGGAATAAGGTGCCTCCGGTTTCGTTCAGACCCAGAATGAACTATTAAATGGATGTTGGTTGATCTCTATTAAATATATATCTATTTGGTGGCAGATAATTTATTCTCTTGCTTAACACCCATCTCCGAGATATACGAGCTCAGAGGTTATATATCATAGACATTAGTTGCATGGCGTGAATTGTCAGTGTGGCATGTTGAGATGCAAATGGTCAAGGCTTCTATTGAAAAGCAGAGTCTTGTGGTTGATGATCAAAGCACGCCCTTAAACGACATAGCTTTGTGTATAGTTAGCTTTGTGTATAGCGTTAATTCGTGAGCCTCACACCTCGGTATGAGTCAAAAACGGGATAAGGGATGCAGTGAGAACATGATGTTTCTTTCTAGCTATGGGTGGTGTTATGGTATGGAGCCCATACATTTATTATACTTTTACCTATGTGGATGATGGACAATGAGGCGCCTCAGATATATCTGTTACAACGGAGCTGATGGATAGGTCCTATAGGACCGGGAAATGTGCGTGCAGGAATAATTAATCCTCAAATGTAAGGGAGGACCGACACTGTAGGATCCAAGGGTTGCCCAGAGTGTGTAGTCCTGAGTCATTTGATAGTGATGGCACAAAACATGATTTCATTATGCAGTTGTGAGATTATCAGGAAGTAAGTTAGAGAAGTAAGAATGTAGTAGTATTTGTGCTTAAATTGAGGATTAAGTCAGTTGTAACTAATCGTTCTTCTCAGGATGATAATGGAAACCATGGCTAGTACTTTTGAATAAGATGTGGTAGACGTGAAGTAGTATAGATGTGCAAGTTTTATGCACGCAATAGAGGGATAGGATCAAACAGATCTCATCATTGATCTTGTTGTATATTATCTCTTATTTATTTCTATTTGTTTCAGTTTATGTACTTCATGTTATATTTTCGATTTATGTTTGTTGCCTTTGTGATTCAATATGTTAGTAACCTGTCTATGTACTGCTAGTTAAAAAGTTAATAACAAGTATACCAGGTTTCAAATACACACATATACATAAATATACACACACATTTACCTATATAATTATTTTCGATCTTAAAGCTTCAAACGACCATAACTTTTCTGTTTGAATTTTGATCGGAAAACACTATACATTTAAATTGATTCGAAAATCGCTACAAATATTATGGTCAAGTTCCAACATTTTTAGAATGTTCATTTTTATCCTTTTCAAATTTTATCAATTAAATTTATTTTAATTAATTTTTTAAAACTATTGGGCATTATGGAAGATATGCTCACATGTTTCTAGTTCTCTAGCTACACCCCGTATTTTCTGTAAACGTTAATGTAACAAATCAAAGTATACTTAATTTTTAAGAGAAGAATTAAGGGAAACAGGTTATGCCATTGCGTTCGCCTCGGAATTCTGCTTGAGATAGAGTCCGTGTTTGCGTGAATCGGACTTCGTATGAAGAAGTTATGGCCTTCGGAAGTTTCAGCTCAAATTTAAAAAACAGTTCAGTTCAAATTCAAAACAGACAGCCAGGCTGGGTGGGAAATTTCCCGCCTAGGACCCAAGTCGACTAAGGGGTCGACATGGGTACCCAGGTCGACCAGGGGGTCAACCCGGGGGTCGACCTAGGGGTCGACCTACCTTGGTTCGGCCAGACCAGATCTACAACGAATTTTTGGTTTGTGCTGTGTCATTAGGGCTACGTGGTAACTCCTGATTGGTCTGATGACGATTTTTGATGAGTTGGACGAACCTGGTGGCTTCTATGATGATCTAAGGGCTCTAGAACACTCTCTACACCTATGAAAGAATGCCTAGACCTAAGGTTTCTCCACACAAATTCTTTTGGGCGTCTACATGCTGTTTCTCTCTCGCCTCCACCATTAAAATAAATCTTATTCTCCATTAAAACAAGTTATAGTTCTTCTTCAAATTAGAGATTCAAATCAAGTTAAAGCTTCAAGTTGGACCATAGGCATTCCGCTTCAAGCAATGTCACTCGAATCATAGCAAATCGCCTTTTCTAGACCGATCACTGTAAGTTCGGTTATTCCTTAGATTTGAACGTGTAATTGGAATTGTGAATGAAATGAATCAAAATACAGAACTATACCAATTTGCAGGTTAATTATATTTGATTCGTGCTTATGTCAAATCGAAAGTTATCTATGCATTTGGATCTGATTTACGACTATGACTATGAGACTTTTGCCTAAGACTATGACTATGAAACTGTTATCTATGAAGCTATTGCCTATGACTATGACTATGAGACTTTTGCCTAAGACTATGACTATGAAACTATTGCCTATGAAGCTATTGCCTATGACTATGACTGTGACTATGACTATGAGACCTTTGTCCAAGACTATGGCCATGAACTTTCGCCTATGAAATTATTGCTGACGACTATGAATCATAACTATGAGACTATTGCCTATGACATTGGTTAAGAAATTATTGTGATTAGTCGCCCATGACTATTGTGGTTAATTGCCTATGACTATTGTAGTTAGTTGCTTATGACTATTCCCATTGTTACAATTAACTAATCATGTTGTACCTTGAACTGGAATTATGTTGGACCAAATCACCTATGCCTATTCCCTTGATTATATGGATCTCATATTTAGTGTATAACTTGGCTAGTTTATTACTATTCACTATTATGTACATCGAACCTGTTGGAGCCATTATTTTTGCATGCCTAATCTTTTATATCAATTCTTGTGCTTATCCCCTATTCCTTTTGATTAGTGCCATTTCATGAGTACATAGGAAACTTATGGAATCATGTTATACGTACGATTATGATGTGGGGATTGGGTGTAGCTTAATTAAGTTAATTTGGCATAATAAATATGTTGGCATAATCTAAATTTTCTATAATAGTGAATGATTCACATGCATATTAGACTTGGGCATAAATTGATAATTAAATTGGCCGTAAAGGGTGTAATTGGCGTGTAAACCAAGTTTTGGACATAAACGGCAAACTAGTATATTAAATCTAATTTTGACATGAACCGTAAATTGGAATATTAATCTAGATTGGGCATGAATTGTAAAAGGGGAATATTGAATCTAAATTGGTTTAAACTGCAAGTTGGGTTAATTGATTGGTAAATAAAGTTTTGGGCATAGAATATAAGTATGTTAATTTGCATGACAGTTGAATATGATCTAGGCTGAATTGATTTACGGAAAATTTACATAAATAGTAAATATGTAAATTTAAACGAATACGCCTAACCCGAGGTTAGACTGAGTTGCTGTGTAAAACTGCCTGTAACCGACCGGAACATCCAGTGACCACAACAATACCTGTCTAATGTGGGTGGTTAGTGCATCAAGCCCAGAAAGACCCGAGGTTAGACTGAGTTGTGGTGTAAACCTGCCCGGAACCGACCGGCACATCCAGTAACCACAACAATATATGTCTAATGTGAGTGGTTGGTGCTTTAATTAATTAATTAAGGCTCATGAATAAATCAAGCAAGAAATGGTGAGGTTAAATAATTAGGGAAACACTTAACCGTAATAACATGTTAACAAAGACAATAAGGGTGGGGTTAAGTAATCGAGAAAACACTTAGCCAATTCAACATGTTAACTAGACAAGGTTGATAGGGGTCAAGTTAATTTGGACACTTAACCAACTTAACATGTTAACAAGGCAAGATTTGTGGGGGGTTAAGTAACTAAGGGAACACTTAACCATAATAACATGTTAATTAGACAAGTGGGTAAGGTGAAGTAAGTGTTTAACATGCTAACTAGACTAGATGGCGAGGTTAAATAAATTTAGAACACTTAACCGTCATAACATGTTAACTAGGCAAGTAGGTGAGGTTAAGTAAAATTAGAACACTTAACTGTCATAACATGTTAATTAGACAAATGGGTGAGGTTAAGTTAATAGGACACACTTAACCAATATATATATATATATAACATGATGTGGGATAGGGTTAAGTAACACAAGAGGAGCACTTAACCAATATATATATATATATATATATATTTATAACATGACATGTGATAGGGGTTAAGTAACACAAGGGGAACACTTAACCAATATATATATATATATATATATATATATATATATATATATATATAACATGATGTGTGGGCAGGTTAAGTTAACTTGAATGAATGGATAACACTTAACCAAGAATATATATCAACTTGAATCAGTGGGAGGGTTAAGTACATATTAGGTTGGTGGGTAATATTAGTAATATAGGCCCACAAACTTATCCATTTAATAAACATGCTTGAACCAGCGGAAAGGTTAAATACATATCAGGATCGGTGGGTAATATTAGTACATATAGGCCCACAACTTAACCATTAAATAGACATGCTTGAATCAGTGGGAGGGTTAAGTACATCACGTGTAGGTGGGTAATATTGTGTATATATATGCCCACAAACTTAACCAGCAGGAAATCCTAGTAACGGGTACCCATTTCAGCAGTAACCCACATAGATGTATCACGGTACCCTGAGCTAGGCAAGGTGGGGCCCGATTACTGGGCTGATTATTAGCGGTCAAAATAGCGGCAGGTGGTACGTCAGTGTAGGTTCCGATGGTTTACGGGCGTGCACGTACTCCGGAGTGGAAAAAGCCGGCACTGGGTACTAGTAGTTATACACTGTGCATCTTGAATCGTGTCGGGTCGCTATCATAAGGCTTGATACACCTTATGGCGGGGCCAGCACAGAGTGTCTACACGCAAGAGAGGGTCGACTGACACAGACACATGGAAAATTAACACACCCTAATTGAACCTAGGTCGCGTAAACCCTGAATCCGAGAAGCGTTCAATAGGTAGCATAAACCCCAGTGGCCTTGGGTAGCGTAAACCCTGATTGAATCTAGGAAGCGCTCGAAAGTAAACCTTAGATTAGATCTAGGTAATAAATGGAATCCCCAGAATAGATGTACACCTGAAGGCAACCGCAAATACGGGGATTGGGATCACGTTATCATATGATCATAGATTACTAGTTTGGACACTAGTAGGTAGTGCAGAGATATAGAAATCAATATAACAGGGTAGGTGCAAAGCAGAGAAGGAGTAGAAGCGCATTCAGTTTATCAGTGCATTCAGTTTATCAGTACATTCAGTTTATCGGTGCATTCAGTTTATCTTTCCATATCCCATGCTTACCCCATGTTATCTTGTTACTATGGTTTAGTCTTATATTTAGTTTATTCATGTCATGACCCTTTTCCTCGTTTAAATACTAAGAATCACTGGACTTACCAGACTTTATGTCTGACCTAGTTTGCTTTCGCCTCTTTTCTTCCGTCCCCCCAAGTAGTCAGGGAGGGAAAAGCTCAGCTCATTTTGGGGCCATTACTCTTTCCGAGCTTGAAGATTCTTTGGCGCATTGCTTTGAACTCCATTTACTACTGCTATGGATGGCTCATGCTTTATTGGGGAATATCATTGTCAGTTTGTGCTTCTTATATATTAAACAAGACAGATGCTTTCTTGTAATAAGTATTGGTGTTGTAAAACAATCTTTGTACAAGTTGTTTTAATCAATAAAGGTTATTTATTTTTCGGTGCTTTATTTGTCTGTCTTGTAATTTTTCTGCATCTTGTACTAAAAATGCTCCACCGAAGGTAAGGAATTCCCTTTGTGAGTGACCTTAACTGAGGTGGGGTGTTTCACTTAGTATCAGAGCTGAAGGTTCCCGGAATAGATAAAAAGATTTGGAAAATTATTTTCAAACGATTTTTAAAGAAGCATTTTCAAAATAAAAGTTTTGTTTTAAAGGCATACTCCCCAAAGCCATATCTTTCAACCCTCTGCTTGAATCCTTGTTTCCTTCTTTCTTGAGTCTTCGGGGCTTCTGGCTTTCTGGGAGGTAACCTCATCGCGGCATGGTTCCGTAGGCTCGACAAGACTACAACACTTGTCAAAGGGCAAACAAGTTCCCAACTTCCATCTGTAGCCGTAGCAGTTTCACATACGGCTAATTTTCTTTCGAGCCTTGTAGGATTCTCCATGCGATGGAAGCAACTTTCGAGAGACATGTCAACAAGTTACATAAGGAAGGAAAAGTTGAGAATGAGAGGGTCTGGCTATGGAGCACAACACAAGGATGAAGAACCCATGGATATGGACTTGGTTCACAAAGGAGGGGAGGAAAAAAATAGTAAAACCTAAAACAAGAGGAAGTACCATTATTTTGGTATAACGGGTAGTATAATTGAGGGAAAGGGCAAGAATAAGGGACATGATTTTCCAGAAGGCGAGTGCATGCTCTCACCGCCAGCATACCTAAAAGAGAGGGGCAGTAAGATTTTGGTTGAAAGAGTTTTTCCTTTTTGATTATCCTATTAGTACTCCTTCCGATTTTAGCGCTTCACATCCGTATATATATCTGCTTCCATAGTTGAGTCTCTGCACCCTATATATTGTGTACTAGAGGATCCCATTATAGTCTCAAATCCAATTGCTGGTTCGACCCATTTATCTTTGATTTGTGAGGATTTGAGAATAGCTATATTTATGCTTATGTTTTTGGGCTATGGGTTGATTCTAGGCATGGATTGGTTAGCTGTAATTATGAAATAAGGGTAGATAGACTTTCGAATTGCCTCGAGAATACCCTTGAGATTTCGTATGATCCTAAGGGATCAGTTTGTCTTAGCTAACTAGAATCACTTTACTAATCTATCGACGATTTTCGATCCGTTGGGGTAGTCCATGAGTATGCAAGATGTTTTGACTAGGGTAGGGGTTTTCCCCCTAAAAACTCGAGACAGACTTCCGCATGTATCTAGATGACACTGCAAAACCAGTTATGCGATCAACGATAATTCTGGAGCAAGATTGGCGAGGATAGCCAGAGTCGGTAAAGTGCTCAATTGTTTGGTTGTTTTGCTAGTATCATCTCACATAGATCGTCCAAATTCGAAGGAGGTATCCTTTGGGTGCTTGTCTGATATTGGTTTAGGCCTTTAGGGCTTGTACTTGAGGGATGTCGAGTTCGATTAAGATGGTTTGCGTGAGAAATAAATGGTTGGGGCTGGCACCCTAAGTTAGACTGACCTTAAGAGAGATAATACGCACATAGTAACCATTAGCTTTAGACCCTCAGATTTGCAGCATGATGGATAAGCTAAGTAGAGGAGAGACCTCTAATCATCTTAGGTATATACACTTGGTATCATGATTAACATATCTTTTTCTCGGGAATATAGTTCGACTACATTGGATACCCTCTAGCATAGTAAGTGAGCGAGGTCCTATCTTTACTAGTGGGTTTTGGAATTGGAGGCCAAGAAGCTTCACGATCGTGAAGTTAAATTAGTTAAGGTACAGTGGAGTGAAGCTCAAGAAGATGCGACTTAAAAGACTGAAGACCAGATACGCACATCATACCCTTTTTGAGGGTATATCCTTGATTCCACTTTCTCTGAAATGTTTATCTTTTAAATATATCCCCTAGGTCGTATCTTCGATCCTTAGGTAGAAGCCAACGGATGTAAACATGTATTTGAAACATGTTATGATTGATGGTTGCAGGTGGTTGCCAGTGGTTGCTAGTGGTTGCTCGTGGATGCATATACACACATTAGGCACTAGATTGACTCAGTCACTTTCATGTTTTCATATGCATATATGTATTTGTATATGGATTAAAACTTGATGTGTTATCATATGGATGTTGCAGATGGATGAATGAATATGCACGCATATAGTACTTACATGAATAGGGATAATTTCATACATGATGGACTCATGGCACTGACATAATTCGCATTAAGGAGGTCAACTCAATCAGTAGACCGCCTGATTTTACATTAGATAAGGACATGTACACACACTATGCATAGAATCATGAAAACATTAGAAATCCTTTTAGGGACAATGGATGCCTGTGATTGAATGGTTGAGTAGATGGATGCTGGATGTTAGGATACATTCTTCTTAACTTGAAGATTTCGGGGACGAAATCCTTTAAGGAGGGGAGAATATAACACCCCGTATTTTCTGTAAACGTTAATGTAACAAATCAAAGTATACTTAATTTTTAAGAGAAGAATTAAGGGAAACAGGTTATTCCATTGCGTTCATCTCGGAATTCTGCTTGAGATAGAGTCCGAGTTTGCGTGAATCGGACTTCGTATGAAGAAGTTATGGCCTTCGGAAGTTTCAGCTCAAATTAAAAAAACAGCTCAGTTCAAATTCAAAACACACAGCCAGGCTGGGCGGGAAATTTCCCGCCTAGGACCCAAGTCGACTAGGGGGTCGACCTACCATGGTTCGGCCAGACCAGATCTACAATGAATTTTTGGCTTGTGTTGTGTCATTAGGGCTACGTGGTAACTCCTGATTGGTCTGATGACGATTTTTGATGTGTTGGACGGACCTGGTGGCTTCTATGATGATCTAAGGGCTCTAAAACACTCTTTACACTATAAAAGAATGCCTAGACCTAAGGTTTCTCCACACAAATTCTTTTAGGTGTGTACATGTTGTTTCTCTCTAGCCTCCACCATTAAAATAAATCTTATTCTCAATTAAAACAAGTTATAGTTCTTCTTCAAATTGGAGATTCAAATCAAGTTAAAGCTATAAGTTGGACCATAGGCATTCCGCTTCAAGCAACGTAACTTGAATCATAGCAAATCGCCTTTTCTAGACCGATCACTGTAAGTTCGGTTATTCCTTAGATTTGAACGTGCAATTGGAATTGTGAATGAAATGAATCAAAATATAGAACTATACCAATTTGAAAGTTAATTATCTTTGATTCGTGCTTATTTCAAATAGAAAGTTATCTATGCATTTGGATCTGATTTACGACTATGACTATGAGACTTTTGCCTAAGACTATGACTATGAAACTGTTATCTATGAAGCTATTGCCTATGACTATGACTATGAGACTTTTGCCTAAGACTATGACTATGAAACTATTGCTTATGAAGCTATTGCCTATGACTATGACTATGATTATGAGATCTTTGTCTAAGACTATGGCCATAAACTGTCGCCTATGAAATTATTGCCTACGACTATGAATCATAACTATGAGACTATTGCCTATGACATTGGTTAAGAAATTATTGTGATTAGTCGCCCATGACTATTGTGGTTAATTTCCTATGACTATTGTAGTTAGTTGCTTATGACTATTCCCATTGTTACAATTAACCGATCATGTTGTACCTTGAACTGGGATTATGTTGGACCAAATCACCTATGCATATTCCCTTGATTATGTGGATCTCATATTTAGTGTATAACTTGGCTAGTTTATTACTATTCACTATTATGTACATTGAACCTGTTGGAGCCATTATTTTTGCATGCTTAATCTTTTATATCAATTCTTGTGCTTATCCCCTATTCCTTTTGATTAGTGCCATTTCATGAGTACATAGAAATCTTATGGAATCATGTTATACGTACGATTATGATGAGGTAATTGGGCGTAGCTTAATTAAGTTAATTTGGCATAATAAATATGTTGGCATAATCTAAATTTGCTATACTAGTGAATGATTTACATGCATATTAGACTTGGGCATAAATTGATAAATTAAATTGGCCGCAAAGGGTGTAATTGGCGTGTAAACCAAGTTTTGGACATAAACGGTAAACTAGAATATTAAATCTAGTTTTGACATGAACCGTAAATTGGAATATTAATCTAGATTGGGCATGAATTGTAAAAGGGGAATATTAAATCTAAACTGGTATAAACTGCAAGTTAGGTTAATTGATTGGTAAATCAAGTTTTGGGCATAGAATAAAAGTATGTTAATTTGCATGACATTTAAATATGATCTAGGCTAAATTGATTTACGGAAAATTTACATAAATAGTAAATATGTAAATTTAGACGAATATGCCTAACCCGAGGTTAGACTGAGTTGTGGTGTAAAACTGCCCGGAACCGACCGACACATCCAGTGACCACAACAATACCTGTCTAATGGTTGTGGTTAGTGCATCAAGCCTAGAAAGACCCAAGGTTAGACTGAGTTGTGGTGTAAACCTTCCCGGAACCGACCGACACATCCAGTAACCACAACAATATCTGTCTAATGTGAGTGGTTGGTTCTTTAATTAATTAATTAAGGCTCATGAATAAATCAAGCTGAAAAAGGTGAGGTTAAGTAATTGGGGAAACACTTAACCGTAATAACATGTTAACAAAGACAAGAAGGGTGGGGTTAAGTAATCGAGAAAACACTTAGCCAATTCAACATGTTAACTAGACAAGGTTGATAGGGGTCAAGTTAATTTGGACACTTAACCAACTTAACATGTTAACAAAGCAAGATTTGTGGGGGGTTGAGTAACTAAAGGAACACTTAACCATAATAACATGTTAACTAGACAAGTGGGTGAGGTGAAGTAAGCGTTTAACATGCTAACTAGACTAGTTGGTGAGGTTAATAAAATTTAGAACACTTAACCGTCATAACATGTTAACTAGGCAAGTGGGTGAGGTTAAGTAAAATTAGAACACTTAACTGTCATAACATGTTAATTAGACAAGTGGGTGAGGTTAAGTTAATAGGTTGCACTTAACCAATATATATACATATATATATATATATATATAACATGATGTGGGATAGGGTTAAGTAACACAAGAGGAACACTTAACCAATATATATATATATATATAACATGATATGTGATAGGGGTTAAGTAACACAAGGGGAACACTTAACCAATATATATATATATATAACATGATGTGTAGGCAGGTTAAGTTAACTTGAATGAATGGATAACACTTAACCAAGAATATATATCAACTTGAATCAGTAGGAGGGTTAAGTACATATTAGGTTGGTGGGTAATATTAGTAATATAGGCCCACAAACTTAACCATTTAATAAACATACGTGAACCAGCGGAAAGGTTAAGTACATATCGGGATCAGTGGGTAATATTAGTACATATAGGCCCACAACTTAACCATTAAATAGACATGCTTGAATCGGTGGGAGGGTTAAGTACATCACGTGTAAGTGGGTAATATTAGTACATATAGGCCCACAACTTAACCATTAAATAGACATGCTTGAATCGGTGGGAGGTTAAGTACATCACGTGTAGGTGGGTAATATTGTGTATATATAGGCCCACAAACTTAACCAGTAGGAAATCCTAGTAACGGGGACCCATTTCAGCAGTAACCCACATAGATGTATCACGGTACCCTGAGCTAGGCAGGGTGGGGCAGGATCCTGGCTTACAGTTGGAGCTATATTCGAAACGCTTTGTATCCGTGTATTTATTACAGTTGTGTTATGTATTATTTTTCTGCTGCTATGTAATGTATTTTAATCTCTGATATTTTCCAATGTGCAATATTTATTCATACTCTGTCATTTTCTTGTACTCTGATGTAAATTGTTGTAATAAGCAATGAAATGATCTATTGTTTGCATTCTGATTTGTCATGTTCTCAACTCAATTCGGGCTTTCCCGTAAGGGCGAGTTTGGGTCGTTTCAAAAGAATTTGATTTAAGTAATGAAATCGAGCCCAACTTTTATATTGTTTTAAAATAAGTTGAAATCAAGAATACAGTGTCAAAAGTTTAAACATGGTTTGAATTATTTTTTGGATTTGGATTTAAGGATAAGCCGAACTTGGAAACATGGGTAAGTGGTTTGGACTGGACTATCTTGGATTATTTGAAACTGGTATTATTCTATATTAAACTATTTCAAATTATATTATTAAAATTTAATTATTACTTTAAAACTATTATATAATATAACTTAATTTCTATACCTTTTATAATTGTTACAATTATATTATTTTATTTTAAATTTAACTATTATTTATTTTATAATTATTTAAAATCAAATTATTTATATAAATATAATTATTTTTAAATAAAACTATTTAATATTATATTAATTATTTCACATAAAGGTTGTTTCGATTCGAGCTATTGGATCTGAAATGTTAATATAATTTTTTTCGAATAATGACAATTGAGGTATAGGAATGTGAAATCAAAATATAATTTTGCAAATAAACTGTTTTGTATATTTGAAATCTGAATTTTGAACTTAACCGAATAATGAGTTGATTTGAATTATAATTTATGAACCCAACCAAATAATGAATTGATTTGGATTATGATTTATGACACTGAAATATTTGAATATAATTATTTGTATTTGTATATAAACTAGTATTGTTATTACTTGATTTATGATATTTTAAATATGATTTCAAATATAAGTGACCATGGTGTGAAATAAGCATCTGGTTGTTAAAGAGCCCAGATTCTATATTAACATACTCTATGTCAATACCAATACCGCTTTAACAAGTGTACACGTGGTGGAGAATCCAGAACGAAGTAGGTTGGTATAGCGAACACTACTGGAATGAAGTTAGAGAACGACGGTGATAACCTTGACTTCGGGTCATAATTAAAATGACTAAAATAGGAGCCAGACTAAGGCTAGTTGAGTTAGCTCCTCTTAACTACATGCTTCTTCGATACCATTTATTACTTTGTGATTTGATTGAGGCCATTTGATGTTGGGATTATTGTTCGAGGTGGGTGGTAGTTATGTCAATGCGTGGCACCAGCTTGGGTCCGCCATCCGGTAGAATCCTACCATTGGGTATAGCCTCAGTGCCTTGTCATAATATCTTGATCAAGCCCCATATGGATTTTATTTGTGTCGTTAGGTGCACTTTAATCCTACTAGTTTACATTGGGTTTATGCTATTGTATAGACTATGACATTATAAGTGATGTAAAGGTAAAATGTAATCCCTCTTATGCTATTTTCAATATTTGTTTAGAAAAGCTAACCAGTTTTATAGTGGCACAACCACTTTCATTACAATAAGTAATGAAACAACGAGTTACAAGAGCTAGATACAACATCTAACCACTTTCGCTATTTTCCATATTATATTTAACCATATACATTATTATAATAGCGTATTGTATTATTTAATATCCAGTTTAACAGAACCTTAAAGAATGGAATTCCAAACATTGTTTAATTTGCTTGTGCATTTCATTTGAGCATTTCCCTTGAGTTGATTCACTATTTAGAATGTTAATCCTGGCTCGAGTGTTTTATTTTTGACTTTATGCTCGGATCAGACTGAGGAATTAAGCTCCGACGATTCATCATTTTCAGAGTTGGACATCTATTGGAGATTCATCTTATCATCTATTAGCTACTGCTATCTTAGTGTTTCTTTTATTCTATTTCTATCACTTGCTTATACACTAGGAATTTGATATTTTTCTAATGTATTAGATTATAACTCTGATATTATGCATTTTGATTTCGAGATTTTGTGATTAGTAGCTTCACGAACTACTAAGCTATTTATTACATTGCGAATTATTCTACTATTTTTTCTTTGATTTGTCTGTGCCCTATGATTTGATTTTTTAAACCCCATAGCTAAAGCAGTCCGTTGTTTTGAACGATTTGAGTTAATTTTCTTATCGACTTGAATGGTATAAAAAACGAGTCATTGCAATAACAGTCCATTAATTCGAACACACTTACCATTGAGGGATTCCTTCATCAAAGACCGTATGAACGGAGGCAACAACATCATAAAACATAAATTTAAGGAACACAAGCCCCTTCCGCTTCCACCGAAAGTTGTCGAGGTAAAAGCCTTTGTTCTTTTCAAAGTTATCGGTTAAAATCTTTCTTCATAAAATAATTCTTTTATAGAAAAATGTAACGAATGGGATTTTTGACCTTCAAATCGACAATAATCCACACATGTCGACTCAAAAAAGTCAAAATACAAACAGTAATTGAGGTAAATATATATGTATATATAAAACCTCTTTCCTCTCCCATAGGGAGAGGAATGGAGATTCACCTATATCTTTCAAGAACCGTTTCATACATCTTCCTCTGGAGATAAATTCAACAGCAATTTGAAGCAGCCCTGGAAATTTGAGTTCTTCGTGTCAACCTTTGCCTCTCCGAACGCAGCCTCTCCTTTCAAACAGATTTTGGAAGTTTTCTCACTGAGAATCAAGCCATTAATTTGGGATAATGTTTGACTTAGATCTGGTCTTTGAAAGGTAAGATCTGTTCGACTTGGAGTAATTCATACTCAGTTTGAATACTCATGTTTCGGGTATGCTTCAATTTAGTGGGGATTTGATTCCTTCAAAAATAATGATTACCATGAAGCTATATTTGAAAATTGTTTTACTGTTCAACATGTAAAATGAGCCATTTGTTTCTGTCTGCACGATTGTCTCATGCAGTTCTTTCTGTGGAAAATGTTTTGCACTTTTAGATGTAAAACGAGCCACTGTTCTGGTTTACCAACGTTCGATATTGGATTCACTGGCCTAATAATTTTCGGAATTTCTAAAGGTGAATATGTGATCTATTCTTCTCCCTTAAGCCGATTGCTGAATTCTAGTTTGATTACACCCAGTTTCAGATTTATATTCATATCTAATTTTCGTATGAAGTTGATGAATTAGTTTTTATGTGACCAACACAGTCTCTGTAATTGGTAATCTTATGTGCTTTAAAGATTCTCTGCCTTGGTTTTTATGTGACCAACCAAGGCATTTTTAGTTTTTCAGTGAAATCAATTACATTTCCAATTCCATGCCGAATATTGGGAAGATGAAGTTCTGCCCAACCGATCAGGAACTGGATTTCAATTCTATTTTTTTGTGATGTGCTTTAGTATTACTCTCCGTCGAATTTATAAATTCCAGTCTTTTTGGTATCCTTGTGACTTATTTCTAGATAGTTACGGTGATGGTTTACGGCAGAATCAAAGTTAATGTCTTTAGCCATTTTTAAGATTGCTGATCAAAAGCATGTGTATCAAATTAATGGTTTTGACTAGGTTGACGAAGAAATGTTCATGGATGTTGCTTGGTTCTAAACATAAGATTTTCAGTACTACGGTATCAGTTATTTAAACAATATAATGATAGATGATTGTGTGGAGAAGATAAGTGGTTATCGATGATGCGTGGTGACTAGTGCTTACTTGCTGCATGTGTAATGATCATAGGTACTGAACTTATGGAGCATGACCTGTTTTTCGATGTTTAAGTAGTGAAGAATAGAGGTCCTTATCATGGGTGCCTAGTATCAAATAGTTTTGATTTATGGACGTGTGGGCATATCGCAAATATTTTGGTTCAGGACAATTACAGCCATATTAGGGTTTTTCGATGCTAATAGAAACTTATTTTATGGTTGAAGTGCAGAGGGTTCACACTTATAGGCTTCTGAAATAACACTTCAGTTTGGGTCTTATTTTAGTTTATCTCATTCTATTCCAAAGTGTATTTTAGTTTTTTGTACCTTGTTTTACATATGCTTGTTTTGTAGCTATGTACTATTATTCCAATAGTTAATAAAAGCGTACCAATTTTCAAAAAAATATAAGATAAAAGAAGAAAAACAATCATAGAATCTCACAGCAGAAGGTTAAAATATAATATATATAAATAGCAATTCATAAAGCTGTTAAAATATGCATTTGATTACGTTACAACGATTAGCAGAGTTAAACTATCATAAAACATACAAACGCAGCGAAATAATACTAATAAGTATGTCAATCAGGTTCCAACTTTGTATTCATAACAAGGTCTTTGCTAATTGAAGACTCGACTGACCGAGCACAAAAGAATAGACAAAAATACTTGGACCAGAACTGAAATATTCTCATATCAGTCAATCAAAACCATGTAACAATATGAGTGTCATAGAGTTAGAGATGCTTATGGTAATTCACACCTCATATTTAATTGTGTTCATGAGTGCGATAACTTAAGAGATGTTCCTATAGTCTATACAGTACAATACGCTGTTATAACAGTGTCTATTTAATAAAGTAAGATAGTAAAATAGCGTAACTGGGATTATCATTATTACCCTTACACTGTTTATATATTCATGTAGTCTATACAGTATTATAAGCCCCTCTAACTCGGGGGATACTCAGGGAGCACTCCGTAGGTACGTTACAAACCAAACTTGTTGTAGAATCGCATATGGCATGTGACACGACACGATGAGGCAATGCCAGGGTGGATACACCATTTGCAGAGTTGGAATGGTGGTAATGCATAATAGCTACAATCCCCCACCTCGAGAAACACTCTCATAACCAAAATCGATGCATGACCACCAATCACATCACTAAAGTAATAAAAGAGTATCGATGAAGCATGCTCGATAAGAGGAATGACCTTACCTGGTATCGGCGTGGTTCCTGCTTTAATCACATCAAGCTGACTCACAGGAGTTAGGGTCATGTTAGTATCTCATATTAGAATCGTCCACCAAACCATCTTACTTCGTTCTGGATTCTCCACCACGTTCAGGGTTGTAAAAGTGGCTTTTGGTATTGCCAAAGAGTATGACAATATCTGATCCAGGTCTCTTCAATAACCAAATGTTTATTTCACAACGTTTGGCTTTAACACTTCAAAATTGTTCATATTGCATATTAAAATATCAGATTTTGCTTTAAAACAATTTCCTATTCAAATTAGAATATACCTTCATATTTAAAACCAAACTTAGGATCATAAAAAAATTCAAAATTTAATATGCAATACCAAGGAATGCTAAGTCGTATTCTGCTTCTTTGTTTCGATCCCTACCAAGGAATGCTAGTCATTATAAGCCAATCTATTTTGATATCAAGAAGTACAGTATCTTACCAGATCTAGATAAGGAGGAGGGTTTGAAATACTAGAGCAACCATCTGGTAGGTTTCTTTCTCGGTGGTATGCTACCTTACTCTACTGTTGTGAATTTTCTGAAAGCTCACTGGAAATTGGTTGGGAAATTTAGTGTTAAATCGGATGGTTAGAACTTTTGTTTTCACTTCACTAATGATCTCGTTAGAGCTAAGATTCTTCGATTAGATCAAATTTTCATCAGGGGTCGAATGTTTATCATTTCTTAATGGGATCCTACCATTGGTAGCTCTCAAAGGCAGATCAGAAAGGTTCCTATTTGGATGCAATTTTCTAATATTCCATTATTACTGTGGACTTTGGTTGGAATAAACTGGTTAGCGCGCCATGTAGGCAGATTAATATGTTTTGATTAAAGTACTAAGAAATTGCAGTGCTTTAGATATGCGAAAGCTCTTTGTGGAAATTACTCCAGATGATGATCAGCCGGATTGTTTAGAATTGACATGCTTAAGTGATTGTCCTTCAGTTAAATTAACATATGAATGGAAGCCAAGCATTTGTGTCAGCTATAAATGTTTTGGACATAGTTCAATTTACTAAGGTAAAGGAATTAAAGTAGATGTGTTTGAAGAAATGCATTTTGAAGGATATGGTAATGAGAATCATGAAAACACCGGTTTTAACATGTAGAACTGTTAATATTGATAAGGGTTGGACGAAGGTTATCTCAAAGAAGAAGATATTTCAGAGAAAGACGAATGTGACTAATGAGAAAACAATAGTGACTGATGAGGGAAAAGCTGTAGTGGATGAGGAAATGGCAAGGAATGTTGATGTTGATAAAGGTGGTAAGGTAGATGGTAAAGCTTGTAATATTAATCAAGGTAGCAATGTAAATGTTTCTGGTAGAAATGATATTCGATAAAATGTTGATAGTTCCAAAGAACTTACGGGGGATTTTGGTTTAAAGTTATTATTTAATGAAGAAGAAATTGCTATGGAGAGGTTGAAATCATTTGCAACTAATTCAGGAGCAACTAACTCTTAAGCTACAATGTCTTGCTCATTTAGTTTCAATTTCCAAGCTCCAAATTCTTCGTCTGATAGGAATTTCACTGGTAACACATCGACTTCTCCATATGCTAGGATTGCACCTCCCTTTCACATTATTCTACCCCCAACCAGTAATCTTGCGTCTTCTTTTTATTCTTCATCCCCAGTTACTGGATCTGGGTTAACTTTTCCCAAAGTTATTACACCTATGGCATCAAAGTCCTCTGCTGCACCCTCTGGCTCTATTTCCAAGTCCAAAAGCATCAAGTTGAAAGGCAAGTTTTGTAACACCCCACGTCCATTAATGTCACTCACAAAGGGAATGCATCAATGTCCATGAAGCGTTATTGTTTGTATAGAACAGATAAATTACAAGAATGAATAAATAAAACAACACAGCGGAAGATAAAACTTATTTTATTTCATCATAACTCAAAACGAGTTTACATAAGTAGTTTCCAAAACCATTACAACAGGATCAGTAGTCTTTTACAAAAACTTCAAAGTACATAAAGAAGCAAACACTTGAATAACATAAATGCATAAATCCCCACTGAGCATAAGCAAAGCCATAAAGATGAGAGAGTCCCAAGCGATACATCTACTCTCTTCAAGCAACTGAAAGAAATCGGCACTAAGCTGTAGTATTCCCTCCTTGCAAACCTAAGGGGGGGGTGAAGGAGGAAGAAAAAAGGTGGAAAGAAAAGGGGGTCAGACAAAAAGTCTGGCGAGTGCGATAACTTTAACAATATAATTATCAAAATAACTAGGCTAAGGTATAAGCTGGAAAATAAGGAAATGACTGTGAACAATTGGGTATGACATAACAAAACTAGGAAATAAGATGAACCAAGATATCGTTAAAGGCGCCCCTAATCACTATAAGATAATTATTACACTGCACCACCACTAGTCCCCCTAAAGGTTGATCCCGCCTACAGAACTTAATAATGATAATGGCAGTTCGTGTACCCCTAGCTGCCTTCATAGATGTCGTCTGCCCCTATCTCCACTAGGTGTACATACTACCCTCCCCATTCTAATCACAATATTTATTCATAATATGGTAGTTATACTCCTAGCTGTCTTCATAGGTGCCGTCTGCTGCTATCTCCACTAGGTGTACCTACTACCTTCCCCATTCGATCGACTCCCTAACTCGTAGATACTCGTAGATACTCGTGCTGGCGTGCGGTGTATCACTCCCCAAAGTGGCAACCCGATACAACCAAAAATGCACGACTTATATCTACACGATGCAACAACGTCTTACCTACCAGCCCGGGCCCACACACACATATGAACCCGTTGGACTTGCGTTGCCACCGCTAACCCCTTTTGACCTCTTACAATCAAATCCAGTACACGTGTCCCATCCTCGACTTGGGTCGAGCCCACAAAGATACTTAATGGGTTACTGGTTTGAAAAGGTCCCCTACACAAGCTTTCCCCCTATGCTTGGTCCCCACTAGAATTTCCCACTTAACCCCTCTTATTCATGTCTTCTTACATGTTTCAACTTGGTTAAGTGTTTATAATTATATCCCACATGTCACCCATGTTACTTACTCAACAAATCAACATGTGTTATTGGTTAAGCTTGTCTTAACCCTATCCACTTATCGAATTATTGGTTAAGTTTGTCTTAACCCTACCAGATCAATGTATATTATTGGTTAAGTTTGTCTTAACCCTACCCATTTATCAAATTATTGGTTAAGTTTGTCTTAACCTTATTCACTTATCATTTTATTGGTTAAGCTGGTCTTAACCCTTTTTCTTAGTTTATGATTAGATACTTCTTAGTCCACAGATGCATTGGTTAAGAGAATAAATCCCTAAGTACCAACCCCGAAGACTGAGATCAACATCGGATCGTTACTCAGAGAATCACTCACTCAACCAAATTTCTGTTTGCCATCCATATTTGTCTTTAATCAGCATTAATTAATTATCGAGACACCTAATCGTATTTCACATGCCACCCAAGGCACCCACTTAATTTCACATGCCACCCAAGGCACCCACTTAACCCCTCATGTCCCACTACATGTTTATATGGTTAAGTGTTTCTTAATTCAATAAGACCGTAACCTTATAAAGACCTCCCACATTAGACTGGCATTTGTGGCAGCTGGATTTGCTAGGCGGGTCCGGGCAGTCTTACACCACAAACGAGCCTAACCTCGTGTCTTTACAATTGTTACGCATTTAATTTATGCCTAAGACCTCTCACATTATACTGGCATTTGTGGCAGCCGGATTTGCCGGGCGGGTCCGGGCAGTCTTACACCACAAAAGAGTCTAACCTCGTGTCTTGTGCGATTAATTACACATAATTAATTACCTCCAACTTGAATTAATTTCCCTATTCAAATTGTCAATCAATTACAAATTTAACTATGTCCATAATTGACTCAATTATGTCCATCTATTTATGGTATATAAAATTATACCAATTAACATCACATTTAAGGCATTTATGCCAATTCTCAATATTAAATCTTTTAATATTATCCCATTGCCCCACGTTGTACGTTCGTTCGTTTAACGTAAAATATACGTTAGACTCGAATAATCTAACTTTTGGAATAAAGATAAAACATCACAACATGCATAGAATAAAAACTAGATCTAAACATAAGGGGTGAACTTGCATTTGTGAATAAGGTTTTTCATCCAAAAACTTACATAGGCAAAAGTTACAAACTTGCATAAACTATGGATGTCATAGATCTAATCATAAGGTGTAAACTTGCGTAGGAAATAGTCACAAACTTACATTACATGATTCATACTCCAATATATATATACTTGCATATGTTATTTATACAACATAGACTATGATGTAAACTTGCATCTAACTCACACATGTCATAGCCTAACTTTAGATCTAATTTACACATAAAATAGATGTCATGAAACATGTAAGGTTGTATATGATTCTCACTAACTTGCATATGATTTATATCTAAATTAACCTCTAAACTAACATACATACATATGATTTAACATATGAATTAATTTCAACAACATAACCAAACTAGCATATGAAACATCATTATGAATTGGTTGTACATAAGCCAACAATTAACATGGATTTACAACATAGATGATAACATCACAACTTTACAACATAGATAATAACATCATAGATTTACAACATTGATAATAACATACGTCAATGATTCACAACATAACCATATAATCCAAATCATAGCTCAATCAAATTAAATTGTTAATTATCTTGTTAAAGAAATCGAACTCACAAAAAGAAGGTCTTGCGTTCTGAAATCTGAGTTCTAAAATTGATTTAGCTCGCCTTTGTAGTAGATTCGTTATTGTTTAGATTAGATTTGAATAGAACAGAGTTTATTAGCTTTGATTTCCCTCTAGTTGGCGGCGGCTACTCTAGGTTACAAGAGGATAGCATGACGGCCATGATTCAGATTTTTATTTGATTCTAGGGTTTGAGTCTACCCATGTTTATATAGAATTTCAATTTAATTATACCTGTCGGATGATCTTAGGGTTAATCAAGACCACTCAATCAGGATAGGGTGATACCTCAGCCCTAATGACTCAGCAAGGAGTCACAAAGGACTCATCAATGAGTCACAATATAGATCAGAATGCACCAGAAAGCTGTGCAGGCTTTTTGCTCGGCCTGGGCGCACTAGGGAAGTGCGCCAGTGTATTTTTGTACTGGCGCACTTCCCAAGTGCGCCAGTGCATTTTTTTCCTGGGTTTTCCACCTGACTTCGTTCATCCATATCTCCTTCATCCGGTATCCGTTTTACGCAAACTCGGACTCTATCTTAACCAGAATTCCGAGACGAACACAATGGCGCAACCCGTTTCCTTAATTCTCACGTCTGAGATTAATTATTCTTGAATTTAGTTAATTCGATTATTAAAAAATTCGGGGTGTTACAAGTTCTAGGATGATGTGGAAGAAGGAATCGATTACAAGCAGGAGGATGTCATGCTAATGAATAGCAACATGAAATCCTTTAAACGACATACCAGGATAACCCTTCTCCAGTGTTTGATCCTATCATTAATTGAAACTTTGGTAGTGCTTTCAATGGTGATTATTGCTTAGTGGTGTCTTGGTTTAGAAGAGTTATTCTCTCTTACGAAGTAGGTTCTTAGTGCTGGTAAATGATTAGTAGCTTCGGTTTTTAGTAGTGATACTGTTTTTGATGTTGTTTCGGGTTAGAGTAGTTTTGGTATGTGATCTAATAGCAGAATGTTATTATGGTAGTGATGTTAGTATGGTGATAGACGGGTGATAAGTTTTGGTGTTGAAGGTAATTCTTGAAGACTGTTGATAGAAGAGTGTAGTTGAAGTACTGTGTTGCATTTTGAACTTTAGCCAGTAATACGTATTGATATTAGGGTTTGTAATACCGTGAATAAGATTGTAATAGGTAATATGTTAGGGAGTATTAGGATATATGTGGTCATGTAAATAAAGTAAATTGTGTTAAGTAATAAAAAAAATCGCACTTGCTTTTCAAAAAAAATTCAAAATTTAAAACAATTTGAGTATTTAAAATAATTGAATTTGTTTATATACTGAAATAGTTCAGATACATTCAAAACAGTTTGAAAATAAATAGTTAGTACATAAAAGTTTATATATGTAAATAGTTTAAATCTAAAGATAGGATTTATCAAATTTAGTTAAATACATATAGTTAGATATTAGAGTAGTTTGTAAAATAGATAGTTATCTTCAAAGTAATTTATCAAAAGTAGTTAATATGTATAAGTTAAAATAAAATAGTTTATAAAGTAAAATAGTTATTTAGTGAAATAGTTTATATAAGGGTTAAATAAAATAATTTGAATCAGAATTGTTTCTCCCAAATTTTAAACAAACCGGATATCATATTCCTATTTCAAATCTATTCGAATCAATTTTAAAATTACAATTTGAATCGACTCCTATTTCAAAATCAATTCAATTCAACCCATTGGATTTACATATTTTAAGTTTCAATACTAGACTTCTCATTTTGAATTATCAATTTATGATAATCTTGAGTTTACAATTCAAATATTACTTTAAATCAAATTAATTTGAAGTAAATTTCAAAGATGAGTAAACAATTCAATTTCAGTAGATTCAATCTGTATTCTATTTTGAGTTTTAACTTCAATCACAACATTAACTAATTTCCTTTAACTTTCAAATTTCAATATTCAAAGTTCAAATTCAATGGAAATTAATTTATATGAATCACTTATATTGCGTTTAAAACAACATTTCAAAATTCATTGTTAATTTTTTATTATTTAACATATAGCAAAGTGATACTTAAAATATAGTTTTAGTATTTCAGGAATGGATATATATCATTTCAATCGGAATCGGAGGTCACAGGTATTTATCGTTTCAACCTATATTCTTAATTCATTTCAAAGATTAATCTCGGGTTTATTTGATGCCCGTAATATCTTGGACAAATGGTTGGGATTAATCAACACAAACAAACAATCATACATAAATAAGGTGAATAATAGGGTGTATCACACAATTAAACATTAATATATCAAACATATCAAATCCAAGACATTCATCAAAATTAATTTATCCAAAACTTGGTTGGGTTGACACATGGGTTGACCTGATCACGAACTGGGTTGTCCTAATAACATGTTATTATATTATTATTTTCATTTTAAATTTCAAATTTATGATCACCATTACTTATTCGTTTTAAGTCCGCTTCACACAAACCAAATATCAGTTGAACTAGAAAATCATAATGGACACAATGACGCAATAACGTAACTGTAGCGACTCGAGCTTCCCGGTCGGCCTAAACCGAATAAGAAGGCGGACTGCTTTGAGAATAAAACTAATCAGAATGCAAACAATAGAACATTTCATTGCTTATTGCAACAATTTACATCCGTGTACAAGAATATACAGAGTATGAATAAATAATATACATCAGAAAAATATCAGAGATTAAAATACATTACATAGCAGCGGAAAAATTGTACATAACACAACTGAAAGATATACATGGATACAAAGCTTTCCGAATATAGCTCCAGTTGTAAATCTAGGATCATGTGAAAATAATATCTGCAAAACCAAAACTACTAGCTACCCGTGTGGAAAATATTGGCATCCAGAGTTTAGGTTAAAACAATAAACTCCAGATAAGTTACGGGACTGGTGTGAGAACTAAAACAGTTATTTCAAACTTTACTTTAAAAATAAATTAAATAAAGGGACCTCGCCGTATAACACATAACGGGTTTTCTCCAAGAATACCAGTGCATAAAACAAACAGCGCAATGCTTATTGGAAAAATGAAGCTATTATAAGACTCAGGTCCCATCACACAATGCAACGCAAGCCGATGGATAGATCATTCCCTTATAACAGCCAAACATGCTTGGTACGTTTAAAACAAATCATTTGATACTATTATAAGTGTGTAGTGTTAAAAACAACTTCAAATATAAATGTATCAATTATAGACGACATGGGTACCATATATCATGTCGCCATACTAGGCTCTACAATCAATACCGAAATGTCACGTATTGGAAGTTGGATTCCATCTAGGAGTCGAGGCCAAGGATGGCTCCTCATCGATTCGAGACACTCTAGCAAATGCCTCAGGATCCCCCGCAGTGAACCCTTGGAACGGAGGGACCGGTCAACCCTTATGTTTGTGGATTAATTATTCCTGAACACATGTTTCTCGGTCCTATCGGACCTATCCATCGGCCCCGTAGTTACCGATATATCCGAGGCGCCTCGCTATCCATCATCCACATAGGTAAAAAATATATATAAATGTCTAGGCTTCATACCATGACACCACTTATAGCTAGAAGGAAACGTCGTGCACTCCCAACGGTCCGATATCGTTTATAACTCATACCGAGGTGTGAGGTTCACGAATTAACGCTATACACAAAGCTATGCTACATAATGCCGTGCTTTAAT
Source organism: Allium sativum (assembly GCA_030737875.1). Taxonomy (NCBI): domain Eukaryota; kingdom Viridiplantae; phylum Streptophyta; class Magnoliopsida; order Asparagales; family Amaryllidaceae; genus Allium; species Allium sativum. The sequence goes on along the minus strand of CM060916.1, from coordinate 154,138,172 downwards.
CATGAACCACAAGACTCTGCTTTTCAATAGAAGTCATGATCATTTGCATCTCAGCATGCCACACAGGCAATTCACGCCATGCAACTGATGTCTATCGATTTATAACCTCTAAGCTCATACATCTCAGAGAAGGGTGTAAGCAAGAGCATAAATTCTCTACCACCAAACATATATATATTTAATAGAAATCAATCAACACAGAATAAAATCCAATGTAAGACACACATCCATTTACTAGTTCGTTCTGGCTCTGAACGAAACTGGAGGCACCTTATTCCTCATCCCATATGCCCAATACAGAAGAGAGGTCCTTGCATATCTGGTCGATCTCCAAGTACGTCTGGACTATCACCACTTGTTACCTTTTCTCGGGTGTACAACCCAATCAAGACATCAGTAATCATCCAAACAATGTGAAGAACTGTGGTCTTCAACCGCCCTCTTCATCGTCGTATTAATTATTTAGAATGGGATAAACCTAGTCTTTCCGAATAGTTCGCGTATTTTATAATCAATAATCAAGTGATTTAAAAACACAACATACGCCTCATTCCAATCCAGAATATTCTTTCATTCAAATATTCACATCATTAGGGAAAGGTTCCCAATAATTTTATGAAAGATAATTTAAATTTAGTCTTTAATCTTCCTTTCGATATCAATTCAAACAAAATTATGGTTTATCCAAACTAGTCGGGATTATCGAACCTTACCGAAGTAATCATTTATTATATTTCCCAATCCTAACCTATTCATCCCATGGAGCAAAACTGGTAATACTCCATGTCTAACAACACGGTCTTATCGGTAAATTTAATTACCATTTCACGTTCAAATCTAATTAAATATTTAATTATCCCCTGGAGTAAAACTGGTGGTACTCCATTCTTGATCATTTTCCAAATTTGATAATTTAAATAATCACATTTACTTCTCAATCTAATTAAAGATTCATTAAAACTCTAAATAGTTTTAATCTCTTAAATCATTACTCAAAGATTATTTAACTTTGTGAAATCAAACATGCCGCATCGACAATCTACACCGTACCATTGATTTCTGACGATATACAAACTCTAAGCTCATATGTCTTAGAGAAGGGTGTTAAGCAAGAGAATAAATTCTCCACCACCAAATAGATATATATTTAGCAGATATCAACAATACAGTTCGAAATACAATGTTAGACATGTAATCCTGTCTTTAACTGGGTTAAAGAACAAATGTCATTTAAAATGTAGTTCACGATAAACCCAAAATCACATTCCATTAACCATGGAATATTCACGGAAAACAGATCAATATATATAATCGATATCAATTTCCATATTCGACTAATAATATAAATGGAATAACGAAAATCCTTTTAAATTCCATATATATTAACAGTCTTCCTCCACAGAAGCTCACTTCTATTATAACTAAATCGTATTCCATTCAATTCCAATTTAATATATTAAATTGGAAAACTTTAATTTTGAAAATTCCTTAAATCTTAATTAAAAGATATATAATTTCCAAATCACATTTCACTGTTAATCGGGTTAAAGAATGAATGTCGTTAAAAACACAGTTCACAATAAACCTAATTCACATTCCATTTTATTCCAGTTACTAAATATAACTGGAAACTCTAATAATCTTAATTAAGATATTTATTCTTTTCACACGGGGTTTAAGAACAGTGTTATTTAAGAAATCATTCACGACAAACCCAAAATCCAATTTGATATTAAATATATGGCTCTAAACAGAAATTATATCGGCTTATATTCAATATCAAATTCTGAAACCAACACATATCGTATGGGGAATAACGATATATATCTATCTTCCAAATTCCTCCACAATATCCGTATAGTCACGAAATCCAATATCAAAATATCCCGAAGATGATTTCCATTCAAATCCATTCCAATTCATACATTGGAAAATTCTGGTAAGATTAAAACCATTTATAAATCCAATTTATTTATTTAAAACCATTGGATTATTTTTCTAGTTAAAAACTAGTTCAATTAGATAAAAATATATTTTTATCTTTTCAAAAATGGAATTTTTCATCCAAACTCTTTCCAAATCATTTATTATTATTTTACACAAATTATTAATATTTTTAATTATTTTACTAAGGCCCTTTCCGTCGATTTCCATAAACGGTCATCGAACTGCATTTACATCGACGTTTTCCAAATTTGATTTGGACATAATTCCAAATCCAACCATTAGATTTCAAATCTATTATATTTGTTGAAAAGCTCTTTTTGATGCAAACCCAATGGTTACAATTTTAGAGAATCCGACGATCGGATCTCCCGTAATGTCAACTAGAAGTCAATGGTCGAAATTCGCGAACGGTAGCGGCGCGGCGTGTTCTATTCAAGCCATTAATATATATAATATATAATACATATAATATATATTTCGTTCAAAACGTATTTTATAAATTCGTTTGAAAAACGATTTCCACTTTCAATTCAATTTTAAATCAAAATTGAATACTCCTTATCATTATAATATTTAAATGATAATATTTTCGAAATATCACATTTTGAAATGATTTCCTATTAGATATTCATTAGAAAAATGAATAAAATCGATAAAAATATCGTTCACGTTAAAATGGCGCAAATCTAATCAACACGGCTTCACATATTTCAATATTTTCGTGTCCATCCCAAATCAGACATCAAAATCATATTTTAATCCTTTACAGAAAATTATTTTAAAATATTCGCTATTTTAAAATATTCGTTATTCTAAAATATTCATTCCTTCTGAATTGGAATCAGACCCAATCAATTACCATATAATTTTATATGGATTTTATATAACACATGTACACAACAATCATGATATACAATCAACCATTATCCAGAGTGAATTACACAACTGCATAAGCATTAAATATAAATAATTAACGCTTACAACAGTCTGTCAACCCATCGATTGACATACAACTAAGCAATTGGGATTAGTGTACATCAAATATCATCCTAATACCTGTGTGTGGTTTCAACCTGTAAATACTGAATATTATTTGTGCAGTTGGGCAATGCGTAAAATCTATCATCCCAATCAATGTTAGTTAAATGGGTGTACATAAACAAATCGTCTGATTTGTAAATGAATATTTATTTTAATTTCAGGAGAATTTTATGCCATCTATATATACGTTAAAAATTATGTTTTCAACAATATAATATTTATTTCAACACATGAATATTTTTATTGTTCAAACATTTTATTCAACACATGAATATTTTTTAATAGTTCATACATTCAGTAAAAATGATATTTTTATTGTTTAAACATTTTATTCAACACATGAATATTTTATACAGTTCATATACACATTAAAAATTATATTTTTAATGAACATTATTTATTTTAGAAAATCTCGGCATTATAACGACGCGATATTAGAACCGGAGTACTGTCTAACATTACCCCTCCCCTGGTACTGGCTCGCACCATACATATCAATCACAATCAATTCAAACAATTCCACAATCAATTCATAATCAATTTTACAATCACAATCCAAATTTCCACAATACAATCCAAACAAACAACTATGCTTTGTATAATAAATAGTGTCAGGGGATACTAAGTCCCATCTGCAACCTAGTATATATTTAACTGTAAAATAAATTGAGTGAGAATGTATTCTCACATTGGGATTCACTTCACCATTCTTTTATTTCTGAATTTCAGTTCTAATTCTATTCGCGTTCACTTTTGCCTGAAATTCTAACATGCTCCATTCTCGTTCTGGTCAGTTCCATGTTGTAGAGTTCTCCGCCACGATCGCAATGCAACTAAAATCGCTCAATTTGGACCTCGTATGAAGAAGATAGGAATTTTTAAACACCGGAATAATTAAAAATGAAATTAATTTAATTAATAACATTTAAAAATCGTTACCCTCTTCATTAATTTTCATCGTCCTCTTTCAAACCTTTCTGACCGATACTGAAACCCATATCGCGCCCCCTAGGGCTCCAATTTGAGCACCAATCAGTCGGCGGACGTCCATCAGAACTCGCCACGACGACCGGCGTTGCATCCCCTCCCTGCACCTCCATCCTTGCCCAGCTCGAAGGCCTCACCTGACCGTAATTCAAGGCGAAACGGTGGCGGTTGTGGCTCGAAATTCAAGCCAATAACTCCATGAATCATGATCATACCCATACCATTTCGAAGCCCTCTCTTTGCTCTACAATTCTTGTTTTGATTTCATCGTTGAATTAGGCTTGGATTGGAAGTTTTAGGGGGATTAAATTTGGAAAATTTTAGTCGTTCCTTTTTGAATGTGGCAGCTACTGGTAGAAGGGCTAGGTTTCAGTGGGGGCTATTTATATAATTTTTTTATTTTATTATATTCTTTTAATTCCAAAATACATGTTTATTCACTCGAACTACAAATCAAACCCAATGACTGTCGCCTTAGCGTAATACCCCCATTTCAGACACAATGGGATATGTTTCGTAAGCCAATTCGACTGTTTTAATCAGTTTTTATTTAAATAAAAATATAAATCAATGTATATTAAATTTTAAACGCACATTTTAATTTGCTGGGGCCGCATACTGACTCCAAAAATCCTAGAAAAATAAATCTTTCTATGTTTTGACGATACGGTCCTAGCAAAACTAATTTCGTCGAATTTGGAGGCCGTTTGAAAAATGGTCAATTTCCAGTCGATTAAATTCAAATTGAAAGTACCAAACACGTTTAAATTCACCACACTCATATATTAATTCCAAAAATTATGAAAGTTGGAACCTAGCAATAATTTGACATTCTAGATCCAACAAAAGTGGTTTCGTCGAAAATGGAAGTCGTTTACAAAATGGATATTTTTAAGGGCTATATATTATATAAAATATATATAAATTCCATAGCGACTATTTTAAATTTTAAACTGGACATAACTTTCAACTTACATTATGAAATCTCATTTTTTCACATTCATTAGAAAAATATAATTTAACAGATTCAAATGTTTCTGATTTTACTGAAATATGATTAATTTTGAATTCTATACATTTAATTGAAATTAGAAATCGAATTTTCGAACTACTGCACCATTTAAGGCTTGTTTTATAATTAAAATAAATTTACACATTCTAGCTATGTTTAAAATAAATTTTTTGCCATTATTATTTAAAATAAATCATTTTAAATATTCAAAATCGAATAAATAGCTAAAATAAATTTTTTGAATTGGTTCTGAAAGTCCGGGTTGTTACAATATCCCCCACTTAAAATCTTTTCGTCCTAAAAAAGGAACGGAGCTGAAAGTTGTTTAACTAACCAACTCAACTTTCATTCTGGCTTTCATTCTTCAACTTTTCAGTTTCTAAGAATTTTCCAATTCTTCAAAAATTTGTCTAACACCCTAAATTTTCGAAAAATTTCGCCATAACCTCCTTTGTACGGATAGACCTTTAAAACCACAACTTGTCTCACAGGTCCCTCATCAATCCAAAAGAAAAAGAAAAAGCCATTTAATCAGCTCATAAAATCATCACAACCCAAGAAAATAGTAAACATGTACCTATTTGTTGGGCATACAATTTTATTTCTCTTCTTAGCTTCCCTCCTATGACCTATTCAATGTATATACATATACATATATGCAGTTTCAATCAATTTTCAATTCAGTTCACTAGTTGATTCGATTTGGCTAAATTTACCTTTTGTTCTCTTATTGGTTAAATTAATTATCATTCCAATATTTTTATTAGTAGAACTAATAATCAAACATCACAACCAGCAACCAATTAGTTAATTAGATTTTAAAACATATAACTTTAATATATATTGAAAAATCATATTTTTAGTGCCAAATCACAATAATAAATTCTAACTATGTTTTGGTTCTCACACCAGTCAATTGGAAATATATAGATATCCCACTTTTGAAACTCGAAAATAAACACTGATGATGTCGCGACATCACCAGAATTATTCCCGGGCGACTAGAGTGTGATTCTATATCTATCCAGTATATTTGAGACTTTGAATAAACGTTTATGATTCGTATATGCAAAATCTCCATATACTCGATTGTCCAAATTCAATATAAAATAAAATACTCAAATACGTATAATAAGGTTTAAATTCTCAAAACAAAGTTTGTTTTCATTTTTATTTTAAAAATAACACTCTTTACACTCGTTCTAGGATACTACCGATCCTATCTCTAACGAGTCATTCTTATTGGATATTACTAACCCATCTCTGATGAATTCTTTCATTTGGTTCTAATGTGTCTTATTCTCAAGCACTGTAAACCAACTCTCTGATACCAGCTATAGCGACCCGTACTTCCGGGCCGGCCTAAACCAAACAAGAAGGCGGACTGCTTTGAGAACAAGACAAATCAGAACGCAAACAATATAATATTTCATTGCTTGTTACAACAATTTACATTACAGTACAAGAATATACAGAGTATAAATAAATAATATACACCAGAAAAATATCAGAGAATAAAATACATTACATAGCAGCGGAAAAATAATACATAACACAACTGAAAGAAATACACGGATACAAGGCTTTCCGAATATAACTCCAGCTATAAATCCAGGATCTTGTGAAAATAATATCTGCAAAACCAAAACTACCAGCTACCAGTGTGGAAAATATGGCACCCAAAGTTTAGTTTAAAACAATAAACTCCAGGTCAGTCATGGAAATGATGTGAGAGATAAAACAATTATTTCAAACTTTACTTTAAAAATAAAGTAAATCAAGGGACCTCGTCGTATAACATGGAACGGGTTTTCTCCCAAGAATTCCAATGCATAAAACGAACAGCACAATGCTTTTTGAAAAAATGAAGCTATTATAAGATTCAAGTCCCATCATACAATGCAACGCAAGTTGAAGGATAGAGTTTTCCCTTATAATAGCCAAACAAGCTTGGTACATTTAAAACACAAATCATTTGATACTATTATAAGTGCGTAGTGTTAAAAACAACTTCAAATATAAATGTATCAATTATAGACAACATGTGTACCATATATCATGTCGCCGTATTAGGCTCTACAATCAAAACTGAAATGTCACGTATTGGAAGTTGGATTCCATCTATGAGTCGAGGCCAGGGATGGCTCCTCACCGATTCGACACTCTAACAAATGCCTTAGGATTCCCCGCAGTGAACCCTTGGAACGGAAGGGCTGGTTCACCCTTACGTTTGTGGATTAATTATTTCTGAACACACGTTTCCCGGTCCTATCGGACCTATCCATTGGCCCCGTAGTGACCGATATATGCGAGGCGTCTAACTATCCATCATCCACATAGGTAAAAAAATATAAATGGCTGGGCTCCATACCATGAAACCACCCATAGCAAGAAGGAAACGTCGTGCACTCCCAATGGTCCGATCCCGTTTTTAACTCGTACAGAGGAGTGAGGCTCACGAATTAACGCTATACACAAAGCTATGCTATCTAAAGTCGTGCTTTGATCATCAACCGCAAGACTATGCTTTTCAACAGAAGTCTTGATCATTTGCATCTCAGCATGCCACAAAACTAATTCATGCCATGCAACTGATGTCTCTCGATATGTAACCTCTAAGCTCGTACGTCTCAGAGAAGGGTGTTAAGCAAGAGAATAAATTTTTCGCTACCAAACTGATATGTATTTAATAGAAATCAATCAACACAGAATAAAATCCAATGTCAGACACACATCCATTTACTAGTTCGTTCTGGGTCTAAACGAAACCGGAGGCACCTTGTTCCTCGTCCCATATGTCTACTATATGAGAGAGGTCCTCGCATATCCGGTCGATCTCCAAGTACGTCTGGACGATCACGACTTATTACCTTGTCTCGGGTGTACAACTCAATCAATACATTAGTAATCATCCAAACGATGTGAAGAACTCCAGTCTTCAACCACCGTCTTCATCATCGACTTATCGTCGTATTAATTATTCAGAATGGGATAAACCCGATCTTTCTGAATAATTTGTATATTTTATAGTCAATAATCAAGTGCTTTAAAAACACAACATACACCTCATTCCAATCCAGAATATTCTTTTATTCAAATATTCACATCATTAGGGAAAGGTTCTCATTAATTTTATCAAAGATAAATTCTTTTAAATTTATTCTTTAATCTTCCTTTGGATATCAATTCAAACCAAATTAAGGTTTATCCAAACTAGTCGGGATTATCGAACCTTACCGAAGTAATCGTTTATTATATTTTCCAATCCCAACCTATTCATCCCATGGAGCAAACTGGTAATACTCCATATCTAACAACGCGGTGTTATCGGTAAATTTAATTACCATTTCACATTCAAATATAATTAAAGATTTAATTATCGCCTGGAGTAAAACTGGTGGTACTCTATTCTCGATCATTTCCCAAATTTGATAATTTATATAATCACATTTACATTTCAGTCTAATTAAAGATTCATTAAAACTCCACTTAGTTTTAATCTCTTAAATCATTACTCAATGATTATTTAACTTTGGGAAATCAAACATGCCGCATCGACAATCTACATTGTACCGTTGATTTTTGATAATATATAACCTCTAAGCTCGTACGTCTTAGAGAAGAGTGTTAAGCAAGAGAATAAATTCTCCACCACTAAATAAATATATATTTAGCAGAGATCAACAATACAGTTCGAAATATAATGTTAGACATGTAATTCTGTCTTTAACCGGGTTAAAGAACTAATGTCATTTAAAACACAGTTCAACCCAAAATCGCATTCTATTAACCATGGAATCTTCACAGAAAACAGATCAATATATATAATCGATGTCAATTTCCGTATCTGACTAATAATATAAATGGAATAACGGTAAAGCCTTTTAAATTCCATATATATATATTAATAGCCTTCCTCCATAGAAGCTCATTTCGATTATTACCAAATCGAATTCCATTCAATTCCAATTTATTATATTAAATTGGAAAACTTTACTTTGGAAAATTCCTTTAATCTTAATTAAAAGATTTATAATTTCCAAATCACATTTCACTGTTAATCGAGTAAAAGAACGAATGTCATTAAAAACACAGTTCACAATAAACCCAATTCACATTCCATTTTATAACAATTACTAAATATAATTTGAAACTCTAATAATCTTAATTAAAAGATTTGTTCTTTTCACACAGGGTTTAAGAACAGTGCTATTTAAGCCACCATTCATGACAAACCCAAAATCCAAATCGATATTATATATAAGGCTCTAAACAGAAATTATATCGGCTTATATTCAGTATCAAATTCTAAAACCAACATATATTGTATGGGGAATAATGATATATATCTATCTTCCAAATTACTCCACAATATCTGTATAGTCACGGAATCCAATATCAAAATATCCTGAAGATGATTTCTATTCAAATCCATTCAAATTCATACATTGTAAAATTCTGGTTAGATTAAAACCATTTATAAATCCAATTTACTTATTTAAAACCATTGGATTATTTTTCTAGTTAATAACTAGTTCATTTAGATAAAAATATTTTTTTATCTTTTCAAAACTGGAATTTTTCATCCAGACTCTTTCCAACTCATTTATTATGATTTTACACAAATTATTATTATTATTACTAATTTTATTAAGGCCCTTTCAGTCGATTTCCATAAACGGTCATCGAACTACATTTACAACGACCTTTTCGAAATTTGATTTGGACATAATACCAAATCCAACTATTAGAAATCTCTTATATTCTTGGAAATCTCTTTTCGATACAAACCGAACGGTTCCGATTTTAGGAGAATCCAACAGACGGATCTCCCATAATGTTAACTCGAAGTCAATGGTTGAAATTCGCGAATGGTCACGGCGCGTTCAATTCAAGCCATTAATATATATATATATATATATATATGTACATAATATTTCGTTCAAAACTTATTTTATAAATTCGTTTTAAAAACGATTTCCACTTTCATTTCAATTTTAAATCAAAATTGAATACTCCTTATCATTATAATATTTAAACGATAATATTTAAAAATATCACATTTTCAAATAATTTCCTATTTGATATTCATTATAAAAATGAATAAAATCGATATAAATATCGTTCGCGTTAAAATGGCGCAAATCTAATCAACACGGCTTTACATATTTCAATATTTTCGTGTCCATCCAAAATCAGATATCAAAATCATATTTTAATCCTTTACAAAATATTATTTTAAAATATTCGTTAGTTTAAAATATTCGTTTCTTCTGAATTGGAATCAGACCTAATCAATTACCATATAATTTATTTATATGGAATTCATATAACACGTGTACACACCAACCATGACATATAATCAACCATCATCCAGAGTGCATTACACAACTGCATAAGCATTAAATATAAATAATTAATGCTTACAACAGTTTGTTAACCCATCGATTGACATACTACAAAACAATTAGGATTAGTGTACGTCAAATATCATCCCAATACCCGTGTGGGGTTTCAACTAACAAATACTGAATATTATTTGTGTAGTTGGGCGATGCGTAAAATTTATCGTCCCAATCAATGTCAATTAAATGGGTGTACATAAACAAATTGTCCAATTTGTAAATGAATATTTATTTTCATTTCAGGAGAATTTTATGCGTCCATATATACGTAATTTTTTTATTTTTAACTATAAAATATTTATTTCAACACATGATTATTTTTTAATAGTTCATACATTCAATAAAAATGATATTTTTATTATTCAAACATTTTATTCAACACATGAATATGTTTTAATAGTTCATACATTAAATAAAAATGATAGTTTTGTTGTTCAAACATTTTATTCAGCATGAATATTTTATACAGTTCATATACACATTAAAAATTATATTTTTAATGAACACTATTTATTTTAGAAAATTTCGGCATTATAACGGCGTGATATTAGAACCGGAGTAATGTCTAACATTACCCCTCTCCTGATATTGGCTAGCGCCATACATATCAATCACAATCAATTCAAACAATTCCACAATCAATTCACAATCAATTTTACAATCACAATCCAAATTTCCACAATACAATCCAAACAAACAACTATGGTTTGTACAATAAATAGTGTCGGGGGCTACTAAGCCCCTTTTGCAACCTAGTATATAATTAATTGTAAAATAAATTGAGTGAGAAGGTGCTCTCACATTGGGATCCACTCCGCCATTCTTTTATTTCTAAATTTCAGTTCTAATTTTGTTCGCGTTCACATTCGCCTGAAATTCTAACGTGCTCCATTCTCATTCTGGTCAGTTCCATGTTGTAGAGTTCTTCGCCATGATCGCAACGCAACTGAAATCGTTCAGTTCGGACCTTATATGAAGAAGATATGAATTTTTAAACACCGGAATAATTAAAAATGTAATTAATTAAATTAATAACATTTAAAAACCGTTACCCTCTTCGTTAATGTTCATCGTCCTCTTTCAAACCTTTCAGACCAATGCTAGAACCCATATCATGCCCCCCTAGGGCTCCAATTTGAGCACCAACCAAGCCGTCGGACATTCATTAGAACTCGCCACGACGACTGGCGTTGCATCGCCTCCCCGCGCCTCCATCCTCGCCCAGCTCGAAGGCCCCACCTGACCGCAATTCAAGGCGAAACGATGGTGGTTGTGGCTCGAAATTCGAGCCAATGACTCCATGAATCATTAACATACCTGTACCATTTAGAAGCCCTCTCTTTGCTCTTCAATTCTTGTTTTGATATTATCATTGAATTAGGCTAGGATTGTGAAGTTTTAGTGGAATTAAATTTGGAAAATTTTAGCCATTCCTTTTTGAATGTGGCGGCTACTGGTAGAAGAGACTCGGTGGGGGCTATTTATATAATTTTTTTTAATTATATTCTTTTAATTCCAAAATACATGTTTATTCACTCGAACTCCAAATCAAACCCGACGACTGCCGCCCCTAGTGTAATACCCCCACCCTGGACACAACGGAATATGTTTCGTAAGCCAATTCGACTGTTTTAGTCAGTTTTTCTTTAAATTAAAATATAAGTCAATGTATATTGAATTTCAAACTTATATTTTAATTTACTGGAGCCACATACTGACTCCAAAAATCCTAGAAAAATAAATCTAGCTATGTTTTGATGATACAGTCCTAGCAAAACTAATTTCGTCGAATTTGGAGGCCATTTGGAAAATGTCCAATTTCCAGTCGATTAAATTCATACTGAAAGTACCAAGCGCGTTTAAATTTACCACGCTCACATATTAATTCCAAAAATTATGAAAATTGGAATCTAGCAATAATTTGACATTCCGGATCCAACAAAAGTGGTTTCGTCGAAAATGGAGGTCGTTTACAAAATGGCTATTTTTAAGGGCTATATGTTATATAAAAAATATATAAATTCCATGGCGACTATTTTAAATTTTAAACTGGATATAACTTTCAATTTACATTATAAAATCTCAGTTTTTCACATTCATTAGAAAGATATAATTAAACAGATTCAAATGTTTCTAATTTTGCTGAAATCCGATTTATTTTGAATTCTATACATTCAATTGAAATTAGAAATCGAATTTTCGAACAACCACGCCATTTCAGCCTCGTTTTATAATTAAAATAAATTTATACGTTCTAACAATGTTTTAAAATAAATGTTCAGTTGTTATTATTTAAAATAAATCATTTTAAATATTCAAAATCCAATAAAATAACTAAAATAAAAATTTAAATTGGTTCTGAAAATCTGGGTTGTTACAGTAACCAAATTCCCATTATTTATCAACTTAATCTTTAATTTATTAGTTAATTATTTCATATTAAAATTTGGGTTGTTACAGGGTTTTGGGTCTTCTATGAGCCCAAGGCGGTGTCAAGTATATCAATAATTCAAAAAAGAGGAATTCTGGGCTTCTATTACATAGACAACCGAAGGGTGCTCCGAGCCTTCAAAAGAAGAGAATTTATGGAATTTTTATTACATAAATATCAAAATGTGGATTTTGTTCTATTATGCTTATTAAGAGAAACGTAAACAAATGAATCAACACACACAAAGACATGCTCGAGTAAATGAAATGGGAGCAAAAGTAAAGCTATAGCCAGGGTCTTGTTATATAGTTTACAAAATTATACATAAGAGTACTATTTTACATGCGAAAGCGCTAGAAATCATAAATTCTAAAGTTTCTCCATTTAATTGTGCTACACTACAAAATCTTAAAGGTTGCTAGAGAATTTTGACGAAAATCTATAAGTGTTTTGTCTTTATCTATGATAGTATCGGTCTCATTAGTTGAATCAATCTGCATCTTAAAAGCATGATTAAAGGCTTTATTCATTTGCATAAGAATTTTTCTACACTTTTATATTCAACATTGCACTTTTTAAGACAATATGCTTACTTCTTTATAAGCTTAATTGGTTAACATATTCACATATACGACGATCAATGTCGTCTTCCTCTTAGTTTTTGTAATGCTTCCAAACCTCATGCTTCACTCTTTTTACCTAATCATTCATAAGTAATTCATCCAAGGATTTCGAAGGGTTTGATGAGTAAGGAAACCTTTCAGTAGATTCTTTCTTAAGCCTCATAACTCTGATTGGACCGGGTGAAATATCGGAAGAAGGAATGGGACACCATCATTTAAAATAAACTCCAGTGACTTGCAAGAAGCTTGCCAATCCTCTAACTAAAATATTAAATTACGAACTTGCTTTCAAACCATGTTCGTATCATTATCAAAATATGCATTAGGATTTTCTTTTATTACATGCTTTTTGTTAATAAAATTCTTTTTGTGCTATAGCAACTTGCTATAGGTCTCCCCCATTTGCTTTTTGAGACTTTGCACGAGGATCCCTTGTTTCTAAAACTTTTTTACCCAGCCTAACGCGGGGAGATTATCCTTAAACTTTAAGGGAATGGAATCATCGGAATATTTCGAATGTTCATATTCCGCAACCATTTTATCTTTGACCTTTATAATGTGAGAGGTAAGGTATGTTAAGGAATGCAGAATGGATCGCTAAAGAAAAACTAACACTAGAGTGGGGATGAATATAGTTTTTAAGGAATTTAAGAAAATTCAAAACTAATATGATCTACTATATGAATCACACACCACAGAGATGATCACAGACACAGAATCAAACACAAACACAAAAATAAACAGAAATAAAATGCAGATAAGGAAAGAACACACTAGATTTTATACTAGTTCAAATTACTCATACGTCCAGTCCCATGCAACACTGGATTGCACAGAGTTTTATTACTATATCAATATCCAAGTACAACACCCTTGATTTCACGGGCATAAGGTTACCACCAATTCCAAACACCCTTGATCAAGTATATTCCCCTTGATTTCCCCGGCTATGAGGTTACACTGTTTACTTCCTTGATTTTACGCTACAAGGAACACACCGTTTCCAAAACTATCCCAAATGATTACAACAGCTCTATAACTCTTCAATAACACTTTGATTCAAGGATTAATGAATAGAGAGTGAGAAGAGAAGAAGTTTTATATAATTAGACTTGAAATCATAGAGTATAAGTGTAGAAATAATAAAAATTTGATATAATAATGGTGTAATGAAAGGAGATGAAGATGTAAAAGAAGAATGATGAATTTTTTTTGAAATCTTCCCCTATTTATAAGATTTGAAAGGTTGCAACACTTCTGGAACGTTACAAATAGTGAAAAGACACTTCCTTTCAAAATTGAAAATGTGACAGTTATATGTCGACATGGCTAACTATGTATGTCGACATATGTAGTTTAAAAATTGAAATTTGAGTATTTTCCAAGTGTTTATATATATACACATAAAAATTTCTGGAAATTCTTGAATTAAAATATAGTGATGTTAATAAGTATAATAAAGTAGGAAATCATATGAAATCATAAATATAAAATATACAATCATATTTATAAAATTACAAAGTTTAAAACTATATAAATATAAAAATATAAAAGTATATAACTATATACATTTGTATAAACCTATTAACTTTAAAATTTGAGTTTAAAATCAAAAGAAAAATAGAAAAACTTAAGTAGAATTTGAAAATCAGAATTTGAATTTGAATTTGAACTTGGAGCGCTATTCCGAGTCTTACATAAACTAGACTCTATTACTATATTTACCTTGAACTCTTGATTACTCATGAGCCTTGAATATTCTCTGAATTCTGAATCACTTGAATCTTTAAAACTCTTAAACTATACAATCTTCAATATTAATTCATGTATATGAATCCTGCATATATGTATATATGACACCCCACGTCCATTAATGTCACTCGCTAAGGGAATGCATTAAGTTTCGTGAAGCGTTATAGGTAAATAGACACAGAATATTACAAAATAGATATAAAATTACTGCTGAAATAAAAATTTTATTTATCATAAAATATCGTGGTCCAAAAACATCACATGTCGGAAATACAAAAGCCCATTACAACATAAAAAATACTGTCTTGTACTTCAAAATTATCTGAGTACGTAAAAGAAATAAAATTCCCCAAACAAAATATAGCCATAGCAACAAGGATAGGAGCTTTAGCCATACGTCTAGCAGCTCCAGCAAGAGTAAGCAGAATCATGGTCAAGCCTGAATATTCCCGCCCTAAGAACCTTGGGGGGGGGACAGAAGAAAGAAGAGGAAACAAAAAGGGTCAGACATAAAGTTTGGCAAGTCCAATTACTTTTAGCAAGTAAACAAATAAAAGTAGCATGATAGGCATATAAAATGGATAGGAGAAAGATAAGTACATAAAGGTAGGTATGACAGGGTAAACATGATAGGATGTATACGCTTCTAATGATTACTCTGCACTGCTACTAGTATATCTAGAATGAGATGATCCCTTCCACTATAAGGTGGTAGACTTAGGCATACGTCCAGATGTACCCTAACTTATTACCCTAATCGATTGGCTCCCTAATCCGCGTAGATACTCTGTGCCGGTCTCATAGTAGGATGTATCACATCCTAAAGTGGCAACCCTCCGCTGATATGCACAGCCCCATACCTACAGGTGTCATGGTCGTCTTATCCCCCTTTGCCCGGCCCATGCACGCACAAGGCCTAGTCGGTTTGCGCCGCCCATACCGAACTCCACGTTTGGATCTCTTACAATCAGTTCAGTAAGCATGCCCCTTCTCCGACCTAGTTCGGAGTACTCCACTTGATACCAACTCCGGGTTACTGACTGAAACGGGTCCCACATAGTATGATACAAGCTCTCCCCTTTGTCCTGTATCCGCCACTAGGTTTTTCACAAGTTATATTTACCCTTAAAGGTGTCTTTAATTATATAATCCCAATCTTTCTACCGGTTACGCTTACCTATAGGTGTCTTTAATACATAACCCCTAATTGGTTAAGTTTTGTGGGCCTATATCAAAGTATTACCCATCCGGCTCAGATAGACTTAACTTAACCCTCCTATTGTCCAACCAAGTTTACTTAACCCTTATTCGTGTTTATATTCATACAATCCTTAGGGATTTAATTAGGTTAAGTATTCCAATTTGTTATCATGTCAATTTATGGTTTATAATGGGCCATACCTCCCATATTAGGCCTACAATTTGTGGGTGCTGGATAAGCCGGTCGGGTCCGGGTAAATTTATTCCACAAGTTGGGCCTAACCTCGTGTCTTAGCCTATCTCGTATTTGCGCACTTAGACCTCTCACATTAGGTTCAACATTAGTGGTGGCTGGATATGCCGGTCGGGTCCTAGCAGACTTCCTGCGACGATCCCAAAACCCCGTGCTACGGTGTTAAGGATAATCATTGGAATATAACATATTAATCATCATTAGCAGAGTACAGATAATAGCATAAACAAGAAATAGAAAAATTTACACAAATATGACAGCGGAATCATATATATCACCACATCAGAGAGCACAGTGCAGGATACTACTTAGTGCATAATAATACATAACCAGTCTACATCGCTTGTGACGGAATCAAAATACATATACAATAATGGCGGAAAAGTCACAGTCATCACAATGTAGTCAAGTCTCGCCATGAGACCAAAAGTGCACCTCTACTGCGGTGCCAAGCCAAAATATGTCAATTACCTGTAACTAGGCTGCCCGTGTGAAAATAAGGGCACCCGAGTTTGCAAGGTGAAACAAACTACGAGTCAGTCATGGGACTGGTATGAGAAATCTACTTAACTTATTAAACAACAATAATAAGGCAAATCAAAGGACTACTCCACTTTCGCAGAATGGGTTTACTCCAATGAGTGCTAGTGCATGAAATAAAGTAAATAATTAAATCATCGCAATGCTTTTTATAAAAATGAAGCCATTATAAGACTCGGGTCCCATCACACAATGCAACGCAAGCCGGAGGATAGAGTTTTACCTTATAATGGCCAAGAAATGCTTCATACGTATAAAACAAAAGTGTTTGATATTATTACTAGTGTATATATGTTTCAAAAGCAAATTCAATCATAAATATCAATCCTAGGCGGCATAGCTACCATCAACTATGTCGCCATACTAGTAATACAATCACATCCGCAATTTCGTATCGGAAATTGGATTCCATCATGAGTCGAGGCAAGGGGAAAGCTCCTCTCCGTTCGAGACACTCTAGCAAAAGTCCCAGGACCGCACACAGCAATCCCTGGATCTTCAGGGCCGGTCCTCTCTTACTTTTGAGGATTAGTTATTCCTGAACACACGTTTCCTGGTCCTTACGGACCTATAATCGAGGCGCCTCTCATTCCAACAACCACACAGGTGAAAAGTAGATAAAAATGTCGGGGCTGGTAGGTCACTGACACCACCATAGCTAGAAAGAAACGTCATTCTCTCCCTGCAGTCGCTATCCCGTTTTTGACTCATACCGAGGTGTGAGGCTCGCGAATCCACGTTATACACAAAGCTACGTCACACAGACCATGCTTTGATCATCAACCACAAGACTTTGCTTTGCAACAGAAGCCTTGATCATATGCCACTTAGGCGTGCCACACTGGCAATCCACTCCATGCGACTGATTTCTATCGATATATAACCTCTGAGCTCGTACGTCTCAGAGAAGGGCGTTAAGCAAGAAAATAAATTCTCCGCCGCCAAACAGATATATATTTAATAAAGATCAATCAGCATAGAACAAAATCCAATGCCAGACACACAGTCCATTTACAAGTTCGTTCTGGGTTTGAACGAAGCCGGAGGCACCATATTCCTCGCATATCCGCACAATCAACAATACGTCCGGACGGCTACTACTTCAGCTCCTTCAAGGTAGCTACTCCAATTACGAGCATCAGTAGCGCCCATCCATCCAATGTGAAGATCGTCGGTCTTGAACCGTCTTCATTTCTTCGACTTCTCATCGTCGATCGATTTTTTGAAATGAGAATTAACTCGGCCTTTTCAAATAATCCACGTATATTAAGATTTTCAAATCAATTCTTCACATGGTTAAATTACTTAACATTCACATTTCAGTTCCTTAGTATAATTTTCATGTTAAATACATTCAACCATCAAATATCAAGCAAACCCAGCAAAATCGTTTTATTTCCATCCTATATCGTTCATAATATTTTATAACGATATATCGCCATTTTTATTTATTTAAAAACGACCATATTTAATTAAACGACGTTTCAGGTCGTGCCGAGGCACTGGCGTTGTTTTTCTTCAGATTTGAATTAAACATTCCAGAGAATCCAACCGTCAGATCTTTACAAAGTTGGTGCCGTTGGAAAGATATTTCCAAAGCGAACCCATCGGTTGTGGTTTCGGGAAAATTCGATGGTCGGATTTCCCGCACTAGTCGTTTGAAATCACGGTTTCAAAACACGAACTACATGGCCACGATTTGTTTAATTATATATATATATAAATATAATTCATTCGACGATTTCTATATTGTTTTCACTTCAAATATTTCACTAACGCCTTTAAATTTTGGAAAATTTCGCCATAACCTCCTTTGTACGGGAGGGGCTGGGAAAATTCCCAAATAGCCACACGGGCGTCTCATCTCAAAAAGAAAAAAGAAAAAGCCAAGCGGCTAGCCAATAGGCACATAAAATCATCACCCAAGCAAAACAGTAAACATGTACCTATTTGTCGGGCACACAATTTTATTCCTCTTCTCTAGCCTCTTTGCTATAACCTGTTCAATAAATATGCATGTACATATGTGCAATTCTTATCACTTATCATTTTCCATTCAACTTCATATTTGATTCAATTTGGTTTAAAGTCACCATTCACTCTAATGTTGCATACACAAGCAAAAATCATATCATTAGCTAATTAATGAATATTTCAACTCATGTATATTTATTTGAACAAGTTGTTATTTTTAACACTTCACATTTCAAAAATGATATCTTTAGCGAACAAAAATATATTTCAACACATGACTATTTCATTTAGTTCCTATACATGTTAAAAATAATATTCATAGCAAACAAATATTTACTTCAACACTCGTATATTTTTAGCAAATCACATACTTGATAAAAATGATATTTTTATCATCTAAAATATTTATTCAACACATGAATATTTTTAACACTTCATAATTTCAATAAAAATGTAATTTTTATTATTCGATCTTTTTATTCAACACATGAACCTTTTCAACACACGCACTTCTCAACACATGAGCATTTCCACGCATGGATATTTTATATAGTTGGTACATATAGGAAAGATGTAATTTTTATTGTTGAAAAATTTTATTTATAATGCGAATATTTCACATACTTCATATATACTATAAAAAATGTGATTTTTATTGTTTAAACACTTTATTCATTCAACACATGAATTTAATTTTCAACACATGACTTCTCAACATATGAGCATTTTCCACACATGGATATAGTTTCAACACATGACTTTGGTTTCAACACATGAAAATAATTTCAACATATGAAAATAATTCTAACACATGAATATTATTCAAAATTTCGGCAGCAGAATGGCAGGGTAGTTAAAACGGGCACCGTCCCGAGTACGGCTCCTCGCTCTACCATAAAATCTCGCGGTTTTTGACAATGGGGATTTCATACATCTAATTCGCACGCAGGCGAGTATGATTTTCTTTTCCACAATTATTTCAAATTTGTTTCAATCACCAATGCGTATTTTTCAACCACAACCAAAGAAAATCAACCACAAACAATTCTGTCAACCATTCTCATTATTCACCAAATTTTTCACACCAATTCACAAACAATAAATATCGTCCATGGTTTGTGGACGAGGGGAGTATATATATATATATGCATATATATATATATTATTACCATTCCAACACACATATCATTTAAACAATGCATGTATAATTCATACTTCGCTTATATAGCTTACACAACGCATGTACATGAGGTATACAACACGTGTATACTTTATATTTCGCTTATATAATTTATACATGACATTTCCATTCACATTTCAGTTAGAAATCTCACATTGGTTTTTGTGATGCTAAAAATCGTAGATAGTTCAAAAAAATCCGTAGTCTCTTCTAGGATGTAGAGACCCTCCTTGCGGTCACGATGTTTCCTGTTTCATCGAATTTCGTTAACGTAGCAAAAAGATACGATCTTTAAACGAAGATCAAAATTAACAACACATAAAAGTGTTATTATTCAGTTTAAATAATCAAAGCCGCACCTTCCACGAAGGGTTCAAACCTAGGGTTCGAGATTACTGCAAATCCGAAGCACGTTGTTGTAATCGGGTTATACCACGTCGAAGAGGCCAGAGAGGCGCTAAGAACGAGATAAGGGTGGTCCCACTCGGTGGCGTTAATCGGAGGTGGCGGCGGTGAAAAGCTCGGGTGTTTGAGGGCGTGGTTCTCGAAGCACAGATGACGAGGGGGAACGAATTGGGTATGGATTTAAAGAGGGGAGGGAGACGAACAAAAAACCCAACTAGAGGCGGGGCTGAAGATTGACTGGCGGTGGCAAAAAGCTCGGGAAGTTCCGAGAGACTTCTGTCGTTCGTCGAGGGCAATCGGGGGGTGGGGGGAGGGGGTGTTTCTGATATATATTTTTATTTTGAATGGAGAGATTCTATTGGCCGAGGGTTTTATTAGATTTTAAAATAGTGTTTCTCCACATGGATCCCAATTCAAACCCAATGATTGTCGCCCCTAGCTAAATACCCCCATCCCGGACACAATGAGATATGTTTCGTAGGCCATTTCGATTGTTACAGTCAGTTATTTTTCAAATTAAAGTATAAAACATTTTATATTCAATTTGAACGTACATTTTCAATTTGCCAGGGCCACAAACTGATTCGAAAAATTCCAGAAAAATAAATCTAGCTACGTTTTGACGCTACGGTCCCAACAAAACTAGTTTCATCGAATTCTGAGATCGTTTGAAAAGTGACCATTTTCTGGTCGATCCAATTCAACAGAAATTGACCAAACATATTTTCTTTTGCCACGCTCACATACTAGCTTCAAAAATTATGAAATTTGAAACCTAGCGATAATTTGACATCCTGGATCCAACAAAAGTGGTTTCGTCTTCCGAGGTTGTTTGCAAAATGTCTATTTTCAAGGACTATATATTCTCTATAACGACCTTTCTGAAAATTCATTTGGCCATAACTTTTGATTCCCACTATGAAACTTCAATTTTTCAGATTTGTTAGAAAGGTATTCATAAACAGATTTAAATATTTTTGGTTTCACTAAAATACGTTATATTTTGCACCCGGCACAGTCAGTCAAAGTTTGAATTCAACTTTTCAAACTGCCACACTATTTCTAATTCACTATTTTATTGAAATATTCTATTTCAATTGTTAAATTCTTTTGAATTATCCAATTTAAATTTTTTAAATTGGCTCGTATTTTCCGGGTTGTTACAATCTCCCCCACTTAATACTTTTCGTCCCCGAAAAGGAAACAATAGCATAGTAGGAAACAAAATTGTAAATGCAAAGTTTTGTGAAGGTACCTTGCACCGGAGTTAGTCAGAGATGTCCACTCTGCATTTGGGGTAAGCTTGCTTAATGCTCTCCTCAGTCTCCCAAGTACAGTCGCTAGGATCACTACTCCACTGCACTTTAACTAAATGAACCTTCTTGCTCCTTAGCTCTTTAGTTTCTTTGCCAACAATCTTTAATGGCTCCCTTCTGACTGCTAATTCTGGAGTAATTTCCAAGTCCTGTTGCACTGCTTCTTCAACAACAAGATCCGGATCATGCACATGTCTTCTAAGTTGAGATACGTGAAATACATCATGCACTCCAGGCAACCAATCAGGTAATTGAACCTTATAAGCAAGAGTTCCAATTCGTTCAAGTATAGGAAAGGGACCAATAAACCTGGGTGCTAACTTCCCTGTTTTGCCGAATCGGATCACTCCTCTCATCGGAGAAACTTTCAAATAAACATGATCACCAACAACAAATGTCAAATCTCTTCTTCTAGAATCTGCATAACTTTTCTGTCGGCTTTGCGCGTTTTTCAATCACTTCTTAATGAAATCGACTTTATTAGATGCTTCTCTAATCATATCGGGTCCCAACACAAGTCTGTTTCCAGGTTCTACCCAACATGCGGGAGATCTGCACGGTCTACCGTATAATGCCTCAAATGGCGACATGCCCAAACTTGCTTGATAGCTACTGTTATATGAGAATTCTGCCAAATGCAAGTGACCTTCCCATGATGTAACACCCCGTATTTCTGTTAATACTAATATTCACAAATTAAAAGAATTAATATTGAGAATTTGCACGAAATAGCCTTAAAAAGGCATATAACAAATTTGAGATATGTGAATTGCCTTAAAAGGCGAAAAATGGAATTAAGACATTAATTGGAAAATTAATGTGTAGAAATGGTCATAAGTTAATTATGGATTAATTTGAATTCATGAATAGGTGCGTGTGTGTATATATATATATATTTATATATATGGGCAGTTAATGTAAACATGAATAGAAGTTTATTAATTTGCTGAGTGTTTGCTGAGTCACTTCTGACTCATTGCTGAGTCAATAAGATAAACCCCATCTGGTCTGAATGGCTGCAGTTATTTCTAGGTTAAATCTAATGGCCTAAATGAATCCTAACATCTATAAATAAGTGGGTAGTCTCTAACCCTAAATCACTTGAAAAATTGGAGAGCTACCGACATGCCGTTGCCATGGAGTTCAGCATAGCCGTCACAAACTAAAGAAGAAGAAGGCCTAATCTACAAACTAAATCTACTCAAATCAAATCAAAAGATCTCTCTCTTTCTATTTCTCTTCTTTAAAATTGTGAGTATGATGAATCTCACAATATTATTATAAAATAATTTGATTAAGTTATGAATGGATCACAAGAAAGTGATATGAATTGTTATGTATTTGTAAATTATGTTGTGGATCTCTTGTTATGCTATTATATTATCATATATATGTTGTTATGTTGTAGTGATTATGTTGTAAATAATCCTATGCTATGTCATATGTGATTAATCATGCTACGCTATGTTGTAAATCATATCATGCTATGTTGCAAATTATGATATGCTATGTTGTAAATCTTATATATGTTGTAGATCTCATATTATCACATATGTTGAAATACTTATGTTATATGATAATGATGTCATGTTAAGTTGTGTTGAATCATACAAGTTGTAAAATCATGATGTTAGTATTTATGCGAATTGGATCATGTTTAAAGTTTATGTTTTTTTTTATAATAGATCTTGATTATGGGAATTTGCCTATTGGGTTAGGTGTACCCATATACATGAATCTACAAATTAATTGGATCTTGAATATGGGAATTTGCCTATTAAGTTAGGTGTACCCATATACATGAATCTATGATTAAATGAATTTTGATTTTTGGGAATTTGCCTATTGAGTTAGGTGTACCCATATAAAACCATATTGTTAATGATGTTGATTCACACATGTCCTATACAAGTTTATGAAATTTGATCAAAATCATATTATGTGAATTATTAATAAGTTGACACCCTTAGATCCATGACATGTATAACCTTATGCAAGTTGTAATGTATGCAAGTTTTACCCCTTGTTATGATTTATTTAGTCATATATATATATGTCGTTGTTGTGAATATTTTCTTTTATGCTATGAGTTAGACTAATCGGGTCTAGCATACATTTTGCGAATAAACGTTCAAACGTGGGGTAGGGGTAATATTAGGAAATTAATAAATTGGGGTGCAATTGATATGATTTTGCATGCCTTAAATGGATGTCCATAATTGAGTCAATTATGGACATTGTTAAATTTGGAATTAATTAATAATTCAAGTAGGGAATTATTAAAATTGGGAAAAGTGGATTATTAATAATAATCAATGCTTAGGACACGAGGTTGGACCCGTTTGTGACGTAAACCTGCCCGGACCCGCCCGGCAAGTCCAGTAGTCACAAATGTCGGCCCAATGTGAGAGGTCCTAGGCCCAAACTAAAGCATAACAGTTGTAAAGACACGAGGTTAGACTCTTTTATGGTGTAAGACTGCCCGGACCCGCCCGGCAAATCCAGCTGCCATAAATGCCAGTCTAATGTGAGAGGTCTTTATGAGGTTATGGCCTTAATGAATTAAGAAATACTTAGCCAGATAATCATGTAAGGTGGGACATGGGGGTTAAGTAGGTGCCTTGGGTGGCATGAGGAATCTAGTGGTTGCCTTTAGAGGCATTTGAAATACGATTAGACTTAACCAAATACACATGTAAATGAACATGACTAAGTGGGTTAAGTGGATGGACTAATGGGACAAGCTTAGGTGGAATGCTTGTGGGAAATAATGGGGGCCCATTTCAACCAGTATCCCAAAACATATCTTTGTGGGCTCGACCCAAGTCGAGGACGGGACACGCATACTGGGTTTGACTATAAGAGGCCAAAACAGGGAGCGGTGGCAACGCAAGTCCAACGGGTTTCATATGCGTGTGTGGACCCGGGGTGGTAGGTAAGACGTTGTTGCATCGTGTAGGTATAAGCCGTGCATCTTCGTTATATCGGGTTGCCACTTTAGGGGACTGATACACCCCACTGTGGGGCCAGCACGGGTATCTACGAGTAGGGAGCCGATCGAAAAATGGAAAGTGGGGTACACCTAGTGGAGATAGGGGCAGGCGGCACCTATGTTGTCAGCTAGGAGTACGTAAAGCCATTAAGAAAGTTTCTAAGTGAAGCTAAGTGGAATCAATCTTTAGGGTGACTGGTGTGGTGCAGTATAGTGTTTATCCTTTAGTATTTAGGAGCGCCTATAACGTTTCCTTTAGCGATTGCCTATGTCCTTAATCTGCTCTTTCATAGACATTTCCTTGTTTCCCAGCTTATGCCTTAGTCCAGTTATTTTGATAATAGTATTGTAGAATTATCATACTCGCCAGACTTTATGTCTGACCCCCCCTCTTTTTCATCTTTTTCTCCCTTCAGGTCCTCAGGTTGGGCCAAGTTCCAGTGGAGTCTGATTGGATTGCTTATCTCTTGGAAAGCTTGGACTGCTGAAGTAAAGTCCAGCTTGTTATCTTTCTTTTTAATGGCTATTTATGTAATGGGATTATGTACTTGTTTTATCAAGATAGATATTGTACTGACTTTGATTATGGTGTTATGATGTAATCAAACATGTTTTGACTTTTGCTGCAATTGAAATAAAGTTTTTAAAATTTCCTAGTACTATTTTATATCTGTCTTGTTGAAATTTTACTATTCTATATTCACCTAAAACCTCCATAGAAGTTAATGCATTCCCTTTGTGAGTGACATTAATGGACGTGGGGTGTTACACATCGTATCATAGCATAAGGTTACCAGAACAGATAAAATTTTTAGAAAAATATTTTTCTAAAGTATTTTTGGAAGAAGTGCTTTCAAAAACATGTTATTTAGAGAAAGTTTTTATGAAAAACATAATCCCAAATAGCCATATCCTTATCTTTATCTTTCGAATTCTCCATTTTGAATCTTTCCTTTTTCGTTTCAACATGGCTGAAGATCTTAATCTCCCAGAAGGTGTGACGGTTCCAGGGTGGTTTAGGAGATATTTGGAGGCTAGGGCCACCACTGCAGGCCCAGCAGATGTTCCTCCACCCCTAGTTGCACCCATTCCTCCTCCTCCTCCTCGTGTTGACACTTTTGCAAAGACGTGCAAGGAATTTAAGGCTATGGGAGGAAAAACTTTTCAAGGGACTGAGACGTTTGTGGAGGCCAGAGACTGGCTTAAGGAGACTGAGGAATTGTTGGATATCTTTGAAGTGGAAGATGGGAGGAAAGTCCATTTAGTTGCTTGGTTAATGAAGGGAGAGGCCTCGTTTTGGTGGAGGTCACTAACGGGGAACGTCCAGTTGATTCATGGGCGGATTTCAGACGAAGGTTTGAGGAAAAGTTTCTTTCAAGGGCAGAGGAGAATTTAAATATGGAAAAATTCCTGACATTAAAGCAAGGGAGCTTATCAGTGAAGGAGTATGTCAATAAATTTAATCAGTTAGCAAAGTTTGGCTTGGAGTTGGTGAACACGCCAGAGAAGAAATCTTTGAGGTTCGTTAGAGGCTTGAATGAACCGTTGCAAGGGTTGGCTATGACCCACATCCCTATGGGAGCCACCTTTGAAAGGCTAGTAGAAATGGCACTTATGCATGAGGATAAGGCAGTTGAAAAGAAAGGGGATCAGAAGAAACCCCAACAGCAAAATAAGAAGGGTGGTAAAAACAATAATGGCAAAGGGAAGAAGAGATGCTTCAATTGTGGGACGCCTGGCCATCTCAGCAAAGATTGTAGAAAGAAAAAGAAGACTGGTTGTTTTCATTGTGGAGATGCGGGACATTTGGTGAAGGACTGCCCAAAGAAGGGGCAGAGGGCAGGGTCTACCTCGGGAGGACAGGTGCAGGCTCTTATGGCACCAGGGCAGGCAAGGGGGCAAGTTCAGGCTATTGCGGTCCCACCGCTGCAAGAAAGAGGTAGAACAATTTCTGTTGAAAGCATAGTTTTTCTGTTTGATCATCCTGTCCGTACCTTATTCGATTCTGGCGCATCTCATTCGTTTATCTCTGCATCATTAGTTGAATTACTGCACTTGAACACCAGTTTAGTAGAGGATCCCTTGGTTGTTTCAAATCCAATTGGGGGTTCGGCTCATTTGACCATGATATGTTTGGATTTGAAAATCTCTATACTTAGCGTTGAATTTAGATGTGATGCTTATGTATTGGGCTTCACGGGCTATGGGCTAATTTTAGGAATGGATTGGTTATCTAGAAATGGGGCCATTCTTGATTGTGAAAGGAGAGTAGTTAGGCTTGTGACTCGCCTTGGTAATGCTCTCGACATCTTTTGTAGTCCCATGAATTCCGTTATGCTAAGTTATCTTGAATCGCTTGACGCGTCTGTAGAGAATCTGCGAACGGTAGAGGTGGTCCGGGAATATCCGGATGTGTTTGAGGAGGTGAAGGGCTTACCTCCAAAGCGGGAGATAGACTTTCGAATTTATCTTGTGGATAATGCTAAACCCGTATCTTTGCCAGTGCGCCACATGGCTCCTCGTGAAAGGAGGGAACTCAATAAGCAAGTGAAGGAGTTGCTTGAGAAGGGGTTCATAAGACGTAGTATATCAGAGTGGGGTGCTCCAGTAGTATTTGCTACAAAGGCGGATGGGTCCCTTAGACTTTGTGTGGACTATTGAGAACTAAACAAGCTTACTAAAAAGAACCAACACCCACTGCCGAGGATTGACGATCTCTTTGATCAGTTAGTTGGCGCCTCAGTGTTTTCGCAGTTGGACTTAGCCACCGGCTTTCATCAACTGAGAGTGGCTGAGGATAGTATAGATAAGACTGCTTTTAGGACTCCTGACGGATTCTATGAATGGCTAGTGATGCCCTTTGGTTTGACAAACGCCCCCGCATATTTTGTTGATTTGATGAGTAGGGTGTTTAGGGAGTACCTTAACAAATTCGTGGTAGTCTTTGTGGATGACATCTTAGTCTTTTCTAAGAATGAAGAAGAGCATGCCCTACATCTTAGGGAAGTGTTGGAAACCCTTCGAGCGCATAACCTTAAGGCAAAATTTTCTAAGTGTCACTTCTGGAGGAAAGAAGTACGGTTCTTAGGGCACGTGGTTTCCAAGGAAGGGATAGCAGTGGATCCCGCAAAGGTGGTGGCCATCCAAGATTGGAAGGTCCCTAAAAATGTAACTGAAGTAAGAAGTTTCTTGGGGTTGGCTGGCTATTATAGGAAGTTTATCAAAGACTTCGCAAAAATATCAGCTCCATTAACACGGTTAACGAAGAAGAACCTGGTTTTTATGTGGGACGAAGATTGTGATGATGCGTTCCAACGTTTAAAGAGAGCCCTAACTTCAGCCCCAGTCTTAGTGCTGCCAGACGGGAATAAACCGTTTACCGTCTATACTGATGCTTGTGGGACGGGACTTGGCGCGGTCCTCATGCAAGAGGGAAGAGTAATAGCCTATGGTGGAAGGCAGTTGAGGGTTCATGAAAAGAATTACCCTACGCATGACCTTGAGTTAGCCGCAATTGTTTTCGCGCTTAAGTCTTGGCGTCACTATCTTCTTGGTGAGAAATTCGAACTGTTCACTGACCACAAATCATTAAAATACTTATTCTCTCAGAAGGATTTGAATTTAAGGCAGCAACGGTGGATGGAATTCCTAGCCTCCTACGATTTTGAAATAGCATATACCCCGGGCAAGGGTAACGTGGTAGCAGACGCCTTAAGTAGGAAAAGGTTTTCCTTGAGTCTGTTGTTTGTTGAACGACGAAGCTTAGAATTCATCTCCATGTTTGACTTTAGACCCTTCGTTGACCTAGTACCTGGTTTGTTAGCATCCTTGGAGGTTAGACCTACACTTCTAGGACGAGTTGGTGAGGCACATCAAGACGACCCCCAGTTGGTTGAGATAGTAGAAAAGCTCAAAGGAGGGGAGTCATCTAGCCATCTTCATAGGTATACCCTAGACGATAAGGGTTGGTTACGAAGGGATAACAGACTTTGTGTACCACAAGACGAAGACTTAAGGAAGGCCATTCTTGATGATGCTCATCGCTCAAAGATGACCATTCATCCCGGCGGAGACAAGATGTACAAAGATATGAAGCGGGTTTTCTTTTGGGTCGGTATGAAAAAGGATGTGGCCGAGTACGTCGCTAGATGCTTGGTGTGCCAACGAGTAAAAGCGGAACAAAAGAAACCCGGTGGGTTGCTTCACCCATTGGAAGTTCCACTATGGAAATGGGAAAGCGTCTCAATGGATTTTGTGGATGGATTACCAAGATCAAGGAAGGGTAATACGGGGATTTGGGTTATAGTAGATAGACTTACTAAGAGCGCCCATTTTATTCCCGTGAAAAGTAAGAGGACTGCTCCGTGGTTGGCTTCTGTATACATTAAAGAGATAGTTCGTTTGCACGGTATTCCTTCTAGTATAGTAAGCGACCGTGATCCCATATTCACTAGCGAATTTTGGAAGAGTTTACAAGAGGCGGTAGGGAATCAGCTATGTTTGAGCACCGCATATCATCCTCAGACGGACGGCCAGACCGAGAGGGTGAATCGTATTCTAGAGGATCTTTTAAGGCTTTGTATCCTAGACTTTGGGGGTACATGGGAAGAGCACCTTCCGTTGGTAGAATTCGCATATAATAATAGCTTTCAGTCTAGTATTGGCATGGCACCTTTCGAAGCTCTTTATGGAAGGCCTTGCCGTTCGCCTACATGTTGGTGGGAATCTACCGATAAAATCCTACTTGGGCCCGATATGGTTAGGGAAACCTCGGAGAAGATTGATTTGATTCGAAGGAAGATGAAAGCAGCACAAGATAGCCAGAAATCGTATGCTGATAAGAGGAGGACAGATCTTGAGTTTGACATTGGGGACATGGTTTTTATCAAAGTGTCTCCGTTACGGAATGTTGTTCGCTTTGGGTCCGTTGGGAAATTAGCGCCAAGGTTTGTAGGGCCGTTTCCTATAAAAGACAGGATTGGGAAGATGGCGTATAGGGTGGAGTTGCCTGAGAAACTTAGTGGAGTACACGACGTATTCCATGTATCACATTTGAGGAAGTGTTTGCACAAGACCGCGGAGGTGGTAGAGCCAAGCTTGCTTAAAGAGGTGGAAATAGAGCGTGATGCAACAATTAGACGAGCTCCTACATGCATTCTTGGGTCGGAGATCAAAAAGTTGAGAAATCGAGAGGTCAGACTAGTTAAAGTGCAATGGGGAGATGATGAGAGCAACGCTACTTGGGAGACAGAATGGAAGATGCGTTTGCTATACCCTTTTCTTTTTGAGGGTATGTCTTTTAATTTCTCCTTTATCGCTTAGCTTATCTTATCTTATCTTTAGTATGTCCTCTCATTAGTATCTTTGACCTTTAGTTAGGATAATCCTATGGTTGAAACAAGTGTTTGAGACATGTTATGTATGATGGATGCAAAATGGATGCAAGTGGTTGCTAGTGGTTGCTCGTGGATGCATATATACACACACTTTAGGCACTAGATCGGCTCAGTCACTACATATTGCATATTGCATAAATGAATGTATTTAGTATAATGGATGTATAATGGTTGTACCATCATATAGATGCTGCATTCGGTTGAATGGATGTGCACGCATATAGAAGTAGTTTGTAAGCAATTAGGATCTTTTGCATACATAATGGATGCATGGCACTATCATGAATTGCATCAAGGAGGTCAACTGAATCAGTGGACCGCCTGATTTTGCATTAGATACGGACATAGACACACACTGTGCATTTAAACATGAAAGCATTAGAAGTCTATAAGGACAATGGATGCCAGTGTTTGTTGATTGAGTAGATGGTTGATGATAGGATATAAACTTGAAGATTTCGAGGTCAAAATCCCTTAAGGAGGGGAGAATGTAACACCCCGTATTTCTGTTAATACTAATATTCACAAATTAAAAGAATTAATATTGAGAATTTGCACGAAATAGCCTTAAAAAGGCATATAACAAATTTGAGATATGTGAATTGCCTTAAAAGGCGAAAAATGGAATTAAGACATTAATTGGAAAATTAATGTGTAGAAATGGTCATAAGTTAATTATGGATTAATTTGAATTCATGAATAGGTGCGTGTATATATATATATATATTTATATATATATGGGCCGTTAATGTAAACATGAATAGAAGTTTATTAATTTGCTGAGTGTTTGCTGAGTCACTTCTGACTCATTGCTGAGTCAATAAGATAAACCCCATCTGGTCTGAATGGCTGCAGTTATTTCTAGGTTAAATCTAATGGCCTAAATGAATCCTAACATCTATAAATAAGTGGGTAGGCTCTAACCCTAAATCACTTGAAAAATTGGAGAGCTACCGACATGCCGTTGCCATGGAGTTCAGCATAGCCGTCACAAACTAAAGAAGAAGAAGGCCTAATCTACAAACTAAATCTACTCAAATCAAATCAAAAGCTCTCTCTCTTTCTATTTCTCTTCTTTAAAATTGTGAGTATGATGAATCTCACAATATTATTATAAAATAATTTGATTAAGTTATGAATGGATCATAAGAAAGTGATATGAATTGTTATGTATTTGTAAATTATGTTGTGGATCTCTTGTTATGCTATTATATTATCATATATATGTTGTTATGTTGTAGTGATTATGTTGTAAATAATCCTATACTATGTCATATGTGATTAATCATGCTATGCTATGTTGTAAATCATATCATGCTATGTTGTAAATTATGATATGCTATGTTGTAAATCTTATATATGTTGTAGATCTCTTATTATCACATATGTTGAAATACTTATGTTATATGATAATGATGTCATGTTAAGTTGTGTTGAATCATACAAGTTGTAAAATCATGATTTTAGTATTTATGCGAATTGGATCATGTTTAAAGTTTATGTTTTTTTTATAATAGATCTTGATTATGGGAATTTGCCTATTGGGTTAGGTGTACCCATATACATGAATCTACAAATTAATTGGATCTTGAATATGGGAATTTGCCTATTAAGTTAGGTGTACCCATATACATGAATCTATGATTAAATGAATTTTGATTTTTGGGAATTTGCCTATTGAGTTAGGTGTACCCATATAAAACCATATTGTTAATGATGTTGATTCACACATGTCCTATACAAGTTTATGAAATTTGATCAAAATCATATTATGTGAATTATGAATAAGTTGACACCCTTAGATCCATGACATGTATAACCTTATGCAAGTTGTAATGTATGCAAGTTTTATACCTTGTTATGATTTATTTAGTCACATATATATGTCGTTGTTGTGAATATTTTCTTTTATGCTATGAGTTAGACTAATCGGGTCTAGCAGACATTTTGCGAATAAACGTTCAAACGTGGGGTATGGGTAATATTAGGAAATTAATAAATTGGGGTGCAATTGATATGATTTTGCATGCCTTAAATGGATGTCCATAATTGAGTCAATTATGGACATTTTTAAATTTGGAATTAATTAATAATTCAAGTAGGGAATTATTAAAATTGGGGAAAGTGGATTATTATTAATAATCAATGCTTAGGACACGAGGTTGGACCCGTTTGTGACGTAAACCTGCCCGGACCCGCCCGGCAAATCCAGTAGTCACAAATGTCGGCCCAATGTGAGAGGTCCTAGGCCCAAACTAAAGCATAACAGTTGTAAAGACACGAGGTTAGACTCTTTTATGGTGTAAGACTGCCCGGACCCGCCAGACAAATCCAGCTGCCATAAATGCCAGTCTAATGTGAGAGGTCTTTATGAGGTTATGGCCTTAATGAATTAAGAAATACTTAGCCAGATAATCATGTAAGGTGGGACATGGGGGTTAAGTAGGTGCCTTGGGTGGCATGAGGAATCTAGTGGTTGCCTTTAGAGGCATTTGAAATACGATTAGACTTAACCAAATACACATGTAAATGAACATGACTAAGTGGGTTAAGTGGATGGACTAATGGGACAAGCTTAGGTGGAATGCTTGTGGGAAATAATGGGGGCCCATTTCAACCAGTATCCCAAAACGTATCTTTGTGGGCTCGACCCAAGTCGAGGACGGGACACGCATACTGGGTTTGACTATAAGAGGCCAAAACAGGGAGCGGTGGCAACGCAAGTCCAACGGGTTTCATATGCGTGTGTGGACCCGGGCTGGTAGGTAAGACGTTGTTGCATCGTGTAGGTATAAGCCGTGCATCTCCGTTATATCGGGTTGCCACTTTAGGGGAATGATACACCCCACTGTGGGGCCAGCACGGGTATCTACGAGTAGGGAGCCGATCGAAAAATGGAAAGTGGGGTACACCTAGTGGAGATAGGGGCAGGCGGCACCTATGTAGTCAGCTAGGAGTACGTAAAGCCATTAAGAAAGTTTCTAAGTGAAGCTAAGTGGAATCAATCTTTAGGGTGACTGGTGTGGTGCAGTATAGTGTTTATCCTTTAGTATTTAGGAGCGCCTATAACGTTTCCTTTAGCGATTGTCTATGTCCTTAATCTGCTCTTTCATAGACATTTCCTTGTTTTCCAGCTTATGCCTTAGTCCAGTTATTTTGATAATAGTATTGTAGAATTATCATACTCGCCAGACTTTATGTCTGACCCCCCCTCTTTTTCATCTTTTTCTCCCTTCAGGTCCTCAGATTGGGCCAAGTTCCAGTGGAGTCTGATTGGATTGCTTATCTCTTGGAAAGCTTGGACTGCTGAAGTAAAGTCCAGCTTGTTATCTTTCTTTTTAATGGCTATTTATGTAATGGGATTATGTACTTGTTTTATCAAGATAAATATTGTACTGACTTTGATTGTGGTGTTATGATGTAATCAAACATGTTTTGACTTTTGCTGCAATTGAAATAAAGTTTTTAAAATTTCCAAGTACTATTTTATATCTGTCTTGTTGAAATTTTACTGTTCTATATTCACCTAAAACCTCCATAGAAGTTAATGCATTCCCTTTGTGAGTGACATTAATGGACGTGGGGTGTTACACATGACCCACCAAAATCAATAATACAAGCCCGCAGTAAATCTTCTAGAATTCTATTCACACGCTCAGTTTGGCCATCTGTCTGAGGGTGATAAGCGGTGCTCATATTCAGTTTCGTTCCCAATTCTATCTGGAATGCCACCCAGAATTTGCTAGCAAATATTGGGTCCCTATCACTGACTATGCTGATGGTAATTCCATGTAGCTTAACAATTTCTTTGAAATATATCTGTGCTAGACTTTGAGCGGTTCTATTGGATCTGACAGGTATGAAATGGGCAGTCTTCGTGAAGCGATTTACGATCACCCAAATACTGTCATTACCTTTCTTGGTTCGGGGCAAACCATCTATGAAATCCATGGAAATCTGTTCCCATTTCCAACCTGGGACTTCCAACGGTTGCAACGATCCGGCTAGCTTTTGTTGGTCGCTCTTGACTAATTGAAAAGTAGGGCATCTGCTAACATATAAAGAAATGTCCCTCTTCATTGCCGTCCACCAGAAGGTGCGCTTAATATCATTATACATTTTTCTCACACCGGGATGGACACTAAGTTTGGACTTATGGCATTCATCGAGCACCTCTCTTCGAAGTTCTGGAATATTCAGGATGCAAATCCTATCATTTAATCTGAGAACTCCCTTATCATCAATATTGAAACCTGTGGTTTCACCTTCCTTGATCCTCTGACTGATTCTCTAAATAAATTCATCGTCTTTTTGAAGGACTGAAATCTTATCAATCAACGAAGATGTAACAGTTATGCTAGCGATGATTTCATTCTTTCTACTGAGTGCATCAGCCACTACATTAGCCTTTCCTGGCGTATACAAAATATCTAGATCATACGATGCAAGAAATTCTAGCCAACGCTGCTGCCTCAAGTTCAGATCTTTCTGGGTGAACAAATATTTCGATGATTGATGATCTGTAAACAGTTCAAATTTCTCACCCAATAAGTAATGCCTCCAGATTTTCAAAGCAAAAACGATGGAAAATAACTCAAGATCATGAGTTACGTAATTCTTCTCATGCGGTTTCAGCTGGCGGCTAGCATAAGCGACTACTTGTACTCTTTGCATTAACACTGCACCAAGACCTCTAATAGAAGCATCTGTCCAAACCATCAAATCCTGATTGCCATCGATAATGGTTAACATTGGAGCAGTTGTCAATTTCGATTTCAATTCCTGGAAAGCTTCCTCACAGTCAGAAGTCCACTTAAATTTCTCGTGCTTCTTCGTAAGCATTGTTAATGGACCAGACATCTTCGAAAAATCCTTAACAAACTTTCGATAATAACTAGCCAACCCCATAAAACTTCTGACCTCTGTGGGTGTAGTAGGCTGTTTCCAGTCTTGAATTACTGTAATTTTGATCGGATCTACATAAATCCCTTCCTTTGACACGACATGGCCAAGGAACTTCACTTCTTCTTGCCAGAAGACACATTTAGAGAATTTGGCTTTGAAGACGTTCTTTTTCAGAATCTCCAATACTTGTTCTAAGTGTTTTTCATGCTCAGGTTTTGATTTGGAGTAGATTAAAATATCATCGATGAATACGAGGACAAATTTATTCCGAACTCCCCTGAACACTCTATTCATTAGATCGACAAAGTATGTTGGAGCATTGCATAGGCCGAACGGCATTACTAACCATTCATAAAATATGTCTAGACCTCTGAAAGCTGTAAAAGGAACACACTCTTTTGCAATTCTCAATTGATGAAAACCCGTAGCTAGGTCCATTCGGGAATATACTCTCGCCCCATTTAATTGGTATAGCAGATCATCGATGCGGGGTAATGGGTATTTGTTTTTGAGCGTCTGTTTGTTAAGGTCTCGGTAATCAACACACAATCGAAGAGTACCGTCTGACTTTGGGACAAACACTACAGCTGCACCCCAAATAGAAAAGCTAGGTCTGATCAGACCCTTTCATAGCAGTTGACGAGTTTGATCACCTAATTCTTCCTTTTCTTTTGGAGTCATTCTTCTAATTGGATGTACTACTGGTCTGGCATTGGGAATTAGATCGATTCTGAATTCTATTTCTCTTTGCGGAGGTAAGTTTTCGACTTCTTCAAACACATCCACATAGTTTCTAACAACAAGAATCTTTTCTAAGGAAGTGGGGATAACTTCTAACGCAGACCAAAATTCCTCTCTATCTGGATTTGAACCGTGACATGGTACAGTAATATATCCAAGCCTTGTTCGAATTTTTACTATCCTTTCCGCACACTTTACTTCAGCTTCGTATTTCGTTAACCAATCAAGCCTGAGAATGATATCGAATTCGGGAAAATCCATGGTGATCAAATTAAAAGAAAATTTGTAGGACGAATAAGAGACTGGCACTCTATAATATGAACTGAGAATAAGAGATCCTCCTATCGGATTATGAACTTTAACCGATTCTGTAAGCTTCCCCTGTTTTAACTTTAATTTGTGAACTGTATTACTAGCAATAAAACTACGTGATGCACCCGTGTTAAATAATACAGAAACAGGAATATTTTTAATTGTAAGGGTACCTCCCAAAACATCGGGTTTACCTGCTCCGTCGGAAGCAGCCGGCGGGTTCATCCCGTCATATACATGAGCAACCCCGGCCTTCTTAAGCAAGGGACAGTCTCTCATAAGATGATCTGTCCTGCGGCAGTTAAAGCATAAGCGAGGATTCTGAGAGCCCTGGCTTGAACCTTGAGAGTCGGTCTTCTGCCTTTTCGGGGCTGTGCAAACATTTGAGTAGTGCCCCACCTTGCCATAATTGTAGCAACTTCCCTTTGCCGGCCTGCTAGTCTGCTGATTCGAGGACGCCGTGTTGCTTGATTCTGGCTGGTTTGTAGTGGGCTTGCGTTTATTCCTGGCTTGGCTTTTAGCACGATCCTGATCCAGGTGCCTTTGAACCAGGTCCTCATAGTTGCACGCCATCTCCACTATTTCATTAAATGCCAGCTTG
The DNA here is from genome assembly GCA_030737875.1 of Allium sativum. Classification (NCBI taxonomy): domain Eukaryota; kingdom Viridiplantae; phylum Streptophyta; class Magnoliopsida; order Asparagales; family Amaryllidaceae; genus Allium; species Allium sativum. The sequence continues at coordinate 154,101,159 of CM060916.1, read as the reverse complement.
ATGTGGGCCATTGCCCTGTCTTGGTACTTTCGCTTCAGCCCGATAATGAACCTCTTGTTCTTGGACTTTACGGTGGCGATGAGCTCAGGAGCATAGCGGGATAATTGTGTAAACTTGTTCAGATAGTCTTGCACCGAGAGATCCCCCTGCTGGAGGTTTGGGAATTCGTCGTGCATGCACTCAAGGGCTTGCTCTGGGACATACTTCTCTTTGAATAATTCTTTGAATTCGTCCCATGTCCTACCAGCATTTCTGTTTGTTGCGATAAGAGCTTCCCACTATAGTTCGGCTTCCTCTTGTAGAAGCCAAGCACCCATAAAAGCTTTGTCCTGATCACCCAGCCTTAGGCCTCCTAATATCTTCTCGCATGTTTTCAGCCATGCTAGGGCCTCAATTACAGTGCCCGTTCCAGAGAAGGTTTTGCCTCCTAGGTTCTGGTACCTTTTTGCCACATGGTCAAGCTCGAATTGTTGAGCGACCGGGGGTTGTATTAAGGGTCCCTCTTCAGCTGGGACTTCACCTCGTCCTCTACCACGGCCAGCTCGGCCTCCTTTACCAGCGGCTGCTCGGGTAGCCGTTGTTCAAGTTCTGTACAAGCAAGAAAAGAGTCAGCCTACAAAAACGATAATTTTATTGTATGGTAAAGCAGAAGAACTTAAGGAAAGACAACGATGTACTGATTAAATTGTTTTTGCTATTCTGCTTAGCTCATTCTAGGACATTACTAGTCCTATCTCTAATGAGCTACTCGCCTTAGAATACTACTGATTCTATTCTGATGAAGTGCTTAATGTGTTAAATTCTAGAACTAAGGTTAACCAAAGCTCTGATGCCTGCTGCGACGATCCCAAAACCCCGTGCTATGGTGTTAAGGATAATCATTGGAATATAACACATTAATCATCATTAGCAGAGTACAGATAATAGCATAAACAAGAAATAGAATAATTTACACAAATATGACAGCGGAATCATATATATCACCACATCAGAGAGCACAGTGCAGGATACTACTTAGTGCATAATAATACATAATCACTCTACATCGCCTGTGGCGGAATCATAATACATTTACAATAATGGTGGAAAAGTCACAGTCATCACAATGTAGTCAAGCCTCGCCATGAGCCCAAAAGTGCACCTCTACTGCGGTGCCAAGCCAAAATATGTCAGCTACCTGTAACTAGGCTGCCCGTGTGAAAATAAGGGCACCCGAGTTTGCAAGGTGAAACAAACTACGATTCAGTCATGGGACTGGTACGAGAAATCTACTTAACTTATTAAACAACAATAATAAGGCAAATCAAAGGACCACGCCACTTTCGCGGAATGGGTTTACTCCAATGAGTGCTAGTGCATGAAATAAAGTAAATAACTAAATCATCGCAATGCTTTTTATAAAAATGAAGCCATTATAAGACTCAGGTCCCATCACACAATGCAACGCAAGCCAGAGGATAGAGTTTTACCTTATAATGGCCAAGAAATGCTTCATACGTATGAAACAAAAGTGTTTGATATTATTACTAGTGTATATATGTTTCAAAAGCAAATTTAATCATAAATATCAATCCTAGGTGGCATAGCTACCATCTACTATGTCGCCATACTAGTAATACAATCACATCCGCAATTTCGTATCGGAAATTGGATTCCATCATGAGTCGAGGCAAGGGGCAAGCTCCTCTCCGTTCGAGACACTCTAGCAAATGTCCCAGGACCGCACACAGCAATCCTTGGATCTTCAGGGCCGGTCCTCTCTTACTTTAGAGGATTAGTTATTCCTGAACACACGTTTCCCGGTCCTTACAGACCTATAATCGAGGCGCCTCTCATTCCAACAACCACACAGGTGAAAAGTAGATAAAAATGTCAGGGCTGGTAGGTCACTGACACCACCATAGCTAGAAAGAAACTTTGTGCTCTCCCTGCAGTCACTATCCCATTTTTGACTCATACCGAGGTGTGAGGCTCGCGAATCCACGTTATACAAAAAGCTACGTCACACAGACCATGCTTTGATCATCAACCACAAGACTTTGCTTTGCAACAGAAGCCTTGATCATATGCCACTTAGGCGTGCCACACAGGCAATCCACTCCATGCGACTGATTTCTATCGATATATAACCTCTGAGCTCGTACGTATCAGAGAAGGGCATTAAGCAAGAGAATAAATTCTTCGCCGCCAAATTGATATATATTTAATAGAGATCAATTAGCATAGAACAAAATCCAATGTCAGACACACAGTCCATTTACAAGTTCGTTCTGGATTTGAACGAAGCCGGAGGCACCATATTCCTCGCATATCCGCACAATCAACAATACGTCCGGACGACTACTACTTCAGCTCCTTCAAGGTAGCTACTCCAATTACGAGCATCAGTAGCACCCATCCAGCCAATGTGAAGATCGTCGGTCTTGAACCATCTTCATTTCTTCGACTTCTCACTGTCGATCGATTATTTGAAATGAGAATTAACTCGGCCTTTTCAAATAATCCACGTATATTTAGATTTTCAAATCAATTCTTCACATGGTTAAATTACTCAACATTCACATTTCAGTTCCTTAGTATAATTTTCATGTTAAATACATTCAAACATCACATATCAAGCAAACCCAGCAAAATCGGTTTATTTCCATCCTATATCGTTCATAATATTTTATAACGATATATCGCCATTTTTATTTATTTAAAAACGGCCATATTTAATTAAACGACGTTTCAGGTCGTGCCGAGGCACTGGCGCTATTTTTCTTCAGATTTGAATTTAACATTCCAGAGAATCCAACCGTCGGATCTTTACAAAGTTGGTGCCGTTGGAAAGATATTTCCAAAGCAAACCAAACGGTTGCGGTTTCGGGAAAATCCGATGGTCCGATTTCCCGCACTAGTCGTTTGAAATCACGGTTTCAGAACACGAACTGCACGACCACGATTCGTTTAATTATATATTTATATATATATATATATAAATATAATTCATTCGACGATTTCGATATCGTTTTCAGTTCAAATATTTCACTAACGCCTTTAAATTTTGGAAAATTTCGCCATAACCTCCTTTGTATGGGAGGGGCTGGGAAAATTCCCAAATAGCCACACGGGCGTCTCGTCTCAAAAAGAAAAAGCCAAGCGGCTAGCCAATAGGCTCATAAAATCATCACCCAAGAAAAACAGTAAACATGTACCTATTTGTCAAGCACACAATTTTATTCCTCTTCTATAGCTTCTTTGCTATAACCTGTTCAATAAATATGCATGTACATATGTGCAATTCTTATCACTTATCATTTTCTATTCAACTTCATATTTGATTCAATTTGGTTTAAAGTCACCATTCACTCTAATGTTGCATACACAAGAAAAAATCATATCATTAGCTAATTAATGAATATTTCAACTCATGCATATTTATTTGAACAAGTTGTTATTTTTAACACTTCACATTTCAAAAATGATATCTTTAGCGAACTAAAATATATTTTAACACATGACTATTTCATTTAGTTCCTATACATGTTAAAAATAATATTCATAGCAAACAAATATTTATTTCAACACTTGTATATTTTTAGCAAATCACATACTTGATAAAAATGATATTTTTATCATCTAAAATATTTATTCAACACATGAATATTTTTAACACTTCATAATTTCAATAAAAATGTAATTTTTATTGTTCGATCTTTTTATTCAACACATGAACCTTTTCAACACACGCACTTCTCAACACATGAGCATTTCCACACATGGATATTTTATATAGTTGGTACATATAAGAAAGATGTAATTTTTATTGTTGAAACAATTTATTTATAACGCGAATATTTCACATACTTCATGTATATTATAAAAAATGTGATTTTTATTGTTTAAACACTTTATTCGTTCAACACATGAATTTAATTTTCAACACATGACTTCTCAACACGTGAGCATTTTCCACACATGGATATAGTTTCAACACATGACTTTGGTTTCAACACATGGAAATAATTTCAACATATGAAAATAATTCTAACACATGAATATTATTCAAAATTTCGGCAGCATAACGGCAGGGTAGTTAAAGCCGGCACCGTCCCGAGTATGGCACCTCACTCTACCTTAAAACCTCGCGGTTTTTGACAACGGGGGTTTCATACATCTAACTCGCACGCAGGCGAGTATGATTTTCTTTTCCACAATTATTTCAAATTTGTTTCAATCACCAATGGGTATTTTTCAACCACAACCAAACAATATCAACCAAAAACAATTCTGTCAACCATTCTCATTATTCACCAATTTTTTCACACCAATTCACAAACAATAAATATCGTCCATGGTTTGTGGACGAGGTGAGTGTGTGTGTATATATATTTTATTACCATTCCAACACAATATCATTTAAACAATGCATGTATAATTCATACTTCGCTTATATAGCTTACACAACGCATGTACATGAGGTATACGACACGTGTATAATTTATATTTCGCTTATATGATTTATACATGACATTTCCGTTCACATTTCAGTTATAAATATCACCTTGGTTTTTGTGATGCTAAAAATCGTAGATAGTTCAGAAAAATTCGCGGTCTCTTCTAGGATGTAGAGAGCCTCCTTACGGTCAAGATGTTTCCTGTTTCATCGAATTTCGTTAACGTAGCAAAAAGATACGATTTTTAAACGAAGATCGAAATTAACAAAACATAAAAGTGTTATTATTCAGTTTAGATAATCAAAGCCGCACCTTTCACGAAGGGTTCAAACTTAGGTTTCGAGATTACTGCAAATCCGAAGCACGAAATTTAATCGGGTTATACCACGTTGAAGAGGCCAGAGAGGCGCTCAGAACGAGGTAGGGGTGGTCCCACTCGGTGGCGTTAATCGGAGGTGGCGGCGGCAAAAAGATCGGGTGTTTGAGGGCGTGGTTCTCGAAGCACAGACGACGTGGGGGAACGAATCGGGTATGGATTTAAAGAGGGGAGGGAGACGAACAAAAACCCAACTGGAGGCGGGGCTGAAGATCGACATGGCGGCGGCAAAAAGCTCGGGAAGTGTCGAGCGACTTCCGTCGTTCGTCGAGGGCAACCGGGGGGGGGGGGGGGTTCTGATATTTTTTTTAATTTTGAATGGAGAGATTCTAATGGCCGAGGGTTTTATTAGATTTTAAAATAGTGTTTCTCCACACGGATCCCACTCCAAACCCAACGAATGTCGCCCCTAGCTAAATACCCCCATCCTGGACACAATGGGATATGTTTCGTAGGCCAATTCGATTATTACAGTCAGTTATTTTTCAAATTAAAGTATAAAACATTTTATATTCAATTTGAACGTACATTTCAATTTGCCAGGGCCACAAACTGATTCAAAAAATTCCAGAAAAATAAATCTAGCTAGGTTTTGACGCTACGGTCGCAACAAAACTAGTTTCGTCAAATTCTGAGATCGTTTGAAAAATGACCATTTTCTGGTCGATCCAATTTAACAGAAATTGACCAAACACAATTTCTTTTGCCATGCTCACATACTAGCTTCAAAAATTATGAAATTTGAAACCTAGCGATAATTTGACATCCCGGATCCAACAAAAGTGGTTTCGTCGAATTCCAAGGTAGTTTGCAAAATGCCTATTTTCAAGGGCTATATATTCTCTATAACGACCTTTCTGAAAATTTATTTGGCCATAACTTTTGATTCCCGCTATGAAACTTCAATTTTTTAGATTCGTTAGAAAGGTACTCATAAACAGATTTAAATATTTTTGGTTTCACTAAAATCCATTATATTTTGCACCCGACACAGTCAGTCAAAGTTTGAATTCAACTTTTCAAACTGCCACACTATTTCTAATTCACTGTTTTATTGAAATATTCTATTTCAATTGTTTAAATTCTTTTGAAATATCCAATTTAAATTTTTTAAATTGGCTCGTATTTTCCGGGTTGTTACACTTCCACCACTAATGCAACCTAACCTCGTGTCATTAGTGCAATTACAATTTCTAATTGTAATCCTAGGTATCTTAATTTTTGACCAACAATTTAAGCCCAAGTCTTTATAGTTGTTCATGCCCATTAACCCAATTATGTTCAAAGTGAATAATATGTCCAAATTCATATGCCAATTCTAATATTTTCCCCTATTCCCTAACTAATGTATTCGCATAAAATTTGGCGTCATGCCTGGGCTAAAAAAGTAGCCTAGCCATAAACAACATAAGGGGAAGGGGATGGGAATATGACAAAAATGATTGTTCTAACATATATGACATAATCATATACTAACATGGTAATAAGGTGATCATATAAGCATAGATTCAATGAAATGGTGGCAGTTAACAAGTTTTAACATAACAAGGATGTTAAGATAAGCATGACAAGATCTAAATGTTAATTTAGATGTCCAACAGGTTCAGATCTAATATGATAAGCACAAGGATATCTAAATAATAAGTTAGATCTGATTAATAATTTAGATGTCCATATAATTCAGATCCAATAGTTGGAAGTAGATCTGACACAAATAAGGTTTAAGATCTACATCATAGGATGTTACAGAAGTTACAATAGATCCGACTAGATAGAGATTTCGATCCAAGCTATAACCAATTCAGAATGTCATATATTCACAATTTACAATGGAAATAGTATAATTTAGTCATAAGAACAAATCCAAACTATAGTCATATCAAGTTTACTTTTAAATATTTAAATCTAAAACCAACTAAGAACTCACAGTGTTTGGATTAGAAAATAGAAAAAGAAAAGAAGCTTGTTCTGATGCGGATCTACACTTGAATCTCTAATCGTTTATCCTTATTTGATTGTTGTAGAAGATAATTCAAATTAGTTCAGTTACCGCTAGAGTTTGGCCCCCATGGATTCTCAATGAAGAAAACAAGAGAAGTGGAAATCTATATATAGCTACCAGCCTCCAGAAACCGTCTGCCACCTCAGCCCTAGGGGGTTGACCCCCCTTTATGGGGTTGACCCCCTTATGGGGTCGACACCCCTGGGGTAAGAACTTTGCCACCAACGGATTTTTTGAATTTTGAACTAAAATCTGATTTTCTGGACCCTAGATATATATATATATATAACACTATCTTTCGCGTATACAAACTTCAAACCTTCATAACTTCTTCATACTATGTCTGTTTTATGCAAACCAAATGTCTATCTTGACCATAATTTCAAGACAGACGCAATGGCGCAGTCCTATCCCTTAATTCTAAATATTAAATTAATTATTATTTAATTTATCCTCTTCTAGTGTTGTTAAAATTATGGGGTGTTACATTTCCCTCTACTTAAAGGATTTCGCCGGAAATCTCTAAGTTAAGAGAAATGTAGATCCTACCATCCATCACCCATCTACTCATCCATCAATCACAGGCATCCATTGTCCTTAATGACTTCTAATGCTTATATGAACATATGCAAAGGTGTGTGTGTATGTCCCAATACTAATGCGAAGATTAGGCGGTCTACTGATTCAATCGACCTCCTCAATGCAATGTATGTTAGTGCCATGAATCCAATATGTATGCAAATAATCCTATTATAATATGTAAGTTCTATATGTATGCACACTCACTTGTCCAAATGCAATATCCTTTTGATAATACATCCATTTTCATCCATCAAAGAAAAGAAAAATGCACACACATCCATATGCAGTATGAGAGTGATTGAGCCGATCTAATGCCTAATGTCTGTGTATATGCATCCACAGACAACCACTAGCAAACACTTGCATCCATCAAACACGACATGTCTCAAACACATATTTACATCCATAAGATTTCTATCTAAAGGGCGAGCATATTATTGGTAGGACATGCCCAAATGATAGAAGCAAGCATAGATAAGACTTTGGAAAAGGAGTTAAGAACATACCCTTGAAAAGGAAAGGGTACGAAGCACGAATCTTGTCTTCGATCTCCCAAGTCGCATCCTCTGAGTTATCTCCCCATTGGACCTTTATCAGCTAGATTTCTTTATTGCGTAGCTTCTTAACTTCTGATCCAAGAATACGGGTAGGGACTCGTCTGAATGTCGCCTCCCGTTCCACCTCTACCTCCTCTAATATACTTGGCTCAACAACTTCCACGGTGTCATGCAAGCACTTCCGCATATGAGAAACATAGAGAGCATTATGAACGCCAAAGAGATTTTTTGGGAGCTTTACTCTATAGGCCATTTGTCTGATTCTTTTAGTTATGGGAAACGGTCCCACAAATCTAGGTGCCAATTTCCCTATAGATCCGAAGCGGACCACATTCCTCAAAGGTGACAGTTTAATGAAAACTAAATCTCCCACTTTGAATTTGATGTTAGTATTTCTCCTGTCTGCGTAGGATTTTTGCCTATCTTGAGCTGTCTTCATCCACCGTCGAATAAGGTTAATATTCTCAAAGGTTTCTCTAACCATATCAGGTCCAAGTAATAATCTTTCTGTAGATTCCCACCAACAAGTTAGTGATCTATAGGGTCGTTCGTACAATGCTTCGAAGGGTGCCATGCCGATGATAGCTTGATAACTGTTGTTATAGGCAAACCATATTAAAGGAAGGTGCTCTTCCCAAGTCCCTCCGAAGTCTAGGATACACGGCCTTAAAATATCCTCTAGAATTATGTTCACCCTCTCCGTCTGTCCATCGGTCTAAGGATGATAACCGGTGCTTAAACACAACTGTGTACCTAATGCTTCTTACAAGCTCCTCCAAAATTCACTGGTAAAGATGGGGTCACGATCGCTTACGATGCTGGAAGGTACTCCATGAAGACGGACTATCTCATGAACAAAAATTGTTGCCACTCATTATGTTGTCCTCTTACTCTTTACTGGAATGAAATGAGCGCTCTTAGTTAGTCTATCCACCAAAAACCAAATACTGGTGTTGCCTTTCTTTGATCTAGGCAAACCATCTATGAAGTCCATGGAGATGCTCTTCCATTTCCACTGTGGAACCTCCAAAGGATGAAGTAAACCACTATGCTTCTTTTGTCAGCTTTAACTTGCTGGCAGACTAAGCATTGAGAAACAAATCCTGCCACATCTTTCTTCATCCCGTCCTAAAAGAAAACCCTCTTCATGTCTCTATACATCTTATCACCACCTGGATGAATAGTCATCTTAGAATGGTGGGCTTCTTCTAGGACTGCTTTTATCAAGCTTCCAATTTGAGGAACACAAAGCCTTCCATCTCGTCGCAACCACCCCTTTTCATGTATGGAATATCTGTTGAGGTGACTAGAAGTCTCCCTTTTTCTGAGCTTATCCATGATGTCTAAAATCTGTGGGTCACCTTGCTGCGAAGTTCTTATCTGATCCATAAGAGTTGGTCGAATATCTAGCGATGCAAACAATTTAGGCAAAATCTCGATGGAGGGTCTAAAGTCAAAAGTTGATATGAACTCCAAGCTCTTCCTCTCCACAAACAGAGGACTTAAGTCCATCCTCTGCCTACTTAGTGCATCGGCCACCACATTACCCTTGCCGGGGGTATTTGCGATTTCAAAATCATAAGAGGCTAGAAACTCCATCCACCGTTGTTGCCTTAAATTTAGATCCTTCTGCGAGAACAATTACTTAAGAGACTTATGATCGGTGTATAACTCGAACTTCTCTCCAAGTAAGTAATGACGCCACGTCTTTAGTGAGAATACTATGGCGGCTAACTCTAAAACATGGGTAGGGTAGTTCTTCTCATGAACTCTCAACTATCTACCCCCATAGCACACTACTTTTCCTTTTTGAATCAGAACCGCACCAAGCCCTGTACCACATGCATCAGTGTAAACCGTAAACACTTTGCCCCCATCGGGCAAGGTCAAGACTGGGGCTATAGTCAAAGCCCTTTTCAAATGTTGGAAAGCAACATCACAATCTATATCCCATGAAAATGCCAAGTTCTTCTTCGTCAGCCTGGTGAGAGGGGTTGATATTTTTGCGAAGTCCTTGATGAACTTCCTATAATATCCTGCCAATCCAAGAAAGCTTCTCACTAACGTGGCGTTTTTCGGAATTTGCCAATCTTGCACTGCAACTACCTTTGCGGGATTTACAGCTATCCCTTCTTTAGAGACCACATGCCCTAAGAACCTCACCTCTTTTCTCCAAAAATGGCATTTGGAGAACTTTGCCTTAAGCTGATATGCATAGAGAGTTTTCAAAACTTCTCTCAAATGTTGGGCATGCTATTCTTTGCTTTTGGAGAAGATCAAGATATCATCAACAAAAACTATGAAAAATTTATTTAGAAACTCCCGAAACACGCTACTCATTAGATCGACAAAATAGGCGGGTGCATTCATCAACCCAAAAGGCATAACTAGCCATTCAAAGAAATCATCCATAGTTCTAAAAGCAGTTTTGTCTATACTATCCTCAGCCACCCTTAACTGATGAAACCCCATGGACAAATCTAACTGAGAGAATACCAAGGCACCAACAATCTAGTCAAAAAAGTCGTCTATCCTCGGAAGTGGGTGCCTATTCTTCTTTGTGAGCTTGTTCAACTCTCTGTAGTCCACGCACAAACGAAGCGAACTATCCGCCTTAGTTGCGAATACAAATGGAGCACCCCATTTAGATATGCTTCATCTGGTAAATCCTTTCTCAAGTAGCTCCCCTACTTTCTTACTTAACTCCCTCCATTCCCTTGGATCCATATGGTGCACTGATAATGCAACTGGCTTTGCATTGTCCACCAAATATATACGAAAATAGATCTCGTGCCTCGGAGGTAATCCCCGAACCTCCTCAAAAACATCAGAATAATCTCGGACTACTGGAATAGATTGCAAATCATCTATGGATGCATCAAGAGACTTTAGGAAGCTAAGCATAATATACCCTTGTGGGTCACAAGAAATCTCGAAGGTCCTCCCATGGCAAATCAAAAGTCTAACGACCTTCCTTTCATAATCTAGTACGACACCATACATGGTTAGCCAATCCATCCCTAGAATCAACCCATAGCCCATGAACCCGAGCACATATGCGCCACATTCAAATTCGACGCCTAACATAGATATTCTCAAACCCCGATAAATCATAGATAAATGAGCTGAACCACCAATGGGGTTTGAGACAAATACGGGATCCACTACCATACTAGTAATTAAGTGCAGAGATTCAACCACAGAAATATATATAAATGAATGTGAAGCGCCATAATCAAAAAGTATTCTAATAGGATGATTTGAAAGAGAAATTAAACCTTCTACAGAAATTTTTCTACCTCTACCGGGGGCACTGATCGCGAGAGGATGCACCTGCCCTCCAGAAGTTCCTACACTCTGGCCTTGTCCCTGTTTCTTCGGGAACCCTTAGCAAAGTGTCCGACCTCTCCACAGTTGAAGCAAGAAATTTTCCTTCTTTTGTAATCTTTCACCAAGTGACCCTCTCGTCCACAACTGCGACACTTTCTCTTATCCTTTGACTTGTCATTCTTTCTACCTTTCTTCTATTGCTACTGTTGTTGTCCTTTCTTGGGCCATATCTTCTTGGTTGTTTCCTCATCTTTGACCTCTTTCTTTTCTCCCTTCTCTTCCTCATGCATCAAGGCCATATCAACAAGCCTTTCAAAGGTTGTAGGATATGCCGGTCGGGTACGGGCAGACTTATTCCACAAGTTAGGCCTAACCTCGTGTCTTAGCCCGTCACGTATTTGCGCACTTAGACCCCTCACATTAGGTTCAACATTAGTGGTTGCTGGATAGGCCAGTCGGGTCCAGGCAGACTTCCACCATTAATGCAACCTAACCTCGTGTCATAACTGCAATTACAATTTCTAGTTGTAATCCTAGGCATCTTAATTTTTAACCAACTAATTAAGCCATGTCTTTATAGTTGTTCATGCCCATTAACCCAATCATGTTCATAGTGAATAATATGTCCAAATTCATATGACAATTCTGTTATTTTCCTCCGTTCCCTAACTAATGTATTCGCATAAAATTTGGCGCCATCCCTAGGCTAAAAAGTAGCCTAGCCATGAAAAATATAAGGGGAAGGGGATGGAAATATGACAAAAATGATCGTTCTAACATATATGGTAGAATTATATACTAACATGGTGATAAGCTGAACATATAAGCATAGATCCAATGAAATGGTGGCAGTTAACTAGTTTTAACATAGTAAGGATGTTAAGATAGGCAATGACAAGATCTAAATGTTAATTTAGATGTCCAACATGTTCAGATGTAATATGATAAGCACAAGGAGGTCTAAATAATAAGCTAGATCTGATTAATAATTTAGATGTCCACATAATTCAAATTCAATAGTTGAAAGTAGATCTGACACAAATAAGGTTTAAGATCCACATCATAGGATGTTACAGAAGTTACAATAGATCCGACTAGATAGAGATTTAGATCCAAGCTATAACCAATTCAGAATGTCATATGTTCACAATTTACAATGGATCTAGTATAATTTAGTCACAAGAACAAATCCAAACTATAGTCAAATCAGGCTTACTTTTAAATATTTAAATCTAAAAGCAACTAAGAACTCACAATGTTTGGATTAGAAAATAGAACTAGAAAAGAAGCTTGTTGAGATGCGGATCTACACTTGAATCTCGTTTAGCCTTATTTGATTGTTGTAGAAGATAATTCGATTCAGTTCAGTCACCGACAAAGTTTGACCCCCATGGATTCTCAATGAAGAAAACAAGAGAAATGGACCTCTATATATAGCTGCCAGCCTCCAGAAACCGTCTGCCACCTCAGCCCTAGGGGGGTCGAACCCCCTTATGGGGTCAACACCCCTGGGGGGACTTTGACACCAACGGATTTTTCGAATTTTGAACTGAAATCTGATTTTCTGGACACTATATATATATATACACACACACATAACTATCTTGCGCATATACAAACTTCAAACCTTTTTAACTTCTTCATATGGTGTCCGTTTTACGCAAACCAAATGTCTATCTTGACCAGAATTTTGAGATGGACGCAATGGCGCAGTCCATTTCCCTTAATTCTGAATATTAAATTAATTATTTTTCAATTTATCCTCATCTAGTGTTGTTAAAATTACGAGGTGCTACAGTATATATATATACACATACATTCTAGACAAAGATGTAAGTATATATTTTATAATCAATTAATATTGAAATAAGGTTGTTGTCATCAAAACTCCATTCTCCAACAATCTCCCCTTTTTTTGATGATGATAACCTTAGTTTATAAAATATCATACATGTACAAACCTGTTGATGTTGATCCTTCTAATACTCTCCCTGTTTATACGAATCCTATATATTCCACTTAAACTAAGTCTATATTTGATAATTTCTCCTCTTTTGGTATTATCAAAAAGAAATTCTAAAAATACTCCCCTAAAATCCTATATCTAACTATATAACTCCTATACTAAAGTAAAATACTCCCCCTGGGTCCTATATATATATATCATATAGTTATACTAGCATAAAGTACTCCCCCTAAGTTCATGGTTATACAATAATCAATACTAAGTATATAAACAAATCAATCAAAAATCATAATTACACTTGTTTTAAGTCATATATACAAATCAATTCAAGCACACATCAATCCAAGTATTAATTTACATATGTTTTAATATATATGTTTTAAATCAAGTAATTCAAATCAATCATAAGTTCAAACAAATTCAAACAAATCAAAGCAATCAAATCATACCAAACAATCAAACGTATCTTAGGACTTCTACCCAACCGTCTTCTCCAAAGATAGGATCCTTCTTGATGACCTCCTAATCTTCATCTTCTTTTGTTGGTGGTGCCTTAGCGAGATTGTTATCTTCATGTCTGAAAAGAGAAGAGATTGTCCAATAGATGGCATCAAAATGCTTCTCTTTTGTTCAACCACCTTTATTTTTCTTAATTCAAGATGATGCTGGTTTGTAGTATTATAGAGAGGATGTTCTTGAAGGAATTCAATATTTCCTCAAGATTTTCACTTAGATTATGGATTGGATTGGCCATACTTTTGGGAAGAATTGAATAAAGAAGAAGGAGAAATGAAATAATGAATTTTTCTGGAAGAAGTAGGCTTAAATAGGACACGAGTTAGTGATTTAATTCTAAATTTTGAAAAGTTTTGAAAATCTGGCAGTTATATGTCGACATAGTCAAGTATGTATGTCGACATACTTATTAATTTTTTTTAAAAAATTTCAAATTTTGTATTTTTGTTTATATATTATATTATATTATATTTAATTCTAAATTTTTATAGTAACTTAAAGAGGATTTTGACATAAATAAAACTCCATTCAGTACTTCATTAAAAAGCAAATACATCCAACTACTTAAGATACACTAAATACGAGATTCGAAAGCAAATACAAGCAAATATTAACGATAAGTTAAACTAGATAGGCTAGTTTTCAGCAGATGATGAGGAGGAAGATGAAATTCCAAGCTTTCTTCCTTTCTTTGTCATGAACTTAGTCATTTTGGAAAAATTCTTTTTCAGCTTCTTTTGATTGTTGACTATCTTCACTTGATTTTGAACAATCATCTCTCTAGAAATGGTTCTAGTGTTGATTGGACATTCAACACTCTCTAAAGAAGTTTCTACTTCGATTTTCATAGGCTCTTGTTCTTGTTGCTTTCGAGCTAGTTGTCTTCGAGTGTCTCATACAGTTTGAAAGTGAGAGGAATTTGCATAAGGTGTATGTTTGTGGAGTCAAACACCTTTCTTGGCACAAATTCTTCCCCGTTAAGATCAACTCTGAAATATTTGAAAATGCGAGTGAGATAAACTACATAATAAAGAGTGTTTTATCTAGATGAAGTTTCTATAGGCTTGAACTCTCTTAAGATCATGTCGGCCCAATTGATATTATGGCCACCAATAATATCAAAGAGTGCTTTTCGGACCTTGAGAGGTCGGTTGTTAAAGTTTCCGGAACGAGGAGTGCTGGTATGTTGAATGAGAAGGTTTACAATTCTTGTTGTTGGGCGGAGAAAGCGATTTTTGAATTCCATTTGAGCATCACTTTCAAATATGTCGTGATAAGTCTCTAAATCGGTTTCGTCGATTTTGAAATCCGAAAAATCCAAGCCCGTGCTTCTACAATTTAAGATATTGCCCAAGATTTCGCAATCTAGGGCAACTTGTATGCCTTTGATGCTACTCCAAATTTGGTCTTCATTGCCTTCGAAAAATCTGCAATTAAGATTTGCATAGAACATCTTGACAAGCTTCGGGTAACACATTTCATCATTTTCCCGAGAGTCAAACAAGCTCAAGACTTCATTGTGATTGAAAAGAGAGATAAGATCATAGCATGGAAAGTCTCCAAAGATGGCGAAAGCACCCGTATTGACTTTTGCATTTACTAAACAGTTAAAATAGGTTTTGATAGCTTCTCTATCATTATGAAGATAACCTTTGATGGTTTTGGTTAACTTCAACTTTTGAGATGAACTTGAGGAAGCCATTGAAGTGATTGCTTTGAAGAATATAGATATGAAGATTATATTTTGAATTGTGAATGGGAAGTAGAGAGAATAGATGTATATATAGAAATTAAATGGATATGAATTGAATAAGAACAACTTTTAATAAATCATTGACACCTTTTCAGACCTTGGGAGTTGGTGAAAAGTTGGAGGGAAGTTTGAAAGTTTAAACCTTCGAAATTCAAATTTTAAATTTCAAATTACAGGCTGATATGTCGACATATAGACATATGTATGTCGATATATATGTTCAATTTCAAAGGACATTTTGCTTTTGTGACTTTTGGTATAATTATTTCCTGAAATAATTCTAATCCTAGCAAACATCCAAAAAAAAATTTTATTATTATTTTGAATTTCAAAATTCAATTTTGAATTTTAAATTTCAAGTTTAAATTTTAAAGATTAAATTTCAAAAACAAGGCAAACAAAAGATCCATTCAACAAGAATTTAAAATTTTATTAAGGCGTAACCAGTTTTTAGATCCTTTTCTTCGAAATTTTCTGAATTCTGAATTGTCGTGAAGAACATGTTTGAGTTTCCGGTTTCTGGCTCTTCATCACTTGACGATGAGTCTGAATCTTCTAAAATTACTATGTATGCTCTCTTTCTCTTCTTTGATGAATTTCCATTGTTCATTTGTTGAATTGATTTATCTGGATATGGACACATTCTCTTCATATGACCTGGTTTATTGCAGTTATAATATCGACCATCATTTCTTCCTGAACTTCCTTGGTTATTATTTTGAAAATTATTTTTCCTTCTATATCTCAGATTTTTTTTGAAATATCTTGTCATTAACGTTGTTTCTTCATCATCTTCACTGCTCAAGTCAGAATCATTTTTTGTTGCCTTAAATGCTATGGATTTATTTTCAGTTGGTTTGTTTTCCTTTCTTTTATGTAATTGGACTTCAAAAGACATCATATTTCTGATTGACTCCTCAATCCTCATTTCATTAACATTATAGGCGTCTTCTATCGCCAATGTTTTCTAATCACATTCTGAAGTTAATGAACTCAATATTTTTCTAACTTGGTCTTCTTCAGAATAAGTTTTTCTAAGTGTTGTTAATGAATGCACTATCTCTTGAAATCTGCAATACATGTCGGAGATAAATTCATTCTCGTTCATTTTGAATAACTCAAACTGATTAACTAACATTGACATCATTGTTTGTTTAACTTTACCAGTTCCTTTATGAGTAATTTTTAAATATCTGCAAATCTCATAAGAAGATTTACATATTGACACTCTATTAAACTCATTCCTATCTAATGAACAAAACAACATATTCATGGCTTTAGAATTGCTTTGTGCAACAACCTTTTGTTCATTAGTCCATTGTACAAAATTAGTTATGGGTTCTACGTATTCAGTCTGTGTGATATTCCGTTTGTCTAATCCCACTGATTGTAAATATATTTTCATTCTACATGCCCAATATGAATAATTACTACCATTAAACAGTGGTGGTCTAACAGTGGACTGACCCTCTACAAAAGAACTATTTTACCAGTGTTGGTTGCCATTTAGTAATTTCAAAAATCAGATTATGAACTTTTTGAAAGACTAGGCTCTGATACCAATTATTAGGGAATGCAGAATGGATCGTTAAGGAGAAACTAACACTGAAGAGGGGGTGAATAGTGTTTTTAAGGAATTTAAGAAAATTTAAAACTAATATGATCTATTATATGAATCACATATCACAAAGATGACCACAGACATAAAATCAAACACAAACACAAAAATAAACAGAAATAAAATGCAGAAAAGGAAAGAACACATCAGATTTTATATAGGTTCGGATTACTCCTACGTCCAGTCCCATGCAACGTTGGATTGCGCAAAGTTTTATTACTATATTAATATATAAGTACAACACCCTTGATTTCATGGCCACAAGGATACCACCAAATTCCAAACACTCTTGATCAAGTATATTCCCCTAGATTACCTCGACTACAAGGTTACCATTATAACGACCTAGGGATTTTTGGTCCCGGAAATCGACAAAAATAACTTTACTGTAACTCATGCCGACCTTCCAAATACTGAAAACACTGGAACGTTATTAGAAAGAATTTAGAGGGTGAGATAATAAAGAAAGAAATATTAGAATAGAAGAAGAAGAACCAACACAACACAGAGTCTCACATCGCAGTGGACTAAAATATAATACAGAAATAACTTTATTGAGAGCTTTAAATAAACTTAAAATATCAGAGTACATTACACAACGGTACAGTTATAATAACCGGTTCCCATATACAACACACAGCGGAGTAATAGCTATATAATATCATATGTCTGAACTCTTCCAGCTCGTCTCTTTACAACATTCGACAACCTGAACCTGTACACCTCGGGCTAACCCGAGCATTTACGAAACACCGGGCCAGTCTGGTGAACCAGAGTGAGAAAAACTCGCATAGTATTAAGGGTATCACACAACCTGATTGTTAAGTAAAAATCTTTCAAAGAAAAGGATAATCGTAAGACCAAATCCACACATTAATATGGACGGTTTTTACCTTATGATAACCCAAACCATTTTTAAAATCAATATCTTTTCTGATATTATAATAGTGTCTAAATACAAGTAAATATCAATCCAGTGGAACACTTGCATCTCACGCTCCACATATATAGTATACAATCAAAACCGCGGGCGCTTATTGGAAATTGGAATCCAACTACGACAAGGTATGGGACCACCTACCGATAGTGTATCTCTAGAGGCGAATACACTGTGTTCAACAAGAACGTCTTGCAACCCGGCCCTCACATGACCGACCACTCATTTCGCTTTAATGTATCGAATGAATATCACCAACGGTTGGGTGCGATCCACCGTTTCCCAAAAAGGGACAGCATCGAAATAGATTAAAGAAGCAAAAGGATTTTCTCTATATAGGTGATTATACACCCTAATGGGAACGACCCATATAGCTATGCTGCCTGCCCGATTTTTGTCATCTCCCGGCTGTTGAGGCTTGAGGTTTAAATTTACTTTTTGGAACATTTGGCCACCATTCACTTTGAATGCCACATCGTCAGATCCGTTAAGTCACTAATTGACGTCCACAAATATATTCTGGGTATAAAAGAAGTGCCCCTCTTTGCCACCACTCGGTATATTTGTAAAAATCAACGTACATGGTTTCAGGAAATACTTTGTCAGACATTCGTCCATACAAGTCATCCAGGATCAGAATGAACCGAAGGTACTCACCTACTGCATCCAAAATAGGAATCACCCCATGGATCAGTAGCGAGAAGTCCTTGCAACCCGTAGATCCCAACCACGATAGAACCACAGTACATCTCTGGCTGCAGACTATAGATTATTAGCAGTCCTTCCGTTTACGAAAATCTACGGTCTTCAATGCTCCATCTCGATCATCTTTTAATATCTTTATGTATTTGTTGGTCGGGATGGTTTTCGAATATAAATTCGATCCCGGTATTTCTATACCAACAATCATATTGGACAGATTTGATAGTCGGTGATTTACAAAATAAACAGTGTTTCAATCATGATAATCCAACGAGTTCACTGGTTCAGTATTCGGTCTCACTTGGCCTTTTAATTAAAAACAAATGTAAATTCAAAACTCTTAAATCTTTCGATATCATAAATCTAGTTTTCTCGATTCTTATTTAACATAAGATTTTTTCTTTAAACGAGTTCATTTTAATCCTTAGGAAATCCTATATCATATTCAGTTTTCAAATTTCACTTCCCAAAAGATTAGCCATATTATTATATAATATTTAGAAATCATTTTAACTTATTTCTCGTAAACTAACATTACGAAATATCTTTTATTTTATTACTTGAAACAATAACCAACACTTATTTTTATAGAATAAAACTCAACTTTACGTCTCTTTTCTAATTCGAAGATACCGTTACGCAACCCCTTTTTATTTCCCTTTCACTTTGGAATTCTCATTATACGTTTTCCAAATCTTCATTACCAATGTTGTGATATTATTTCTCTAGTGAAATAATAAACTTTACTAATTTCTTTTACCATTACAACTAATACTATTCTCAGATAATCCTGATGTCATTCAAGTTGGGGTATTTTATTTACCTCTCAGACCTTGATCAACACGTTCATATCTTAAGATAAATACCAGTTATAATCCAAAAACCAATATTTCATTCCAATATCAATACAAATTCCATTTCATTATTTTATTCAAAATACGGTTTCATAAACCTTCTTATTATTTTGAAAATCTCTTTCCCGGATATAATCATTTTATTAGGTTAATTCAAAACAAACAAATTTAATAATCAACTCCAATTAAGACGGTTAACTTAGTCAGCTCCAAACACGGTTATCTTTTTAACCAATTCCAATTTATTCTTCCTTTAAATTAATTAATATAATTAATTTAAATAAATAATTCCATGTAATTGTTTCTCAACAAAACAATTATTCAAATTTTACCATTAGGTTAATTTCCTTATTACCACGTTTACAAATCTGATTAACATCAGATTTGACTTCATAAAATCAATTTATACTTAATTATAAACATACATATTTATTTCCTTTTTAAATAATTTTTATTCAAAAATATATTTTTCAAAATCTATTTTTAGTTATAAGAATTAATTTTATAACTTCAGTTCTATCGACTCACCTGACGGTGAATCAATATAAACAAACAATTTAATTTTTGGCCATTTACTGCCAATTACTCAACCAATATAGCCCATTGGTTAAAACACAACACATGTTGACTTTTCAGTCAATAATCACTACTAAAATCAATAACCCAATCATGACAGTTCATATATGATAATATGAAAATAAATAATATATTTGAGGAATCCGGTTGGATCCCTCCAACCTGTTCTTCCCTGTATTAAAACGGTTATCACAAACCAGATCATTCAATTTCATTTAACTAATAGCAACAAATATGGTCATTTAACATTAACCACACGCAATTCAAACAATTCAACCATTTAAACACATTTATTTTATAAACGTGACCAACCAAGGTGAGTTGCCTTTATTGGAACCAATCGTTAAAATAACAATTTGGTATTTCATTGAAATTAAATGACGGTTTAATTCCATCAGCCGTATCAACAAATAAATAAAATACTAGCAAACAGTCAACCATTATCAAACAAAGCACACAAAATAAAAACCCAATTTATATAAAAATATAAATGGGAAAAAACTGAGTGAGTTTAACTCACTTTGATTCTTGTTGTCGCTAAGCGGTTCGGTTCCCGTTAAATTAAACATGCATTTAATTTAATAATAATATTCCAGCAGCTTCCAGTCTTGTCCAAAATAATTCCAGAATGCAGAGTTCAGTCACACAGTTCAAATGGGATTGGTTTGGTCACATTCTGTTCATATATGCGATTATTGTAATTATATGTTAAAAAATTAAATTTCTAATTATAGTTTAAATCTTAACTAATTTTAATTAACTTTAATTAAACATCTTGATTACTATCGAAACTAGCGGCCGATCCATTCCAAATAATATTAATGCCTGACTCCCTTTTTCCTTGTATCCTCGACTTCGTCCTCCTGTATTTAACAAACGATCTTCATTAGTTTAACATTACCTATATAATTAATTAAAGATTTGAGTTTAAGTAATAGTTTCCCTAATTATAATTACTTCACTTAATTATGTTTGAGGAAAAATGGTGGATCAAATCTCCACTTCGTTCCCATTAATACCGCTTTCTCTTGCTTTATTTTTGAAAAAAAAAACCTACTTCCTGTCCCCATTTGCTTCCACGATTCGTGGAAATCCTGTACACATATTAAAATAATTATACTATTTAAGTTTAAATAAATAAATTCTTTAATGACCACTTAAGTTAATAAATAAATGATTAATTTCATCATTACAAAAGTGACAGGCTCGAATATCTTCTTTTAGCCTTCCTCATTTCGTTCCTGCAGCAACCCTCACGTTTCAGTTAATAGGATTAATTGGCACCATTTACTAGCTAACTAAAATAATCTACTCCACTTACTTTGGTTTCCTTAATCCCAACTGCTCTCGCGTTTCTCTGTATATCACAAGAACGCATCTTTTCACCCTCATCGATCACCTGTCGCGACCACACGGAATGACCGGAGCATCATCAGAAACCGACGAACTATGCGCCTATCCCCACTCGTCTACCGCTCCAAGTTTCACCCCTCCTGGTTCCGCCTACCGCCACTTCTGACCCACGAACCACCGGAGCTTCCAAGCACAAATTTAGCCGACCCAAAAATCGATAGCTCATCATGACCGTTCAATAGGGTGACCTTGTGGAGCTCGTGATTTTTCGTATTGGGAGAACTCGAATTTAGTTACCAGATTGGAAGGAAAATAGTGAAATGAATTGTGAGTTTTCGTTCGTTCATTAAAAAGGAGGTGGAGGCGCTGCGTTGACCAACGAGAAATGTTGACAAGGGTTTCAAGTTTAGGATTGGTATTTATAGTGTTGGGTTTTAAATAATATATTATTACACGAAACTTCACTGTAAAGTAACATGCAGAAACCACTACAAACGGCTTATGTCTTCTTATAATAAGCTAATCTTGGTGTAAAAAAATATTCTGGATCCAATGGGATAATTTCGTCGAATTCCGACTTCGTTTGTAAATTTTCCCTTTATAAAACCAGAAATAAACACGCGTTTAATTTTTCCACGATCACCATAAAAATCAAATCAACTTGAAACCTTGAAATCCTAAAACAATTCTTCAATACGAACCACACGACACCAGTTTTGTCGCATTGTGAGACTGTTTCCCCGGAGGCTATTTTTACATGCACTACAATGCCATTTCGGACACCCAATTTCACGGTCTCCAAAAATAACAAACTATATATCTATTCTGTCTCTAATCGACGATACGAACTCAACGGAATTGGTTTCACGGCCTAATTCGATCATCTGTTCAAGTTATACCCAAATAACCCTTTATTAAATGAATTACGCGCTATAGAAATTGAACGGGCGTTTGCGGCTACCGTGGTCACATGCGACATCGGTTTGCCACGCCATTCAACGCCATACGATAATCTAACGGTACAGTTCCAATGAAACTGTTCTCATCGAAATCTGAATCCGTTTGCAAAACGGCTATTTTAACGCGTATATTTTAATAACGATTTCCACAACGACTATTTCAAAATTTGATTTGGCCATAACTAACAAATTATAACACGGAATCTGAATTTTCCTCTCTCCTATGAAAATTATCATCAATACGGTTCTAACATTTCTTGTTTCATAGAAATCCGACTTATATCGGATCCTGTATTCTCAGTTGAAGTTCAAAACTCCATATTACGAACTACCGCGCGATTTCGAGCTCGCTTTATATTATAAATAAAATTAACGTTAAAATTTTGTTTTAAATGTCGAATTCAATATTAAAATCCATTAATACTCCAAATATAATATTTAAAATAATAAACTAAATTAAATATTTGACGGTTAAAATACGGGTCGTAACATTCTTCTCCCCTTAAAATAATTTAGTCCTCGAAATTGCTAAGGTAAGAAAGAACATTACACACCCATTATCTTCATAAAAATATATAGTCAAAACTCCTTTTTATTTCCAAAATAAATCTAATTGGTTTTAAAAACAATTTATTCCAAATAAAAGAATTCCTAAAAATCTTCAAAAATTTTCTAACACCTTAAATTTTGGAAATTTTTTGGCAGAGTCTCCCATGTACGGAGGACATCTGCAATATCGCAGGTTCAAGAATTATATATCCATCGACCAACAGGTTCGGAAAAATTCAAAAACCAAACTCAAAAATCAAATAAAAAACAAAATTTCATATTCTGCATAGGCGTACCTTTTTGCAAGCGTTATTATGCAATAAGCAATAATTTATATTCGAGCTTGCTTAGTTATTATGCAGCTCTATTCAAACTGGATTCAATTAACTCTAGGATTTTCTGTTGGATGGATTTTAAAGCTGAATTGGCACTTCTGCACCTGTTCTCAACTTAAATAAATTTCATTAGCCCCCAAAACTACATCAATTAGTTTCAAATATCCATATCATACGATCCAACCAGTTCTACACACATTCTAATCCACATGAGATTATAATTATTTATAATCACTTCATTTATTTCCTTAATTATCCATTCTGGTTTATTAATCTGGATTGATTTATCCAACTTATTTATTTCATATTGGTTTCAAACCAAATCTATCATTTTCAGATATATATATTCAAGCAATCAACAAAACAATCCAAACATATCATTCTAATCAACATTAACAAATCAATCGATTTCCCATATTATAATAAATTGAGAAAATCATTACTTTTATTATAAAATAAATTAGGCAAAAATAATTTTATATCAAATTACAAGTACACACCCTCATATATATACTCAAACTCAATCTAGGGTATTACTAACCCCATCTCTATCGAGTTGCACCACAGAGCCAAGGTTAGCACTAAACCAATAGCTCTGATACCACGGTAACGACCCAGGGATTTTCGGTCCTGGAAATCGATATAAATACCTTTACTATAACTCATGCCGACCTTCCAAACACCGAAAACACTAGAACGTTATTAGAAAGAATTTAGAGGGTGAGATAAGAAAGAAACAAATATTAGAATAGAAGAAGAAGAAGAAGAAACAACACAACACAGAGTCTCACATCGCAGCGGAACAAAATATAATACAGAAATAACTTTATTGAGAGCTTTAAATAAACTTACAATATCAAAGTACATCACACAACGGGACAGTTATAATAACCTGTTCCCATATACAACACACAGCGGAATAGTAGCTATATAATATCATACGTCTGAACTCTTCCAACTCGTCTCTTTACAACATTCGACAACCTAAACCTGTACACCCCAGGCTAACCCGAGCATTTACAAAACACCGGGTCAGTCTGGTGAACCAGAGTGAGAAAAACTTGCACAGTATTAAGTTCACACAACCTGATTTTAAAGTTAAAATCTTTCAAAGAAAAGGATAATCGTAAGACCAAATCCACACATAAATACGGACGGTTTTTACCTTACGATAACCCAAACCATTTTTGAAATCAATATCTTTTTTGATATTATAATAGTGTCTAAATACAAGTAAATATCAATCTAGTGGAACACTTGCATCTCACGCTCCACTTATATAGTATACAATCAAAACCGCGGGCGCTTATTGGAAATTGGATTCCAACTACGACAAGGTATGGGACCACCTACCGATAGTGTATCTCTAGAGGCTAATACACTAGGTTCAACAAGAACGTCTTGCAACCTGGCCCTCACATGACCGAGCACTCATTTCGCTTGAGTGTATCGAATGTATATCACCAACGGTTGGGTGCGACCCACCGTTTCCCGAAAAGGGACAGCATCGAAATATATTAAAGAAGCAAAAGGATTTTCTCTAGATAGGTGATTATACAACCTAATGGGAGCAACCCACATAGCCATGCTGCCTGCCCGATTTTTGTCATCTCTCGGTTGTTGAGGCTTAAGGTTTAAATTTACCTTTTGGAACATTTGGCCACCATTCACTTTGAATGCCACATCGTCAGATCCGTTAAGTCACTAATTGACGTCCACAAATATACTCTGGGTATAAAAGAAGTGCCCCTCTTTGCCACCACTCGGTATATTTGTAAATATCAACGTACGTGGATTCAGGAAAAACTCTATCAGACATTCGTCCATACAAGTCATCCAAGAACAGGATGAACCGAAGGTACTCTCCTACTGCATCCAATATAGGAATCAACCTATGGATCAGTAGCGAGAAGTCCTTGCAACCCGTAGATCCAAACCACGACAGAACCACAGTACATCTCTGGCTGCAGACCAGAGATTATCAGCAGTCCTTCCGTTTATGAAAATCTATGATCTTCAATGCTCCATCTCGATCATCTTTTAATATCACCACGTATTTGTTGGTCGGGATGGTTTTCGAATATAAATTCGATCCCGATCTTTCCGTACCAACGATCGTATTGGACAGATTTGATAGTCGGTGATTTAACTATCAAAATAAACAGTGTTTCAATCATGACAATCCAACGAGTTCACTAGTTCAGTATTCGGTCTCACTTGGCCTTTTAATTAAAAAACATGTAAATTCAAAACTCTTAAATCTTTCGTTATCATAAATCTAGTTTTCTCGATTCTTATTTAACATAAGATTTTTCTTTAAACGAGTTCATTTTAATCCTTAGGTAATCCTATATCATATTCCGTTTTCACATTTCACTTCCCAAAACATTAGCCATATAATTATATAATATTTGGAAATCATTTTAATTTGTTCCTCGTAAAATAACATTATGAAATATCTTCTATTTTATTACTTGAAACAATAACCAACGCTTATTTTTATAGAATAAAACCCAACTTTACGTCTCCTTTCTAATTCGAAGATACCGTTACGCAACCCCTTTTTATTTCCCTTTCACTTTGGAATTCTCATTATACGTTTTCCAAATCATCATTACCAATGTTGTGTTATTATTTCTCTAATGAAATAATAAACTTTACTAATTTCTTTTACCATTACAACTAATACCATTCTCAGATAATCCTGATGTCATTCAAGTTGGGGTATTTTAATTACCTCTCAGGCCTTGATCAACGCGTTCATATCTTAAGATAAATACCAGTTGCAATCCAAAAACCAATATTTCATTCCAATATCAATAAAAATTCCATTTCATTGTTTTATTCAAAATACGGTTTCATAAACCTTCTTATTATTTTGAAAATCTCTTTCTCGGATATAACCATTTTATTAGGTTAATTCAAAACAAACAAATTTAATAATCAACTCCAATTATGACGGTTAACTTAGTCAGCTCCAAACACGATTATCTTATTAACCGATTCCATTTTATTCTTCCTTTAAATTAAGTAATATAATTAATTTAAATAAATAATTCCATTTAATTGTTTCTCAACAAAACAATTATTCAAATTTTACCGTTAGGTTAATTTCCTATTTACAAATCTGATTAACATCAGATTTGACTTCATAAAATCAATTTACACTTAATTATAAACATACATATTTATTTCCTTTTTAAATAAGTTTTATTCAAAAATATATTTTTCAAAATCTATTTTTAGTTATAAGAATTAATTTTATAACTTCAGTTCTATCGACTCACCTGACGGTGAATCAATATAAACAAACAATTTACTTTTTGGCCATTTACTGCCGATTACTTAACCAATATAGCACATTGGTTAAAACGCAACACATGTTGAGTTTTCAGTCAATGATCACTACTAAAATCAATAACCCAATCATGACAGTTCATATATGATAATATGAAAATAAATAATATATTTGAGGAATCTGGTTGGATCCCTCCAACCTGTTCTTCCCTGTATTAAAACGGTAATCACAAACCAGATCATTCAATTTCATTTAACTGATAGCAACAAATACGATCATTTAACATTAAACACACGCAATTCAAACAATTCAACCATTTAAACACATTTATTTTATAAACGTGACCAACCAAGGTGAGTTACCTTTATTGGAACTAATCGTTAAAATAACGATTTGGTTTTTCACTGAAATTAAATGACGGTTTAATTCCATCAGCTGTATCAACAAATAAATAAAACACTAGCAAACAGTCTACCATTATCAAACAAAGCACACAAAATAAAAACCCAATTTATATAAAAATGTAAATGGGAAAAAACTGAGTGAGTTTAACTCACTTTGATTCTTGTTGTTGCTAAGCGGTTCGGTTCCCGTTAAATTAAACATGCGTTTAATTTAATAATAATATTCCAGTAGCTTCCAGTCTTGTCCAAAATAATTCCAGAATGCAGAGTTAAGTCACACAGTTCAAACAGGATTGGTTTGGTCACATTCTGTTCATATATGCGATTATTATAATTATATGTTAAATAATTAAATTTCTAATTATAGTTTAAATCTTAACTAATTTTAATTAACTTTAATTAAACACCTTGATTACTTTCGAAACTAACGGCCGATCCATTCCAAATAAAATTAAAGCCTGACTCCCTTTTTCCTTGTATCCTCAACTTCGTCCTCCTGTATTTAATAAACGATCTTCATTAGTTTAACATTACCTATATAATTAATTAAAGATTTGAACTTAAGTAATAGTTTCCCTAATTATAATTTGTAACGACCCGTATTCTACGCATCATAGGACCGTAGAATATTTATTTCTTTCACATATTAAGTCGTATGGTTATGTAACTTTGGGAGACGACTATTGGGGTCATTTCCCATGTTCATGATTTTTGTCGATTTTTAAATGACCATTTTACCCCTAGTTGGTACTGTTTTGGCCATAACTTTTGTTTGGAAAGGAGTTTTGACCTGAAACCACTTCCATTGGCTCCGGATGATGGTTTACAATTCCGTAGAGTGGTCACATTAGCCAAACGGACTCATCGTTTGGGAGATATGGCTGAAACAAGTTTCAGATAGTGAAAAACAGCTTAATTGGGCTTAATCGAGTAATTAGCAGCTAGGCCCAAAGGGGATTTCGGGATTTGAGATGTATAGGGGCTGATTAGGGTTAGAAAACATTTCTTTCAGCCGCCACTTTCATTCTTGGAACTCTAGTAATGGCCTCCAACACCCAAGTCACCTTCTAATCACTTTCTAATCAAGTTTTGGCTTAATCTACATCAAATTAAGGAGAGAAAACACGAAAGCAAGGCTAGAGCTGCTGTTAGACATCAGTGTTCACCCAAATCAGCGAGGTTTCAGTTCTGAGAATTTTATTTGTGGCCAAGGTGAGTGATTAGCATCGTTTTGGCACTAATTACAGTTAATTAAGGGTAATTAGTGAAGATTAGCGAATTTATACACTAATAAATTCTGGAAAAATATCTATAAATTCGAAAATAATATTTTATGCCTCTGGTAGAAATTTGGTTTAATTTGATTAAGTTTTGTTAACCCTATGATTAGTTTTGCTTAAACATGCTTAAGGGAAAATATGGTGGTTTGGGTATATATGATCCATTTTGACATGTAAATTCATTGTTTTGGTGTTTGTGGTTAGTTTGTTATGTTGCTATGACTGTTTGGGATGATTTGTGATTGATTAGTATAGTTAGATTTGTCAAAAACGTCGTTGAATGGCGTAAACAAGTTGCTGGAAAAAGTTGCAGAAAGTTGTGTAGGGTTTCGGATCGGATCGGATATGGGCTCGGATCGGATTGGAGACCTGGGCAAGGAACCCGACCCGAACTGGAGTCTGGCACAAAAGAGGCTTGGCAAAAAGGAAGGCTATGTTGGTTAAGCTGGGGATCAGATCGACTTAAGGACGGAGGGCTCAGATCGGAACTTGACACTTGGGAGAACTAGCAAGAAGGAAGGCCAAGCTAATTGAACTGGGATCGGATCGGATAAAAAAGGACAGATCGGATCGGAGCACGTGAAGAACGAGGGAGCGGATCGGAGCGTAAGCACGAACTGGAAGGAAGATGGCACCCGACCCAACCCTAGGTAGGACACCCGACCCGGAGGAGGACACCCGACCCGAACCGACGCGATGGAGTGGACCCGAACCGAACCGCTATAAGAGGAATACCATGCATCAACGCAACGCAGTGGACCCGACCCGAACTGATGGCTTGGAAGGGACCCGACCCGACCCAGTATTGACCAATAACCCGAGATTCACAGGTAGTCCAATATGGGAAGTTAGAGCTCAGGATCCGGTTGGGAACTGATGAGTTCACTTCATGATTGGGCTTTGCTGCGGGACGTGTGCCAAGGGGCAGTCGATGTCTATGACTTTGGATCACTATGTATGGGAAGTACGTGAATGGATTCAGGGCCACAGTGGCTTAGGTACGACTAAAAGGCTATAAACCAATGAAGTGGGGTCATTTGTAAAGATTTGGTCATGACTCCATGTGGTAAGCTTGGTAGTAGCAGTAGTTGTACAAGTTGAACTCCGTCACCACTTCGATGGGTCTAGTGATTGACAGTGGTGGACCTCGTATGCTTTACGCACTGAGTGAGAGATGTGACGATGGTTGCTATGGTTGATTGTTTGCCATCATTATGACATGCACACCCCACCCCCGTATTCTTTACACTATTTATTATGGCACCTTAGAGTATTGTACGGTATGTGGTACTAACTCTTTGGTTGCAGGTCCAGGTTCAGGTATGGTTTAGTATACCTGTTATTGTTTTGTTTAGATGCTTATCGCTCATACCAGGCTTTATGTCTGACCCAGAGTTTTATGTTTCCTCTTATTACTCTGGGTGCTCACACGAGCAGACTAGAGACAGGTTAGCTGGTGATGCACGGGTAGATGATCCTGAGATGAGCAGGAGGCTTCCACGTAATATATATAGTATTCTCCCTGTGTTGTTGAAGATCACTGCTTGGGCATTAGTGGTGCATCTTCTACTTTAGCTTTCTTTTGTTTAGAGACAGTAAATTTGGAATGTTGTAAGAAGCTGTATTTGGATTTCCGCTGCTCTGATGTTGATGTTGATTTTAGTTATCAGCTTATGCACTGTCTCACTTGTTTTATGTCAAGTATGTTATTATTAGTTTATTTTACTCCATGCGCTGTGAGACATTCTACAGGTTCTTGATTAGTTCGTTACCTTCTTTCCTTTCTTCTGACGACCATCCCGTGCTAGTCGGGCATGTGTACAGCGCACTTTCGGAGGAAATGCAGGCTGGTGCGGGGCGGGCCGTCACACTTGGTATCAGAGCTCTAGGTTGCGTGGTTAACCTAGGGAAGTTATCAGGGAGAGATAGTATACGTATACTAGAGAGCGTATTTGTGATTACTTTGATTTTTAAAAGCTATATATATATATACTATTAGTAGTATAAGAATGAAGTCGTACTGCACTAGCACCACTATGGGGTCGTTAATCGTTTCCCTTTTTCAGATAGACGATGAGCCGATATGCTAGAGGTGCTGGTAGGGGAGCCAATAATGGGAATGCTGCTGACATGAGGACGATGTTTACTGACCTCATGAGGGAGATGCTTAGGGATGTGCAGAGGGCAGCTCCCAATGGTGGAAATGGTGGTGGTCCAATAGTGCAGGCGCCGAGGGTCGACTTCGCCAAGCTAAATAAGGATTATACTAGCCTTGGTGGGAAGCCGTTCCACGGAACGGAGTCGGCTACGGATGTTCAGGATTGGTTGGATAGTAGCGAACGTATCTTCGAGGATTTGGGCATCGAGCATGCGATGAAGAGAAAGCTAGCGTCCCGTCAGCTGCAAGGGCGGGCAATGAATTGGTGGAATGCTATAAAGGCAGCTATTCCCGAAGATCAGATTACTTGGGAGCAGTTTAAGGTCTGCTTTAGCGGGAAGTTCATTCCAGCTGCTCAGAAGTTAGTGCTGATTAAGAAATTCTTGGAGCTCAAGCAGAATGGCAGAGCTGTCTCGGAGTATATTGCTGAATTCGACACTTTGTCAAAATATGGGTTATCTCTTATTGATACTGCCGAGAAGAAGAATGAGAAATTCATAACTGGTTTGGATCAGTACTTGGGGGAAAGGCTTATTAACCACATCGATGAGACGTTTGAATCGATTGTGGGGAAAGCATCGAGATTAGAAAGTCTCTACCCTAAGTCGAAGACTGAGGTTGCATCCGCAGATGAGCCAAAGCCACAAGCAAGTGGTGGAGGCAAGGGTGGTTCCCAGAATAAAAGGAAGCAGAATCAGACTAAGGATGGCCAGAAGAAAAAGAATAAGCAAGATGTTGAGTGCTTCAGCTGTGGTAAGAAGGGCCATTATGCTAGTAATTGTCGGGCCAAGCCAGCGGATAGGAAGTGCTTCAACTGTGGCCAAATGGGACATCACAAGGACAAGTGTCCGCAACCCCCTAAAGAAAAGCAAATGGTGAAAGCCTATGCCCTTAATGCTATTCCTTCTTCGTCGAATGCCCCAACTGCGGCGGAGAAGGGAAAGAATGTCGTCATTCAAGGTATGCTTTCTGTTTATGATGTTCCTGTTAGAGTTTTGTTTGATACCAGAGCTTCCAGTTCTTTCATATCTAGTGACCTGGTATATAGGTTGGGATTGGAGCCCGAGATTGTCGATAGACCTTTAGTAGTGACGAACCCGATTGGTGGTTCGACTAGCCTTAGCATGATTTGTCGTAATGTGGTCTTATCGAGTCATGGATGCATGTTTGTTTGTGATTGCTTTGTTTTGGGCTTTACTGGGTTTGGCATTATTTTGGGAGTAGATTGGCTCCGAAGATACGGGGTGGTGGTACACTGTGAGGGCTTTTTGGTGACAGCTAGAGCGGATGATGGACGGAGGATAGTGTTTGGTGCTCTACCCAGTGAGGGGGTATTGGCTAGTTTTCTAAACTCTCTCGACATTCTGCATAGTGAGTTGTCAGGTTTGCCCGTGGTTAGCCAGTATCCGGATGTTTCCGAAGAAGTGACCGGGCTTCCACCACATCGAGAGATTGAGTTCCGTATTGATTTGGTGAAAGATGCCAGACCTATAGTGATGCCACTTCATCGTATGGCACCAAGGGAGCAGCAAGAGCTCGAGGTGCAAGTCAGCGATCTTTTGAGGAAGGGATTTATCAGAAGGAGTGTTTCTGAATGGGGAGCACCAGTTGTGTTTGCTACCAAGGCGGATGGTTCCCTTCGTTTGTGTGTAGACTACCGCGAGTTGAATAAAGTGACGAGGAAGAACAAGTATCCTCTACCACGGATAGATGATTTGTTCGATCAGTTGAGTGGCATGAGAGTATTTTCTCAGTTGGATCTCACGACAGGTTTTCATAAGCTTATAGTGGAAGCTGAGAGTATAGCTAAAACGGCATTTCGGACGCCGTCTGGATTTTATGAGTGGTTGGTCATGCCATTCGGGCTGACCAATGCCCCAACATATTTGGTGGATCTTATGAATAGGGTATTCAGAGATCAGTTGAATAGGTTTGTCCTTGTGTTCGTTGATGATATTTTGGTCTATTCGAGGACAGAGGAAGAACACAAGGAACATTTAAGAATACTGATGGAGGTGTTGAGAAAACACCAATTGAAAGAAAAGTTTTCAAAGTGTCACTTCTGGAGGAGGGAAGTGAGGTTCTTGGGTCATGTTGTTTCTGAGAGTGGTATTGCCGTGGACCCGGCGAAGGTGGCTACGGTACAGGATTGGCCTACGCCCAAGAATGTAACAGATGTAAGAAGTTTCTTGGGATTAGCTGGATATTATCGTAAGTTTATCCAAGATTTCTCCAAGATAGCAGCACTGTTGACCCAGTTGACCAAGAAGAATCAAGCTTTTGTCTGGGATGAAAGGTGCGAGAATGCATTCAAGAGTCTAAAGGACAAGTTGACAAGCGCACCAGTGTTAGTCATTCCTAAGGGGAATGAAGAGATGACGGTATACACGGATGCCTGTGGTACCGGACTGGGTGCTGTATTGATGCAAGGTGGTAGAGTTGTAGCCTATGCAAGTCGGCAATTGAAACCGCACGAGAGAAGATACCCTACCCATGATTTGGAATTGGCAGCGATCGTGTTCGCGTTAAAGATGTGGAGACACTATCTCTTGGGAGAAAGATTTGAGCTGTTTACAGATCATAAGTCGTTGAAATATCTCTTCTCCCAGAAGGATCTAAATCTCCGGCAACAAAGGTGGTTAGAATTCTTGGCTTCCTATGATTTTGACATCGCATATACACTGGGAAAGGGCAATGCGGTGGCTGATGCATTAAGTAGGAGACATGCCAGTTTAGGGGCTATGTTTCTGGAATGGAAGCAACTGGAGTACATTGCTGGGTATGATTTCAGACCAAAGTGCGAATTGGATCCAGAAATGTTAGCAAGCTTGACGATCAGACCCACTTTGATTGAGCGGATCGGCTTTAGTCAGAGGGACGATCCTAACCTATTGGAAATCATCTCCAAGTTAGAGATGGGTATCGATGAGGAGATGAACAAGTATGGGCTTGATCGAGATGGATGGCTTAGAAAGAGTGGAAAGCTTGTTGTACCCAATGTCAATGGATTGAGAGATGAAGTGCTTAGAGAATGTCATCACTCAAAACTGACTATACACCCCGGTGGTAACAAGATGTATCGAGATATGAAGCAGACTTACTACTGGGAAGGGATGAAAAGAGATGTTGGGAAGTTTATATCCAAGTGCATGAATTGCCAGCTAGTTAAAGCCGAGCAAAAGAAGCCTAGTGGGTTGTTGCAACCATTAGAGATTCCCGAATGGAAATGGGAGCAAGTCTCAATGGATTTCATCGATGGTTTACCAAGAACCAGATCGGGACATGATAGCATTTGGGTAATTGTGGATAGACTGACTAAAAGTGCAAGATTTATACCAGTCAAATCGACCAGAACGGCAGCTAAATTAGCAGAATTGTATATGAAGTGGGTAGTGAGATTTCATGGAGTACCTAAAAGCATTGTGAGTGACCGGGACCCGTTGTTCACTAGTGGGTTTTGGAAGAGCTTACAAGAGGCTTTTGGGTCAGAGTTACATCTCAGTACCGCATATCATCCTCAGACCGACGGTCAGACGGAGAGGGTGAATCGTATTTTGGAAGATCTCTTGAGAGCTTGTGTATTAGATTTTGGTGGATCATGGGATGACCATTTGCATCTAGTAGAGTTTGCATATAACAATAGCTACCAATCCAGTATCGGTATGGCTCCGTTTGAAGCTTTGTATGGAAGACCGTGCAATTCACCATCATGTTGGATAGAGACCGGCGAGAAGTTTATGCTTGGACCAGATGCGGTGAGGGAAACTTCAGATAAGATCAAGATCGTTCAACAACGAATGAAGGCTGCCCAAGATAGGCAGAAGAGTTATGCTGATAAGAGGAGAAGAGACTTAAAATTCTCTGTTGGCGACTTGGTGTTTGTCAAGATTTCTCCGTTGAAAAGCGTAATACGATTTGGCAGGAGAGGCAAGTTGGTACCAAGATTTGTTGGCCCATTCCCTGTTCTTGAACTAGTCGGGAATTTGGCATATAGAGTTGGCTTACCAGAGAAGATGGCGGGAGTTCACAATGTATTTCATGTTTCCCAACTAAGGAAGTTTGTTCACGACCCAGATATGACTATTTCACCTGATTAGTTAGAGGACTTCGAAGTAGAACCCGAGGCGGTTGGGAACCGCAAGCCGGCCCGTATTGTCGAGCACGACATGAAGCAACTTCGAAGGAAGGCGATGAAGCTAGTCAAGGTTCAGTGGGGCGAGAGCGAGAATGACTGTACTTGGGAGACAGAGGAGAGCATTAGGAAGATGTATCCAGAACTCTTCGCTTGGTAAGATTTTAACTTCGATTTAGTTTTCCGCATGCTAGGTGTAGCACCCCTAAGTCTCACATCGTGGAAGCCTGTGTGAAGTGGGTACTTATATAGTAGATCCCATCTCTTACTAACGCCGAGGCCTTTTGAGGAACAAAACCCCACACCTATACGGTGGCTAAGTTGGGGACAATATCTTGCGTGAACGGAGGTGCGGGTTGTTACAGTGGCATCAGAGCAGATACCCAGCCGGAATTGTGGCTCCTATGTGGAACACAACGCCTGGGTGAGGTGTTTGTGAGCCTACGAGGACGTTGGGCTCTGTAGGAGGGGAGAATGTAGCACCCCTAAGTCTCACATCGTGGAAGCCTGTGTGAAGTGGGTACTTATATAGTAGATCCCATCTCTTACTAACGCGGAGGCCTTTTGAGGAACAAAACCCCACACCTATACGGTGGCTAAGTTGAGGACAATATCTTGCGTGAACGGAGGTGCGGGTTGTTACACTAGGATAGGCTTGTTTGCTTGTTTTGCATGTTTGATTGTTGCATGTGGCTGTTAGGCATGCGGGATCCTTTGTATGTTTTGAGTTAAGGAATTTCGGGGACGAAATTTCTTAAGGGGGGGGGGAGAGTGTAACGGCCCGTATTCTAGGCATCATAGGACCGTAGAATATTTATTTCTTTCACATATGAAGTCGTACGGTCATGTAACTTTGGGAGACGACTATTGGGGTCATTTCCCATGTTCATGTTTTTTGTCGATTTTTAAATGACCATTTTACCCCTAGTTGGTACTGTTTTGGCCATAACTTTTGACTGGAAAGGATTTTTGACCTAAAAACACTTCCATTGGCTCTGGATGATGGTTTACAATTCCGTAGAGTGGTCACATTAGCCAAACGGAATCACCGTTTGGGAGATATGGCTGAAACAAGTTTCAGATGTGAAAACAGCTTAATTGGGCTTAATCGGGTAATTAGCAGCTAGGCCCAAAGGGGATTTCGGGATTTGAGATGTATAGGGGCTGATTAGGGTTAGAAAACATTTCTTTCAGCCGCCACTTTCATTCTTGGAACTCTAGTAATGGCCTCCAACACCCAAATCACCTTCTAATCACTTTCTAATCAAGTTTTGGCTTAATCTACATCAAATTAAGGAGAGAAAACACGAAAGCAAGGCTAGAGCTGCTGTTAGACAGCAGTGTTCACCCAAATCAGCGAGGTTTCAGTTCTGAGAATTTTATTTGTGGCCAAGGTGAGTGATTAGCATCGTTTTGGCACTAATTACAGTTAATTAAGGGTAATTAGTGAAGATTAGCGAATTTATACACTAATAAATTCTGGAAAAATATCTATAAATTCGAAAATAATATTTTATGCCTCTGGTAGAAATTTGGTTTAATTTGATTAAGTTTTGTTAACCCTATGATTAGTTTTGCTTAAACATGCTTAAGGGAAAATATGGTGGTTTGGGTATATATGATCCATTTTGACATGTAAATTCACTGTTTTGGTGTTTGTGGTTAGTTTGTTATGTTTCTATGACTGTTTGGGATGATTTGTGATTGATTAGTATAGTTAGATTTGTCGAAAACGTCGTCGAATGGCGTAAACAAGTTGCTGGAAAAAGTTGCAGAAAGTTGTGCAGGGTTTCGGATCGGATCGGATATGGGCTCGGATCGGATTGGAGACCTGGGCAAGGAACCCGACCCGAACTGGAGTCTGGCACAAAAGAGGCTTGGCAAAAAGGAAGGCCATGTTGGTTAAGCTGGGGATCGGATCAACTTAAGGATGAAGGGCTCGGATCGGAACTTGACACTTGGGAGAACTGGCAAGAAGGAAGGCCATGCTAATTGAACTGGGATCGGATCGGATAAAGAAGGACGGACTGGATCGGAGCATGTGAAGAACGAGGGAGCGGATCAGAGCGGAAGCACGAACTGGAAGGAAGATGGCACCCGACCCAACCCGAGGTGGGACACCAGACCCGGAGGAGGACATCCGACCCGAACCGACGCGATGGAGTGGACCCGAACCGAACCGCTATCAGAGGAAGACCATGCATCAATGCAACGCAGTGGACCCGACCCGAACCGATGGCTTGAAAGGGACCCGACCCGACCCAGTATTGACCAATAACCCGAGATTCATAGGTAGTCCAATATGGGAAGTTAGAGCTCAGGATCCGGTTGGGAACTGATGAGTTTACTTCATGATTGGGCTTTGCTGCGGGACGTGTGCGAAGGGGCAGTCGATGTCTATGACTTTGGATCACTATGTATGGGAAGTACGTGAACGGATTCAGGGCCACAGTGGCCTAGGTATGACTAAAGGGCTATAAACCAATGAAGTGGGGTCATTTGTAAAGATTTGGTCATGACTCCATGTGGTAAGCTTGGTAGTAGCAGCAGTTGTACAAGTTGAACTCCGTCACCACTTCGATGGGTCTAGTGATTGACAGTGGTGGACATCGTATGCTTTACGCACTGAGTGAGAGATGTGAGGATGGTTGTTATGGTTGATTGTTTGCCATCATTATGACATGCACACCCCACCCCCGTATTCTTTACACTATTTATTATGGCACCTTAGAGTATTGTACGGTATGTGGTACTAACTCTTTGGTTGCAGGTCCAGGTTCAGGTATGGTTTAGTATACCTGTTATTGTTTTGTTTAGATGCTTATCGCTCATACCAGGCTTTATGTCTGACCCAGAGTTTTATGTCTCCTCTTATTACTCTGGGTGCTCACACGAGCAGACTAGAGACAGGTTAGCTGGTGATGCACGGGTAGATGATCCGGAGACGAGCAGGAGGCTTCCACGTAATATATATATATAGTATTCTCCCTGTGTTGTTTAAGATCACTGCTTGGGCATTAGTGGTGCATCTTCTACTTTAGCTTTCTTTTGTTTAGAGACAGTAAATTTGGAAAGTTGTAATAAGCTGTATTTGGATTTTTGCTGCTCTGATGTTGATGTTGATTTTAGTTATCAGCTTAAGCACTGTCTCACCTGTTTTATGTCAAGTATGTTATTATTATTTTATTTTACTCCATGCGCTGTGAGACATTCTACAGGTTCTTGATTAGTTCGTTCCCTTCTTTCCTTTCTTCTGACGACCGTCCCGTGATAGTCGGGCATGTGTACAGCGCACTTTCGTAGGAAATGCAGGCTGGTGTGGAGCGGGCCGTCACATAATTACTTCACTTAATTTTGTTTGAGGAAAAATGGTAGATCAAATCTCCACTTCGTTCCCATTAATATCGAGATTCTCTTGCTTTGTTTTTGAAAAACAAACCTACTTCCTGTCCCCATTTGCTTCCAGGATTCATGGAAATCCTGTACACATATTAAAATAATTATACTATTTAATTTTAAATAAATAAATTCTTTAATGACCACTTAAGTTAATAAAAAATGATTAATTTCATCATTACTAAAGTGACAGACTCGAATATCTTCTTTCAGCCTTCCTCGTTTCGTTCCTAGAGCAACCCTCACGTTTCAGTTAATAGGATTAATTTGTACCATTTACTAGCTAATTAAAATAATCGACTCCACTTACTTTGGTTTCCTTAATCCCAACTGCTCTCGCGTTTCTCTGTATATCACCAGTACGCATCTTTTCACCCTCATCGATCACCTTTCGCGACCACCCGGAATGACCGAAGCATCATCAGAAATCGGCGAACCATGCACCTATCCCCACTCGTCTACCGCTCCAAGTTTCACCCCTCCTGGTTCCTCCTACCGCCACTTCTGACCCAAGAACCACCGGAGCTTCCAAGAACAAATTTAGCCGACCTAAAAATTGATAGCTCATCATGACCGTTCAACAGGGTAACCTTGTGGAGCTCGTGATTTTCCGTATTGGGAGAACTCGAATTTAGTTACCAGATTGGAAGGAAAATAGTGAAATGAGTTGTGAGTTTTCATTCGTTCATTAAAAAGGAGGTTGAGGTGCTACGTTGACCTGCGAGAAATGTTGACAAGGGTTTTATGTTTAGGATTGGTATTTATAGTGTTGGGTTTTAAATAATATATTATTAAACGAAACTTTACCATAAAGTAACACGCAGAAACTACTACAAACGACTTCTGTCTTCTGATAATAAGCTAATCTTGGTGCAAAAAGATATTCTGGATCCAATGGGACAAGTTTCGTCGAATTTCGTCTTCGTTTGAAAATTCCCCTTTATAAAACCAGAAATAAACACGCGTTTAATTTTTCCATGATCACCAGATAAATCAAATCAACTTGAAACCTTGAAATCCTAAAACAATTCTTCAATACGAACCCAATGGCACCAGTTTCGTCGCATTCTGAGACTGTTTCCCTGGTAGGCTATTTTTACATGCACTACAATGCCATTTCGGACACCCAATTTCACGGTCTCCAAAAATAACAAACTATATACCTATTCTGACTCTAATCGACGATACAAACTCAATGGAATTGGTTTCGCGGCCAAATTCGATCGTTTTTCAAGTTATACCCAAATAACCCTTTATTAAATTAATTACGGGCTATAGAAATTAAATGGGCGTTTGCGGCTACCGTGGTTACATACGACATCGGTTTGCCACGCCATTCAACACCGTGCAATAATCTAACAATGCGGTTCCAATGAAACTGATTTCGTCGAAATCTGAGTCCGTTTGCGAAACGGCTATTTTAACGTGTATATTTTAATAACAATTCCCATAGCGACTATTTCAAAATTTGATTTGGCCATAACTAACAAATTATAACACATAATCTGAATTTTCCTCTTTCATATGAAAATTATCATCAATACGGTTCTAACGTTTCTCGTTTCACAAAAATCTAACTTATATCGGATCCTGTTTTCTCAGTTGAAGTTCAAAACTCCATACTACGAACTACATCGCGATTTCGAGCTCGTTTTATATTATAAATAAAATTAACATTAAAACTTCGTTTTAAATAATGAATTCAATATTAAAATCCATTAATACTCCAAATATAATATTTAAAATAATAAATTAAATTAAATATTTGACGGCCAAAATACAGGTCATTACAACCATCATTTCCTTCCTTGATTTCACGGATACTAGGAACACACCATTTCCAAAACTATCTGTAACACCCCGTAATTTTATAACATTAAAATTCACAAATTAAAGTATAATTAATTTTTGGAAAAGAATTAAGTGAAATGGGTTGCGCAGAGAAATATATATATATTGATATATATATATATATATTGATATATATATATATATATAAATTAAAAATTAAATAAATAAATATGCGAAAAAGTTCAAAACAGCGAATTGGGAGGGGGAATAACCGAACCGGCCCATTTTCGAGGTCGACCCGAGCCATGCTGGGTCGACTAGGGGTCAATCCATGGTGTTTGGCTGTCAACCCGTGGGCCGATTCGCTCAAATGCAGATTTTGCATTTGATTGGTTCTCATGGTTCAGGGTTAATCTAATGGTCCTAAATAACTTCCTACACCTATAAATACATCCTAATGCTAACCCTAAACCTAATTAAAATAGAATAGTTACCGTCATACCATCGCCATGGAAATCAATGGAGCCGCCGCCAACTAAGAAAGAAGAAAAGCAAATTCAATTCTAATTCTCTCAACCCTAAAGCAAAGCAAAACTCTCTCTTTTCTTATCTAAATTGTGAGTATGATGATCTTAACAAGATTATTATCATTTTAATTAGGTTGAGTTATGAATGGATTATGAGTAGATGATGTGAATTATCATATATGTTGTTGTAAACCCCTTTTGCTATCATGTATATTGTAAATCCAATGTTATGTGATGATGATATCTTATATGTTGTAAATCATGCTATGATGATGTTATGTATGTTGAAAGTTTCTATGCTAAGTTGTGATGAATCATACATGTTAAAAAGGCCATGATGTTACCATCTATGATAGTTAGTTCATATTAATTAAATCATCATGTTTGGGTTATGTTGATTTATATGACAAGTCACATATGCAAGTTAGATTGATTAGAAAAGTTATGAACATATACCAAGACATCTATTATGACATCTAGAATTATGCTATGACATATGTGATATCCTATGCTAGTTCACACCATCATTATGTTGCCTAAAAACCCCATATGCAAGTTTATGTATAGATTTGGGCTATGATCATATCATATAAATTGAGACATTTAACAAGTTGACACCTTTTGATCCTTAACATGTGTAGTTTATGCAAGTTTCACCCCTATTATGATTAGATTTATTTTAATTGTCTATATGTTGTGATAATTTATCTTTGTGCTAGGTGTTAGACTATACAAGTCTAGCCTATATTATGCGTTGAATAAGCGAACGTATAAACATGGGGTATGGGTAATATTAAGTATTTAATATTAAAAAGTTGGGGTGCAATTGGTATGATTTTGCATGCCATAAGTGGATGGCCATAATTGAGTCAATTATGGACATCATTAAAAGTTGACTTAATTAATAATTTGAATAGGGAATTATTAAAACTGGGGTAAAAGATTTTAAGTGTTAATCAATGCTTAGGACACGAGGTTGGACTCGTTTGTGACGTAAACCTGCCCGGACCCGCCCGGCAAATCCAGTGGTCACAAATGTCAGCCCAATGTGAGAGGTCCTAGGCCTAAACTAAAGCATAACGGTTGTAAAGACACGAGGTTAGACTCTTTTATGGTGTAAGACTGCCCGGACCCGCCCGGCAAATCCAGCTGCCATAAATGCCAGTCTAATGTGAGAGGTCTTTATGAGGTTATGGCCTCAATGAATTAAGAAATACTTAACCAGATAAACATGTAAGGTGGGACATGGGGGTTAAGTAGGTGCCTTGGGTGGCATGAGGAATCTAGGGGGTGCCCTTAGTGGCATGTGAAATACGATTAGTAAGACTTAACCAAACACACATGTAAATGAACATGACTAAGAGGGTTAAGTGGGATATACTAGTGACAAGCTTAGGTGGGTAGCTTGTGGGGGCCCATTTCGACCAGTATCCCAAACGTATCTTTGTGGGCTCGACCCAAGTCGAGGACGGGACACGCATGCTGGGTTCGACTGTAAGAGGCCAAAACGGGGAGCGGTGGCAACGCAAGTCCAACGGGTTTCGTATGCGTGTGTGGACCCGGGCTGGTAGGTAAGACGTTGTTGCATCGTGTAGGTATAAGCCGTGCATTCTCAAGTTGTATCGGGTTGCCACTTTAGGGGAGTGATACACCCCACTGTGGGGCCAGCACGGGTATCTACGAGTAGGGAGCCGATCGAAAGTGGGTAGTAGGGTACACCTAGTGGAGATAGGGGCATACGGCACCTATGTAGTCAGCTAGGGGTACGTAA
Source organism: Allium sativum (assembly GCA_030737875.1). Classification (NCBI taxonomy): domain Eukaryota; kingdom Viridiplantae; phylum Streptophyta; class Magnoliopsida; order Asparagales; family Amaryllidaceae; genus Allium; species Allium sativum. Next base: position 154,058,998 of record CM060916.1, on the reverse strand, counting down.
GGCTATTTATAAAGTTTCCGTGTGAAGCAAGTGGGATCAAACAATAGGGTGACTGGTGTGGTGCAGTGTAGTAATGTGCGGTGCAGTGTAGTAATCATTCGTAAGTAATTAGGTGTGCCTTTACCGTTATCTTAGACGCTATCTTTATCTTCCTAAGAGTTCATAGACATTTACTTGTCTTCCAGCTTATGCCTTAGTCTAGTTATTTTGATAATAGTATTGTTAGAATTATCATACTCGCCAGACTTTATGTCTGACCCCCTCTATTTCTATCCTTTTTCCCCCTCCAGGTCCTCAGGTTGGGCCCAGCTCTAGTGGAGTTTGATTGAATTGCTTCATCTCTCTTTGGAAAGCTTGGACCGTTGAAGTAAAGTCCAGCTTGTTATCTTTTTAATGGCTATTTATGTAATGGGATTATGTATTTTGTTTTATGAAGATGGATATTGTACTTGGTTATGATCTATGGTTTTATGATGTAACAAACATGTTTAATTTCCGCTGCAATAAAATGAAGTTTTAGATTTCCAAGTTCTATTTATTATCTGTCTTGTTGTAATTTTTCTGTTCTATATTCACTTATAACCTCCATGGAAGTTAATGCATTCCCTTTGTGAGTGACATTAATGGACGTGGGGTGTTACACGTGGTATCAGAGCTTAAGGTTACCAGAACAGATAAAAATACTTTAGAAAAATAGTTATTTTTGGAAGAAGTGTTTTCAAAAACATGTTTTAATGTGAAATTTAAAGAGAAAAGTTTTTAATAAAAACATAATCCCCAATAGCCACATATCTTTATCTTTCGAATTCTCCATTTTGAATCTTTCCTTTTTCGTTTCAGCATGGCTGAAGATCTTAATCTACCCGATGGTGTAACGATACCAGGATGGTATAGGAGGCTATTGGAGGCTAGGGCCGCTGCAGGTCCAGCCAATGTTCCTCCACCACCAGTTGCACCCGTTCCTCCTCCTCCTCCTCGCGTAGATACTTTTGCAAAGACGTGCAAGGAATTCAAGGCTATGGGTGGAAAACCATTTCAAGGGTCAGAAACGTTTGTGGAAGCTAGAGATTGGCTTTAGGAGGTGGAAGAATTGCTAGAAATCTTTGAAGTAGAAGAAGGGAGGAGAGTTCGTTTAGCAGCTTGGTTGATGAAGGGAGAGACCTCGTTTTGGTGGGAGGTCACTAATGGGAAGCGTCCTGTTGACTCTTGGGCGGATTTCAGACGTATGTTCGAGGCGAAGTTTCTCTCAAGGGTGGAAGAAAATCTATATATGGAAAGGTTCTTGACATTGAAGCAAGGAAGCTCATCAGTGAAAGAATATGTCAATAAATTTAATCAGTTAGCAAGGTTTGGCTTGGACTTAGTAAACACGCCGGAGAAGAAGGCTCTAAGGTTCGTGAATGGCTTGAATGAACCATTGCAAGGGTTGGCTATGACCCACATCCCGATGGAGGCCACCTTTGAGAAGTTAGAAGAAATGGCGCTCATGCATGAGGAGAAAAGCGCTAAAGCTGATAAGGCACCCGAGAAGAAGGGGGATCAGAAGAAACCACAACAGCAAAACAAGAAGGGTGGTAAAGACAATAATGGCAAGGGAAAGAAGAAATGTTTTAACTGTGGGACACCAGGCCATCTCAGCAAGGATTGCCGAAAGAAAAAGAAGACAGGCTATTTTCATTGTGGCGATGCGGGACATTTAGTGAAGGACTGCCCAAAGAAGGGGCAGAGGGCAGGAGCTACCTCGGGAGGAAAGGTGCAGGCTCTTATGGCACGAGGGCAGGCAAGGGGACAAGTTCAGGCTCTCGCGGTCCCACCGCTGCAAGAACGAGGTAGAACCATTTCTATTGAAAGCTTAGTTTTTCTGTTTGATCATCTTGTCCGTACCTTATTCGATTCGGGCGCATCACATTCGTTTATCTCTACATCATTAGTTGAATCACTGCACTTAAACACCAGTTTAGTAGAGGATCCCTTAGTTGTTTCGAATCCAATAGGGGGCTCAGCTTATTTGTCTATGATGTGTTTGGATTTGAAAATTTCCATACTTAGCGTTGAATTTAGATGTGATGCTTATGTGTTGGGCTTCACGGGCTATGGGCTAATTTTAGGAATGGATTGGTTATCCATAAATGGGGCCGTTCTTGATTGTGAAAGGAGAGTAGTTAGGCTCGTGACTCGCCTTGGCAACACTCTCGAAATCTTCTGTAATCCCATAAATTCGGTTATGCTAAGTTATCTAGAATCGCTTGACGCGTCTGAGGAAAATCTACGATCTGTTAGAGTGGTCCGAGAATATTCGGATGTGTTTGAGGAGGTGAAGGGCTTGCCTCCGAAGCGGGAGATAGATTTTCGAATATATCTTGTGGATAATGCGAAACCAGTATCTTTGCCAGTACGCCACTTGGCTCCACGTGAAAGGAGGGAACTCGATGAGCAAGTGAAGGAGTTTCTTGAGAAGGGGTTCATAAGACGAAGTATATCGGAGTGGGGGTGCTCCAGTAGTATTTGCCACGAAGGCGGATGGGCCCCTTAGACTTTGTGTGGACTATAGAGAACTTAATAAGCTTACTAAGAAGAACAAACACCCACTGCCGAGGATTGATGATCTCTTCGATCAGTTAGTTGGCACCTCAGTGTTTTCGCAGTTGGACTTAGCCACTGGTTTCCATCAGTTGAGAGTGGCTGAGGATAGCATTGACAAGACTGCCTTTAGGACTACGGACGGTTTCTATGAATGGCTAGTGATGCCCTTCGGTTTGACAAACACCCCCGCATACTTTGTTGATTTGATGAGTAGGGTGTTTAGGGAGTACCTTAACAAATTCGTGGTAGTCTTTGTAGATGACATCTTGATCTTTTCTAAGGATGAAGAAGACCATGCCCTACATCTTAGGGAAGTGTTGGAGACCCTACGAGCGCATAGCCTTAAGGCTAAATTTTCTAAGTGTCACTTCTGGAGGAAGGAAGTACGGTTCTTGGGGCACGTGGTTTCCAAAGAAGGGATAGCCGTGGATCCCGCGAAGGTGGTGGCCATCCAAGATTGTAAGGTCCCTAAAAATGCTACCGAAGTGAGAAGTTTCTTGGTGTTGGCTGGCTACTATAGGAAGTTTATCAAAGACTTCGCAAAGATATCAGCTCCATTGACACGCTTGATGAAGGAGAACCTAGTTTTCACATGGGACGTAGATTGTGATGATGCGTTCCCACGTTTGAAGAGAGCTTTGACTTCAGCCCCAGTCTTAGTATTGCCAGACGGGAGTAAGCCATTTACCGTTTATACTGATGCTTGTGGGACAGGACTAGGCGCAGTCTTAATGCAAGAGGGTAGGGTAATAGCCTATGGTGGAAGGCAGTTGAGAGCGCATGAGAAAAATTATCCTACACATGACCTAGAATTGGCCGCTATTGTTTTCGCGCTTAAGTCTTGGCGTCATTATCTTCTTGGCGAGAAATTCGAATTATTCACTGACCACAAGTCTTTAAAATACCTATTCTCTCAAAAGGTCTTGAACTTAAGGCAGCAAAGATGTATGGAGTTCTTAGCGTCCTACGACTTCGAAATAGCCTATACCCCTGGCAAGGGTAACGTGGTGGCAGACGCCTTAAGTAGAAAAAGATTATCCTTAAGTCCTTTGTTTGTTGAGCGGCGAAGTTTAGGATTCATTTCGATGTTTGACTTTAGACCTTCCGTTGACTTCGTACCTGGTTTGCTAGCATCCTTGGAGGTCAGACCTACGCTTTTTGGACGGATTGGCGAGGCACAGCGAGACGACCCGCAGTTGGTTGAGTTAGTAGAAAAACTCAAAGGAGGGGAGTCATCAAGCCATCTCCGTAGGTATACCCTAGACGATAAGGGTTGGTTACGTAGGGACGGTAGACTTTGTGTACCAAAAGACGATGACCTAAGGAAGACTATTCTTGACGAAGCACATCATTCGAAGATGACCATTCATCCCGGCGGGGACAAGATGTACAAAGTCATGAAGAGAGTTTACTTTTGGGCCGGCATGAAGAAAGACGTGGCTGAGTATGTCGCTAGATGCTTGGTGTGCCAACAAGTAAAAGCGGAGCAAAAGAAACTCGGTGGGTTGCTTCACCCATTGGAGGTTCCACTATGGAAATGGGAAAGCATCTCGATGGATTTTGTGGATGGATTACCGCGATCAAGGAAGGGTAATACGGGAATTTGGGTTATAGTAGATAGACTTACTAAAAGCGCCCATTTTATTCCCGTGAAGAGTAAGAGGACTGCTCCATGGTTAGCCTCCGTATACGTTCGAGAAATAGTTCGTTTGCACGGTGTTCCTTCTAGCATAGTGAGCGACCGCGATCCTATTTTCACTAGCGAATTTTGGAGAAGCTTACAAGAGGCGGTAGGGACTCAGTTATGTTTGTGCACCGCATATCATCCTCAGACGGACGGCCAAACCGAGAGGGTGAATCACATTCTAGAGGATCTGTTGAGGCTATGTATCCTAGACTTTGGGGGTATGTGGGAAGAGCATCTTCCATTGGTGGAGTTCGCATATAATAACAGCTTTCAGTCCAGCATTGGTATGGCACCATTCGAAGCTCTTTATGGACGACCTTGTCGTTCACCTACATGTTGGTGGGAATCTACGGATAAGATCTTACTTGGGCCCGATATGATTAGGGAGACTTCGGAGAAGATCAACTTGATTCGAAGGAGGATGAAAGTAGCACAGGATACGCAAAAATCTTATGCGGATAAGAGGAGGACAAATCTCGAGTTTGAAGTTGGGGACATGGTCTTTGTCAAAGTGTCTCCATTACGGAACGTTGTTCGCTTTGGGTCCGTTGGGAAATTAGCACAAAGGTTTGTAGGGCCGTTTCCTATTAAGGAGAAAATTGGACAAATGGCGTATAGAGTGGAGTTGCCCGAGAGACTTAGTGGTGTACACGACGTATTCCATGTGTCACATTTGAGGAAGTGCTTGCACGAGACCGCGGAAGTGGTAGAGCCGAGCTTTCTTAGAGAGGTGGAGATAGAGCGTGATGCGACAATTCGACGAGCTCCTACGCTCATTCTTGGGTCGGAGATCAAGAGGTTGAGGAATCGAGAGGTCAGACTAGTCAAAGTGCAATGGGGAGATGATGAGAGCAACGCTACTTAGGAGACAGAAGAGAAGATGCGTTCACGATACCCTTTTCTTTTTGAGGGTATGTCTTTTAATTTCTCCTTTATCGCTTAGCTTGTACTTATCTTATCTTTAGTATATCCTCTCGCTAGTATCTTTGACCTTTAGTTAGGATAATCCTATGGTTGAAACATGTGTTTGAGACATGTTATGTATGGTGGATGCAAAATGGATGCAAGTGTTTGCTTGTGGTTGCTCGTGGATGCATATACACACACTATTAGGCACTAGATCGGCTCAGTCACTTCATATTGCATATTGCATATATATGGATGTATTTAGTAAAATGGATGTATAATGGTTGTATTATCATATAGTTGCTGCATTCGGGTGGATGGTTGTGCACGCATATAGAATTAATATGTATCATTAGGAATCTTTTGCATACATATTGGACGCATGGCACTATCATGAATTGCACTAAGGAGGTCGACTGAATCAGTAGACCGCCTAATTTTGCATTAGATATGGACATATACACACACTGTGCATATAAACATTAAAGCATTAGAAGTCTTTTAAGGACAATGGATGCTGGTGTTTGATGGTTGAGTAGATGGACGATTAGATGGTAGGATATACATTCTTCTTGACTTGGAGATTTCGGGGACGAAATCCTTTAAGGAGGGGAGAATGTAACACCCCGTAATTTTATAACATTAAAATTCACAAATTAAAGTATACTTAATTTTTAGAAAAGAATTAAGTGAAATGGGTTGCGCGGAGAAATATATATATATATATATTGATATATATATATATATAAATTAAAAATTAAATAAATAAATATGCGAAAAAGTTCAAAAGGGGAATAACCGAACCGGCCCATTTTTGAGGTCGACCCGAGCCCGGTTGGGTCGACTAGGGGTTAATCCAGGGTGTTTGGCTGTCAACCCGTGGGCTGATTCGCTCAAATGCAGATTTTGCATTTGATTGGTTCTCATGGTTCAGGGTTAATCTAATGGTCCTAAATAACTTCCTACACATATAAATACATCCTAATGCTAACCCTAAACCTAATTAAAATAGAATAGTTACCGTCATACAATCGCCATGGAAATCAATGGAGCCGCCGCCAACTAAGAAAGAAAAAAAGCAAATTCAATTCTAATTCTCTCAACCCTAAAGCAAAGCAAAACTCGCTCTTTTCTTCTCTAAATTGTGAGTATGATGATCTTAACAAGATTATTATCATTTTAATTAGGTTGAGTTATGAATGGATTATGAGTAGATGATGTGAATTATCATATATGTTGTTGTAAACCCCTTTTGCTATCATGTATATTGTAAATCCAATGTTATGTGATGATGATATCTTATATGTTGTAAATCATGCTATGATGATGTTATGTATGTTGAAAGTTTCTATGCTAAGTTGTGATGAATCATACATGTTAAAAAGGCCATGATGTTACCATCTATGCTAGTTAGTTCATATTAATTAAATCATCATGTTTGGGTTATGTTGATCTATATGACAAGTCACATATGCAAGTTAGATTGATTAGAAAAGTTATGAACATATACCAAGACATCTATTATGACATCTTGAATTATGCTATGACATATGTGATATCCTATGCTAGTTCACACCATCATTATGTTGCCTAAAAACCCCATATGCAAGTTTATGTATAGATTTGGGCTATGATCATATCATATAAATTGAGACATTTAACAAGTTGACACCTTTTGATCCTTAACATGTTTAGTTTATGCAAGTTTCACCCCTATTATGATTAGATTTATTTTAATTGTCTATATGTTGTGATAATTTATCTTTGTGCTAGGTGTTAGACTATACAAGTCTAGCCTATATTATGCGTTGAATAAGCGAACGTATAAACATGGGGTAGGGGTAATATTAAGGATTTAATATTAAAAAGTTGGGGTGCAATTGGTACGATTTTGCATGCCATAAGTGGATGGCCATAATTGAGTCAATTATGGACATCATTAAAAGTTGACTTAATTAATAATTTGAATAGGGAATTATTAAAACTGGGGTAAAAGATTTTAAGTGTTAATCAATGCTTAGGACACGAGGTTGGACTCGTTTGTGACGTAAACCTGCCCGGACCCGCCCGGCAAATCCAGTGGTCACAAATGTCAGCCCAATGTGAGAGGTCCTAGGCCTAAACTAAAGCATAACGGTTGTAAAGACACGAGGTTAGACTCTTTTATGGTGTAAGACTGCCCGGACCCGCCCGGCAAATCCAGCTGCCATAAACGCCAGTCTAATGTAAGAGGTCTTTATGAGGTTATGGCCTCAATGAATTAAGAAATACTTAACCAGATAAACATGTAAGGTGGGACATGGGGGTTAAGTAGGTGCCTTGGGTGGCATGAGGAATCTAGGGGGTGCCCTTAGTGGCATGTGAAATACGATTAGTAAGACTTAACCAAACACACATGTAAATGAACATGACTAAGAGGGTTAAGTGGGATATACTAGTGACAAGCTTAGGTGGGTAGCTTGTGGGGGCCCATTTCGACCAGTATCCCAAACGTATCTTTGTGGGCTCGACCCAAGTCGAGGACGGGACACGCATGCTGGGTTCGACTGTAAGAGGCCAAAACGGGGAGTGGTGGCAACGCAAGTCCAACGGGTTTCGTATGCGTGTGTGGACCCGGGCTGGTAGGTAAGACGTTGTTGCATCGTGTAGGTATAAGCCGTGCATTCTCAAGTTGTATCGGGTTGCCACTTTAGGGGAGTGATACACCCCACTGTGGGGCCAGCACGGGTATCTACGAGTAGGGAGCCGATCAAAAGTGGGTAGTGGGGTACACCTAGTGGAGATAGGGGCAGACGACACCTATGTAGTCAGCTAGGGGTACGTAAGGCTATTTATAAAGTTTCCGTGTGAAGCAAGTGGGATCAAACAATAGGGTGACTGGTGTGGTGCAGTGTAGTAATGTGCGGTGCAGTGTAGTAATCATTCGTTAGTAATTAGGTGTGCCTTTACCGTTATCTTTAACGTTATCTTCGACGCTCTCTTTATCTTCCTAAGAGTTCATAGACATTTACTTGTCTTCCAGCTTATGCCTTATTCTAGTTATTTTGATAATAGTATTGTTAGAATTATCATACTCGCCAGACTTTATGTCTGACCCCCTCTATTTCTATCCTTTTTCCCCCTCCAGGTCCTCAGGTTGGGCCCATCTCTAGTGGAGTTTGATTGAATTGCTTCATCTCTCTTTGGAAAGCTTGGACCGTTGAAGTAATGTCCAGCTTGTTATCTTTTTAATGGCTATTTATGTAATGGGATTATGTATTTTGTTTTTATGAAGATGGATATTGTACTTGGTTATGATCTATGGTTTTATGATGTAACAAACATGTTTAATTTCCGCTGCAATAAAATGAAGTTTTAGATTTCCAAGTACTATTTATTATCTGTCTTGTTGTAATTTTTCTGTTCTATATTCACTTATAACCTCCATGGAAGTTAATGCATTCCCTTTGTGAGTGACATTAATGGACGTGGGGTGTTACACTATCCCAAATGATTACAACAGCCCTATAACTCTTCAATACCACTTAGATTCAGAGAGTAATGAGTAGAGAGTGAGAAGAGAGGAAGTTTAAATAATTATACTTGAAATCGGTAGAGTATAAATGTAAAGATCATAAAAATATGATATAATAATGGTGTAATGAAAGGAGATGAAGATGGAGAAGAAGAATGATGAAAAAATTCGAAATCAAACCCTGTTTATAAGATTTGAAAGGTTGCAATGCTTCTGGAAAGTTACAAATAGTGAAAAGATACTTCATTTCAAAATTGAAAATGTGACAGTTATATGTCGACATGGCTAAATATGTATGTCGACATATGTAGTTGAAAAATTGAAATTTGAGTATTTTCCAAGTGTTTTAATATATATATATATATATATATATTGATATATAATTCTGGAAATTCTTGAATTAAAACATAGTGATGTAAATAAGTATTATAAAGTAGGAAATCATATGTAATCATAAATATAAATTATATAATCATATTTATAAAATTATGTAGTTTAAAACAATATAAATATAAAAGTATAAAAGTATATAACTATAAAATTATATATTAACTTTAAAACTTGAGTTTAAAATCAAAAGTAAAATAGAAAAATCTAAGCAAAATTTTGAAATAGAATTTGAAATTTGATTATCAGAATTTGAATTTGAACCTGGAGTGTTATTCAGAGTCTTACATAAACTAGACTCTATTACTATATTTATCCTGAACTCTTGATTTCTTGATTACACATGAGTCTTAAATCTTCTCTGAATTCTGAATCTCTTGAATATTTAAAACTCTTAAATTATACACTCTTCAGTATTAATTCCTGCATACAAATTCTGCATATATGTATATATATATGTATACTGGATAGAGATGTTGGTATATATTTTATAATCAATTAATATTGAAATAAGGTTGTTGTCATCAAAACTCCATTCTCCAACAAGGTCTCCTGGAGAAGTTGTAACGACCTGGGGAATTTGCGATCTTGGTAATTGACATAAACTCAATGTCGACTATTCAAGCATCGAAAATACCAGATAGTTAATGAAAGAAGTTAGAGGGTGAGAATAGATATGATAGAAAATTAGAATAGAAGAAGAAGATCACTACAACAGAATCAGAGTGACACGAGTCTCACAATGGAACGAATAAAATATAACATAACTTCGAAGTAAAACCAGTATATGTATACAATAACATTTATCAGAGTACAACACTTACAACACAGCGGAAATAAACAATTGCTATAAAATCCTGAAGCCTCCTACTCCAAGCTCTCAGTATATCTTTAAAATTCCGACTACTTGACGGCCCGTACAAAATTGGGCACCCAAGAGTTTAGGGAAAACAAAATAAAAATAAACTCTGGGTCAGTCATGTGACTGGTGTGAGTAAAATCCAACCATTTGTTTAACTTTTAAAATCCTTTTTAAAAGAAAGAATAATCATAAGACTGATCCACACATAAACACGGGTGGTTTTTACCCAACGATAACCCAAAACAGTCTTTTAAAATCCATACTCTTCTTATATTATAATAATGTCTAAATCAAATAAATAGCAATTTAGTGGAACGCTTTCATCTCATGTTCCATATATATAATACACAATCAAAAACCGTGGGTGCTTATTGGTAATGGGTTCCAACTTTGATAAGGTATGGAACCACCTTCCGATCAGTGTGCTCTAGAAGCGATACACTGGAGTTCAAAAAGAACATCTTGTAACTAGGCCACACATGACCGACCATTCATTTCGCTTGAATGTTCTGAAAATATTGTCACCTTACGGTTGGTATACCAACATAACCGTTCTTGGGAGATATAGAATTGAAAGAAGTAACAAATATGAATATTCTCTAGATGATGACAATATACCCTAATTAGGTGCGACCTACTTAGCTATGCTGCCTGCCCGATTTCTGTCATTTCTCGGTTGATGAGGCCTGAGGTCATAACATACTATTATACAGATCACATCTATATTTTCTCGGTTGAATATGCCTAATAGTGCCACCAACGTAAATACGTTTGAAGCGATCAAATTACGTGATCATTTAGATATATTCTATCAGGCATTCGTCCATACACATTGTCCTGGGACTGGAGAAACCCAAGGCACTATTCCAGAACATCCCTTGCATAAACTCCATCTTCAATTATCTTCATCATATTTGATTCACAACTCTAATGCTCGTACGGAGTGGTTTTCAGATAATAAATCTGATCCCGGTCTCTCCGTATTGACAACGGAAACGGTCAAAAACTTTGATAGTCGGTTATTTAACTATCGAAGGAAAACATATGTGCAAACAACGGTTGTATTCCCACGTGGAAATCTTACTGAGCAAATCATCAGTCAACCCTGACCCCCTTTAATTTAATTTGTCGTTCAATTATTCATTTTCCTATTCCCGTTTCCATATATTCGTAAATTCTTATTTTCTAAATTTAGAAAATATATGTTATTAATCATTGGAAAACATTTCCATATTTACTCCCATTTCTTATTTTCTATATTAAAAAACATTTCTGATTCTTATTTGGAAAACATTTCCAAAACTCCTTCATTGGATCTAAATGTTTAAATAAAACATCGCCTCAAACCGTTATGCTCCTTAACTAAATTCATCTAGCCAACATTCACTATCAAACCTTAACCATTCCTTAGTCAAAAATGAAGTCAATCAAGTTGGGGTATAACTACCTCTCAGACCTTAACTGAACAACATTATTAACCTCAAAATGACAAAGTTCACCTTTTAAATCTTTAACAAACTTCCTTACGAAACTCTCGAATTATATTTAGGAATCCACTTCTTTTATAGAAATCATTTGATTATAACAATAGTGTTATAATGTCATGCTTCCGAAATATAATAACTTGAATATAACTTTTATTTATTAATTTGAATAAATAAATAAACAAACAACTAATTTATTAATGAATAAATAAATCTTGATTTAAAACAGAAAGTAAATAGTACTTTCCCGAATTCGGTATAATCGAATTTCAACGTATAATTCTCTTCCGAATAAACCCTATTCGATAACTTCCTTTCAAATAAACTAATATTCGATTTAACTCTATTCGAATAACTAATATTCGATTAACTCTATTCGAATAACTTATATTCGATTAACTCTTTTCAAATAACTTTAATTCGAATAATTAATATTCGATTAACTCTTTTCGAATAACTTATGTTTGATTAACTCTATTCGAATAACTTTAATTTGAATAACTAATATTCGATTAACTCTTATTCGAATAACTTATATTCGATTAACTCTAATTCGAATAACTAATATTCGATTAACTCTAATTTAATTAACTCTAATTCGAATTACTAATATTCGTTTAACTCTTATTCGATTAACTCTAATTCGAATAACTAATATTCGATTAACACTTATTCGATTAACTCTGATTCGAATAACTAATATTATTTTAACCCTATTTCCTATTTTATTCAAATTCCCATTTGAATTCCTATTTGGAAACACAATTTTTCTTTATAAATGTTTTAATTGATAATATATTCATTTTAATCCATTATTCACATCGAATGTGAAAAATATTTCTTTTATATAATCCATTAAGTTTGACTTCGTATTTTAAAATAATATCCCATTTCCAAATTCAATTTATACTTCTATTTATAGAATTATTCATAGGAAAGCGCCTTTTTATTTCTAACACTTAAATCTCATTTATAGTTCTCTTTATAAATGCTGAGTTCACATTTCATTTAAAATATCGGTGTCAAAACCGATTTTAGTTCTCTATATAAGTTCAGACTTATATATTCCATTTATCACATGATAAATATTTTATTTAATTTATAAAACATTATTTTTAATCAGTCTTCTCAATTTATCTGTTAAAATAGATTCTATTTAAAATCTACTTTAAATAAATCTTTTCCATTTATCTATTAAAACCGATTTCCATTTAATATTTATTTTCCACATATTTCCTTTTATAAAATTCTATTCATTTCCCAAATATTTTCTTTTATAAAATTCTATTCGTTTTATGAATATTTCCTTTTATAATTCTATTTATTTTCTAAATATTTCCATTTATAATTTTATTTATTTTCTAAATATTTCCTTTTATAATTATATTTATTTTTTAAATAAATATTCCATTTATCTTTCTATTTTGTTTCTAAATAAATATTCCTTTTATAATTATATTTATTTTCTAAATAAATATTCCTTTTGTAATTCTATTTATCTAAATTAATATCCCTTTTATAATTCTATTTATTTTCTAAATAAACATTCCTTTTATCTTTCATAAAATCCTTTGATTTTATAAATATTTTCTTTTATAAAATCCTTTGATTTTATAAATATTTTACAAGTATTTCCTTTTTCATTTCTATTTGTTTAACAAATATTTCCTATTTGAGTTCTATTTGTTTAACAAATATTTCCTATTTCAATTCTATTTATTTAACAAATATTTCCTTTTATAAAATCCTTTGATTTTATTAATATATATTATTTCTATATACACTTTAATAATTCCCTTTTTAATTCTAGTATTATATATGGAATTTAAAATACCAAATAACAAGGGTCAATATTATCCAAACACACATAATCATTAATAGATTATATATCACATCATATATCACCATATATGAAAAACGGTAACATAAATGTTGAGGAATCCAGTTGAATCCCTCCAACCTGTTTCCCTTCATCCACAGATGTTAAAGAATATAATTAACATCAAATTTCATTTCAATATGAAATATTTTGATAAACAGAATCAATATTTGATTAACAATATGCATATATATATATATATATCGTTATCTATAATTTCAAACAATCAATTAGCAGTTCATCCAAACAGTCAACACACATAAATCAACCAACATTTATCAGTTCTAAAAATACGTTATAAAAATATAACTAGGCAGAGTTAGTGAGTTTTACTCACATTGGACAGTTATCGTCAAATAACGAATAACGATAATTGATTTGGATCTAGCAATTTATTTTGCTATAAATTGCAACGAGCTCCAATTCACTCCAGACTAGCTCCATTGTGTAGCTGCCATCCATACGATCCCAACGGATCTTGTTTCACGTAATTATGATTTCGAATGGATAAGTTATGGATGTTATAACTTAATACACTATTTATTTTGAAATTTAACTTGGATTTAAATTTCCCATTGGGCTTTACCTTACACACCAGACCATCTCCATCCTTAAACCCATGACCACTCCTAGTCTTCTTCTCCGGCTCCAAATAATCCCGTATCCTCCCCACAACAATGGCCATTCACGCATTTTAAACTCCACATCGCTCCACTTATAGTCAACTAAAAATCACAGAAAAATCACCACCTTCTCTCCATCGAATTCTCTTTTCACGCGTACCTAAAATGTCACATTCGAAGCTGCCTTCTACTATGCGATTTCAAGCCATCTCGCATTGTTTATTTCAACTCGCGACATTTATATATGTCGAATTCAACCAAAAACCATAGACGAGTACCAAATTACTTCACGAATTCAAATCTGACACTCAAAATAAGGATCGATGCTTGAATCACTTTCAATTCTTAACCCTAGCTAACGCTGTTAAAATAACAGTGAATAAAAACCCATGTCGAGTTCAACAAAATACATATAGGATTGAAGAGTAACAAAAGAGGAATTCAAAGATATTTGTTTTGAAAATTCTAGGAATTTATTTGTATTTCTTTTTTATTTTACAAGGATCGATCTGGTAGAAGAAAATGACGGCCACATTTTTTTTGACAGAGAAAAAATGGAATTTGGTTTAGAAGGGTGTAAAGGTATTTATAGGATTGTTTAAATACTTTTATATTCATTATTTTATTTATTTTTAAGCAACAGCTATTTGTATTTATCATTAAAAATTCTTCTGATCGTATACAATATCCAGTTCGGTAAAAATGGACATGCAGCTACAGTTCAACATTACTGACCCAACGAAACTTGTTTTGTCGAAATCTGAGTCTGTTTGCTCACATAGCATATTTTTAAAGTCAAATTATTGACTGTTTTTCACATTAAAATTTCGTACGGTCACATATTGACACCAAAAATCACAAAAATTGAAATCTAACAATAATTTAATATTCCGGATCCAACAAAATTAGCTTTATCGAAAACGGAGGTCGTTTGCAAAACTGGCTATTTTTAAAGCACTAAATAAACCCATTTAAATATTAATATATTTAAAAATAATTAAATTTAATATTAATAAATTAATATTATCGTATATATTCACATAGAATATAATATAGCTCCAAAATATTCCTATCTGAATTTATAACTCGATATTTCAAATCCAATGTTAAATCGATACCCAATTTATATTAAAAATCACTTTGTAATATAAATAAATCATTATAAATTATAAAGGAATTCCATAGCGACTTTTCGATAATTTGATTTGGATATAACTCACAATCTACATGACGAAATCTTGATTTTTCTCTTCCATTAAAAAAATATACTTCGCTAGTGTAACGACCCACATTTTACGCATCAGGGAATCGTAGAATATTTATTTCTTTCTCATGCGAAGTCATATAGCCATGTAACTTTGGGAGTCAACTATTGGGGTCATTTCCCATGTTCATGATTTTTGCCGATTTTTAAATGACCATTTTGCCCCTAGTTGATCTTGTTTTGGCCATAACTTTTGATTGGTAAGGAGTTTTGACCTGAAACCACTTCCATTAGATCCGGATGATGGTTTACCTTTTTTAGAGTAGTCACATTTGCCAAAGGGACTCACCGTTTGGGAGATATGGTTGAAACAAGGTTTGGAAGGTGAAAACAGCTTAATCGGGCCTAATTCGGGTGATTAGCAAGAGGGCCCATTACCCATTTCGGGATTAGAGTTAAGGGGAGGCCAAGAACAGTAGGAAAATGATTTTTATTTCATTTTCCAGCCGCCTAAAACATTTCTTTAACCCTAGCCGTGCCCTCCACCTTCTAATTTCATCCCAAATCGCTCCTAATCTCTTTCTAATTGAGGATTAAGCCAAGCTACGTCAAATCAAGGGGAAATATCACCAAATCAGAGTTGGAGCTGCTGTATTGCATTAGAATTCGGCCTAAAACAGATAATATTTCAGATCTGTAGTTTGTTTGTGGGTAAGATGAGTGATTAACATTGTTTTCACTAATTACGGCTAATTAGGGGTGATTAGTGGTAATTAGCGAAATTATACGTAATTAAATTCTGGAAAAATTTGTAAAATTCTAAAATATTATTTTAGGGCTCTGTTAGAATTTGAGTTAATTTGGATAACTTTTGCTAATTGTATGCTTAAACATGATTAAGGGGGATTAAGTGGAAAATATGGGTTTTGGGTTTGTTTGATCCATTTTAACTTATTACATTGTTGTTTTGGTGTTTGTTGTTGGTTTCACATGTTGCTATGACTGTTTGGAATGTTTTATGATTGCTTAAAACAGTTAGAATGGTCGAAAACGCCGTCGTATGGCGTGAAACAGTTGTTGGAAAAATTGTAGGAAAACTGTGCGGGAACCGGATCGGATCGGCGGAGGACGAACCGACCCGCTCACATCTGGAGTTCTCCAACCCGACCCCCTCATGAAGAGTAGCCACGAACCGAACCTCCCCAGCTTTAGCACCACGAACCAGAAGCTCCGAACCCACCCGAGCTCATGATCCGAATCGGTGCATTACCCTGAAATGAACCGATGCCTTCACGAAGTGCCACAACCTGGGAGATTGAACATGAGCAAGGGAAGACTGAACCGAACAGGAGATGGGGTCACGAGCCGAACCAGTCTGGTGCTAAGAAGAGGAATCACGAACCAGTGAGCAACATGATGAACGAACCGAACCACTTAAGGAAGCATGAACGAAAGCAAAGTGAAGTGAAGAACCGAACCGATCCGGAGGAGACCAAAACCCGAGATGCAATAGTAGTCCAAATGGGGAGTAGAACTCAGGATCCAGATGGGAACCAACGAGTTAACTTCATGATTGGACTTTGCTGCGGGACGTGTGCAAAGGAGTTATCAACGTCCATAGCTTTGATTCACCACCAAGATGGATGTTAGGCTACGTATCAGTGCAATGGGGTAGTTACTACTCCATGGGGCAGAGTGATCGTAGCATGGCTATAAGGCAGTGCAGTGGAGTCTTCATGACTTCATGGGGCAGAGTGGACATAGCAAGGATTAGTGGCTATGGATCAGCGCAGCGGAGTCGCTATGACTCTATGGGGCAGAGTGATCATAACAAAGATTTGGGTGATCAAAGCGGTAGATATCGTAAGCTTTATGCACTGAGTGAGATATGTGAGGATGGTTGCTATGCTTGATTATTTGACATCACTATGACATGCACACCTCTTCCCTGTATCTTTACACCATATGTTAGTGTCACCTTAGAGTATTGTACATCTTGTTATGCTAACTCTTTCGTTGCAGGTCCAGGTCCAGGTATGGTTTAGTATACCTGTTATTGTTCTATTTTGATGCTTATCGCTCATACCATACTTTTGTCTGACCCAGACTTTTATGTCTCTTCTTATTACTCTGGGTGCTCTTAAACGGGCAGACTAGAGACAAGTTAGGTGGTATGCACGAGTAGTTGTACCGGAGACGAGCATGAGGCTTCCACGTATGATATATATGTGTGTATATATATATTCTCCCTGTTTCACTACTGGTCACTACTTTGGGCATTAGTAGTGTACCTTTCTTATTTTGCTTTAGAGACAGTTATCCAAAGTTGTAATAATGATGATGTGGAACATAAGCTGTATTTTGAATTTCCGTTGCTATGATGATTATGGTTTAGTTCTCAGCTTATGCACTGTCCCGCCTGTTTTATGTCAAGTATGTTATTATTAAATTTATTCCATGCGTTGTGAGACATTCAACAGGTTCCCTGTTAGCTCAAATTCCCTTCTTTCCTTTCTTTGACGACCGTCCCATGCTGGCCAGGCATAGGCATAACGCATTTTCATTGGAAATGTCGGTTGGTGCGGGGCGGGTCGTCACATTTGGTATCAGAGCTCCAGGTTGCGTAGTTAACCTAGGGAGAGATGGTATGCGTATATGAGAGCGCGTATTTGTGATATTTTAGTTTTCAAAAGCTATATATTTATACTATTAATATATTTAAGGATGGATTTGCACAGCGCTGACACCACTGAAGAGATGGTTAATCGTTTCTCCTTACTGCGGGGTACTGATAGAGGAGCTAATAATGGGAACGCTCCTGATATGAGGACGATGTTCACTGCCCTCATGAGAGAGATGCTTAGGGATGTTCAGAGGGAAACTCCTATTGCTGCAAATGGTGGTAGTGCAATGGTGCAGGTGCCTAGGGCCGATTTCGCTAAGCTATGCAAGGATTACACTAGTCTTGTTGGGAAGTCGTTCCACGGAACGGAGTCGGCTACAAAAATTCAGGATTGGCTTGATAGCTATGAGCGCATTTTCAAGGATTTGGGTATCGAGGATGCGACGAAGAGAAAGCTAGCATCCCGTTAGCTGCAAGGACAGGCGATGAATTGGTGGAATACTACTAAGGCAGCTACTCCAGAGGATCAAGTTACATGGGATCAGTTTAAGGCCCGATTCAGTGAAAAGTTTATCCCAGCTGCTCAGAAGTCAGAGTTGTTTAGGAATTTCATGGAGCTTAAGAAGAATGGTAAGGCAGTCTCGGAGTACATTGCTGAGTTCTATACTTTATCAAAGTATGGATTATCTCTTATCGACACTCCCGAGAAGAAGAATGAGAAGTTCATAACGGGCTTAGATCAGTACTTGGGAGAAAGGCTTATAAATCATATTGATGAGACTTTTGAATCAATTGTTGGGAAAGAATTGTGGTTAGAGATCCTTTATCCTAAGCCCAAGACTGAAGTCGTTGTTATATCTGCAAAGGGGCCAAAGCCGCAAGCGAGCGGTGGAGGCAATAATAATTCTTAGAATAAGAGAAAGCAGAACCAAACTAAAGAGAGTCAGAAAAAGAGTAAAAAAAGATGTTGAGTGCTTTAGCTGTGGCAAGAAGGGTCATTATGCTAAAGAATGTGGAGCAAAGCCAACGGACAGGAAGTGCTTCAACTGCGGCTAAGTGGGACATCACAAGGATAAGTGTCTGCAACCCCTAAAGAAAAGCAGATTGTGAAAGCATATGCTATCAATGCTTTTCCTTCTTCGTCGAATACCCCAACTTCGGCGGAGAAAGGAAAGAATGTCATCATTCAAGGTATGCTTTCTGTTTATGATGTTCCTGTTCTAGTATTGTTTGATACTGGGGCTTCCCGTTCCTTCATATCTAGTGACTGAGTAGATCGGTTTGGATTGGAACCCGAGATAGTCGATAGACCTTTAGCAGTGACGAACTCGATTGGCGGTTCGACTAGCCTTAGTATGATTTGTCGTAATGTAGTCTTATCAAGTCATGGATGTATGTTTTCCTGTGATTGCTTTGTTTTGGGCTTTACTGGGTTTGGCATTATTTTGGGGGTCGATTGGCTCTAAAGGTATGGGGTGGTGGTAGACTGTGAGGGCTTTTTGGTGACAGTTAGAGTGGATGATGGGCGGAGGGTACTGTTTGGTGGTCTACCTAGTGATGGGGTAATGGATAGTTTTCTAAATTCCCTCGACATCCCGCATGATGAGTTGTCAGATGTGCCCGTGGTTGGCCAGTATCCAGACGTCTTCGAGGAAGTGACCAGACTTCCACCACACCGAGAGATTGAGTTTCATATTGATTTAGTGAAAGATGTCAGACCTATAATGATGCCACTTCGTCGTATGGCACCAACGGAGCAGCGAGAGCTCGGAGTGCAAGTAAGCGATCTTTTGAAGAAGGGATTTATCAGAAGAAGTGTTTTTGAGTGGGGAGCATTAGTTGTGTTTGCTACCAAGGCAGATGGTTCCATTCGATTGTGTGTGGACTACTGCGAGTTGAATAAGGTGACGAGGAAGAATAAATATCCTCTACCACGGATAGATGATTTGTTTGATCAGTTGAGTGGCGCGAGAGTGTTCTCCAAGTTGGATCTCGCAACAGGTTTTCATCAGCTTAGGGTGGAAGCTAAGAGTATAGCTAAAATGACCTTTCGGACGCCGTCTAGATTCTATGAGTGTTTGGTCATGCCATTCGGGTTGACTAATGCACCAGCATATTTTGTGGATCTTATGAATAGAGTATTCCGAGATCAATTGAATAAGTTTGTTCTTGTTTTCTTTATTCAAGGACAGAGGAAGAACACAAGGAACATTGGAGGAAAGTGATGGAGGTGTTGAGAAAACACCAATTGAAAGCAAAGTTTTCTAAGTGTCACTTCTAGAGAAGGGAAGTGAGATTCTTGGGCCATGTTGTTTCAGAGAATGGTATTGCCATGGACCCGGCGAAGGTGGCTACGGTACAAGATTGGTCTACGCCTAAAAATGCAACAGATGTAAGAAGTTTCTTGGGGTTAGCTTGGATATTATCGTAAGTTTATCCAAGACTTCTCCAAGATAGCAGCACCGTTGACTCAGTTGACCAAGAAGAATCAAGCTTTCATCTGGGACGAAAAGTGCAAGAATGCATTCAAGATTCTAAAGGAAAAGTTGACATGTGCACCAGTGTTAGTCATTCCTAAGGGGAATGAAGAGATTACAGTATATACAAATGCATGTGGTACCGGACTGGGTGCTGTATTGATGCAAGAATGTAGGGTTGTAGCTTATGCAGGTCGGCAACTGAAACCACATGAGACAAGATATCCTACCCATGATTTGGAAACGGCAGCGATCGTATTCGCATTGAAGATGTGGAGACATTATCTCTTGGGAGAAAGATTCGAGTTGTTTACTAATCATAAGTCATTAAAGTATCTTTTCTCTCAAAAGGATCTAAATCTCCAACAGCAAAGATGGTTAGAATTCTTTGCTTCTTATGATTTCGATATCGCATATACACCAGGAAAGGGCAATGCGGTAGCTGATGCATTGAGTAGAAGACATGCCAGTTTAGGGGCTATGTTTCTTGAGTGGAAGCAACTGGAGTACATCGCTGGGTATGATTTCAGACCAAAGTGCGAATTGGATGCAGAAATGTTAGCAAGTTTGATAATCAGACCCACTTTGATTGAGCGGATTGGTCCCAGTTAGAGGGACAATCCTAACTTATTGAAAATCATCTCCAAGTTAGAGATGGGTATCGATAAGGAGATGAGCGGATATGTGCTTGATCGAGATGGATGGCTTAGAAAGAATGGAAGACTGGTTGTACCCAATGTCGATGGATTGAGAGATGAAGTGCTTAGAGAATGTCATCACCCAAAACTAATTGTACATCCCCGTGGTAACAAAATGTATCGAGACATGAAGCAGACCTACTGGGAAGGAATGAAAAGAGACGTTGGGAAGTTTATATCCAAGTGCATAAATTGCCAGCTAGGTAAAGCTGAGCAAAAGAAACCTAGTGGTTTGTTGAAACCATTAGAAATTCCCGAATGGAAATGGGAACAAGTCTCAATGGATTTCATTGATGGGTTACCAAGGACTAGATCGGGCCATGATAGCATTTGGGTGATTGTGGACCGATTGACCAAGAGTGCAAGGTTTATACCTATCAAGTCGAATAGAACGACAGCTAAGTTAGCGGAACTATATATGAAGTGGGTAGTGATATTTCATGGAGTACCTAAAAGCATTGTGAGTGACCGAGACCCGTTGTTTGCTAGTGGGTTTTGGAAGAGCTCACAAGAGGCTCTAGGGTCAGAATTATATCTCAATACCACATATCATCCTCAAACTGATGGTCAAACAGAGAGGGTAAATCGTATATTAGAAGATCTCTTGAGAGCTTACATATTGGATTTTGGTGGATCATGGGATGACCATTTGCATCTAGTAGAGTTTGCATATAATAAAAGTTATCAATCCAGTATTGGTATGGATCCATTTGAAGCTTTGTACGGAAAACCATGCAACTCACCGTCATTTTGGTTAGAAACTGGTGAGAAGTTTGTGACTGGACTAGATGTGATAAGAGAAACTTCAGACAAGATCAAGATCATTCAACAACGAATGAAGGCTGCCCAAGATAGGCAGAAGAGTTATGCAGATAAGAGGCGAAAGGATTTGAAATTCTCCTTTGGCGACCTAGTATTTGTCAAGATCTCTCCATTAAAGAATGTTATTCGATTTGGAAGGAGAGGAAAGCTAGCGCCAAGATTTGTTGGTCCATTCCCAATCCTCGAGCAAGTTGGGAATTTGGCATAAAAAGTTGAATTACCAGAGAAGATGGCAGCAGTTCATAACGTATTTCATGTTTCCCAGTTAAGGAAATTCGTGCACGACCCCGATATGACTATTTCACCTAATCAGTTGGATGATACCGAAGTAGAACCCGAGGCAGTTGGGAACCGCAAGCTGATTCGTATTGTCGAGCACGATACGAAGCAACTTCGAAGGAAAGAGGTGAATCTAGTCAAAGTTCAGTGGGGCGAGAATGAGAATGATTGTATGTGACGATCCCATTTCTCGTACTGACGGTGACAAGGGTAATCTTTGGAATATAAGACATAAACAGATAACAGCAGAACAGAATTAAATAAATACACCAGACAATGTACAATAGAATACACTGGATAAACGTAATCATCAGAGTTACACAGTATACAGGATCATACTTAGTACAAATACAGTTCAGCTATACATAAATGTCTACAGCGGAAACAAACAAAATATGTACAATAGGAGCTGAACAGCATAAAAAGAGATAAATAATAGAATCCATCTTCAGCTCCAGCTATCCAGAAAGAGCCAGTTAAAACCTGAATACAAGGCTGGCCGTGTAGAAAGAGGGGCACCCGAGTTTGAAAGTGAAACAAACTACGAGTCAGTCATGGGACTGGTATGAGAAATCTACTCAACACATTTATAATATGGCCAATCAATGGACCACGCCACTTTCGTGGAACGGGTTTACTCCATTGGATTGCCAGTGCTTTAAAAACAAATCTTTCTTTTAAACATCGCAATGCTTTTTATAAAAATGAAGCCATTATAAGACTCAGTTCCCATCACATAATGCAACACAAACCGGAGGATAGAGTTTTTACCTTATAATGGCCAAAATATGCTTGATACGAATAAAACAAAAGCATTTGATATTATTACAAGTGTTTGTATATTTCAAAAGCAATTCCAAGTCATAAGTATCAATCATAGACGACATTAATGCCCCATACCACTATGTCGCCATATATGGTATACAGTCAAAACCGCATGATGTCGTATTTGGAAATTGGATTTCCGTCCTGAACCAAGGCAAAAGATAGTCCTTACCGAATTCGAGACGCTCTAGCCCGTGTCTCAGGCACAGCCGCAACCGTACCTTGGATCGTCAAGGTCGGTCCACACGAAGTGGATTATAATGCCTGAACAATGCGTTTCTCCGCCCTATGGGGCGTCAACGAGCCAACGAATGACTCCATCGGACCCGGATCGTCCAATCTAACCGAGGCGCCTCGCAACAGTAACAACCACATAAGTCAAACTCGTCAGGGCGTGTAAAACCACTGATGCCACTTTTAGCTAGAAGGAAAACGCACGCCCCCCCTGAGGTCCTTTCTCCCGTTTCTGGTTCATACCGGGGTGTGAGGTTCGCAAATTCACGTTATACACAAAGCTACGCCACACAGGCAGTGCTTTGATCATCACCACAAGACTTTGCTTTTCAACAGAAGCCCTGATCATTGCATCTTAGCATGCCACATAGGCAATCCGCACCGTGCAACTGATGGCTATCAATCACATAGAATAAATTCCAATGTCAGACACACTATCCATTTGCAAGTCCGTTCCGGGTCTGAACGAAACCGGAGGCACTATATACCTCGCAAACCCATCGATCACCACGTACGTCTGGATGATCACCACTCATTATCCATATTTCGGGATGCCTCCCAATTAGGACCTCGGTTACCATCCAAACGAGGTGAAGATCTCCGGTCTTCGACCACCGTCTTCATCTTCGATTTCTTATCGTCTATTCAGTCATTCAGAATGGGATAAACCCGGTCTTTCTGAGCAACTCGCGTATATAATAAACAAGTGCTATACAAACACTACTACACATCATTTCAATTCATTAGTCAAACCGTTAATCAGTAAGAGAATGATTTCCCAAATATTAACCCCGAAGGCCAAAACCAACATCAGATCAACACCCAGGAAACCATTCGACTTAGCCAACCTTCAGTCAGTTTCTAAATTTCACATCAATATCGTTTATAATATTTTATAACGATTTATCGCTATTTTTATTTATTTTTAACTAGCCAATTTATTCAAAACGACGCTTCGGGCCATAACGCGGCCGTGGCGCTGTTTTTCTTCAGATTTGATTTACATATATCTGAAAATCTAACCGTTAGATCTTCACAAAAATTATATCATTAGAAAGATCTTTTCAAAATGAATCCAACGGTTCCAGTTTCGGGAAAATCCGACGGTCGGATCTCCCGGTATAATCGTTTGAAGTTTCGATTACAAAATACGAACTGCAGCGTCGTTATTCGATTAAATATAATTATAATTATATATATATATATATATATATATATATATATAAATATAATCCATTCTGGCGCTGTTTTTCTTCAGATTTGAATTAAACATTCCAGACAATCCAACCATTGGATTTTTACAAAGTTTGTGCCGTTGGAAAGATATTTCCAAAGCGACCCCAACGGTTGCGATTTCAGGAAAATCCGATGGTCGGATCTCCCGCACTAATCGTTTGAAATCACGGTTTCAAAATACGAACTGCAGCTTCGTTATTCGATATATTTCAATTCTATTTATATATATATATCGATTCTTCGATTTCAAAACTATATGAATTTCATATATTTGATAAAAATGATATTTTTATCTAACTGTCTTCTATTTCAACACTTCACTATATTTAACAATTCATGTATATAATAAAAATGTGATTTTTATTATAAAACTATTCATTTCAAAACACGATTATTTTATATAGTTCATATAGGTAATAAAAATAGGATTTTTATTATAAAACAATTTCTTCAAAACAAGATTATTTTATATGGTTCATATAGATGATAAAAATGTGATTTTTATTATAAAACAATTTATTTCAAAATATGAATACATTCAACACATGAATTTCAATTCAACGAATGAATTTCGATTCAACACATGAAGGTTTTCTATAGTTTATATATATATATAGATAAAAAGGTGATTTTTATATTTAAAACACGAATACCATTCAACACATGAATTTCAATTCAACGAATGAATTTCGATTCAACACATGAAGGTTTTCTATAGTTTGTATATATCGATAAAAAGGTGATTTTTATATTTATAACACGAATACCATTCGACACATGAATTTCAATTCAACGAATGAATTTCGATTCAACACATGAAGGTTTTCTATAGTTTGTATATATCGATAAAAAGGTGATTTTTATATTTAAAACACGAATACCATTCAACACATGAATTTCAATTCAACGAATGAATTTCGATTCAACACATGAAGGTTTTCTATAGTTTGTATATATCGATAAAAAGGTGATTTATATATTTAAAACACGAATACCATTCAACACATGAATTTCTATCCAACGAATGAATATCGATTCAACACATGAAGGTTTTCTATTCAACGAATAAATATAGTTTCAACAAATGGAAAAAATTCTAACACATGAATATTATTCAAAATTTCGGCAGCATAACGGCAGGGTAGTTAAAACCGGGACCGTCCCTAGTACGGCTCCTCGCTCTACCTTAAAACCTCGTGGTTTTTGACAATGGGGATTCATGCATCTAGTTCGCATGCAGGAGGCATGTATATTTATTTCATTTCCACAAACTAATCCTATGTGGTTTCAACCAAATATTTCTCAACCACAAACGGGTATTTTTCAACCACAATCAATCAATATCAACCACAAACAATTCCAATCAACCATTCGCTATCAATCAATTTTCACACAAATCACAACCAATAAATATCGTCCATGGTCTGTGGACGAGGGGCATATATATATATATATATATAGCATGTCACTTCTATTTCAACACAAATATAATTTTTACAACGCATATATAACTTATACATAGAATGTACAACTTATACAACGCTTATACAAGAGGTGTACAATGCTTATATAACTCATATATCGACTATATAATTTATACATCATCGTTTTCCATATCGTTTATAAATTAGAAATCTCACATTGGGTTCCACTCCACCAAAAATAGCAGAAGGCTCATAAAAATATGCGGTCTCTTCTAGAAGGTAGAAGACGTCCACACGAGTCCACTGTCTCTTGTTTCACTGAATTTCGTCAACACACGAAAAATATATGATTTTTCAAAGTTTGCAATGGTTTAAAGGTGTGAAAATCAGTTTAAATAATATAAACCGTATACCTCTTTGAAATGTTCAAATCTAGGTCTTCAATTTTCTTTGAATCCGAAGCACTAGAACGCGATCGGCTTGTGCCACATTGACGGGCTAGGAGAGGCGCACCACCCCCTGGAAGCGCGGCCAACTCAGACCTGCATTGGAGTAGAATCGGCGGCTTGAAGTGACGAACTTCTGGGCGTCTAATCTCCACGCACAGGTGATGGCAGGAGGCGAAGCGACTATGGATTTGAAGGCCTTAAGGAGTACTACAAAAACCTTAACTGGAGTGGGGGCTAAAGGTGAACGGATTTGCCAGAAAAAGGAAGGGAAGGGGGGAACATGGCCGCTGTCGACTTCGTGGGTTTCTGGGATAAAACGGGGAGAGAGATGATTATGTGGCCCAATGAGATTTTTTTATTTTATTTTATAATTTTTAAAATCTCTAAAATACCCCTGTCCCACACGAACACCAATTCGAACGCAACGACTGTCGTCCCTAGCATTTTACCCCCATTCCGAACACAATGGGATATGTTTCGAAGGCCCATTTGACTGTTTCAGTCAGTTTTTCTTCAAATTAAAATATAAAACATTTAATATTAAATTTGAACGTACATTTCAATTTGCCAGGGCCACAAACTGATTCGAAAAATTCCAGAAAAATAAACCTGGCTATGTTTTGACGATACGGTCCCAACAAAACTAGTTTCGTCGAATTCTGAGACCGTTTGCAAAAAGGCCCATTTCTGGTCGATCCAATTTAACTATAATTGACCAAAACACGTTTTCCTTTGCCACGCTCACATACTAGCTTCAAAAATTATGAAATTTGAAACCTAGCAATAACTTCACTTCCCGGATCCAACAAAAGTGGTTTCGTCGAATTCCGAGGTCGTATGCAAAATGGCCAATTTCACGTGCTATATAAATTCCATAGCGACCTTTCTGAAAATTCATTTGGCCATAACCTTTGCAGTCCGCTATGAAACTTCGATTTTTCAGATTCGTTAGAAAGGTATTCACTAACAGATTTAAATATTTTTGGTTTTACTCAAATCCGTTTTGTTTTGCACCCAGTATAGTCCGACAAAGTTTGAATTCAATTTTTGAAACTGCAGCGCCTTTTCAGGCCTTGTTTATAATTAGAATTAATTATATTCGTTTTCAAACGTCGGTTCAAACTCACTTTTCATTGCTATTATTTAAAATATTTATTTTAAATATTTAAAATCCATTAATTTAGCCAATTTAAATTTTTTTAAATTGGTTCAGATTTTCCGGGTCGTTACAATCTCCCCCACTTAAAACTTTTCGTCCCCGAAAAGGAACAAAGTCGAAAGTGGTTTGATTAATCAACTCTACGTTCGATCTGGCTACCATTCTCCAACTTATCAGTTTCTGAGAATTTTCAAATTCTTCAAAAATTTGGCTAACACCCGAAATTTTCGAAAATTTTCGCCATAACCTCCTTTGTACGGGGAGAGGTTTGGAAATTTATTGGGCCGTGTTAGGTACCCAATAAATCTTAATAAGCATACACATATTTATAGTGATATATTCTGGTGTTTACAGGGGAGCGTGTATTGATAATAACTCCAGAGAATAAATTCTCGTTACCCTGTCAAAGCCTGAGGGAGTGTGTATTTTAAATGCTCCAGAGGATAATTCCTCGTCACCTCGTCCCGTGTGGGAAATAAATAGTCCATGTGCCATATCTAATAACTAGAGAGACGTGATTATTTTTCAAATCCAGACCCATGTGGGGTTTTTATTAATCTGGCAATTTTATCGTTGCAATTTAAATAGTCCATATCAGTCATCAGTTCAACCTGTAAAATATAGTCATCGCCATACAAGCCTCTTGCTCGTATGGTAAATCTTCCACCTCGTCACACAAGCTCCAAATGCTTATGTGGTATATGATGAAGTATGCCTATCTTCCAGAAGTATGCCATGTAATGTAGTTCAAAATTAATTGTTACTATCCTATGGCGATGTTTATTATTACACACAGAATAACCAGCACTCCGCATCCAATGGCATTCACAGGAGTTGATATAATAATATTTCACATCCAACTCATTAAGGTTTACCTATTTGTCGGGCACGCAAATAAAATCTTTACTCAACAGCTAATCCATTTACCTGTTCAAACATATATAATGCACAAGTATATATATATTTCTATCTATTTTCTAATCAGTTCAGTGTGTGATATAATCGAATAAATTCTACCATTCATTCTATTATTGATTAAATTAACTATCGTTTTAATAATTTTAATTAATCAAATCTACTATCACACAACACAAACAACAATTAAATTGTTTTTTACTTTTCAAAAACATACTAATGAATTTCTATATTCTTTTACTTTTCAAATATATATCTTTTATATATTCAAAAATCATATTTATAAAACCAGCCTATATATATAATCACAAATACGTTATTTTAAAACATATAACTCTCGACTCGTTCTGAGGCACTTCTGACCCCATCTCTAACGAGTTGTTCTGATTCTGCTTTACTTATACTAGGATATTACTGATCCTATCTGTATAGAGTTACCCATCCTAGAATACTACTGGTTCTATTTCTGACGAGTTCGTTAATATGTTATATTCCAGAACTAAGCTTAACCAAAGCTATGATACCACGTTGTGACGATCCCATTTCCCGTAATGATGGTGACAAGGGTAATCTTTGGAGTATAACACATAAACAGATAACAGCACAACAGAATTAAATAAATACACCAGGTAATGTACAATAGAATACACTGGATAAACGTAATCATCAGAGTTACACAGTATACAGGATCATACTTAGTACAAATACAGTTCAGCTATACATAAATGTCTACAGCGGAAACAAACAAAATATGTACGATAGGAGCTGAATAGCATAAAAAGAGATAAATAATAGAATCCATCTTCAGCTCCAGCTTTCCAGAAAGAGCCAGCTAAACCTGAATACAAGGCTTCCCGTGTAGAAAGAGGGGCACCCGAGTTTGAAAGTGAAACAAACTACGAGTCAGTCATGGGACTGGTATGAGAAATCTACTCAACACATTTATAATATGGCCAATCACAGGACCACGCCACTTTCGTGGAACGGGTTTACTCCATTGGATTGCCAGTGCTTTAAAAACAAATCTGTCTTTTAAACATCGCAATGCTTTTTATAAAAATGAAGCCATTATAAGACTCAGTTCCCATCACACAATGCAACGCAAACCGGAGGTTAGAGTTTTTACCTTATAATGGCCAAAATATTCTTGATACGAATAAAACAAAAGCATTTGATATTATTACAAGTGTTTGTATATTTCAAAAGCAATTTCAAATCATAAGTATCAATTATAGACGGCATTAATGCCCCATACCACTATGTCGCCATATATAGGTATACAATCAAAACCGCACGATGTCGTATTTGGAAATTGGATTTCCGTCCTGAACCAAGGCAAAAGATAGTCCTTACCGAATTCGAGACGCTCTAGCCCGTGTCTCAGGCACAACCACAACCGTACCTTGGATCGTCAGGGCCGGTCCACACGAAGTGGATTATAATGCCTGAACAATGCGTTTCTCCGCCCTATGGGGCATCAACGAGCCAACGAATGACTCCATCGGACCCGGATCGTCCGATCTAACCGAGGCGCCTCGCAACAGTAACAACCACATAAGTCAAACTCGTCAGGGCATGTAAAACCACTGACGCCACTTCTAGCTAGAAAGAAAACGCCCCTCTGAGGTCCTTTCTCCCGTTTCTGGTTCATACCGGGGTGTGAGGTTCGCGAATTCACGTTATACACAAAGCTACGCCACATAGGCGGTGCTTTGATCATCACCACAAGACTTTGCTTTTCAACAGAAGCCCTGATCACTGCATCTTAGCATGCCACGCAGGCAATCCACACCATGCAACTGATGGCTATCAATCACACAGAATAAATTCCAATGTCAGACACACTGTCCATTTGCAAGTCTGTTCTGGGTCTGAACGAAACCGGAGGCACTATATACCTCGCAAACCCACCGATCACCACGTACGTCTGGACGATCACCACTCATTATCCATATTTCGGGATGCCTCCCAATCAGGACCTCGGTTACCATCCAAACGAGGTGAAGATCTCCGGTCTTCGACCACCGTCTTCATCTTCGATTTCTTATCGTCTATTCAGTCATTCAGAATGGGATAAACCCGGTCTTTCTGAGCAACTTGCGTATATAATAAACAAGTGCTATACAAACACTACTATGCATCATTTCAATTCATTAGTCACTAACCGTCAATCAGTAAGAGAACGATTTCCCAAATATTAACCCCGAACGCCGAAACCAACACCAGATCAACACCCAGGAAACCATTCGACTTAGCCAACCTTCAGTCAGTTTCTAAATTTCACATCCATATCGTTTATAATATATTATAATGATTTATCACTATTTTTATTTATTTTAAACTAGCCAATTTATTCAAAACGACGCTTCGGGCCATAACGCGGCCGTGGCGCTGTTTTTCTTTAGATTTGATTTACACATATCTGAAAATCTAACCGTTGGATCTTCACAAAATTTATATCATTAGAAAGATCTTTTCAAAATGAATCCAACGGTTCCAGTTTCGGGAAAAACCGACGGTCGGATCTCCCAGTAGAATCGTTTGAAGTTTCGATTTCAAAATACGAACTGCAGCGTCGTTATTCGATTAAATATATTCATATATATATATATATATATATATATATATATGTATGTATATATAATCTATTCTGGCTCTGTTTTTCTTCAGATTTGAATTAAACATTCCAGACAATCCAACCGTTGGATTTTTAGAAAGTTGGTGTCGTTGGAAAGATATTTCCAAAGCGAACCCAACGGTTGCGATTTCAGGAAAATCTGATGGTCGGATCTTCCGCACTAATCGTTTGAAATCACGGTTTCAAAATACGAACTACAGCTTCGTTATTCGATATATTTCAATTCTATTTGTATATATATATATATATATATATATATATATATATCGATTCTTCGATTTCAAAACTATATGAATTTCATACATTTGATAAAAATGATATTTTTATCTAACTGTCTTCTATTTCAACACTTCACTATATTTAACAATTCATGTATATAATAAAAATGTGATTTTTATTATAAAACAATTCATTTCAAAACACGATTATTTTATATAGCTCATATAGGTAATAAAAATAGGATTTTTATTATAAAACAATTTCTTTCAAAACAAGATTATTTTATATGGTTCATATAGATGATAAAAATGTGATTTTTATTATAAAAAAATTTATTTCAAAATATGAATACCATTCAACACAAGAATTTCAATTCAACGAATGAATTTCGATTCAACACATGAAGGTTTTCTATAGTTTATATATATAGATAAAAAGGTGATTTTTATATTTAAAACACAAATACCATTCGACACATGAATTTCAATTCAACGAATGAATTTCGATTCAACACGTGAAGGTTTTCTATAGTTTGTATATATCGATAAAAAGGTGATTTTTATATTTAGAACACGAATACCATTCAACACATGAATTTCAATTCAACGAGTGAATTTCGATTCAACACATGAAGGTTTTCTATAGTTTGTATATATCGATAAAAAGGTGATTTTTATATTTAAAACACGAATACCATTCAACACATGAATTTCAATTCAACGAATGAATTTCGATTCAACACATGAAGGTTTTCTATAGTTTGTATATATCGATAAAAAGGTGATTTTTATATTTAAAACACGAATACCATTCAACACATGAATTTCTATCCAACGAATGAATATCGATTCAACACATGAAGGTTTTCTATTCAACGAATAAATATAGTTTCAACAAATGGAAAAAAATCTAACACATGAATATTATTCAAAATTTCGGCAGCATAACGGCAGGGTAGTTAAAACCGGGACCGCCCTAGTACGGCTCCTCGCTCTACCTTAAAACCTCGCGGTTTTTGACAATGGGGATTCATGCATCTAGTTCGCAGGCGGCATGTATATTTGTTTCAATTCCACAAACTAATCCTATGTGGTTTCAACCAAATATTTCTCAACCACAAACGGGTATTTTTCAACCACAATCAATCAATATCAACCACAAACAATTCCAATCAACCATTCGCTATCAATCAATTTTCACACCAATCACAACCAATAAATATCGTCCATGGTCTGTGGACGAGGGGCACATATATATATATATATATATATATATATATATATATATAGCATTTCACTTCTATTTCAACACAAATATAATTTATACAACGCGTATATAACTTATACATTGAACGTACAACTTATACAACACTTATACAAGAGGTGTACAACGCTTATATAACTCATACATCGACTATATAATTTATACATCGTCGTTTTCCATATCGTTTATTAATTAGAAATCTAACATTGGGTTCCACTCCACCAAAAATAGCAGAAGGCTCAGAAAAATATGCGGTCTCTTCTAGAAGGTATAAGACGTCCATATGAGTCCACTGTCTCTTGTTTCACTGAATTTCGTCAATACACGAAAAAGATATGATTTTTCAAAGTTTGCAACGGTTTAAAGGTGTGAAAATCAGTTTAAATAATATAAACCATATACCTCTTTGAAATGTTCAAATCTAGGTCTTCAATTTTCTTTGAATCCGAAGCACTAGAACGCGATCGGCTTGTGCCACGTTGACGGGCTAGGAGAGGCGCACCACCCCCTGGAAGCGTGGCCAACTCGGACCTGCGGTGGAGGAGAATCGGCGGCTTGAAGTGACGAACTTTTGGGCGTCTGATCTCCGCGCACAGGCGATGGCAGGAGGCGAAGCGACTATGGATTTGAAGGCCTTGAGGAGTACTACAAAAACCTTAACTGGAGTGGGGGCTAAAGGTGAACGGATTCGCCAGAAAATGGAAGGGAAAGGGGGAACACGGCCGCCGTCGACTTTGAGGGTTTCTGGGATAAAACGGGGAGAGAGATGATTATGTGGCCCAATGAGATTTTTTATTTTATTTTATAATTTTTAAAATCTCTAAAATACCCCTGTCCCACGCGAACACCAATTCGAACCCAACGACTGTCGTCCCCAACGTTTTACCCCCATTCCGAACACAATGGGATATGTTTCGAAGGCCCATTTGACTGTTTCAGTCAGTTTTTCTTCAAATTAAAATATAAAACATTCAATATTAAATTTGATCGTACATTTCAATTTGCCAGGGCCACAAACTGATTCGAAAAATTCTAGAAAAATAAATCTGGCTATGTTTTGACGATACGATCGCAACAAAACTAGTTTCGTCGAATTCTGAGACCGTTTGCAAAAAGGCCCATTTCTGGTCGATCTAATTTAACTATAATTGACCAAAACACGTTTTCCTTTGCCACGCTCACATACTAGCTTCAAAAATTATGAAATTTGAAACTTAGCAATAACTTCACATCCCGGATCCAACAAAAGTGGTTTCGTCGAATTCCAAGGTCGTATGCAAAATGGCCAATTTCACGGGTTATATAAATTCCATAGCGACCTTTCTGAAAATTCATTTGGCCATTACCTTTGC
This sequence comes from Allium sativum, assembly GCA_030737875.1. Lineage (NCBI taxonomy): Eukaryota > Viridiplantae > Streptophyta > Magnoliopsida > Asparagales > Amaryllidaceae > Allium > Allium sativum. The sequence continues at coordinate 154,025,256 of CM060916.1, read as the reverse complement.
TTTCCGCTATGAAACTTTGATTTTTCAGATTCATTAGAAAGGTATTCACTAACAGATTTAAATATTTTTGGATTCACTCAAATCCGTTTTGTTTTGCACCCGGTACAGTCCGACAAAGTTTGAATTCAAATTTTGAAACTGCAGCGCCTTTTCAGGCCTTGTTTATAATTAGAATTAATTATATTCGATTTCAAATGTCGATTCAAACTCACTTTTCATTGCAATTATTTTAAATATTAATTTTAAATATTTAAAATCCATTAATTTAGCCTATTTAAAAAATTTAAATTGGTTCAGATTTTCTGGGTCGTTACAATGTACTTGGGAGACAAAGGAGAGCATTAGGAAGACGTATCCAGAACTCTTTGCTTAGTAAGATCTTAATTGCAATTTAGTTTTCCACATGCTAAGATAGACTTGGTTTTTTTTGTATGTTTGATTGTTGTGAATGGTTGGTAGGCATGCGGGATCCTTCTACTTGTTTCTTAGTTAAGGAATTTCGGGGGCGAAATTTCTTAAGGGGGAAGAATGTAATGACCTGCATTTTACGCATCAGTGGATCGTAGAATATTTATTTCTTTCTCATGCAAAGTCGTATAGCCATGTAACTTTGGAGACGACTATTGGGGTCATTTCCAATGTTCATGATTTATGCCATTTTTTATATGACCATTTTGCTCATAGCTAATATTGTTCCGGCCATAAATTTTGATTAGTAAGGTGTTTGGACCGGAAACCACTTTCATTAGATTCGAATGATGGTTTACCTTTCCGTAGGGTGGTCACATTAGCCAAACAGACTCACTATTTGGGAGATATGGCTGATACAAGGTTTAGAAGGTGAAAAACAACTTAAGCGGGCCTAATTCGGGTGATTAGCAAGAGGGCTCATGACCCATTTCGGGATTAGGGTTATGAAGAGGGTGAGAACAGTAGGAAAACGATTTTTATTTCATTTTTCAGACGCCTAAAACATTTCTCTAACCCTAGCCATGTCCTTCACCTTCTAATTTCATCCCAAATCGCTTCTAATCACTTTCTAATTGAAGATTAAGCCAAGCTTCGTCAAATCAAGGGAAATAACACCAAATCAGAATTGGAGCTGCTGTTTTGCATTAGAATTCGACCCAAAATAGATAATATTTTAGATCTATAGTTTGTTTGTGGCCAAGGTGAGTGATTTGCATCGTTTTTCACTAATTACGGCTAATTAGGGGTGATTAGTGGTAATTAGTGAAATAATACGTAACTAAATTCTGGAAAAATTTGTAAAATTCTAAAATATTATTTTAGGGCTCTTTCAGAAATTTGGGTTAATTTGGATAAGTTCTGCTCATTGTATGCTTAAACATGATTAAGGGGAATTAAGGGGAAATATGGGTTTTGGGTTTGTTTGATCCATTTTAACTTATCAAAATGTTGTTTTGGTGTTTATGGTTGGTTTCACATGTTGCTATGACTGTTTCAAATGTTTTATGATTGCTTAGAATAATTAGAATGGTCGAAAACGCCGTCATATGGCGTGAAACAGTCGCTCGAAAAGTTGCAGGAACCGGATCGGATCGGTGTAGGATGAACCGACCCGCTCGTGGAGCAATCCACGACCCGACCCGCTCACATCTGGAGTTCTCCGAGCCAACCCCTTCGTGAAGAGTAGCCACGAACCGAACCGCCCCAGCTCTAGCACCACGAACTAGAAGCTCCGAACCCACCCGAGCTCACTATCCGAACCGACGCATTACCCCGAACCGAATCGATGCCTCCACGAAGTGCCACGACCTGGGAAATTGACCACGAGCAAGGGAAGACCGAACTGAACAGGAGATGGGGTCACGAGCCGAGCTGATCTGGTGCTAAGAAGAGGAATCACGAACCAGTGAGCAACATGATGAACGAACCGAACCATTTAAGGAAGCATGAACGGAAGCAAAGTGAAGTGAAGAACTGAACCGATCCGGAGGAGACCAAAACCTGAGATGCAAAGGTATTCCAAATGGGAGTAGAACTCAGGATCCAGATAGGAACCTACGAATTAACTTCATGATTGGACTTTGCTGCGGGACATGCGCAAAGGAGTTATCGACGTCCATAGCTTTGATTCACCACCAAGATTGATGTTAGGCTACGTATCAGTGCAGTGGGGTAGTTACTGCTCCATGGGGCAGAGTGATCGTAGCATGGCTATGAGCCAGTGCAGTGGAGTCTTCATGATTTCATGGGGCAGAGCGGACATAACGAGGACTAGTGGCTATGGATCAGTGCAGTGGAGTCTCCATGATTCCATGGGGCAGGTGATCATAGCAAGGATTTGGGTGAGTGGCTATGGATCAGTGCAGTGGAGTCGCCATGACTCCATGGGGCAGAGTGATCATAGCAAGGATTTGGGTGATCAAAGCGGTAGCTGAGTGAGAGATGAGAGGATGGTTGCTATGCTTGGTTGTTTGACATCACTATGACATGCACACCCATTCCCCATATCTTTACACCATATGTTAGTGTCACCTTAGAGTATTGTACATCTTGTTGTGCTAACTCTTTGGTTGTAGGTCCAGGTTCAGGTATGGTTTAGTATACCTGTTATTGTTCTGATTTGCTACTTGTCGCTCATACCAGACTTTTGTCTGACCCAAAGTTTTATGTCTCTTCTTATTACTCTGGGTGCTCTTAAACGGGCAGACTAGTGACAAGTTAGGTGGTATGCACGGGTAGTTGTATCGAAGACGAGCATGAGGCTTCCACGTATGATATATATATATATATATACACACACACTCCCTGTGTCACTGTTGGTCACTACTTTGGGCATTAGTAATGTACCTTTCTTATTTTGCTTTAGAGATAGTTCTCCAAAGTTGTAATAATGATGATGTGGAACATAAGTTGTATTTTGAATTTCTGTTGCTATGATGACTATGGTTTAGTTCTCATCTTATGCACAGTCTCGCCTTTTTTATGTCAAGTATGTTATTATTATATTTTATTCCATGCGCTGTGAGACATTCTACAGGTTCCTTGTTAGTTCAAATTCCTTTCTTTCCTTTCTTTGACGACCGTCCCGTGCTTGTCAGGCATAGGCACAACGCACTTTCATTGGAAATGTCGGCTAGTGCGGGGCGGGTAGTCACAGCCAGCTTCGAACGTTTCTTGTTTCACAGAAATTCGGCTTAAAATGAATTCTGTATATTCGTTTAAAGTTCGAATCGCCAAATTACGAACTGCCGCGCCATTTCGAGCTCGATTATAATTATAATATAATTATACGTTCAACTGTCGCTTATATAATATATTCGTTAATATAATTCAACTCTAAACTGAATTATATATTATAAATGATCCAATTCACACAATATTGTGAATTCCACTAGTTCTGACTATTTTGGAAACTAAATATACTATTCTATTATTTATATTAACTAAAAAGTAAATAATATTTAAGTTTGGCCATTTTAAATTACTAAACCATCATTTAAATAATTAAATAAATTATTTATTATTCGTTAAAAATACGGGTCATTACATTCTTCCCCCCTTAAAATAATTTCGTCCTCAAAATTGCTAAGGTAGAAAACAAACCCTATTAACTGGGTAAAAATTTATTTATTTGTTAATTATCTTCAGTTTCGAATGAGCTAATTGATTTCAATTAAAATTCTAATTCATTCTGAATAATCAAAGTTTTCAAAAATTCTGAAAATTTTCTAACACTCTAAATTTCCAAAAAAATTCGCCAGCACCTCCTTTGTACGGCTCAATCGGTACAACTACAACTCGCCTCTCTAGGCCTTCTCTAATCCAAAAGAAAATCAAACAACCAAGCAGCTTGCCAAATAGGCTCATAAATCACCAAACTCATATCAAAATAAACTTGTACCTTTTTGCCGGGCATATCATTATATTCGTTCCATATGCTTCCAATTCAGCATATATTAATATCATCCCAATCAAATTCCAATCTGGTCTTATCCTTAAACCCAACTCATTTGCTTATACAATCCAAATTTCATTTCAAACTCAAGTTTCATTCTTGATTCCAAACTCATAATCCACTAATCTGGTTCCATTTCAAATTCCTATCTCACAAATCCAATTTTTCTCGATATCATTCTAATCCAATTCAATTCAATTACCACTGAACTGCCTTTATTTCAATTTCAAATTTGCTTTCACAAATTTCTATTTAATTTGTTTTTATTTCAAACAATCATTACCTAGGAGTTTCAAATAGCTTAGCTTTTCCAAAAATCAAATATCCTTTTTTGGAATTTCAACGTAGCTTGTTTTCTCAAAACAATTCAAAAACAAAATCTTTGGTAGTAATCTGTCACTTAGAAACTCGAAAATGGACACCGATGATGTCCGGATCATCATCGGAATTATTTCCCAGCGAGTGAAGTGAGTTCAATACTATATCACTTTCAAAACCATTTCTAATCATTTCCATTTTGAAATACATTTCAAAATATTATTCTTAATGCTAGTAAACAATTTTAATTCCCCCAGGATTTTAAAATTCTCATATATTAATTCCAAATCCATCTACAAACACCTTCCCAAATTTCCAGGGTTTTAATTTTAATTCTGATTTAAATTCAGATTTAATTCATTTCGTAACACTTATACGAATTTTGATTGGTTATTTACATAACCGTTTCAATTTTAATCTTATCTGATTATAATCATAACCAAAACATCCAATATTATAATATTTCCAATATATATATATTTTCTTTATATCAAAATATATTTGGGTAAAATTATTTCATTTCCCTCTTTTCAAAACATACTATGTTGGTTCACTGTATTCGAGTGTTTAGAAACTCCTACCGAGTGGATCAAACTGATCGACCAGAACTCATAAACAACTCAACCAATAAATCTCCACAATATAATTTTTTTATAAAATCTACAAATACGTTCTCTCGTATATATACACCAAAACTCAATCTATGGTATTACTAACCCTATCTCTATCGAGTTACGCCATAAAACCAAGGTAATTACTTAACCTTCAGCTCTGATACCACTGTAACAACCTGGGGAATTTGCGATCTTGGTAATCGACATAAACTCAATGTCGACTATTCAAGCATCGAAAATACCGGACAGTTAATGAAAGAAGTTAGTGGACGAGAATAGATAAGATAGAAAATTAGAATAGAAGAAGAAGATCACTACAACAAAATCAGAGTAACACGAATCTCACAGCGGAACGAATAAAATATAACATAACTTTGAAATAAAACCAGTATATGTATACAATAACATTTATCATAGTACAACACTTACAGTACAGTGGAAATAAACAATTACTATAAAATCCTGAAGCCTCCTACTCCAAGCTCTCAGTATATCTGTAAAATCCCGACTACTTGACTTCCCATACAAAATTGGGCACCGAAGAGTTTAGGGAAAACAAAACAAAATAAACTCTGGGTCATTCATGTGACTGGTGTGAGTAAACTCCAACCATTTGTTAAAATTTTAAAATCCTTTTTAAAAGAAAAAATAATCGTAAGACCAATCCACACATAAACACGGATGGTTTTTACCTTACGATAACCCAAAACAATCTTTTAAAATCCATGCTCTTCTAATATTATAATAATGTCTAAATCAAATAAATAGCAATCTAGTGGAACACTTTCATCTCACATTCCATATATATAATATACAATCAAAATCCGTGGGTGCTTATTGGGTAATGGATTCCAACTCTGACATGGTATGGAACCACCTTCCGATTAGTGTAATCTAGAAGTGATACGCTGAAGTTCAACAAGAACATCTTGTAACTCGGCCACCCATGACCGGCCATTCATTTTGCTTGAATGTTCTGAATATATTGTCACCTTACAATTAGTATACTAACATAACCATTCCCGGGAGATACAGAATTGAAAGAAGTAACAAATATGAATATTCTCTAGATGGTGACAATATACCCTAATTAGGTGAGAACCACTTAGCCATGTTGCCAGCCCGATTTCTGTCATTTCTCGGTTGATGAGGCTTGAGGTCATAACGTAGTATTATACAGATCACATCTATATTTACTTCGAATGCCACATCGTCATACCCGCCAAATCACAAATTGATTTCCCCAAAAACACCATGGGTATAAAGTAGGAGAAATGAATTCCTCTGCCACCAACGTAAATACGTTTGAAGCGATCAACTTACGTGATCTATAAGATATACTCTGTCAGGCATTCGTCCATGCACGTTGTCCTGGGATTGGAAAAACCCAAGGCACTATTCCAGAACAGCCCTTGCATAAACTCCATCTTCAATTATCTTCGTCATATTTGATTCACAATGCTAATGCCCATACGGAGTGGTTTTTAGATAATAAATCTGATCCCGATCTCTCCGTATTGACAACAGAAATGGTCAAAAACTTTGATAGCCGGTTATTTAACAATCAAAGGAAAACATGTGTACAAACAACGATTGTATTCCCAAATGGAAATCTTAACGAGCAAATCATCAATCAACCCTAATCCCCTTTAATTCAAATTGTCATTCAATTATTCATTTCACTATTCCCAATTCCATAATTTGTAAATTCTTATTTTCTAAATTTAGAAAACATACGTTATTAATCTTTGGAAAACATGTCCATATTTACTCCCATTCTTATTTTCTATATTAGAAAACATTTTTGATTCTTATTTGGAAAACATTTCCAAAACACCTTCATTGGATTTAAATGTTTAAATAAAACATCCCTATGCCAACTCAAACCATATCGCTCATTAACTAAATCCACCTAAACAACATTCACTATAAAACCTTAACCATTCCTTAGTTACAAATGAAGTCAATCAAGTTGGGGTAAAACTACCTCTCAGACCTTAACTGAACAACATTGTTAACCTCGAAATAGGCAAAGTTCACCTTTTAAATCTTTAACAAACTTCCTTATGAAACTCATGGATTATATTTACGAATCCACTTCTTTTACAGAAATCATTTGATTATAACAATAGTGTTATAATTTCATGCTTCCAAAATATAATAACTTGAATATAACTTTTATTTATTAATTTGAATAAATAAACAAACAACTAATTTATCAATGAATAAATAAATCTTGATTTAAAACATAAAGTAAATAGTACTTTCCCGAATTCGATATAATCGAATTTCAACGTATAATTCTCTTTCGAATAAACTCTATTCGATAACTTCCTTTCAAATAAACTAATATTCTATTTAACTCTATTCGAATAACTAATATTCGATTAACTCTATTCGAATAACTTATATTCAATTAACTCTATTCGAATAACTTTAATTCGAATAACTAATATTCGATTAATTCTTTTCGAATAACTTATATTCAATTAACTCTATTCGAATAACTTTAATTCGAATAACTAATATTCGAATGACTTATATTCGATTAACTCTAATTCGAATAATTAGTATTTGGTTAACTCTATTTCGATTAACTCTAATTCTAATAACTAATATTCGATGAACTCTTATCCAATTAACTCTAATATTCAATTAACTCTTATTCGATTAACTCTACCTCGAATAACTAATATTATTTTAACCCTATTTCCTATCTTATTCAAATTCCCATTTGAATTCCTATTTCAAAATCTAGTTTTTCCTTATAAATGTTTTAATTTATAAAATATATATTTTAATCCATTATTCACATCGAATTTGAAAAATATTTCTTTTATATAATCTATTAAGTTTGATTTCGTATTTTAAAATAATATCCCACTCGAGAACAATTGAATGATGACAAAATTATCAAAGCCTTATTTTGAGTCAACAATGTACCAATAGTTGCTTGATGCTGAGTAACTACTAAAATCTTCACTTTCGCAAAAAAAGGCCTCTTTTTTATTAGGAGAATGAATCTTTTAATCGAAGGATCAGAAAAAAATTGGTTCGGATCCACGGCGGGAATGATTTGGAAGATCCAAAACTAAAAACAGCGGTATTTGCTAGCAACAACATCATGGAGGCAGTCAATCCAAATTCTATTTATACTTCTATTTATAGAATTATTCATACGAAATCTCCTTTTTATTTCTAACACTTAAATCTCATTTACAATTCCCTTTATAAATGCTGAGTTCACATTCTATTTGAAATATCGGTGTCAAAACCGATTTCTAGTTCTCTATATAAGTTCAGACTTATATATTCCATTTATCACATGATAAATATTTTATTTAATTTATAAAACATTATTTATAAATCAATCTTCTCAATTTATCTGTTAAAACAGATTCCATTTAAAATCTACTTTAAATAAATCTTTTCCATTTATCTGTTAAAACCGATTTCCATTTAATATTTATTTTCCATATATTTCCTTTTATAAAATTCTATTCATTTCCCAAATATTTCCTTTTATAAAATTTTATTCATTTTATGAATATTTCCTTTTATAATTCTATTTATTTTCTAAATATTTCCTTTTATAATTCTATTTATTTTCTAAATATTTCCTTTTATAATTCTATTTATTTTCTAAATATTTCCTTTTATAATTCTATTTATTTTCTAAATAAATATTCCTTTTATCTTTCTATTTATTTTCAATAAATATTCCTGTTATAATTATATTTATTTTCTGAATATATATGCCTTTTTTAGTTCTATTTATTTTCTAAATGAATATCCCTTTTATAATTCTATTTATTTTCTAAATAAATATTGCTTTTGTCTTTTATAAAATCCTTTGATTTTATAAATATTTTCTTTTATAAAATCCTTTGATTTTATAAATATTTTACAAGTATTTCCTTTTTCAATTCTATTTTTTTAACAAATATTTCCTATTTTAATTCTATTTTTTTTAATAAATATTTCCTATTTCAATTCTATTTGTTAACGAATATTTCCTATTTCAATTCTATTTATTTAACATATATTTCCTTTTATAAAATCCTTTGATTTTTTAAATATATTTTATTTCTATATACACTTTGAAAATTCCCTTTTTAATTCCATTATTATATATGGTATTTAAAATACCAAATAACAAGGATCAGTATTATTCAAACACACAAAATCATTAACATATTATATATCACATCATATATCACAATATATGAAAAACAGTAACATAAATGTTGAGGAATCCAGTTGGATCCCTCCAACCCATTTCCCTACATCCACAGATGTTAAACAATATAATTAACATCAAATTTCATTTCAATATGAAATATTCTGATAAACAGAATCAATATTTGATTAACAATTAATATATATCGTTATCTATAATTCCAACCAATCAATTAGCAGTTCATCCAAACAGTCAACACACAGAAATCAACCAACATTTATCAGTTATAAAAATACGTTATAAAAATATAACTGGGCCGAGTTAGTGATTTTTACTCACATTGGACAGTTATCGTCAAAGAACGAATAATGATTACTTATTTGGATATGGTAATTTATTTTGCTATAAATTGTAATGAGCTCCAATTCACTTCAGACCAGTTCCATTGTGTACCTGCCATCCATTCGATCCCAATGGATCTTGTTTCACATAATTATGATTTCGAATGGATAAGTTATGTACATTATAACTTAATACATTACTTATTTTTGAAATTTAGCTTGGATTTAAATTTCCCATTGGGCTTTACCTTACACACAGGCCCATCCCCATCCTTAAACCCGTGACCGCTCTAGGTCTTCTTCTCCATCTCTAAATAATCACGTATCCTTCCCATAGCAATGGCCATTCACGCATTTTAAACTCCACGTTGCTCCACTTATAGTCAATTAAAAATCGCAGAAAAATCGCCACCGTTCTCTCCATCGAATTCTCTTTCCTTGCATACCCAAAATGTCACACTCGAAGATGCCTTCTACTTTGTGATTTCAAGTAATCTCGCACTGTTTATTTCAACTCGCAACATTTATATATGTCGAATTCAACCGAAAACCATAGACGAGTACCAACTTACTTCACGAACTCAAATCTGATGCTCAAAATAAGGATCGATGTTTGAATCACTTTCAGTTCTTAACCTTAGCTAACGCTATTAAAATAATAGCGAATAAAAACCCATGTCGAGTTCAACGAAATACATATAGGAATGAAGAGTAACAAAAGTGGAATTCAAAGATATTTGTTTTGACAATTTTAGGAATTTATTTGTATTTCTTTTTATTTTACAAGGTTCAATCTGGAAGAAGAAAATGACAGCCACATTTTTTTTGACCAGAGAAAAATTGGAATTAGGTTTAGAAGGTTGTAAAGGTATTTATAGGCTTGTTCAAATATTTTTATATTCATTATTTTATTTATTTTTAAGCAACCACTGTTTGTATTTATCATTAAAAATTCTTCTGATCGTATACAATATCCAAATTCGATAAAAATGGACATGCAGCTACAGTTCGACATTACGGACACAACGAAACTTGTTTTGTCGAAATTTGAGTCCGTTTGCTCATACAGCGTATTTTCAAAGTCAAATTATTGACTGTTTTTCACATTAAAATTCCTTATGGTGACATACTAACTCCAAAAATCACGAAAATTGAAATCTAACAACAATTTAATATTCCAGATCCAACAAAATTAGTTTCGTTGAAAACGGAGGTCATTTGCAAAACTGACTATTTTTAAAGCTATAAATAAACCTATTTAAATATTGATATAATTAAAAAGAATTAAATTTAATATTAATAAATTAATATTATCGTATATATTCACATAGAATATAATACAGCTCCAAAATATTCCTATATGAATTTATAACTCGATACTTCAAATCCAGTGTTAAATCGATACCCAATTTATATTAAAATTCCTTTTATAATATAATTAAATAATTATAAATTTTAAAGGAATTCCATAATGTCTTTTCGAAAATTTGACTTGGATATAACTCATAATCTATACAATGAAATCTCGATTTTTCTCTTCCATTAGAAAAATATACTTCGCCAGCTCCGAACGTTTCCTGTTTCACAAAAATCCAGCTTAAAACGAATTCTGTATATTCGTTTAAGGTTCGAATCGCCAAATTACGAACTATCGCGCGATTTCGAGCTCGACTATAATTATAATATAATTATACGTTCAACTGTCGTTTATATAATATATTCATTAATATAATTCAACTCTAAACTGAATTATATATTATAAATGATCCAATTCACACAATATTGTGAATTCCACTAGTTCCGACTATTTCAGAAATTAAATATATTATTCTATTATTTATATTAATTAAATATTCAATAATATTTAATTTTGGTCATTTTAAATTACCTAACCATCATTTAAATAATTAAATAAATTATTTATTATCTGTTAAAAATATGGGTCGTTATAGAAGTTTGAAACATTGACTGAGAAACCCATTAAAAACAAAGAATCATATACCCATTTAAATAAGAAAAGGAAACAATTTACTATTTATTAATAATTGGAATACAAGAAGATATATTAACGTATACTTTTGATACAACAATTTAATCCTCTTTTGTGACTTAGGAGACAGAGCAAGCGTTGAGTCAAAAGATGTTTTAAAGTCCTTTGATGTAACGACTAAAGAAAAAGGTGATAATCCCTCCCTTCAGTTGGTGGGTATGGAGACCACTAATGATTCCTAAGTAACATATCTAGTTTTTTTGTAGAAGCTTTTCCTTTTCTTCACTTAGGAAATTGAAACGGTACCGAGGGTATAATATGTGAAATCTATGTAAACACCTATGAAAAGAGTATCGCTCCAATTTAGAGATCTTAATTTATAAGGGTTTTTCCTGATATTTTCTCCGTGATATGATAAATTTCGATAGGTAATCTTGGGTAACATGACTTCTAGGTAAATGTGCATTCTATGGTAAAATAATTAGGAAACGCTACACATACAAGCTTATCAAAAGGAGAATTCTTACACTAACTTCATTTTATATTTACATAATATTAAGATGATTCATACAAAATAGAATTATTTAATGTTTATGGGATAAATTTGTCTTTGTATTATGAAAGTTTTTCAGGAGGAAGATCGATGGATAGTGAATGCATTTTTGAAGGCTCCATGTTCCTTCTAGGTGAAATCCACAATCAATTTTTTTAAGTACCTCCAGTGGAGGCATTTAAGCAAGCCTGCGCTGAGGTCTCCGAAATAGAATAAGTCGTCTTTCGCGTAACGACAATAAGCTTTCCAAAGAAAGCCAATAAGGAAATATCTTTCCATGATCAACATCCAAAAGAGCGTAATCAAGTCCATGTTTTCTTTGCTAAAACTTTCATGCCGAAGGTGAGCCCTCTTTAAGAGAGGACTAGCTTCATCTCTTTTGAAAGGCAAAAGAGTGACATCTCTCTTATTGAGCTCGAATTATTTATATTTAAAAGATACTGGATGTTTTCATTATGTTTGAGGTTATGTATAATGGTTACGTGGATAAATTCCTAATAAATAAGTGAAATGTAAAAGAAAATAATACTATACTTGAAGAGAAGGTGCTACTGCATTTTTCCTTTAGAATTTTTGAGATCAGGAAATGATGGGAGTTTAGTTGAGCAAATAAGCTCTATTGAATCTAGAGCTACAGTCCCAAAAGAAGATTTCCCTACATCAGAATGTCCATCCCTCCTTAAAAATTGGTATTCCTCTTTATGGCCTTTGTTAGAGGATGCTTTATGCTCTTCATTACCTACTTTGGCATTGTATTAATAGTGTTGCCTTTGGAACTTTCTTTATCACCAACATTATTCTTATCCTCATCATCATCCTCAGACGTTTCCTCTGCATCATCATCATCATCATTGTAAGTTCCCAACCATCCTTACTTCCTCTTCGGAAGCTTCTTCATCAATATTCAGAATTTCAAAAGAAATAAGACCACTGCACTACTGCCTCTATCTATGGAATTTCAAAAACTTTTCAAAGGTTGTCAAGCTTTGCCTAGAACTTCTTTTTCATTCTCAAAGGTAGATTGGGGAATGTCAAATCCAGGTATTTATCTCCATTAGGCAGTTATAAGAGCATCCGCGAATGTATTGGCTAGAATTTTACTGTATAAGTTGGCCAAGAAATCATCCACCTTCTTCTCTACATGGAAACAAACAGCGAGAACCTTGGAATGTGAGCCTTTCTCACTTCAGAATCTTTTCTTGAGGTCAGAAGAGAGAATCATATTTGGTTCCCAAGTCATCTCCTTCCTTTCTTGATTGTTCTAATTTGATGAACAACTCCATTGTTCTAATTTGATGATCAGCTCCATGTTCTAAGTGATAAAAGCACTTAGTAACGCTGTTTATTTTTATTTCTTTCTCTAAGTTTACACTAGGATGTTTGAAAACGGTAGCCGTCTATAACCAAACTGCTGTACATGCAAGCATGCAACCGTTTCCATAGTTTAACTTTCAAGTCCCATTAATTTCATATTGCATGTTTCATTCTTGTTGTCATATATATGTCGTGCCTCTCGCTAATTAAATTGCATATATAAGCCATGTTGAACCCTTTACCTGCTGCCACGTTGAACCCCTTATATTGAAGCATATATAGAAATATATATGCCAGCTGCAGTATAAAATCAGTCTCTCAAATTTTATGTTTGCTTCATGTTAACTTCTCTCTTTCTTTGGGAATAATATTTGAACTGTATTAATTTTCTTGTGGCCGAACTTGACTCTCTTCTCCTGGCCTTAGTCAGTTTGGTACATGCTGACTTGTGCATTGAATTATTTGGTAGCTTTACTTGGATAGTGGCGCACTAGAGTTTGATAGTTTCTCATTTATGTTAGGATTAACTATTATATTTAGTTTTAATTGAAGTTAATTCACTATAACAATGATTAATCCTGACTCAAGTGTTTTATGTATTTGCATGGAATGCTCGGGTCAGATACGAGTGCTATAGAATTGAAGTTTTCAGCTAACAAAAGAGGAGAGGCATGAGAAGACGCATGCGTGCACAAAGCTCGACAAAGTTTTCAAATTATATTTTAATTTAATGTACATGTTTCTTTTCCCCACTGTAAAAAAATATTGTATAAACTCTGATATTATATATAAAATTTTATTCTGTTGCAAATATTGTACTCTATGATTTTGTGTTAAATTCGGTTTAAACCCTGTAAGCCAATAACAATCCGTTGCTTTGAACGCTTCAATTTGGTTTAATCATCCACTTAGGGTGATCAAAATGGCGGGTTGTTACATTTGGTATCAGAGCTATTGTGTATACAAAACTTGGCTTATTGGGTTTAAAAAATCATTAGAGATAGGGTGGAAATGCCCTAGAATAAGCAGAATTGATATTAGAATCGCTCTAGAGAGAGCGTATTTTGGGTAAAATAAAATATTTTAATGAGATTTTGGAAAAATATTAAAGAGATTTTGAACATAAAAATATATTTTGAAGGAAATATTTTCAAAATATAAGTTCCCTTGTTGGAATTTCCATCTAAAAGCCCTTTGCAATGAGAATTACCGAAGCTTATTGTCAAGAAAATAAGTAATCCATGAATTGATTTGACCAAGTGTTTTAAAATCCTTCAAGTGATGAAGGAAAAAAAGGGGGATTTCTGGTGGAGAATCGAGATGGGCACTAAGTATAAATTTTTTCGAAAGAGTATATAGAAACCTGATAAAGCAGAACCCGAATGATGTTTGATTTGAGAATGGTTGTTAAGAACCAAATCAGTTTTGAAAAATTGACTCGAATTAGATTCGAGTCGGTATTAATCTCTTCAACATAATGTTGGTTGTTTTTAGAAATAAAGAAAGAGTATCGGTAATAGTAAATAATAAAACAACCAAGTATAAACTAATTATTTTCTTTTGATTATTTAAACTTTGACATATATATTGTTTGAATTGAACAAAAATTTTATTTGGGTGAAATTTTGTATAATGAGGATTTTGAGTAAATCGTTTAGTAATACCAAACAGTATGGGATGTTTGGTAATACTTTTCTGATTACTTTCATAGAGCCTCATATGGAATATTTGTTTGCCTTCTACCCCCAGTCAGTGAGATATATTTTCTTATTGTTAATACTTAATTAAAGTAATGTAATATGGGACAAATGTGTTATATTTTTGTAAATACAATTTGAAAGTATACCATTTCTGAATTAAAGTGCTTTGGGCCATCTTTAAGTTGACATGCTTCTATGTCATTCATATTATGATAATATTGTTCCATATTACAACTAGTATGGCTTAATTTAAGTGGCTAAATCACCGCATTTTATTAATAGGCTTGTTTTTATTTGCTTTTTGATAACTAGATTGGTGGTTTTGTTTTGTCTAATTTGGGTTATGATTACCATTTTGCTTTATTACATGGTATATTATTCAAGTTAGGGTTAAGTTTATAAAATGTTTTGACGTTATAAACACTTTCATGGCATATCTATTATAAAATAACATTTTAAGAAAGTTTTGATTTTGGGTTGGGATAGATTGGACTCTGTTGTACCGACGGTCTAATACTCCATCTTGGCCGACCGAATTCAGGATTGTAATCTGAATTGGTGGTTTTACCACCAACGGTCAACGGTCTGCCACATTTTTTTTGATCGGGATTCCCGATCGACGGGTCACACATACTTTAGATGGAGGTGTGGGGGACCCCCCGTGTAGTGTCGTGAACGGGTAACTTACGACCTTCGCCTTTGACTGTCCTGGTTATCCTGGGTTGATCTCCAGGTATGTTATGGCTTTTTGAGTAGGTTACACCATTGATGTCTCCATGCACGCTTGAACTTTGGCACCGTGATTTTACAACATTAGCATCTGTTTATTTGGTATGTTATGAGTCGGGTTATATTTATCCCATAATCCCCTAATACTTTATTACATTACTATAATTGATCAATTTATTATCATATTGATTTATACATTATAATTGTTATGAGTATCGTATTGGTTTAAATATGATACTCTGATTTGATCATATTGCTTTACATATGATAAGTGCCATGAAGATTTTATTGACTTGCTTAGTTATTGTATGATATTTAATATAAATATCATATTGTTTGTATATGCTATTTTGTTAAGAGTATCATATTTATTTATATATGATACTCTATTTTGGGTTATTTTATCATATTGTTTTTATATATGATAAATATCTGGAGGATTTTATTGGTTTATGATACTCTGACTTGATTATTATGAGTATCATATTGATTTAAAAATGATATTTGTTATGAGTAACATGTTGGTTTATACATGATACTCTTTGTTAATTTATTTTATCATATTGTTCTTATATACGTTAAAAGCCATGGAGATATAATTAACCTACATATAATACTTTGTCTTGATTGGTTATCATATTGTATGATATTTACTATAAGTATCATATTATATTTATATATGATAATTGTTATAAGTATCGTATTGATTTATATATCATACTCTGACTTGGTTTATTTCATTATATGGTTTTACATATGATAAATGCAATGAAGATTTTATTGGCATATATATTTGGTACTCTAATTTTGGTTATCATATTATATTATATGCGATATTTATTTTGAGTCTCATAC
Organism: Allium sativum; assembly: GCA_030737875.1. Taxonomy (NCBI): domain Eukaryota; kingdom Viridiplantae; phylum Streptophyta; class Magnoliopsida; order Asparagales; family Amaryllidaceae; genus Allium; species Allium sativum. Next base: position 154,008,737 of record CM060916.1, on the reverse strand, counting down.
TATTTTACAATGGGTAATTATTGCAAGTATTGTATTGGTTTTTCTATGATACATAGACTTGATTTGTAATTATATTATCCTATATATATATATATATATATATATATTAAACGCTACGGGTATTGTATTGATTTATATATGATACTCTGTTATATTTTTCTCTTACCATCTTATTATTTATATGGAATTTGTGATGTATATCGTATTGATTTATATACGATACTCTAACTTGACCATATTGTTTTATATGTAAAGTGTTACAAGTATCTTATTGATTTATATATGATACCCTGATTTGATTTATTACAATATATTGTATTTACTTATGTTAAATGCAACGAAAATTTTATTGGCTTACATATGATACTCCTCATTGATTTATTTTATCATATTGTTCTTATATATGATAAATATCATAAAGATTTTATTTTCTTTAACTCCGTTTGTTATTATATTGTGATTTGTTATGAGTATCATATTGATTATATACGATACTCTGTTATAGTTTTCTCTTACTATATTTTTTAAATATAGTAATTGTTACAAGTATCTTACTATGTATGATACTCTCGAATGGTTCATCTTATCAATTATGTTGTATTTGTTATGGATATCAAACTAGTTTATGTATGTTACTCTGTCTAATTTTATTATATTTTCTAGAATTATTATTGTCGGAATCGTATTGATTTATATACGATACCTTTATATTGAAAACAGAGAGTGGGTATCCTAAAATATTTATTTTATTTGGGAAGAGAATTGAAAATTTCTACGAAATTGTGTAATAAAAATTTGAAATTTCCAGTTGTTATAATCTAAACAAGTTGGGGAAGATTACCGAAGTTTCAAATTCTATATGTTGAATATTTAATTAAAAGGGAAGAAGTTAATATACGATACTGGAATTTTATAATTAATAAGTAAATTGCGACGACGCAATTTCATTAAGTGGGGAGTCTGTAACAACCTGGATTTTTGGAGGGGGTTTGTAATAGATTAGTAAATTTTGGCGTTTAGAAAATGAATTAAATTAAGAATTACATAGAAGTTTTATTTTAAATTCAAATTAAAATTTGAAATTTTATCTTTTGAATGTAGTTTTGGTATGTTTTCTTTAAAAATAAAAATAAAAATGAGCGTTTCATCGTAAACAATCAACATTAATGTTCTAGCTCATTTGAATTCATTGCAATATTCCAAAATATAATTTTGGAAATAAAATCTAAAGTTTGAAATATAGATCTTGTATGTTTAATTTGACTTTTCAATTTAGTTAGAAGATTATATTGAATGTAAATAAATTTGTGTTTATACTTAGTGTTGTTATTAATTTGAAATATGGTCCATTTAAAACATGGTTTTAAATTTATTTTGATAAGTGTGAATTTAAATTTTTAACATTAGAATTATTTTGTTAAACTTAATGATAGTAGTATTTTAAAATTTATTGAAATATAGTATTTGAGAAATTATAATTTGATTTTTAAATTAACTTGGATATTTAATTTAAATAAATTTGTTTAGTTGAATTTGGTTTTAAATTAGAATTTAGATATGTGTTTGAGTATATTAAAAATACTAGTATTGTATGTATGTATGCATATGGTATAAAATATGGTATCTACACTTCGAAAATATTTGTTTAAATGTTGTTTCCAGTTGTAGTGGTTTGCTAAAATGTTTTGACACTTGTTAAAATTGTCCTGAAATCTTTGAAACGTGTCCACCCCTTACTACTCCCATTTTTTCTCTCTTTTTCTCTGCAAAATCATTTTTTCCCCCAAATACGTGATTCCCCAAATCCCAAATTGAAGTCCATGGCTACCACTTAAATTCGATCTTTCCATCGCTCCGCCTCTCCCTGCAATCAAAGCCCTACCGACCGCAATCAACGACCCCTAAACACTTATACCATGCAACAATCAGGCCAAGCACCATTGCTCCACTCGAAATTGAAGTTGTTCCTTCATCTCGCAACTCCAATTGCCACCTAATTAGTCTAGATTTGTGCACCACTGAGATTCATGACACGAGTAAGTGAAGCCGCCAATGTTGAAGCTCAGTTCAACGTCATCGTCGAACCCTGCATTCCCTCTCTTCTATCTACCATTATCTGCCGAATACAAGTGAGTATTTCTCACTATTAAACTTTGTGCAAGTTTATTAAACTTAATCTAAATTAGAATATAATAGTCAAAATTATGGCTTGTCGTTGTTGTTGGGTTCCTATTTTCCATTTGACATGCACAAGAACCACTTGACCCTGCTGTGTATCTTTTGATTGTTGGACTTTGCGTTCTGCTGGTTGGTCATTGCTGTGTATTTGCATTTCCACTATATTTTGTATATATCCTTGCATGCATTCACTTTATATGGTGTTGGTCACCCACCTCTGGATGGATTCTGTCATTGTGTACGTATAATAGTTGGCAAACCCTGCCTTATTGACTATTGTTGCACTTTCATGTACACTTCCTTTTATCACTTATTGTCGAGACCTTCTTGCGGCCTAAAAGAGTTATGAATTTGAACCTTTGATAGAACTGACCTTTAGTTGTCTTCATGTCACTTGGCTTTGAGCTTTTACCATGCTATTTCCGTACTGATCACAAATTATTTGAATATTGAGCTTGTGCACTTGTTTGTGCCTAAACTAAAGTTTTCGCTAAGAGGAAAATTTTGCAAGTCCTGAATTATACCTTAGTAACATGTAATGTAAACTAAGTACACGTATACACCTACACTGTCGCCTACATGATTTGCCTTAGCTGTTTTCAAATTTGGGTTAAACTCGTACCCTGTCATCTTTGCATACTGCCTTATTTATAAAATTTGGTAGGACTTGTAACACATCTATTTTAACAAGTACCTGATGTCGTATTTCTTTGGTGTCTTGGCCATTGAAATTATTGCAGCACCTATGTTTCTAGAGGTGTAAGGTTTTCATCGTTTTGACATAGATTTAGGATAGAAAATTTATTAGGAATAGACATGAAATGACCCGAACTTCCCGGCTGGCCTAAACCGAACAAGAAGGCGGACTACTGTGAGAACAAGACTAATCGGAGCGCAAACGACAAAACATTTCATTGCTATTACAATAATTTACATCAGAGTACAAGATACCAGAGTATAAATGAATAATATACAACAGAAAACTATCAGAGATTTAAATTTAAAGCAATATAAAAATAATACATGACATAACTGAAAGAAATACACGGATATAAAGCTTTCCGAATATAGCTTCAGCTGTAAATCTAGGATCCTATAAAATAGAAATATGCAAAACCAAAACTACTAGTTGCCCATATGGAAAATAGGGAAAACTAGTGTTTAGGATAAAAATAATAAACTCTAGGTCAGTCATGGGATTGGTGTGATAACTAAAACAGTTCTTTAAAACTTTACATTAAAATAGAGTGAATCAAGGGACCACGCCATATAACATGGAACGGGTTTTCTCCCAAGAATACCAATGCATAATTTTTTTTATAAATTGCGCAATGCTTTTTGAAAAATGAAGCTATTTTAAGAATCGGGTCCCATCACATAATGCAACGCAAGCCAGAGGACAGAGTTTTCCCTTATAATAGCCAAACATGCTTGGTACATTTTAAAACAAATCGTTGGATACTATTATAAGTGCATAGTGTTAAAAACAACTTCAAATATAAATGCATCAATCATAGACGGCATGGCTACCATATATCATGTCGCCATACTAGTTCTACAACTAAAACCGCACGATGTCGTATTGGAAATTAGATTTCCATCATAAACCAAGGCAAGGGATCGTCCTTACCAAATTCGAGACAATATAGCCCATGTCTCCGGATCAGTCGCAGCTGCACCTAGGAAAATGCAGGGCTGGTCCACTCTTACTTTTGAGGATTGGCAATTCCTGAAAAGTACGTTTCCCCGCCCTATGGGGTGTATATCAAGAGCCACTAGGGATCAAATCCGAGGTACCTCGCTATCCATCATCCACATAAGTAAAAATGTCTGGGCTCCATACCATGACACCACTCCTAGCTAGAAAGAAACGCATGTCCTCCCTGTTGTTCTCTCCCGTATCTGGTTCACACCTGGTTATGAGGCTCGCAAATTAACGCTATACAAAAAGCTATGATATTGAGACGACCCCAAACCCCGTACTGACGGCGGCAAGGGTAATCCTTGGAATATAACACATAAACAGATAACAGCAGAGCAGAATTAAATAAATACACCCGATAATGCACCATAGAATATAATGGATAAACGTAATCATCAGAGTTACATAGTATACAGGATCATACTTAGAACAAATACAGTTCAGCCATACATAAATGTCTACAGCGGAAACAAACATAATATGTACAATAGGAGCTGAACAGCATAAAAAGAGATAAATAATAGAATCCATCTTCAGCTCCAGCTATCCAGAAAAAGCCAGCTAAACCTGAATACAAGGCTGCCCGTGTAGAAAAAGGGGCACCCGAGTTTGAAAGTGAAACAAACTACGAGTCAGTCATGGGACTGGTATGAGAGATCTACTCAACACATTCAAAATATGGCTAATCACAGGACCACGCCACTTTCATGGAACGGGTTTACTCCATTGGATTGCCAGTGCTTTAAAACAAATCATTCTTTTAAACATCGCAATTCTTTTTATAAAAATGAAGCCATTATAAGACTCAGTTCCCATCACACAATGCAACGCAAACCGGAGGATAGAGTTTTACCTTATAATGGCCAAAATATGCTTGATACGAATAAAACAAAAGCATTTGATATTATTACTAGTGTTTACATGTTTCAAAAACAATTCTGAATCATAACTATCAATCATAGACGGCATGGGTACCATATATCATGTTGCCATATATATACAATCAAAACCGCACGATGTCGTATTTGGAAATTGGATTTCCATCATGAACCAAGGCAAAAGATAGTCCTTACCGACTTCGAGACAATCTAGCCCATGTCTCAGGCACAGCCACAACCGTACCTTGGATCGTCAGGGCCGGTCCACACGAATGGATTATAATGCCTGAACAAAGCGTCCCTCCGCCCTTTGGGGCGTAAATGAGCCAACGAATGACTCCATCGGACCCGGATCGTCCGATCTAACCGAGGCGCCTCGCAACAGTAACAACCACATAAGTCAAACTCGTCAGGGCATGTAAAACCACTGACGCCACTTCTAGCTAGAAAGAAAACGCACGTCCCCCCTGAGGTCCTCTCCCGTTTCTGGTTCATACCGGGGTGTGAGGCTCGCGATTTCACGTTATACACAAAGCCACGCCACACAGGCGGTGCTTTGATCATCACCACAAGACTTTTCTTTTCAACAGAAGTCCTGATTATTGCATCTTAGCATGCCACACAGGCAATTCACACCGTGCAACTGATGGCTATCAATCACACAGAATAAATTCCAATGTCAGACACACTGTCCATTTGCAAGTCCGTTCTGGGTCTGAACGAAACCGGAGGCACTATATACCTTGCAAACCCATCGATCACCACGTACGTCTGGACAATCACTACTCATTATCCATATTTCGGGATGCCTCCCAATCAGGACCTCGGTTACCATCCAAACGAGGTGAAGATCTCTGGTCTTCGACCACCGTCTTCATCTTCGATTTCTTATCGTCGATTCAGTTATTCAGAACGGGATAAACCCGGCCTTTCTGAGTAACTTGCGTATATGATAAACAAGTGAAACACAAACACTACTACGCATCATTTCAATTCAGTAGTCGCTAACCGTCAATAAGTAAGAGAACGATTTCCCAAATATTAACCCTGAAGGCCGAAACCAACATCAGATCAATACCCAGGAAACCATTCGACTTAGCCAACCTTCAGTTAGTTTCTAAATTTCACATCCATATCGTTTATAATATTTTATAACGATTTATTGCTATTTTTATTTATTTTAAAATAGCCAATTTATTCAAAACGACGCTTCGGGCCATAACGCGGCCGTGGCGCTGTTTTTCTTCAGATTTGATTTACACATATCTGAAAATCTAACCGTTGGATCTTCACAAAATTTACATCATTAGAAAGATCTTTTAAAAACGAATCCAACGGTTCCAGTTTTGAGAAAATCCGATGGTCGGATATCCCGGTATAATCGTTTGAAGTTTCGATTTCAAAATACGAACTGCAGCGTCGTTATTCGATTAATATAATTATATTTTTATATATATAAATATAATCGATTCTGGCGCTGTTTTTCTTCATATTTGAATTAAACATTCCAGAAAATCCAACGTTGGATTTTTACAAAGTTGGTGCCGTTGGAAAGATATTTGCAAAGCGAACCCAACGGTTGCGGTTTCGGGAAAATTCGATGGTCGGATCTCCCGTTCTAATCGTTTGAAATCACGGTTTCAAAATACGAACTGCAGCGTTGTTATTCGATATATTTCAATTCTATTTATATATATATATATCGATTCTTCGATTTCAAACTATATGATTTTCATACTTTTGATAAAAATGATATTTTTATCAAACTGTCTTCTATTTCAACACTTCACTATTTTTAACAATTCATGTATGTAATAAAAATGTGATTTTTAATGTAAAACAATTTATTTCAAAACTCAACTATTTTATATAGTTAATATACGTGATAAAAATAGGATTTTTATTATAAAACAATTTATTTCAAAACAAGATTATTTTATATATCTCATATTGATGATAAAAATGGGATTTTTATTATAAAACAATTTCTTTCAAAATATGAATACCATTCAACCCATGAATTTCAATTCAATGAATGAATATCGATTCAACACATGAAGGTTTTCTATAGTTTATATATGTAGATAAAAATGTGATTTTTATATTTAAAACACGAATACCATTCAACACATGAATTTCAATCTAACGAATGAATATCGATTCAACACATGAAGGTTTTCTATAGTTTATATATATAGATAAAAATGTGGTTTTATATTTAAATCACGAATACCATTCAACACATGAATTTCAATCCAACGAATGAATTTCGATTCAATACATGAAGGTTTTCTACAGTTTATATATATAGGTAAAAATATGATTTTTATATTTAAAACACGAATACCATTCAACACATGAATTTCAATCCAACGAATGATTATCGATTCAACACATGAAGGTTTTCTATAGTTTATATATATAGATAAAAATGTGATTTTTATATTTAAAACACGAATACCATTCAACACATGAATTTCAATCCAACGAATGAATTTCGATTCAACACATGAAGGTTTACTATAGTTTATATATATAGATAAAAATGTGATTTTTATATTTAAAACACGAATACCATTCAACACATGAATTTCAATCCAACGAATGAATTTCGATTCAACACATGAAGGTTTTCTATAGTTTATATATATATAAAAATGTGATTTTTATATTTAAAACACGAATACCACTCAACACAAGATTTTCAATCCAACGAATGAATTTCAATTCAACACATGAAGGTTTTCAATTCAACGAATAAATATAGTTTCAACAAATGAAAATAATTCTAACACATGAATATTATTCAAAATTTCGGCAGCATAACGGAAGGGTAGTTAAAACCGGGACCGTCCCTAGTACGGCTCCTCGCTCTACCTTAAAACCTCACGGTTTTTGACAATGGGGATTCATGCATCTAGTTTGCACGCAGGCGGCATGTATATTTATTTCATTTCCACAAACTAATCCTATGTGGTTTCAACCAAATATTTCTCAACCACAAACGGGTATTTTTCAACCACAAACAATTCCAATCAACCATTCGCTATCAATCAATTTTCACACCAATCACAACCAATAAATATAATCCATGGTTTGTGGACGAGGGGCGTATATATATGTATATATATTTATATATAGAATTTCACTTCTATTTCAACACATATATAATTTTTACAACGCATATATAATTTATACATCGAACGTACAACTTATATAACTCTTATACATGAGGTGTACAACGCTTATATAACCCATACATCGACTATATAATTTATACATCGTCGTTTTCCATATCGTTTATAATTTAGAAAGCTCACATTGGGTTCCACTCCACCAAAAATAGCAGAAGGCTCAGAAAAATATGCGGTCTCTTCTAGAAGGTAGAAGACGTCCACACGAGTCCACTATCTCTTGTTTCACTGAATTTCGTCAACACACGAAAAAGATATGATTTTTCAAAGTTTGCAACGGTTTAAAGGTGTTAAAACAGTTGAAAATAAACAAGGTCGTACCTCAGCTGTTTCGTTCAAAACTAGGTTTGGATTTTTCTTCGAATCTGTGTAGCTATTCGTCGATCAGCCTTCGCAGCGTCGAAGGGGGAGGAGAGGCGCGCCTACGCCTGAAGGGGGGAGGCGTTCGATCGCCTGGGGCAGGCGGGGCGGCGACGAAAACATCTAAAGTTCCCGAGCTCGATTCTCCCAAACCACTCAATGAAAAAATCCAAACTATATATGGATTTGAAGATCTTCTCGAGCTCTACAAATTTCCCAACTGGAGTGTTTGATTTTGGTGCGTGGATCGATCAGAAAATAGACGGGAAGATTTGGAGGGTTTCCGCCTTTGATCGTGTTACGAGGAGAGAGAAAGGAGAGAGAGAGAAACGATGGCCCAATCAGATTTTTTTTTATATTTATAATTTTTTAAAATCCAAAAATACCCTCTTTCACCCACGAACACCAATTCAAACCCAACGACTGTCGTCCCTAGCGTTTTACCCCCATTCCGAACACAATGGGATATGTTTCGAGGGCCCATTCGACTGTTTCAGTCAGTTTTCCTTCAATTTAAAATATATAACATTCAATACTAAATTTGAACGTACATTTCAATTTGCCAGGGCCACAAACTGATTCGAAAAATTCCAGAAAAATAAATCTAGCTATGTTTTGACGATATGGTCCCAACAAAACTAGTTTCGTCGAATTATGAGACAATTTGCAAAAAGGCCCATTTCTGGTCGATCCAATTTAACTGTAATTGACCAAAACACATTTTACTTTGCCACGCTCACATACTAGCTTCAAAAATTATGAAATTTGAAACCTAGCAATAACTTCACATCCCGGATCCAACAAAAGTGGTTTCGTCGAATTCCGAGGTCGTTTGCAAAATGGCCAATTTCAAGGGCTATATAATTTCCATAGCGACCTTTCTGAAAATTCATTTGGCCATAACTTTTGCATCCCGCTATGAAACTTCGATTTTTCAGATTCGATAGAAAGGAATTCATTAACAGATTTAAATATTTTTGGTTTCACTCAAATCCGTTTTGTTTTGCACCCGGTACAGTCTGTCAAAGTTTGAATTCAAATTTTGGAACTACCGTGCCATTTCAGGCCTTGTTTATAATTAGAATTAATTATATTCGTTTTCTAATGTCGATTCAAACTTACTTTTCATCGCTATTATTTAAAATATTTATTTTAAATATTTAAAATCCACTATTTTAGCCAATTTAAAATTTTTAAATTGGTTCAGATTTTCCGGGTCGTTACAATCTCCCCCACTTAAAACTTTTCGTCCCCGAAAAGGAAAAAGTCGAAAGTGGTTTGATTAATCAACTCTACGTTCAATCTGGCTTCCATTCTCCAACTTTTCAGTTTTTTAGAATTTTCAAATTCTTCAAAAATTTGGCTAACACCCGGAATTTTTGAAAAATTTCGCCATAACCTCCTTTGTACGGGGAGAGGTTTTGAAATTTATTGGGCCGTATATGGTACCCAATAAATCCTAATAAGCATACTCATACTTATAGTGATATATTCTAGTGTTTACAGGGAGCGTGTATAGATAATAACTCCAAAGAATAAATTTACGTCACCCTGTCAAAGCCTGAGGGAGTGTGTATTTTAATTGCTCCAGAGGATAAATCCTCGTCACCTCGTCCCATATGGGAAATAAATAGTCCATGTGTCGTATCTAATAACTAGAGAGACGTGATTATTGTCAACTCCAGACCCGTGTGGGGTTTTTATTAATCTGGCAATTTCATCATTACAATTTAAATAGTCCATATCAGTCATCGGTTCAACCTGTAAAATATAATCATCGCCATACAAGCCTCTCGCTCGTATGGTAAATCTTCCACCTCATCACACAAGCTCCAAATGCTTATGTGGTATATGATGAAGTATGCCTATCTTCAAGAAGTATGCCATGTAATGTAGTTCAAAATTAATTGTTACTATCCTATGGCGACGTTTATGATTACACATAGAACAACCAGCACTCCGCATCCAATGGCATTCACAGGAGTTGATATAATAATATTTCGCATCCAACTCATTAAGGTTTACCTATTTGTCGGGCACGCAAATAAAATCTTTACTCAACAGCTATCCAATTACCTGTTCAAACATATATATGCACATGTATATATTTCTATCTATTTTCTAATTAGTTCAATGTGTGATATAATCGAATAAATTCTACCATTCATCCTATAATTGATTAAATTAACTATCATTTCAATAATTTTAATTAATCAAATCTACTATCACACAATGCAAACAACAAGCAATTTGTTTTTAACTTTTCAAAAATATACTAATCAATTTCTATACTCTTTTAAAATCATTCAAACTATAGAATTAAAAGTGCACATCCATGGAAAGAAAATAACAACAGAGTAGAGAACTAATTGGTAATGCAAAGTATGGTAAATGTACCTTGCACCGGAGTTAATCAGAGATGTCTACTCGACACCTAGGATAGGCTTTCTGAATGCTCTCCTCAGTTTCCCAAGTACAATCTCGTGGATCTCCACTCCATTGCACTTTGACTAAGTGAACTTTCTTGTTCCACAGCTCTTTGGTTTCTTTGCCGATGATCTTTAGCGGCTCTCTTCTCACAGCTAGTTCTGAAGTAATTTCAATATCCTGTTGAGCTGCTTCTTCCATGATCAAGTCTGGATCATGAACGTGCTTTCGAAGTTGAGATATGTGAAATACATCATGAACTCCAGGCAACTAATCAGGCAATTTAACCCTATATGCGGGAGTTCCAATCCGTTCAAGAATAGGAAATGGACCAATGAATTTAGGCGCCAACTTCCCAATTTTACCGAACCGGATAGCTCCTCTCATCGGCGATACTTTCAGATATACATAGTCGCCCACATCAAATGATATATCTCTTCTTCTCTTTTCGGCATAGCTCTTCTGTCGGCTTTGAGCAGCGAGTAATCGTTTCTTGATAAAATCGACTTTGTCGGCAGCTTCTCGGATCATATAAGGTCCCAATACAAGTCTATTACCGGGTTCGACCCAACAAGCAGGAGATCGACACGGTCTACCATATAACGCTTCGAATGGTGACATTGTCAGACTCGTCTGGTAGCTGTTGTTATAAGAGAATTCAGCCAAATGCAGATGGTCTTCCCATGATCCACTGAAATCTAGAACACAAGCCCACAATAGATCTTCTAAAATACGATTCACCCTCTCAGTCTGACCATCTGTCTTAGGATGATAAGCGGTGCTCAAGTTCAGTTTTGTTCCAAGCTCTACTTGAAATACCTCCCAGAATTTGCTAGTAAATATTGTATCTCTATCACTGACTATACTGAGTGGCACTCCGTGTAGTCTAACTATTTCCTTGAAGTATATCTGCGCCAGACTCTGAGCGGTTCTGTTTGATCTGACAGGTATGAAATGGGCGGTCTTCGTGAAGCGATCCACGATTACCCAAATACTGTCATTCCCTTTTTTGGTTCTGGGCAGACCATCTATGAAGTCCATGGAAATATGTTCCCACTTCCAACCAGGAACGTCTAGCGGTTGCAATAATCCAGCCAGTTTCTGTTGGTCGCTTTTGACAAGCTGGCAAGTAGGGCATCGACTAACATATAAAGAAATGTCCCTCTTCATCGACTTCCACCAGAAAGTGCGTTTGATGTCATTATACATTTTTCTTACTCCTGGATGGATACTAAGTTTTGACTTGTGGCATTCATCCAGTACTTCCTTTCGGAGCTCAGGAATGTTAGGAACACAAATTCGACCTTTCAGCCTTAGAATCCCCTCATTATCAACTTGGAAACTCGAGGGTTCGCCCTTTTGAACTATCTCCCTGATCTTCTGAATGAAGTAATCATCCTTCTGAAGAGCAGATATTTTATCTATCAATGAAGTCGTGATAATAAAACTAGCGATCATTTCATTCTTTCGGCTTAACACATCGGCCACGACATTGGCTTTCCCTGGAGTGTATATAATTTCAAAATCGTATGCTGCAACGAACTCTAGCCAACGTTGCTGCCTCAGATTCAAGTCTTTCTGGGTGAACAGATACTTTAACGACTGGTGATCTGTAAACAGTTCAAATCTATCACCCAGAAGATAGTGTCTCCAGATTTTCAAGGCGAATACTATAGCCAATAACTCAAGATCATGAGTTACGTAGTTTTTCTCATGCGGCTTCAGCTGACGGCTAGCATAAGCAATCACTTGACCTCTTTGCATTAACACTGCGCCAAGGCCTTCTCTAGAAGCATCTGTCTAGACTTTCAAATCCTGATTGCCATCGATGATGGTTAACACTGGAGTTGTCGTTAATCTTAACTTTATCTCTTCAAAAGCCTCTTCACTTTCTGGAGTCCATTTGAATTTAGAGTGCTTCTTTGTAAGCTTCGTTAAGTGACCAGATATCTTCGAAAAGTTTTTAATGAACTTCCGGTAATAACTAGCCAATCCGAGAAAACTGCGGACTTCTGTAGGGGTACTGGGCTGTTTCCAATTCTGAATAGCTGTGATTTTACTTGGATCCACAGCAATTCCTTCTTTCGATACGACGTGGCCCAGAAATTTCACTTCATCTTGCCAGAATATATATTTGGATAGTTTGGCTTTTAATACATTCCTTCTGAGGATTTCCAGAACCTGTTCCAAATGCTTTTCATGTTCGGCCTTTGATTTAGAGAAGATTAGAATATCGTCAATAAAAACCAGAACAAACTTATTCAGAACTCCTCTGAACACTCTATTCATCAAATCGACGAAGTACGCTGGAGCGTTACATAAGCCGAACGGCATTACTAACCACTCGTAGAATAAGTCTGGACCTCTGAATGCTGTCATTGGAACACAGTCTTCGGCAATTCGAAGCTGATGGAAGCCTGTAGCTAGGTCCATCCTGGAAAATACTTGTGCTCCATTCAGACGATCCAATAAATCATCAATTCGCGGCAATGGATATTTGTTCTTTATTGTCTGCTTGTTCAAATCACGATAATCCCCACAAAGTCGTAGAGTACCATTAGATTTTGGGACAAACACCACTGCTGCACCCCAATCAGAGAAACTAGGCCTGATCAGACCCTTCCATACAAGCTGTCGTGTTTGATTGTCAAGTTCTTCTTTCTCTTTCAAGGACATTCTTCGAAAAGCGTGAACCACCGGCCTTGCATTCGGAATCAAAGCAATTTTGAAATCTATTTCTCTCTGCGGAGGTAAGCGAACAACTTCTTCGAACACATCCGCATAGTTCTTGACGAAAGGAATGTCTTTGATGAGGTCAGGAATATTCTCTGTGACTTCGGGGATATTTTCTATTTGAATAGGAGAAACATCCAAAGCTGCCCAGAAGTCTTTTCTATTAGCATTCTGACCTTCACAGGGAATGGTTATATAATCACCTGATTTAATCTTCGCCCTAACGATTCTGTCGACGCATTTAACCTCAGCTTCATATTTAGTCAACCAGTTTAACCCCAAGATAAGATCAAACTCTGTAAAATTCATGACGACCGCGATGGTAGGGAACCGATAACGAGAAAAAGAAACCGGCACTCCACAAACCCAACTGAGATCAATGGAACCCCCAACCGGATTCTGGTTAGTCGTTGGTTCCTTGAGCTTCTTCAAATTCAAATCCAGCTTCTTAGCTGCATTCTTTGCAACAAAGCTTCGCGACGCTCCTGTGTCAAACAGTACTTTAACTGGAATATCTTTGACAGTAAGCGTGCCTTCTAAAACATCCGGCCTTTCTTGAGCAGACGAAGATGCAGACACTTCTGCTACTTCATTTACCTGAGCTTCTTTGGTTGTTTTTATCAGCCGGCACTCTTGTTTTACATGACCAAACCGATGGCATTGATTGCATCTTTTACTTTCCTAGAGCTTCTTGCCGGATTTAAACCCATCATTCTTTTGTTTCTTCAAAGATTTTCACTTTCCTTGCAAATGCCCTTGCTTATGGCAGTTATTGCATATGGCAGTCGTTGCTGGTTCTTTTTCAGATCTGGCCCTTTTTCGATTGACTTTAGGCTTCTTACTGACCTCAGACATCGTATTGGCCTCAGGGCGATCAGTTTCAGACTCAATTTTATTACTAGAGCTGACTTCCTCTTCGTACTGTAACATACCTTTCTTGTCTAGATCTTCGTACTGGTAAGCCATGTATATCATTTCAGAAAAGGGAGCTTCACATTCCTCATTACACTGTTCTGATATTTTCTTTGAAGCCCGTTGATAAATCTTAAATTCTTCCTCTTCGGATTTTCAATTAGATGAGGGGCAAAGTGAGAAAGTTCATTGAATTTCTTATGATATTCTGGGACGGTCATATCACCTTGTATCAGATAAGAGAATTCATCGCATAACCGCTCAGTGGCATCGGGAGGAGTAAATCTTTCTAAGAAAATCATTTTGAATCTATCCCAGGTGATATCACCTTTTGGATTATCTTTAATAACTGAATCCCACCAAAACAAAGCTTCTTCTTTGAGTGCCCAAGACGCTAGTAATCTTTTCTAATCATCTCTCAGTTTTAAACCTTCAAAGATTTTCTCTGTAGAACGGATCCAAGCTTGTGTTTCCATGATGGACTCTTTGCCTAAGAATGGCGATCCACCCAGATTTCGAAATCTCTTGAATAGGACTTCTATATCCGATTCTGGCTGTGGGAGCACAACTGGCTCATTAGCTGGTCGAGCCATACGATTATTTCTTCTGTTCCTGTCACTCATTTTCTAGTGCGTCTGCAATTAGCAAACAAAGTGTCAGGTCAACAGAAAAGATATTTCAAAATATAGAGACAAATACTTGAATGTAAATGTGTCTACTGGGGTGTATTTCATTCTGCTTTACTCATACTAGGATATTACTAACCCTATCTGTATAGATTTACCCGTCCTAGAACACTACTGGTTCTATTTCTGACGAGTTCGTTAATATGTTATATTCCAGAACTAAGCTTAACCAAATCTCTGATACCAAATGAGACGACCCCAAACCCCGTACTGACGGCGGCAAGGGTAATCCTTGGAATATAACACATAAACAGATAGTAGCAGAGCAGAATTAAATAAATACACCAGATAATGCACAATAGAATATACTGGATAAACGTAATCATCAGAGTTACAAAGTATACAGGATCATACTTAGAACAAATACAGTTCAGCTATACATAAATGTCTACAGCGGAAACAAACATAATATGTACAATAGGAGCTGAACAGCATAAAAAGAGATAAATAATAGAATCCATCTTCAGCTCCAGCTATCCAGAAAAAGCCAGCTAAACCTGAATACAAGGCTGCCCGTGTAGAAAAAGGGGCACCCGAGTTTGAAAGTGAAACAAACTACGAGTCAGTCATGGGACTGGTATGAGAAATCTACTCAACACATTCAAAATATGGCTAATCACAGGACCACGCCACTTTCGTGGAACGGGTTTACTCCATTGGATTGCCAGTGCTTTAAAACAAATCATTCTTTTAAACATCGCAATGCTTTTTATAAAAATGAAGCCATTATAAGACTCAGTTCCCATCACACAATGCAACGCAAACCGGAGGATAGAGTTTTATCTTATAATGGCCAAAATATGCTTGATAGGAATAAAACAAAAGCATTTGATATTATTACTAGTGTTTACATGTTTCAAAAACAATTTCGAATCAAAACTATCAATCATAGATGGCATGGGTACCATATATCATGTCGCCACATATATATACAATCAAAACCGCATGATGTCGTATTTGGAAATTGGATTTCCGTCATGAACCAAGGCAAAAGATAGTCCTTACCGACTTTGAGACAATTTAGCCCATGTCTCAGGCACAGCCGCAACCGTACCTTGGATCGTCAGGGCCGGTCCACACGAAGTGGATTATAATGCCTGAACAATGCGTCCCTCCTCCCTTTAGGGCGTAAATGAGCCAACGAATGACTCCATCGGACCCGGATCGTCCGATCTAACCGAGGCGCCTCGCAACAGTAACAACCACATAAGTCAAACTCATCAGGGTGTGTAAAACCACTGACACCACTTCTAGCTAGAAAGAAAACGCACGTCCCCCCTCAGTTCCTCTCCCGTTTCTAGTTCATACCGGGGTGTGAGGCTCGCGATTTCACGTTATACACAAAGCCACGCCACACATGCGGTGCTTTGATCATCAGCACAAGACTTTGCTTTTCAACAGAAGTCCTGATTATTGCATCTTAGCATGCCACACAGGCAATTCACACCGTGCAACTGATGGCTATCAATCACATAGAATAAATCCAATGTCAGACACACTGTCCATTTGTAAGTCCGTTCTGGGTCTGAACGAAACCGGAGGCACTATATACCTCGCAAACCCATCGATCACCACGTACGTCTGGACGATCACCACTCATTATCCATATTTCGGGATGCCTCCCAATCAGGACCTCGGTTACCATCCAAACGAGGTGAAGATCTCCGGTCTTCGACCACCGTCTTCATCTTCGATTTCTTATCGTCGATTCGGTTATTCAGAATGGGATAAACCCGGCCTTTCTGAGTAACTCGCGTATATGATAAACAAGTGCAACACAAACACTACTACGCATCATTTCAATTCCATAGTCGCTAAGCGTCAATCAGTAAGAGAACAATTTCCCAAATATTAACCCCGAAGGCCGAAACCAACATCAGATCAATACCCAGGAAACCATTCGACTTAGCCAACCTTCAGTTAGTTTCTAAATTTCACATCCATATCGTTTATAATATTTTATAACGGTTTATCGCTACTTTTATTTATTTTAAAATAGCCAATTTATTCAAAACAACGCTTCGGGCCATAACGCGGCCGTGGCGCTGTTTTTCTTCAGATTTGATTTACACATATCTGAAAATCTAACTGTTGGATCTTCACAAAATTTACATCATTAAAAAGATCTTTTCAAAACGAATCCAACGGTTCCAGTTTCGGGAAAATCTGACTGTCGAATCTCTCGGTATAATCGTTTGAAGTTTCGATTTCAAAATACGAACTGCAGCATCGTTATTCGATTAATATAATTATATTTATATATATATAATTGAATCTGGCGCTGTTTTTCTTCAGATCTGAATTAAACATTCCAGAAAATCCAACCGTTGGATTTTTACAAAGTTGATGCCGTTGGAAAGATATTTCCAAAGTGAACCCAACGGTTGCGGTTTCGGGAAAATCCGATGGCGGATCTCCCGTACTAATCGTTTGAAATCACGGTTTCAAAATACGAACTGCAGCGTCGTTATTCGATATATTTCAATTCTATTTATATATATATATATATATCGATTCTACGATTTCAAACTATATGATTTTCATACTTTTGATAAAAATGATATTTTTATCAAACTGTCTTCTATTTCAACACTTCACTATTTTTAACAATTCATGTATGTAATAAAAATGTGATTTTTAATGTAAAACAATTTATTTCAAAACTCGACTATTTTATATAGTTAATATACGTGATAAAAATAGGATTTTTATTATAAAACAATTTATTTAAAAACAAGATTGTTTTATATATCTCATATTGATGATAAAAATGGGATTTTTATTATAAAACAATTTCTTTCAAAATATGAATACCATTCAACCCATGAATTTCAATTCAACGAATGAATATCGATTCAACACATGAAGGTTTTCCATAGTTTATATATATAGATAAAAATGTGATTTTTATATTTAAAACACAAATACCATTCAACACATGAATTTCAATCCAACGAATGAATATCGATTCAACACATGAAGGTTTTCTATAGTTTATATATATAGATAAAAATGTGATTTTTATATTTAAAACACGAATACCATTCAACACATGAATTTCAATCCAACGAATGAATTTCGATTCAACACATGAAGGTTTTCTATAGTTTATATATATAGATAAAAATGTGATTTTTATATTTAAAACACGAATACCATTCAACACATGAATTTCAATCCAACGAATGAATATCGATTCAACACATGAAGGTTTTCTATAGTTTATATATATAGATAAAAATGTGATTTTTATATTTAAAACACGAATACCATTCAACACATGAATTTCAATCCAACGAATGAATTTCGATTCAACACATGAAGGTTTTCTATAGTTTATATATATAGATAAAAATGTGATTTTTATATTTAAAACATGAATACCATTCAACACATGAATTTCAATCCAACGAATGAATTTCGATTCAACACATGAAGGTTTTCTATAGTTTATATATATAGATAAAAATGTGATTTTTATATTTAAAACACGAATACCACTCAACACATGAATTTCAATCCAACGAATGAATTTCAATTCAACACATGAAGGTTTTCTATTCAACGAATAAATATAGTTTCAACAAATGAAAATAATTCTAACACATGATATTATTCAAAATTTCGGCAGCATAACGGCAGGGGAGTTAAAACCGGGACCGTCCCTAGTACGGCTCCTCGCTCTACCTTAAAACCTCGCGGTTTTTTACAATGGTGATTCATGCATCTAGTTCGCACGCAGGCGGCATGTATATTTATTTCATTTCCACAAACTAATCCTATGTGGTTTCAACCAAATATTTCTCAACCACAAACGGGTATTTTTCAACCACAATCATTCAATATCAACCACAAACAATTCCAATCAACCATTCGCAATCAATCAATTTTCACACCAATCACAACCAATAAATATCGTCCATGGTTTGTGGACGAGGGGCGTATATATATGTATATATATTTATATATAGCATTTCAATTCTATTTCAACACATATATAATTTTTACAACGCATATATAACTTATACATCGAACGTACAACTTATACAACGCTTATACATGAGGTGTACAACGCTTATATAACCCATACATCGACTATATAATTTATACATCGTCGTTTTCCATATCGTTTATAATTTAGAAAGCTCACATTGGGTTCCACTCCACCAAAAATAGCAAAAGGCTCAGAAAAATATGCGGTCTCTACTAGAAGGTAGAAGACGTCCACACGAGTCCACTGTCTCTTGTTTCACTGAATTTCGTCAACACACGAAAAAGATATGATTTTTCAAAGTTTGCAACGGTTTAAAGGTGTTAAAACAGTTGAAAATAAACAAGGCCGTACCTCAGCTGTTTCGTTCAAAACTAGGTTTGGATTTTTCTTCGAATCCGTGTAGCTATTCGTCGATCAGCCTTCGCAGCGTCGAAGGGGGAGGAGAGGCGCGCTTGCGCCTGAAGGGGGAAGGCGTTCTATCGCCTGAGGCAAGTGGGGCGGCGGCGAAAACATCTGAACTTCCCGAGCTCGATTCTCCCAAACCACTCTATGAAAAAATCCAAACTATATATGGATTTGAAGATCTTCTCGAGCTCTACAAATTTCCCAACTGGAGTGTTTGATTTTGGTGCGTGGATCGATCAGAAAATGGACGGGAAGATTTGGAGGGTTTCCGCCTTCGATCGTGTTACGGGGAGAGAGAAAGGAGAGAGAGAGAAATGATGGCCCAATCAGATTTTTTTTATATTTATAATTTTTTAAAATCCAAAAATACCCTCTTTCACCCACGAACACCAATTCAAACCCAACGACTGTCGTCCCTAGCGTTTTACCCCTATTCCGAACACAATGGGATATGTTTCGAGGGCCCATTCGACCGTTTCAGTCAGTTTTCCTTCAATTTAAAATATATAACATTCAATAATTAATTTGAACGTACATTTCAATTTGCCAGGGCCACAAACTGATTCGAAAAATTCCAGAAAAATAAATCTAGCTATGTTTTGACGATACGGTCCCAACAAAACTAGTTTTTTCGAATTCTGAGACCATTTGCAAAAAGGCCCATTTCTGGTCGATCCAATTTAACTATAATTGACCAAAACACATTTTCGTTTGCCACGCTCTCATACTAGCTTCAAAAATTATGAAATTTGAAACCTAGCAATAACTTCACATCCCGGATCCAACAAAAGTGGTTTCGTCGAATTCCGAGGTCGTTTGCAAAATGGCCGATTTCACGGGCTATATAATTTTCATAGCGACCTTTCTGAAAATTCATTTGGCCATAACTTTTGCATCCCGCTATGAAACTTCGATTTTTCAGATTCGATAGAAAGGTATTCACTAACAGATTTAAATATTTTTGGTTTCACTCAAATCCGTTTTGTTTTGCACCCGGTACAGTCAGTCAAAGTTTGAATTCAAATTTTGAAACTACCGTGCCATTTCAGGCCTTGTTTATAATTAGAATTAATTATATTCGTTTTCGAATGTCGATTCAAACTTACTTTTCATCGCTATTATTTAAAATATTTATTTTAAATATTTAAAATCCACTATTTTAGCCAATTTAAAAAAATTTAATTGGTTCAGATTTTCTGGGTCGTTACAGTTATTTAAAGCCATGCTTTGATCATTAACCACAAGACTCTGCTTTTCAACACATGCCTTGATCATTTGCATCTCAGCATGCCACACTGACAATTCACGCCATGCAACTGATGTCTATCGATATATAACCTCTAAGCTCGTACGTCTCAGAGAAGGGGGTTAAGCAAGAGAATAAATTCTCCGCCACCAAATAGATATATATATATATATATATTTAATAGAAATCAATCAACACAGAATAAAATCCAATGTCAGACACACATCCATTTACAAGTCCATTTTGGGTCTGAACGAAACCGGAGGCACCTTATTCCTCGTCCCATATGTCCAATACAGGAGAGAGGTCCTCCCATATCCGGTCGATCTCCAAGTACGTCTGGATGATCACCACTTATTACCTTGTCTTGGGTGTACGACCCAATCAAGACGTTAGTAATCATCCAAACAATGTTAAGAACTGCGATCTTCAACCACCGTATTCTTCTTCGACTTATAGTCATCGTATTCATTATTCAAAATGGGTTAAACCCGGCCTTTCCGAATAACTCGCGTATTTTAATCAAGTGCTATAAAAACACATCATACGCCTAATTCCAATTCAGAATATTTTTTTATTCAGATATTGGCATCTTTAGGGAAAGGTTCCCATTAATTTCATCAAAGGTAAATTCTTTTAAACTTATTCTTTAATCTGTCTTTGGATATCAATCCAAAACCAAATTAGGGTTAATCAATTAGTCGGGGTTATCAAGCCTTACCGAAGTAGGAATGCGTCATTCCATTTCTTTTAGAGAGAGGTTCCGTTAAAGCAAGTAAATATGACATGGTTACAGAAGTCTATTTATCGCATATATGCTTCAAGGGGCATAATGACATAGCCGTCGAGGTAAGTAGGGACCTAAAAGATCGAATGGAATGAAACGATATATAGACAAGTAAATCCCTTACGAGTCCCAAAGTTCGTTAGTTTAATTTCCCAATCCCAACTTATTCATCCTATGGAGCAAAACGGGTAATAATCCATATCTAACACCTTGCTGTTATCGGTAAATTTAATTACCATTTTCACGTTCAGATCTAATTAAAGATTTAACTATCGCCTGGAGTAAAAACTGGTGGTACTCCATTCCCAATCATTTTCCTAAATTTGATAATTTAAATTATCACCTTTTCATTTCAATCTAATTAGAGATTCATTAAAATTTCACTTAGTTTTAATCTCATTAATCAATACTCAATGATTATTTAACTCTAGGAAATCAAACATGCCACATTAACAATCTACACCGTACCATTGATTTCTACCGATATATAACCTCTAAGCTCGTACGTCTCAAAGAAGGGTGTTAAGCAAGAGAATAAATTCTCCACCACCAAACAGATATATATTTAGTAGCGATTGATAATACGGTTCAAAATACAATGTTAGACATGTAATCCTGTCTTTAACTGGGCTAAAGAACTAATGTCGTTTAAAACGCAGTTCACGATAAACCCAAAATCACATTCTATTAACCATTGAATCTTCATGGAAAACAGATCGATATATAAGGGATATCAATTTCCATATCTAACTAATAATATAAATGGAATAACGACATAGCCTTTTAAATTCCATATATATTAACAGTCTTCCTTCACAGAAGCTCACTTCGATTATTACCAAATAAAATTCCATTCAATTCCAATTTAATATATTAAATTGGAAAACTTTGCTTTGGAAAGTTTCCATTAAATCTTAATAAAAGATCTATAAATTCCAAATCATATCTCACTGTTAATCGGGTTAAAGAACGAATGTCGTTAAAAATACAATTCACAATAAACTCAATTCATATTCCAATTTATTCCAATTACTAAATATAATTGGAAATTGTAATAACCTTAACTAAAAGATTTATTCATTTCACACGGGGTTTAAGAACAGAGTTACTGAAGACACCATTCACGACAAACCCAAAATCCAATTTAATATTAAATATAAGGCCCTGAATAGAAATTATATCGGCTTATATTCAATATCAAATTCTGAAACCAACACATATCGTATGGGGAATAACGATATATATCTATCTTCCAAATTCCTCCACAATATCCATTTAGTCACGGAATTCAATATCGAAATATTCCGAAGATGATTTCTATTCAAATCCATTCCAATTCATATATTGGAAAATTTTGGTTAGATTAAAACAATTCTCTAACCCAATTTATTTATTTAAAAATGTTGGATTATTTTTCTAGTTAATAACTAGTTCATTTTGATAAAAATATATTTTTATCTTTACGAAGTTGGAATTTTTCATCCAAATCCTTTCCGAATCATTTATTATGATTTAACACAAATTATTAATATTTTAAATAATTTTATCAAGGCCCGTCCAGTCGGTTTCCAATAACGGCCACCGAACTACATCCATAACAACCTTTTTCAAATTTGATTTGGACATAATTCCAAATCCAACCGTTAGATTTCAAATCTCTTATATTTGTTGAAAAATTCTTTTCGATATGAACCTAATGGTTCCGGTTTTTGGAGAATCCAACGGTCGGATCTCTCGTAATGTCAATTCGAAGTCAATGGTCGAAATACGCGAACGGCCGCGACGCAGCGCATTCTATTCAAGCCCTTAATATATATATATATATATATATATATAATATTTCGTTCAAAACATATTTTATAATTTCGTTTAAAAACGATTCCCAATTTCACTTCAATTTTAAATCAAAATTGAATACTCCTTATCATTATAATATTTAAATGAAAATATTTTCCAAAATATCAGATTTTGAAATAATTTCCTTTTTCTATATTCATTATAAAAATGAATAAAATCGACATAAATATCATTTGCATTAAAATGGTGCAAATCTAATCAACACGGCTTCACAGATTTCAATATTTTAGTGTCCATCCCAAATCGGACATCAAAATCATATTTTAATCATTTAAAGAATATTATTTTAAAATATTCTTTGTTTTAAAATATTCATTATTTTTAAAATATTCATTCTTTCTGAATTGGAATTAGATACAGTCATTTACCATATAATGTTATTTATATGGATTTCATACACACAAGTACTCAGCAATAATGATACATAATCAACCATCATCCAGAGTGCATTACACAACTGCATAAGCATTAAATATAAATAATTAACACTTACAATAGTCTGCAAACCAATCGATTGACATACAACTAAGCAATTGGGATTAGTGTACGCCGAATATCATCCCAATACCCATGTAGGGTTTCAACCAACAAATACTGAATATTATTTGTGTAGTTGGGCGATGTGTAAAATTCATCATCCCAATCGATGTCAATTAAATGGGTGTATATAAATAAATCGTCCGATTTGTAAATGAATATTTATTTTTATTTCAGGAGAATTTTATACTTTTCATTTATATGTTAAATTTTTTTTAATGATAAAAATATTTGTTTCATACTTGACTATTTTATATAATTCATTTATTCAATAAAAATAATATTTTTATTGTTCAAACATTTTATTCAACACATGAATATTTTATATAGTTCACATACACATTAAAAATGATATTTTTAATGAATAAATATTTACTTCAGAAAATTTCGACATTATAACGGCGCGATATTAGAACCGGAGTAATGTCTAGCATTACCCCTCTCCTGATACTGGCTCACGTCATACACAATTATCACAACAATTCAAACAATCCCAATCAATTTTACAACCACAATCCAAATTTCCACAATACAATCCAAACAAACAACTATGGTTTGCACAATAATTAGTGTCAGGGGCTACTATGCCCCGTCTGCAACCTAGTATATATTTAACTGTAAAATAAATTGAGTGAGAAGGTATTCTCACATTGGGATCCACTCTGCCATTCTTTAATTCTGAATTTCTGTTCTGTTCGCGTTTAAATTTTCCTGAAATTATAAAGTGCTCCATTTTCATTCTGGTCAGTTCATTGTGTAGATATTTTCACCACGATTCCAACAGATCAGAAATCATCGAAATCCGACCTCGTATGAAGAAGTGATGACAATTTTTATATTAATTACATTTTGAAATAATTAATTAAATAAATAACTCTAATTAATATGTTAATCTCTCCCTTACCTCCATCTAAACGAGAACCCATTAGCTCAAATTGGAAATCGCCATCTCGCCGCAAATCCAGATTGCCAGACCCCCTATCACCCCGTCCACCTAACGCGTCATAACGTGCGCCACCCTCTCCCTTGACACCGACTAGTTCAAACAGCCCCTGGCCCCTCAAAGTCGCTCACGAACCGAAGCCCTTTGAGGCAAAAATTCCCCCCGTATATGAAACTAAATCCAATATCTGCCGTTACATATGTAGAGCTTGTTGAGATGTTTGATTTTCGCTTTGGAAGGGTTGAATTTCTTTGAGCGGGATTCGAGATCGGAGGTTTTTTTATTTGGGGATGTTTCCACCATGAATAGCTCCAGGAAGAATGCGGCGGCCTATAGAAAATTAGGGTTTACGGAAAAATCTGATTGGCCAAGTATTTATAATAATTTATTTTTAATTATTTTAATTCCAAAAATAGTGAATTTACATCCGAGCTACAAACGAACCCAACGAGTGTCACCACTAGCTAAATACCCTTATTTCGGACACAATAGGATTGTATCACAAGCCAATTTGACTATTCAATCCATTTTTATCAAAATTAAAATATAAATCAATATATGTTTAATTCAAACGTACGTTTTAATTTATCGGAGCCGCATACTGACTCCAAAAGTTCCAGAAAAAGAAATCCAGCCATGTTTTGACGACATGGTCCTAACAAAACTAATTTCGTCGAATTTGGAGACCGTTTGGAAAATGGTCATTTTCTACTCGATTAAATTCAAACTAAAAGTACCAAACGCGTTTAAATTCACCACGCTCACATATTAATTCCAAAAATTATGAAAATTGGAATATAGCAATAATTTGATATTCCGGATCCAACAAAAGTGGTCTTATCGAAAACGGAGGTCGTTTGCAAAATGGCTATTTTTAAGGGCTATATATTATATTAATATATATAAATTCCATAGCGACTATTTTAAATTTTAAACCATCCATAACTTTCAATTTATATTATGTAATCTCAATTTTTCACATTAGTTAGAAAGATATAATTAAATAGATTCTAATATTTCTAGTTTTGCTGAAATCCGATTTAATTTGAATCTTATACACTCCATTGAAATTTAAAATCGAATTTTCAAACTACTACACCATTTCAAGCTCATTTTATAATTAAAATAAATTTATACATTCTAGTTCTATTCAAACAAATTTTTAGTCGTTATTATTTAAAATAAATCAATTTAAATATTCAAAACCTATTAAAATAGCTAAAATAAATTTTTTTAATTGGTTCTGAAAATCCGGGTTGTTACAATCTCCCTAACTTAAAATCTTTTCGCCCTCGAAAAGGAACGGAGCTGAAAGTTGTTTAACTAACCAACTCAACTTTCATTCTGGCTTTCATTCTTCAACTTTTCAGTTTCTAAGAATTTTCTATTTTCTCAAAAAATTGGCTAACACCCTAAATTTTCGAAAAATTTCGCCATAATCTCCTTTGTACGGGGAGTCCTTCAAAACTGCAACTTTCCTCATAGGGCCCTTATCAATCTAAAAGAAAAATAAAAAGCCAGTCGGCTCATAAAATCATCAAACCCCAAGAAATACAATAAACATGTACCTATTTATTCCTCTTCTTAGCTTCCATGCTATGACCTGTTCATTGTATATACATGTACATATATCCAATTCCAATAAATTTCAATTCAATTCAATATTTGATTCGATTTGGCTAAATTTACCTTTTATTTTCTTAGTGGTTTTACCGGTTAAACTAATAACCAAGCATCACAACCAGCAATCAATAAGTTGATTAAATTTTCAAATATATAATTTTTATATAGTCAAAAATCATATTTTTGATGCCAAGTCACAAAAAATAAATGCTTATTAAGATTTTGTTCACACATCAATCAATTGGAAATATATAGATGTCCCACTTTCGAGACTCGAACATAAATACTGATGATGGCGCGCCATCACCAGAATCATGCTCGGGCGACTAGAGTGTGATTCTATATCCATCCAGTAATTTTGAGACTTCAAATATACGTTCATGATGCGTATATGCAAAATCTGCATATACTGAATAGTCCAAATTCTATATAAAATAAATATTCAAATACGTATAATATGGTTTAAAATTTCAAACTAAATTTATTTTTACAAATAATACTCTTCTAACTCATTCTAGGATGCTACTGATCCTATCTCTAACGAGTCATTCACATTGGATATTACTAATCCAATCTCTGATGAATTCTTTCGTTCGGTTCTAATGTGTCTTGTTATCTAGCTCTGTAAATCAGAGCTTTGATACCACGCTGAAACGACTCGAACTTCCCAGTCGGCCTAAACCGAACAAGAAAACGGACTGCTTTGAGAACAAGATTAATCAGAACGCAAACGACAGAACATTTCATTGCTATTACAAAAATTTACATCAGAGTACAAGATATCCGAGTATAAATGAATAATAGACAATAGAAAACAATTGGAGATTTAAATGCAAAGCAACGGAAAAATAAATCATAACACAACTGAAAGAAATACACGGATACAAAGCTTTCCGAATATAGCTTCAGCTGTAAATCCAGAATCCTATAAAATAGAAATCTGCAAAACCAAAACTACTAACTGCCCATGTGGAAAATAGAAGAACACAGAGTTTCGGTTAAAAACAATAAACTCCAGGTCAGTCATGGGACTAGTGTGAGAACTAAAACAGTTATTAAAACTTTACATTAAAATAGAGTAAATCAAGGGACCATGTCGTATAACACGCAACGGGTTTGTCCCAAGAATACCAGTGCATAAACAGTTTGTAAACAACGCAATGCTTTTGAAAAATGAAGCTATTACAAGACTCAGGTCCCATTACACAATGCAACGCAAGCCAGAGGATAAAGTTTTCCCTTATAATAGCCAAAAATGCTTGGTACATTTAAAAAAATATCATTTGATACTATTATAAGTGTATAGTGTTAAAAACAACTTCAAATATAAATGTATCAATCATAGACGACATGGGTACCATATATCATGTCACCATACTAGTTATACAACTAAAACCGCACGATGTCGTATTGGAAATTGGATTTCCATCATGAACCAAGGCAAGGGATCATCCTTACCGAATTCGAGACAATCTAGCCTATGTCTTAGGATCAGTCGCAACTGCACCTAGGAAAATGTAGGGCCGGTCCTATCTTACTTTTGAGGATTGGTCGTTCCTGAACAATATGTTTCTCCGCCCTATGGGGTGTAAATCAAGAGCTACTAGGGACTCAAATCTGAGGTACCTCGCTATCCATCATCCACATAAGTAAAAATGTATGGGCTCCATACCATGACACCACTCCTAGCTAGAAAGAAACGCATGTCCTCCCAGCCGTCCTCTCCCGTTTTTGGTTCATACCTGGGTGTGAGGCTCGCGAATTAACACTATACACAAAGCTATGCTATTTAAAGCTGTGTTTTGATTATCAACCACAAGACTCTGTTTTCAACAAAAGCCTTGATCATTCGCATTTTAGCAATCCACATTGACTATTCATGCCACACAACTGATGTCTATCAATATATAATCTCTAAGCTTGTACGTCTCAGAGAAGGGTGTTAAGCAAGAGAAAAAAATTCTCTGCCACTAAACAGATATATATTTAATAGAAATCAATCAACACAGAATAAAATCCAATGTCAGACACACATCCATTTACAAGTCCGTTTTGGGCCTGAATGAAACCAGAGGCACCTTATTCCTGGTCCCATATGTCCAATACAGGAGAGAGGTCCTCGCATATCCGGTCGATCTCCAAGTATGTCTGGATGATCACCACTTATTACCTTGTCTTGGGCGTACGGCCCAATCAAGACATCAGTAATCATCCAAACGATGTGAAGAACTCCAGTCTTCAACCACTGTCTTCATCGTCGACTTATAGTCGTCGTATTCATTATTCAGAATTGGTTAAATGCGGTCTTTCCGAATAACTCGCGTATTTCATAATCAATAATCAAGTGCTATAAAAACGCATCATACGCCTCATTCCAATTCAGAATATTCTTTTATTCAAATATTCACATCTTTGGGGAAAGGTTCCCATTGATTTCATCAGAGATAAATTCTTTTAAATTTATTTTTTAATCTTCCTTTGGATATCAATCCAAAACAAATTAGGGTTTATCAACTAGTCGGGTTATCTAGCCTTACCGAAGTAATCATTTGTTTAATTTCCCAATCCCAACCTATTCATCCCATGGAGCAAAATTGGTAATACTCCATATCTAACACCACGGTGTTATAGGTAAATTTAATTACCATTTCACGTTCAAATCTAAATAAAGATTTAACTATCGCCTGGAGTAAAAACTGGTAGAACTCCATTCCCGATCATTTTCCCAAATTTGATAATTTAAATTATCACCTTCTCATTTCAGTCTAATTAGAGATTCATTAAAATTTCACTTAGTTTTAATCTCAATAATCACTACTCAATGATTATTTAACTTTGGGAAATCAAACATGCCACATTGGCAATCTACACCATACCATTGATTTCTGCCGATATATAACCTCTAAGCTCGTACGTCTCAGAGAAGGGTGTTAAGCAAGAGAATAAATTCTCCGTGACCAACTAGATATATCTTTAGCAAAGATAAACAATATGGTTTGAAATATAATGTTAGACATGTAATCCTATCTTTAACTGGGTTAAAGAACTAATTTCGTTTAAAACACAATTCATGATAAACCCAATATCACATTTCATTAACAATGGTATCTTCACAGAAACAGATCAATATATAATCGATATCAATTTCCGTATCCGACTAATTATATAAATGAAATAACGACAAAGCCTTTTAAATTCCATATATATTAACAGTCTTCCTCCACAGAAGATCACTTCAATTATTACCAAATTGAATTCCATTCAATTCCAATTTAATATATTAAACTGGAAAACTTTACTTTGGAAAATTTCCATTAAATCTTAATAAAAGATTTATAAACTCCAGATCATATCTCACTGTTAATCGAGTTAAAGAACAAATGTCATTAAAAACACAGTTCACAATAAACCCAATTCACATTCCATTTTATTCCAATTACTAAATATAACTGGAAACTCTAATAATCTTAATTAAAAGATTTATTCTTTTCACATGGGGTTTAAGAACTGTGTTACTGAAGACACCATTAAAGACAAACCCAAAATCCAATTTAATATTAAATATAAGGCTCTGAATAGAAATTATATTGGCTTATATTCAATATCAAATTCTGAAACCAACACATATCGTATGGGGAATAACGATATATATCTATCTACCAAATTCCTCCACAATATCCGTATAGTCACAGAATCCAATATCGAAATATTCCAGAGATGATTTCTATTTAAATCCGTTCCAATTCATATAATGGAAAATTCTGGTCAGATTAAAACCATTCTCAAACCCAATTTATTTATTTAAATATGTTGGATTATTTTTCTAGTTAATAACTAGTTCATTTTAGTAAAAACATATTTTTATCTTTACAAAGTTGGAATTTTTCATCCAAATCATTCATTATGATTTTACTCAAATTATTAATATTTTTAATAATTTTATCAAGGCCCGTAGAGTCGGTTTCCAATAATGGCCACCGAACTGCATCCATAATGACCTTTTTGAAATTTGATTTGGACGTAATTCCAAATCCATTCGTTAGATTTCAAATCTCTTATATTCGTCGGAAAGCTCTTTTCGATTCGAATCCAACAGTTCTGGTTTTTGGAGAATCTGATGGTCGGATCTCCCATAATGTCACTTTGAAGTCAATAGTGGAAATTCTTAAACGACCGCGGCGAGGCGCTTTCTATACAAGCCACTAATATATATATATATATATATATATATAATATTTCATTCAAAACATATTTTATAAATTCGTTTTAAAAACGATTCCCAATTTCACTTCAATTTTAAATCAAAATCAAATACTCCTTATCATTATAATATTTAAATGACAATATTTTCCAAAATATCAGATTTTGAAATCGTTTCCTTTTTCGATATTCATTATAAAAATAAATAAAATCTTCATAAATATCGTTCGTGTTAAAATGGCGCAAATCTAATCAACATGACTTCGTAGATTTCAATATTTTCATGTTCATCCCAAATCGGACATCAAAATCATATTTTAATCCTATATAGAATATTATTTAAAAATATTCGTTATTTTAAAATATTCGTTATTTTTAAAATATTCTTACTTTCTGAATTGGAATCAGACACAGTCAATTACCATATAATGTTATTTATATGGATTTCTTATACACAAGTACTCAACAATAATGATACACAATCAACCATCAATTAGAGTGCATTACACAACTGCATAAGCATTAAATATAAATAATTAATGCTTACAACAGTCTGTCCACCAATCAATGTACATACAACTAAGAAATTGGGATTAGTGTACGCCGAGTATCATCCCAATACCCGTGTGGGGTTTTAACTAACAAATATCGAATATTATTTGTGCAGTTGGGCGATGTGTAAAATTCATCGTCCCAATCGATGTCAGTTAAATGGATGTACATAAACAAATCGTCCGATTTGTAAATGAATATTTATTTTCATTTCAAAAGAATTTTATGTCACGCATTTATATGTTAAAAATTATAATTTTAACGATAAAATTATTTGTTTCACACTTGACTATTTTATATAGTTCATTTATTCAATAAAAATGATATTTTTATTGTTCAAACATTTTATTCAACACATGAATATTTTATGTAGTTTACATACACATTAAAAATGATATTTTTAACGAATAAATATCTATTTCAGAAAATTTCAGCATTATAACGGCGTGATATTAGAACCGGAGTAGAATCTAGCATTACCCCTCTCCTGATACTGGCTCGCGCCATACACAATAATCACAACCAATTCAAACAATCCCAATCAATTCACAATCAATTTTACAACCACAATCCAAATTTCCACAATATAATACAAACACATAACTATGGTTTGTACATTAAATAGTGTCTGGGGCTACTAAGCCCCGTTTGCAACCAAGTATATATTTAACTGTAAAATAAATTGAGTGAGAAGGTTTCTCACATTGGGATCCACTCTGCCGTTCTTTAATTCTGAATTTCTATTTTAATACTATTCGCATTCAAATTTGCATGAAATTCTAAAGTGCTCCATTTCCGTTCTGGTCAGTTCCAATGCGTAGATATTTTCACCACGATTCCAACGGATCAGAAATCATCGAAATCCAACCTCACATGAAGAAGTTATGACAATTTTTACATTAATTACATTTTGAAATAATTAAATAATTCATTCTAATTAATCAGTTAATCTCTCCTCACCCCTATCTAAACGAGAACCCATCAGCTCAAATCGGAAATAGCCATCTAGCTGTTAATCCAGATCGCTGGACCCCCATCACCCAGCCCACTTGACGTGTTGTAACGTGCGCCACGCTCTCCCCTGACGCCGGCGAGTTCGAACAGCCCCTGGCCCCCCAAAATCACTCACATACCGAATCCCTTTGAGGCACAAACTCCCTTTGTATACGAAACTATATCCAATCTCCACCATTAGATGTGTAGGGGTTGTTGAGATGTTTGACTTTCGGTTTGGAAGGATTTAATTTCATTGAGCGCGGAATTCGAGATCAGAGGGAGTTTTGTTTTGGGAATGTTTCCGCCGTGAATTGCTCCAGGAAGAATGCGGCGGCCTGTAGAAAATTAGGGTTTACGAAAAACTCTGATTGGCCAGGTATTTATAACAATTTATTTTTAATTATTTTAATTCCAAAAATAGTGAATTTACATCCGAGCTCCAAATCGAACCCAACGGTGTCGCCGCTAGCTAAATACCCCCATTCCGGACACAATGGGATATGTATTGTAAGCCAGTTCGACTGTTTCGATCCGTTTTAATCAAAATTAAAATATATTTAATTCAAACATACATTTTAATTTACCGAGGCGACATACTAACTCCAAAAATTCCAGAAAAATAAATCTAGCTATGTTTTGACGATACGGTCTTAACAAAACTAATTTCATTGAATTTGGAGACCATTTGAAAAATGGTCATTTTTCAGTCGATTAAATTCAAACTAAAAGTACCGAACGCGATTAAATTCACCACGCTCACATATTAATTCCAAAAATTATGAAAATTGGAATATAACAATAATTTGGCATTCAGGATCCAACAAAAGTGGTCTCATCGAAAAAGGAGGTCGTTTGCAAAATGGCTATTTTTAAGGGCTATATATTATATTAAAATCTATATAATACCATAGCGACTATTTTAAATTTTAAACTGGCCATAACTTTCAATTTATATTATGAAATCTCAATTTTTCACATTCGTTATAAAGATATAATTAAACAAATTCAAATATATCTGGTTTTACTGGAATCTGATTTAATTTGAATCCTATATACTCCATTGAAATTTAAAATCAAATTTTCAAACTACCACGCCCTTTCAGGCTCGATTTATAATTAAAATAAATTTATACATTTTAATTCTATTTAAACAAATTTGTAGTCATTATTATTTAAAATAAATCAATTTAAATATTCAAAACCCGTTAAAATAGATCAAATAAAATTTTAAAATTGGTTCTGAAAATCCGGGTTGTTACCAGACATTAGAAGAAAGTAATAAAGCACTAAGTAGCATTGTTTATTTTTATTTCTTTCTCTAAGTTTACATTGGGATGTCTGAAAACGGTAGCCGTCTACAACCAAACTGTTGTGCATGCAAATATGCAACCTGTTCCATAATTTAACTTTCTGGTCCCATTCGTTTCATATTGCATGTTTCATTCCTGTTGTCATATATATACTATGCCTCTCGCTAATTAAATTGCATATATAAGCCATGTCGAACCCTTTTTCCATTCCCACGTTTAACCCCTTATATAGAAGCATATACAGAAACATATATGCCAGTTGTAATATAAAATTAGTCTTTGCAAATTTTATGTTTGCTGCATGTTAACTTCTCTCTTTCTTTAGGAATAATATTTGAACTGTATCAATTTTCTTGTGGTCGAACTTGAGTCTCTTTCCCGGGCCTTAGTCAGCTTTGTACATACTAACTTGTACATTGAATTATTGGGTAACTTTACTTGGATATGTGGCACAGTAGAATTTGATAACTTCACATTTATGTTAGGATTAACTATTATATTTAGTTTTAATTGAAGTTAATTCACTTGAACAATGATAAATCTTGACTCGAGTGTTTTATGTATTTGCATGGAGCGCTCGGCTCAGATACGAGTGCTGCAGAATTGAAGTTTTCAGCTAACAAAGGAGGAAAGGCATGAGAAGATGCATGTGCGCGCGAAGCTCGACAAAAATTTCAAATTCTATTTTAATTCTATGTACATGTTTCTTTTCCCCGCTGTACAAAAATACTGGATAAACTCTTATATTATATAGAAAATGTAATTCCGTTGAAAATATTGTACAATGTGTTTCTGTGTTAAATTTTGTTTAAACCCTGTAAGTCAAAAACAATCCATCGTTTTGAATGCTTCAAGTTGGTTTAATAACCGTCTTGGGGTGGTCAAAATGGTGGGTTGTTACATTTGGTATCAGAGCAATGGTTTATACTAGACTTGGCTTATTGGGTTTAAAAACTCATTAGTTATACGCTGGAAATACCCTAGAATGAGCAGAATTGATAGTAGAATCGCTCTAGAGATAGCGTATTTTGGGTAAAGTAAAATATTTTGATGAGATTCTGGAAAAAAATTGAAGAGATTTTGAAGATAAAAATATATTTTGAAGGAAATATTTACAAAGTATAAGTTTCCTTGTTGGAATTTTCATATGCAAGCCCTTTGCGGCGAGAATTACCGAAGCTTATGTCAAGAAAATAAGTAATCCATGAATTGATTTGGCCAAATATTTTGAAATCCTTCAAGTGATGAAGAAAAAAGGGGGGATTTTTGGTGGAAAATCGAGATGGTCACTAAGTATGAATTTTTTCGAAAGATTACATTGGAACCTTACAAAGCGTAACTCGAACGATGTTCGATTTGAAAATGGTTGTTACGAACCAAATCAGTTTTGAAATTTGACTCGGATTAGATTGGAGTCGGTATTAATCACTTCAACATAATGTTGGTTGTGTTTAGAAATTAAGTAAGAGTATCGGTAATAATAAATAATAAAACAACCAAGTATAAACTAATTATTTCCTTTTTATTATTTAAACTTTGACATATATATTGTTTGAATTGGACACAATTTTTATTTGGGTAAAATTCTGTATTATTAGGATTTTGAGTAAATGGTTTAGTAATACCAAATGGTATGGGATGTTTGGCAATACTTTTCTGACTACTCTCTTGACTCCTCATATGGAATATTTGTTTGCCTTATACCCCCAGCCAGTGCGATACATTTTCTTATTGTTAATACTTAAGTAACGTAATGTAATATGGGACAAATATGTTATATTTGTGTAAATACTATTTGAAAGTATACCATTTCTGAATTAATGTGTTTTGGGCCATCTTTAAGTTGACATGCTTCTATGTCATTCATATTATGATAATTTTTGTTCCATATTAAAACTAGTATGGTTTAATTTAAGTGGCTAAACCACCACATTTTATTAATGGGACTACAATAGGCTTGTTTTTATTTGCTTTTTGATAACTAGATTGGTGGTTTTATTTGGTCTAATTTGGATTGTGATTACCATTTTTCTTTATTATATGATATACTTTTCATGTCAAGGTTGAGTTTATAAAGTGTTTTGACATTATAAACACTTTGAAATTCATGGCATATCTATTATAAAATAACATTTTAAGAAAGTTTTGATTCTAGGTTGGGATAGATTGGACTTTGTTGTACCAATGGGCTAATACTCCATCTTGGCCGACCGAATTCAGGATCGCAACCTGAATTGGTGGTTTTACCACCAACGGTCAACGATCTACTACATTTTGTTTTGATCGAGATTCCCAATCAGCGGGTCTAGACTACTTTAGATGGAGGCATGGGGGTCCCACTTGTAGTAT
This sequence comes from Allium sativum, assembly GCA_030737875.1. Taxonomy (NCBI): domain Eukaryota; kingdom Viridiplantae; phylum Streptophyta; class Magnoliopsida; order Asparagales; family Amaryllidaceae; genus Allium; species Allium sativum. The sequence continues at coordinate 153,972,868 of CM060916.1, read as the reverse complement.
CGTGATTGGATAGCTTACGGCCTTTGCCTTAGACCGTCTTGGTTATCCCTGGTTGATCTCCAGGTATGTTATGGCGTTATGAGTAGGTTACGGTGTTGATGTCTTCGCGCGCACTTGAACTTTGGCACGGTCATTTTACAACATTAGTGTTTGTTTATCTAGTATGTTATGAGTCGGTTTATATTTATCCAATAATCCCTTTTACATTACTATAATTGATCGATTTTTTTATCATATTGATTTATATATGATAATTGTTATGAGTATCATAATGATTTACATACGATACTTTGATTTGATCATATTGCTTTACATATGATAAGTGCCATAAAGACGTTATTGACTTGATTAATTATTATAAGATATTTATTATAAATATCATATTGTTTGTATATGATATTTTGTTATGAGTACCGTATTGATTTATATATGATACTCTGTTTTGTATTAGTTTATCATATTGTTTTATATGATAAATATCATGAGGATTTTATTGGTTAGTGATACTTTGACTTGATTATTATGAGTATCATATTGATTTAAAAATGATATTTGTTATGAGTAACATGTTGGTTTATATATGACACTCTTTGTTAATTTATTTTTTCATATTGTTCTTATATATGATAAAAGCCATGGAGATATAATTAACCTATGTATAATACTCTATCTTAATTGTTATCATATTATATGATATTTATTATAAGTATCATATTATATTTATATATGATAATTGTTATGAGTATCGTATTGATTTATATATCATACTCTGACTTGGTTTATTTCATTATATGGTTTTTACATATGATAAACGCAATGAAGATTTTATTGGCATATATATATTTGATACTCTGATTTTGGTTATCATAATATACTGTATGCGATATTTATTTCGAGTATCATACTGTTTTACAATGGGTAATTATTTCGAGTATTGTATTGGTTTATCTATGATACTTAGACTTGATTTGTTATTATATTATCCTATATATAACAATCGTTATGTGTATTATAATGATTTATATATGATGCTCTGTTATATTTTGGTCTTGCCATTTTATTATTTATATGGAATTTGTTATGTGTATCATATTGATTTAAATACAATACTCCGATTTGTCCATACCCGTTTTATATGTAAAGTGTTACGAGTATCTTATTGATTTACATATGATACCCTGATTTGATTTATTACATCATATTGTGTTTACATATGATAAATGCCATGTAGATTTTATTGGCTTATATATGATGCTTCTCATTGATTCATTTTATCATATTGTTTTTATATATGATAAATGTCATAAAGATTTTATTTGCTTTAACTCGGTTTGTTATTATATTGTGATTTGTTATAAGTATCATATTGATTATATATGATACTCTGTTATTGTTTGCTCTTACTATATTTTTTTAAATATAGTAATTGTTACGAGTATCCTATTGATGTATGTATGATACTCTCGAATGGTTCATCATATCAATTATGTGGTGTTTAGTATGGATATCAAACTAGTTTATATATGTTACTCTGTCTAATTTTATTATATTTTCTAGAATTAGTATTGTCGGAATCATATTAATTTATATACGATAACTTTATATTGAAAACGGAGAGTCGATATCCTAAAATATGAATTTTATTTGAGAAGAGAATTGAAAATTTCTACGAAATTAGGTAATCAAAGTTTGAAATATCCTGTTGCTATAATCTAAATAATTTGGGAAAGATTACCAAAGTTTCAAATTCTAGATGTTGGAGATTTAATTAGAAGGGAAGAAGTAAATATGCGACATTGAAATTTTGTAATGAATAAGTAAATTGCAAGGACGCAATTTCATTAAAGGGGGAGTCTGTAACAACCCGAATTTTTGGAGGAGGGTTGTAACAGCTTAAAATTTTTTGGCGTTTAGAAATGAATTAAATTAAGATTTAAATAGAAGTTATATTTTAAATTCAAATTAAAATTTGAAATTTTATCTTTGGAATTTAGTTTAGGTATGTCTTCTTTCAAAATAAAAATAAAAATGAGCGTTTTGTCGTAAACAATGAACATTAACGTTCTAGCTAATTTGGATTCATTAGAATATTCGAAAATGTAATTTTGGAAATAAAATCCGAAGTTTGAAATATAAATCTTGTATGTTCAATTTGACTTTTCAATTTAGTTAGAAGATTATATTAAATGTAAATAAATTTGTGTTTATACTTAATTTTGTTTTTATTTTGAAATCTGGTCCATTTAAAACTTGGTTTTGAATTTATTCTGATGAGTGTGAATTTAAATTTTTAACATTTGAATTAGAATTATATTGTTAAACTTAACGATAGTAGTATTTTAAAATTTATTGAAATGTATTATTTGAAAAATTATTATTTGATTACTAATTTAACTTGGATATTTAATTTAAATAAATTTGTTTAGTTGAATTTGGCTTTAATTAGAATTTAGATATGTATTTGAACATATTAAATATACTAGTATTGTATGTACGCATATCGTATAAAATATGATATCTACACTTTGAAAAATATTTGTTTAAATGTTGTTGCCACCTATAGTGGTTTGCTGAAATGTTTTGACACTTGTTAAAGTTGTCCTAAAATATTTGAAACGTGTCCACCTTGCCCTATTCTATTTCATCACCACCGCCCCTTACTATCCCCTTTTTTTCTCTTTCTCTTTGAAAAATCCATTTTTTCCCCCAAATACGTGATCCCTTAAATTCCAAATCGAAGTCCATGGCTACCAGTTAAATTCGATCTTTCTGTTGCTCCGCCTCTCCCTGCAATCGAAGCCCCGCAGACCGCAATCAATGACCCCTAAACACCTGCGTCGTTCCACAACCAGGCCAAGCACCATTGCTCCCCTCGAAATTGAACCGTGCCTTCATCTCGCAACTCCAATTGCCACCCAATTAGTCTTGATTTGTGCGCTACTGGGATCTGTGACACCAGCAAGTGAAGCCGCCAACATTGAAGCTTAGTCCAACGTCATCGTCGAACCCTGCACTCCCTCTCTTCCACTGCCATTATATGCGGAATACAAGTGAGTATTTCTCACGATTAAACTTTGTGCAAGTTTTTCGACCTTAATCTAAGCTAGAATATAATAGTTAAAATTATGGCTTGTCTTTTTTGTTGGGTTCCTATTTTCCATTTGACTTGCACAAGCACCACTTGACCCTGCTGTGTGTCTTTTGATTGTTGGACTTTGCATTCTGCTTGCTGATCATTGCTGTTTATTTGCATTTCCACTATATTTTCTATATATCCTTGTTTGCGAACAAATTATACAATTGTAAACAACTGTAAAATCCGTTCGCTTTCCTAAACAACAAGGATTGTTGTAGAGGGTGTCGAACTCTGGGACCAAATTATTTTATTAATAAATCCAATCAAGTTATCCCGAACTTTTGATTGGTTGAAAACAAAGAAAATAGCAGAAATTAAATAAAAGAGAGTTTTAACAATAAGTGAAAGCAATTAGGGGATAATGACATAGATCAGATTCATAATCATCAATAGCCAAAAGATTAACCAGATCTAATACATGTTTCTGCCACAAACATGAATCAACGATAATAGGTTTTTAGAAACAAATATGTAAATAACGACAAGCATAGCCTATGCAGGAGCTTAGCTCTATAACCATAGACTATCAGGACAGATTTACTAATTAATTTCTAAAAACCCTAAAATTAGATCTAGACCTGATAAACGTTAGATCGAACACGAATATATCCTGTGAAGGAGCATAGCTCTTAAACGACACAAAATATGAAGGTTCAGATCTAACCCTTAATTCAGATCCAGATCTTCATGTATACAGTCCTCATCTTTTGGCTATGTGGTTCATATTGAATCATACTATCAGCGTCATCACCCCCTAATCAAAGGAGATTAGCTAGACATAGCTAAAGAAGAAGAGAAAAAGAAAATAAATAACATGAACATAAATAAAATAAACAAAAAGTAAAAAGAAAGGGAGAGAATGATTTTATTCCAAGAAGAGAATTACAGAATAAAACCTAATGTGTCCCTTACAAGACTAAGATACAATGTATTTATAACTGATATGACAAAGGCTAGCTAGCTAATTACATAATGTGGGACTAAAGAAATAACCCAAATAACACATAAGCCAGTGTGAACGCAGCTTTAGAGTGAGTGGTCTAGCAAATGGGCTAGTGTGAACGCAACATGAGTAAGAGGCCTTCCAAATGAGCTAATGTGAATGCAGTTTGAGTCTTTATTGAGCCAAATCTTCTTAAGTGAAATATAATTGCAACCGTTCTTCAAGCTTTAGCAATTTTAAACTTCACTCTTTTTAAGCAAATTCTTCATGCTTTATCCATCAAATGCTCTAAACCATGCTTCTTGTCAACAATCTGAAAATACAGCTATAAATACAAAGTATCAATTATTTTAAAGGGAAAATAAGATAAATAAGCGGATAAAATATACACATTTACGTGTATATCAATCCTTGCATGCATTCACTTTATACTATGTTGGTCACCTGCCTGTGATGACCCCAAACCCCCGTTCCACGGTGGCAAGGGTAATCTTTGGAATATAACACATAAACAATAACAGCAGAACAAAAATATATCATTACACCCGATAATGTACAACAGAATACACTGGATAAATATAATCATCGGAGTTACATAGTATAACAGATCATACTTAGTACAAGATATAGTTTCATCTTTACATAAAATGTCTACAGCGGAATCAAACATAATATACATAACAAAAGCTGAACAGCATAATAGAAGTGATAGAATCCATCTTCAGCTCCATAGCTATCTAGAAAGAGCCTGCTAAAACCTGAATACAAGGCTGTCCATGTAGAAATAGTGACACCCGAGTTTGCAAAGTGGAACAAACTACGAGTCATTCATGGGATTGGTATGAGAAATCTACTTCACTTATTTTATAGTAAAGCCAATTACAAGACCACGCCGCTAACGCGGAACGGGTTTACTCCATTGGATTGACAGTGCTTAAAACAAGTAAATCATTTAAACATCGCAATGCTTTTTAGAAAAATGAAGCCATTATAAGACTCAGGTCCCATCAAACAATGCAACGCAAACCAGAGGATAGAGTTTTACCTTATAATGGCCAAAATATGCTTGATACAAATAAAACAAATCATTTGATATTATTATTAGTGTTTATATGTTTTAAAAACAATCTCAATCATAGATGACATGAGCGTCCTATGCCACTATGTCGCCAATATATAGGTTTACAATCAAAACGCACTTGTCGTATTGGAAGTTGGATTTCCATCATGAACCAAGGCAAGGGATCGTCCTTACCGGTTCGAGATGCTTTAGTCTGTGTCTCATGATACAGCCGCAAATGCACCTAGAATCATCAGGGCCGATCCACATGGGGTGGATTAAAATGCCTGAACACTGCGTTTCCCCGCCCTATGGGGTGTCAAATTGACCGGTATATCTACCAAACCATCCATCGGCACCGTAGTGACCGATATAACCGAGGCGCCTCGCTCTCCATCATCCACATAAGTAAAACACCAGGGCATGCAAAACCCTGACACCACTCATAGCTAGAAGGAAACGCACGTCCTCCCTGATGTCATCTCCCGTTTCTGGTTCATACCTGGGTGTGAGGCTCGCGAATCAACGCTATACAAAAGCTATGCTATATTAAAGCCGTGCTTTGATCATCAACCACAAGACTCTGCTTTTCAACAAAAGCCTTGATCATTGCATCTCAGCATGCCACGTTGTCAATCTACAACGTCAGACACACATCCATTTACAAGTATGTTCTGGGTCTGAATGAAACCGGAGGCACCTTATTCCTCGTCCTATATGTCCAATATAGGAGGGAGGCCCTCGTACATCTGAACAATTAACAAGTGCGTCCAGACAACCACCAATGTAACCCCTTCAGGGTAGCAACTCCCGTCAAAGGCATTAGTAGCCATCCATTCGATGTGAAGATCATCGGTCTTGCACCGTCTTCATATCTTCGACTTCTTATCGTCGATCGATTATTTGAAATGAGAATTAACTTGACCTTTTCAAATAATTCACGTATATATAGAACTTTAAATCAATTCTGTCCATGGTTAAATTATTTGACATCCATAATTCAGTTCATTAATACAATTTTTATGTCAAACACATTCAGCCATCAAACATCCAATAAACCAAGTATATTCGGTTTATTTCCATTTCATATCGTTTATAATATTATAAACGATTTATCGCTATTTTTATTTATTTAAAAATAGCCCATTTATTTAAATGACACTGCAGCCATAGCGCGGGTATGGCGCTGTTTTTCTTCAGATTTGATTTACACATATCTGAAAATCTAACCGTTGGATCTTTACCAATTTTATATCATTGGAAAGATCTTTTCAAAGCGGACCCAAGGTTACAGTTTGGGAAAATCCGATGGTTGGATCTCCCGGTATAATCGTTTAAAGTTACGATTTCAAAACGCGAACTACAACGTCGTTATTTGATTTAATTTAATTTATATATATATATAAATATAATTTTTTCATCAATTTCTAAACCATTTTCGATTCATATACGTGTTAAAAATAATATTTTTAACTAACAAATTTTTATTTCAATACATGAATATTTTTTAGCAATTCATATATATAAAAAAATGTGATTTTTATAGTTAAAACAATTTATTTCAAACACTTATATTTTTAGCGATTCATATATATAATAAAATTGTGATTTTTATTGTTAATTTTTTTTTATTTCAAACATGTACATTTTTAGCGATTCATGTATATAGTAAAAATGTGATTTTTATTGTTAAAACAATTTATTTCAAACATGTATATTTTTATCAATTCATATATATAATAAAAATGTGATTTTTATTGTTTAAGAAATTTATTTCCATCATGAATATTTTATAAACTTCACACGCATAATAAAAATGTGATTTTTATTATCTAAGCAATTTATTTCAATCATGAATAAATTATCAACACATGAATATATTTCAATACATGAATATAATTCAAACACATGAATATTTCATTAAATTTTGTGTAACAACCCAGAAAATACGAGCCAATTAAAAATTTTTAAATTGGTTATTTCGAAGGAATTTGAGCAATTGAAATTTAACATTTCAATAAAATAGTGAATTAGAAATAGTGTGTCAGTTTGAAAATTTGAATTCAAACTTTGACTGACTGCACCGGGTGCAAAATATAACGGATTTTGGTGAAACCAAAAGTATTTAAATCTATTTATGAATATCTTTCTAATGAATCTGGAAAATCAAAGTTTCATAGCAGGAATCAAAAGTTATAGCCAAATGAATTTTCAGAACGACCTCGGAATTCGACGAAACCACTTTTGTTGGGTCCGGGATGTCAAACTATTGCTAGGTTTCAAATTTCATAATTTTTGAAGCTAGTATGTGAGCGTGGTAAAAGAAAATGTATTTGGTCAATTTCTGTTAAATTGGATAGACCGGAAAAGGGCCATTTTTCAAACGGTCTCATAATTCGACGAAACTAGTTTTGTTGGGACCGTAGCGTCAAAACATAGCTAGATTTATTTTTTTGGAATTTTTCGAATCAGTTTGAGGCCCTGGCACATTGAAATGTATGTTCGAATTGAATATAAAATGTTTTATACTTTAATTTGAGAAATAACTAACTGTAACAGTCGATTGGGCCTACGAAACATATCCCATTGTGTCCGGGATGGGGGTATTTAGCTAGGGGTGACAGTCGTTGGGTTTGAATCGGGATCCGTGTGGAAAAACACCATTTTAAAGTTTAATAAAACCATGGGCCAATAAGGAAATTTCATTCATTATTTAAAAATAAAAAAATTCTCCCAAAAACCCCCGTAACCCTCGACTTCGACGGCGACGCGACTTCCACCCTTCCCAGGCGATTTCCAACCACCTCAGCCCCGTGCCGACCTCGCCACCACCTGATCTCGACAGCACCGCCTCCCCTCTACAAATCCGACCAAACCCTGACCCCCCTCGTCGCCCCATCAACGAGAACGACGCCTCCGAAGTCCCGACCTTCCCAGCGCCGCCTCCGCCGCTATAGGCGTTCGATCCGGCCAAGACCACCACCGACCGACTCGCCTCCCTCCCCTCTTCCACATGGTATAATCCGATCCTTCCATAGTTGCACGGATTTTCTGAAAAATCCGAACTCTAGTTCGAACCAACTTTGAAAGGTGAGAACTTTATTATATTTGAACTTTGAAAAATCATATCTTTATGGTGTGTTAACGAAACTCGATGAAACAGGAAACATCGTGACCGCAAGGAGGCTCTCTACCACATAGAAGAGACCGCGGATTTTTCTGAGCCATCTACGATTTTTAGCACTCCAAAAACCAAAGTGAGATTTCTAAATTAAATGAAATTGAATGGAAAAATGTCATGTATAAATTATACAAGCGAAATATAAATTATACACGTGTCGTATACCTCATGTACATGCGTTGTGTAAGCTATATGAGCGAAGTATAAATTATACATGCATTGTATAAATGATATGTATGTGAAATGCAAGTGAAATATAGAAATAATATATATATATACATACACTCCCTCGTCCACAAACCATGGACGATATTTATTGTTTGTGAATTGGTGTGAAAAATTGGGTGAAAAGTGCGAATGGTTGAATAATTGTTTGTGGTTGATATTGATTGGTTGTGGTTGAAAAATACCCATTGGTGATTGAAACAAATTGGAAATAATTGTGGAAATGAAAATAAAACATGCCGTCTGCGTGCGAATTAGATGCATGAAATCCCCATTGTCAAAAACCGCGAGGTTTTAAGGTAGAGCGAGGAGTCGTACTCGGGACGGTGCCGGTTTTAACTACCCTGTCGTTATGCTGCCGAAATTTTGAATAATATTCATGTGTTAGAATTATTTTCATATGTTGAAATTATTTTCATGTGTTGAAACTAAAGTCATGTGTTGAAACTATATCCATGTGTGGAAATGCTCATGTGTTGAGAAGTGATGTGTGAAAATTAAATTCATATGCGAATGAATAAAGTGTTTAATCAATAAAAATCACATTTTTATAATATATATGAAGTATGTAAAATATTCGCCTTATATATAAATAGTTTCAACAATAAAAATTTCATCTTTCTTATATGAACAAACTATATAAAATATCCATGTGTGGAGATGCTCATGCGTTGAGAGGTGTGTGTGTTGGCAAGGTTCATGTGTTGAATAAAAGATCGAACAATAAAAATTACATTTTTATTGAAATTATGATGTGTTAAAAACATTCATGTGTTGAATAAATATTTTAGATGATAAAAATACCATTTTTATCATATATGTGATTTGCTAAAGAAGAAAAAATATGCGAGCGTTGAAATAAATATTTGTGAAAGGAATATTATTTAGCTACTCCGGGGCAATGGAGAGACAACAATAGGTGCGTAGCTTTCTCCCCAATGTTTATACCTCCCTAATGTTTATACTGCCGCCTCTACTGATTCTAACAGGAATGTCCTTATTTGGATTCAACAGAGATAGTAGGAGGAGAGTTATTGTGATGATTTTATGAGCCTATTGGCTAGCCGCTTGGCTTTTTCTTTTTCTTTTTGAGATGAGACGCCCGTGTGGCTATTTGGGAATTTTCCCAGCCCCTCCCGTAAAAAGGAGGTTATGGCGAAATTTTCAAAAATTTAAAGGCGTTAGTGAAATATTTGAAGTGAAAACGAAATAGGAATTTTCGAATGAACTATATCTATACAAATATATAAATATAAATAAAATTAAAACGAATCGTGGCCGTGCAGTTCGTGTTTTGAAACCTTGATTTCAAACGCTTAGTGCGGGAAATCCGACTATCGGATTTTCCCGAAACCACAACCGTTGGGTTCGCCTTGGAAATGTCTTTCCAACGGCACCAACTTTGTAAAGATCCGACGGTTGGATTCTCTGGAATGTTTAATTTAAATCTGAAGAAAAACAGCACCAGAATCGATTATATTTATATATAAATATAAATATAATTAAATAAAATCGAATAAGTATTTTGAAATCGTAACTTCAAACGATTAGTGTCGGAAATCCGACCGTCGGATTTTCCCAAAACTGAAACCGTTGGGTTCGTTTTGAAAAGATCTTTCTAATGGAATAAAAATTGTGAAGATCCAACGGTTAGATTTTCAGATATGTGTAAAACAAATTTAGTGAAAAACAGCGCCAGTGCCTCGGCACGACCTGAAACGTCATTTAATTAAATATGGCCATTTTAAATAAATAAAAATGGCGATATATCGTTATAAAATACTATAAACGATATAGATTGGAAATAAACCAATTTTGCTATGTTTGCTTGATATGTGATGGTTGAATTTGTTTAACATGAAAATTATATTAAGAAACTGAAATGCGAATGTTGAATAATTTAACCATGTGAAAAATTGATTTGAAAATCTAAATATACGTGGGTTATTTGAAAAGGCCGAGTTCATTCTCATTTCAAATAATCGATCGACGGTGAGAAGTCGAAGAGTTGAAGATGGCTGAAGACCGACGATATTCACATTGAAAATATGGGCGCTACTGATGCTCATGATTGGAGTAGCTACCTTGAAGGAGCTGAAGTAGTAGCCGTCCGGACGTATTGTTGATTGTGCGGATATGCGAGGAATTTGGTGCCTCCGGTTTCGTTCAAACCCAGAACGAACTTGTAAATGGACTATGTGTCTGACATTGGATTTTGTTCTGTGCTGATTGATCTCTGTTAAATATATATCTGTTTGGCGGCGGAGAATTTATTCTCTTGCTTAACGCCCTTCTCTGAGACGTACAAGCTCAGAGGTTATATATTGATAGAAATCAGTCGCATGGAGTGGATTGCCTGTGTGGCACGCCTAAGTGGCATATGATCAAGGCTTCTGTTGCAAAGCAAAGTCTTGTGGTTGATGATCAAAGCATGGTCTGTGTGACGTAGCTTTGTGTATAACATGGATTCGCGAGCCTCACAACTCGGTATGAGTCAAAAACGGGATAGTGACTGCAGGGAGAGCACGACATTTCTTTCTAGCTATGGTGGTGTCAGTGACCTACCAGCCCTGACATTTATATCTACTTTTCACCTGTGTGGTTGTTGGAATGTGAGGCGCCTCAATTATAGGTCTGTAAGGACCAGGAAACGTGTGTTCAGGAATAACTAATCCTCAAAAGTAAGAGAGGACCGGCCCTGAAGATCCATGGATTGTTGTGTGCGGTCCTGAGGCATTTGCTAGAGTGTCTTGAACAGAGAGGAGCTTGCCCCTTGCCTCGACTCATGATGGAATCCAATTTCCGATACGAAATTGCGGATGTGATTGTATTACTAGTATGGCGACATAGTAGTATGGGTCATTTATGCGGTCTATGATTGATATTTATGATTGAAATCGCTTTTAAAACATATATGCACTAGTAATAATATCAAACACTTTCGTTTTATACATATGAAGCATTTTTGGCCATTATAAGGTAAAACTATATCCTCCGGCTTGCGTTGCATTATGTGATGGGACCTGAGTCTTATATTGGCTTCATTTTATAAAAACCATTCCGATGATTTAATCATTTACTTTATTTCATGCACCAGCACTCATTGGAGTAAACCCGTTCCGCGAAAGTGGCGTGGTCCTTTGATTTGCCTTATTATTGTTGTTTAATAAGTTAAGTAGATTTCTCATTCCAGTCCCATGACTGACTCATAGTTTGTTTCACCTTGCAAACTCGGGTGCCCTCATTTTCACACGGGCAGCCTAGTTACAGGTAGCTGGTATATTTTGGCTTGGCACCGCAGTATAGGTGCACTTTTGGACTCATGGCGAGGCTTGACTGCATTGTGATGATTGTGACTATTCCGCCATTATTGTATATGTATTATGATTCCGCCACTAGCAATGTAGACTGATGTTTAGTTTATGTATTCTCTATGTATGATTCCGCCACCGACGATGTAGACTGATTATGTACTACTATGCACTAAGTAGTATCCTGCAGTGTGCTCTCTGATGTGTTGATATATATATATATATGATTCTGCTGTCATATGTGTGTAAATTATTTTATTTCTTGTTTATGCTATTATCTGTGATCTGCTAATGATGATTAATGTGTTATATTCCAATGATTATCCTTAACACAGTGCCACGGGGTTTTGGGGTCATCACATTTCGGCAGCATAACGGCAGGGGGTTTAAAACCGGCACCATCCCGAGTATGGCTCCTCGCACTACCTTAGGCCTACGACGTTCCCTAAGGTGCTTTTCCTAAGGATCTAAACATTTCGATCATTTTCATATCACATTGAATTTTTCCACAAACAATTCCAATTTTGTTTCAACCACAAATAACCATAATCAACCATTCGCTATATCAACCAAATTTCACACCAATCACAATCAAACCGTCCATGGTTTGCGGACGACGGGTGTCGGTAGTTTCTAAAATCCATCTACATCCTAATATATTTTATTTCTAAATTTAATTGAATTTAGAAATCTCGCATTGGTTTTTGCATTGCCAAAATTAGTAGCAAGCTCTAAAAATTCTCTGGTCTCTTCTAGAATGTAGAAGACGTCGTCACGGTCCTGATGTCTCTTGTTTCACTGGATTTCGACCATAAACGAAAAAGATATGATTTTTTATTTGAAATCAAACTTTGTAGCGCTTCAAAGCGTTATAAACTGTTAATTTTAACAGCCGTTACCTCAGCAGATCAGTTCGAAACTAGGTCTGCGATTATCACAAAATCCGTGCAACTAGGGGATGATCGGAGAGTTGTACTTCGACGAGGGGAGGAAGGCGCGCCTGACGGTGGATGCAACGTCGAACTCGACGGTCAGACTAAGGGGGGGCTTCGAAGTCTCAGAGTTCGTGGCGTTGGTTCTCAGCGATGACGTGATGACTGGAGGAGTGGTGGGTATGGATTTGAAGAGGAGAGCGAGATTTAGAAAATATTTAACTGGAGCGAAGGGTAATATGGAGCGAATTCGCCAGAACAGAGGAGAGAAGGAGGGGAGGTCTTTCCGCCATCGAATAGTATAGGTTACGGGGGTTTCTGATTTATTTGGGGAAATTAATTAATGAACAATTTTTTTTTATTTTTTGGAATTTATATTAAATTCTAAAATGGGGTTTTCTAATACGAACTCCAATCCAAACCCAACGAGTGCCGCCCCCAGCTAAATACCCCCATTCCGAACACAATGGAATATGTTTCGTAAGCCCATCGACTGTTCCAGTCAGTTATTCTTTAAATTAAAATATAAAACATTCAATTTTAGATTTGAACGTACATTTTAATTTTCCTGGGGCCACATACTGATTCCAAAAATTCCAGAAAAATAATTCTATCTATGTTGGGACGATACAGTCCCAACAAAATTAATTTCATTGAATTTGGAGACCGTTTGAAAAATGGATTTTTTCTGGTTGATCAAATTCCAACTGAAATTACCAAACATGTTTTCCTTTGCCACGCTCAAATATTAAATCCAAAAATTATGGAAATTGGAATCTAGCAATAATTTGACATTCCGGATGCAACCAAATTGGTTTCATCGAAAACGGAGGTCATTTGCAAAATGCCCATTTTTAAGGGCCATAATTATTCCATATCGACTATTCAGAATATTCAACTAGCCATAACTTTTGATTCCCGCTATAAAACTTTGATTTTTCAGATTCATTAGAAAGATATTCTTAAACAGATTTAAATATTTTTGGTTTCACTTAAATCCGATTTATTTTGAATCCTTTACATTTAGTCAAAGTTCAAAGTTAAATTTTCAAACTACCACGCTAATTCTAACTCTTTTTAAAATTAAAATAAATATTTATATTCTAACTTCGATTCAAATAAATATATACGTTCTAATTCTATTCAAAATAAATTTCTTGTCTTATTATTTAAAATAATTCATTTTAAATATTCAAAATTCATTAAAGTTTCCCAAATAAATTTTTTAAATTGGTTCTGATTTTTCGGGTTGTTACAACACCCCCACTTAAAATCTTTTCGTCCTCGAAAAGGAACGGAGCTGAAAGTTGTTTAACTAACCAACTCAACCTTCATTATTTTAAATATGGCTTAAGTTCTTCAACTTTTCAGTTTCTAAAAACTTTTCAAATTCTTCAGAAATTTGACTAACACCCTAAATTTTCGAAAAATTTCGGCATAACCTCCTTTGTATGGAGAGTGGCTTGGAAATTTATTGGGCCATATTAGGCACCCAATAAATCCTAAAAAGCATACACATATTTATAGTGATATAACTTTGTGTCCATAGGGGTGTGTGTATAGATCATAACTCCAGAGAATAAATTCTCGTCACCCTATAATTAGTTTTTGTGCCTTAATGACTAGAGAGACGCGATTATTGTCAACTCCAGACCTGTGTGGGGTTTTTCTTCTTAATTTGGCAATTTACCATTATATTTTATATAGTCCATATCAGTCTTCGGTTCAACCTGAAGTATAGTCATCGCCATACAAGCCTCTCGCTTGTATGGTATATCTTCAACCTCGTCACCAAGCTCCAAGTGCTTATGTGGTATATGATAGAGTATGATATCTTCATGCAGTATGCCATGTAGTGTAGTTCAAAATTAATTGTTACTATCCTATGATGACGTTTATAATCTCACACAGAACAACCAGCACTCCACATCCAATGGCATTCACAGGAGTTGATATATAAATAAAATTGCGCATCCAACTCATTAAAGTTTACCTATTTGTCGGGCACGCCAAAAAATTATTTACTCAACAGTAATCCATTTACCTGTTCAAACATATATAATGTGCATGCATGTATTTCAATCAATTTTCAAATCAGTTCAATATTTGATTTAATTTGCATAAATTTGCCCTTTATTCTCTTATTGATTAGATTAATTATCATTCCAATATTTTCATTAGTCCAATTAATAATCACACAACAAAAACATCAGTCAATTGGTTGATTAACTTTTCAAACATTTAATAATTAATTTATATACTCTTTTAAAATCATATTTGCTAAGATCAGACTATATAATTAAAAAATTTACATCCATGAAAAGGAAACAACAGCAAAGTAGAAAACAATAGTAAAGTAGAAAACAAAATGGAAATGCAAAATACTGTAAATGTACCTTGCACCAGATTTAATTAGAGATATCCACTTTGCAATTGGGATAAGCTTGCTTAATGCTCTCCTCGGTTTCCCAATTACAGTCTCGCGGATCTCCACTCCATTGCACTTTGACTAAGTGAACCTTCTTGTTCCTTAGCTCTTTAGTTTCTTTGCCAATAATCTTTATCGGCTCCCTCCTCATAGCTAATTCTGGAGTAATCTCCAAATCCTGTTGCGCTGCTTCTTCTACAACCAGATCTGGATCATATACATGCTTTCGAAGTTGAGACACATGAAACACATCATGTACTCTAGGCAACCAATCAGGCAATTGAATCCTATAAGCAAGAGTTCCAATCCTTTCAAGTATAGGAAATGGACCAACAAATCTAGGCGCCAACTTCCCTGTTTTGCCTAACCGGACTACTCCTCTCATCGGAGAAACCCTTAAGTACACATAGTCACCAACAGAAAAAGCCAAATCTCTTCTTCTCGAATTTGCATAACTCTTCTGTCGGCTTTGAGCTATTTGCAATCGTTTCTTAATGAAATGGACTTTGTCTAAAGCTTTGCGAATCATATCGGGTCCCAATACAAGTCTATTACCAGGTTCTACCCAACATGCGGGAGATCTACACGGTCTACCAAACAATGCTTCGAATGGTGACATTTTCAAGCTTGCTTGGTAGCTGTTGTTGTATGAGAACTCAGCCAAATGCAAGTGATCTTCCCATGATCCGCCAAAATCAATAATAAAAACCTGCAATAGATCTTCTAGTATACGATTCACCCTCTTAGTTTGGCCATCTGTTTGGGGATGATAAGCGGTGCTCATGTTCAGTTTTGTTCCCAATTCTGCTTGGAATGTTTCCCAGAATTTACTAGCAAAAATCGGGTCTCTATCACTGACTATGCTGATGGGGGCTCCATGCAGTTTAACAATTTCTTTGAGATAACTCTATGCCAGATTTGAGTTGTTCTATTTGATCTGATAGGTATAAAGTGGGAGGTCTTCGTGAAGCGATCTATGATCACCCAAATATTGTCATTTCCTTTCTTGGTTCGGGGCAAACCGTCGATGAAATCCATAGAAATTTGTTCCTACTTCCAATTTGGAATTTCCAATAGTTGCAACAATCCGGTAAGTTTTTGTTGATCGCTTTTGACTTGTTGGCAAGTAGAACACTTGCTAACATATATTGAAATATCCCTTTTCAACGACTTCCACCAGAATGTTCACTTAATATCATAATATATTTTGCTCACACCTGGATGGATACTCATCTTGGATTTGTGACATTCATCGAGTACCTCTCTTCTGAGTTCTGGAACATCTGGAACACAGATTTGCCCTTGTAATCTCAGAACCCCTTTGCTATCAAGATTGAGATCTGAAGATTTGCCTTCCCAAATTAGTTGGCTAATTCTTCGAATAAATTCATCATCTTTTTGGAGAACGCAGATCTTGTCAATCAATGAAGTTGTAGTAATAAGACTGGCGATGATTACATTCTTTCTACTAAGCGCATCAGCCACAACATTGGCTTTCCCTAGAGTGTACAAAATCTCAAAATCGTATGCTGCAAGAAATTCTAGCTAACACTGCTGTCTCAAATTTAAATCTTTCTGGGTGAAAAAATACTTCAATGACTGATGATCTGTATATAACTCGAATTTCTCACGCAAAAGATAGTGCCTCCAGATTTTCAAAGCAAACACGATGGCTAACAGCTCAAGATCATGAGTTGCATATCTCTTTTCATGAGGTTTCAATTGACGGCTAGCATAAGCAACTATTTGGCCTTTTTGCATTAATACCACACCAAGACCTCCAATAGAAGCATCCATCTAGACTGTCAAATCATGCTTGCCATCGATAATCGTTAATACTTGAGCAGTTGTCAATCTTAATTTCAGCTCTTGGAAAGTTGCCTCACATTCTATGGTCCGCTTAAATCTTGCATGCTTCTTAGTAAGATGCATTAATGGACTAGATAGCTTCGAAAAATCCTTAACGCATTTTCGATAATAACTAGCCAATCTAAGAAAATTTCTGACTTCTGTGGGCATACTAGGGTGTTTCCAATCCTGAATAGCAGTGATTTTACTGGGATCCACAGAAATTCCTTCCTTTGACACGACGTGACCAAGGAACTTGACTTCTTCTTACTAGAATATACATTTAAAAAAATTGGACTTTAAGACAATTTTTCTGAGTATTTCCAATACTTGTTCCAAATGTTTTGCATGTTCACTCTCTGACTTAGAGAAAATCAATATGTCATCAATGAAAACCAGTACAAATTTATTCAATACTTCTTTGAATACTCTGTTCATTAGATCGACAAAATAGGCTGGATCATTACATAAGTCGAACAGCATTACTAACCACTCGTAGAATAAGTCTGGACCTCTGAATGCTGTCAGAGGAACACATTCCTCGGCAATACGAAGTTGATGGAAACCTGTAGCTAGGTCCATTCGTGAAAATACTTACGTGCCATTCAATCGATACAACAAATCATCAATTCGCGGCAATGGATATTTATTCTTTAATGTCTGCTTATTCAAGTCATGATAATCCATGCATAGTCGGAGAGTACCATCTGACTTTGGGACAAACACAACTGCTGCTCCCCAATCAGAGAAACTAGGCCTGATCAGACCCTTCCATACAAGCTATCGAGTTTGATTGTCTAATTCCTCTTTTTCCCACAAGGTCATTCTTCGAATAGCGTGCACTACTGGCCTTGCATTCGGAATTAAAGCGATTTTGAAATTAATTTCTCTACGCCGAGGTAAGCTAACAACTTCTTCAAACACATCTGCATAATTCTTGACGACATGAATATTTTCTATGACGACCGGAATATTCTATGTAACGATAGGAATATTTTCTATTTGAGCAGGAGAAACATCAAGGGCTGACCAAAAGTCATTTCTATCTGAATTCGTACCGTCGCATGGTATGGTTATATAATTCCCTGATTTAGTCTTTGCCTTAACAACTCCCTCGTTGCGTTTAACCTGAGCTTCATATTTGGTTAACCAATCCAATCCCAAAATAAGGTAAAATTCTATAGAATTCATGACGATCAAGAAGGTAGGGAACCGATAACAGGAAAAAGAAACAGGAACCCTACAAATCCAATTAAGATTGAGGGAACCCCCAATCGAATCATGGACAGTGATGGGTTCCTTGAGCTTTTTCAATTTCAAATACAATTTCTTAACCGCATTACTTGCAATAAAGCTTCATGACGCGCCTATATCAAACATTACTTTCATTGGAAGTGTCGGCTGGTGCGGGGCAGGTCGTCACATTTGGTATCAGAGCTCCAGGTTGCGTAGTTAACCTAGGGAGAGATGATATACGTATATGAGAGCGCGTATTTGTGATATTCTGGTTTTCAAAAGCTATATATATACTATTAATATATTTAAGGATGGAGTTGCACTGCACTGACACCATTGAAGAGAAGGTTAATCGTTTCTCCTTACAGATTGAACGATGAGCCGATACACGAGGGGTACTGGTAGAGGAGCTAATAATGGGAATGCTCCTGATATGAGGACAATGTCCTCTAACCTCATGAGAGAGATGCTTAGGGATGTTCAGAGGGCAGCTCCTAATGCTGCAAATGGTGGTGGTGCAACGGTGCAGGTGCCTACGGCCTATTTCGCCAAGCTATGCAAAGATTACACTAGTCTTGGTGGGAAGCCGTTCCACGGAACGAAATCGGCTACAGAAGTTCAGGATTGACTTGATAACTATGAGTGCATCTTCTAAGATTTGGGTATCGAGGATGCGATGAAGAGAAAGCTAGCATCCCGTCAGTTGCAAGGATGGGCGATGAACTTGTAATACCCTGAATTTTCTGAGAATATTAAAATTAACAAATTCAAGAACACTTAATTTTTAGAAGAAGAATTAAGTGAAATGGGTTGCGCTATTACGTTCGTCTCAAAATTTTGATCAAGATAGACGTTTGGTTTACATAAAACGGATACCTTATGAAGAAGTTATTAAGCCTTGAAGTTTGTATGCATATGAGAAATATATATATATATATAGATATATATAAAAATTAAATAAATAAATATGCAGAAAAGTTCAAAACAGCGAATCGGGAGGGGGAATAACCGAACCGGCACATTTTTGAGGTCGACCCGAGCTTTGCTGGGTCGACTAGGGGTTGATTCAGGGTGTTTGGCTGTCAACCCGTTTGCCGATTCGCTCTAAGGAATATGTGGCATCGGATTGGTTCTGATGGACTCCTTGCTGAGTCATTAGGGATGATGTGGCTATTCTATCTTGTCTAAATGGCTTTGATTTGCTCTAGGTTAATCTGACGATTCCTATTAAATCAAACTTCTAAATAAGCAACCTAATACCTCAACCCTAAATCATATTAAAAATCAAAACAATAGTCATCATGCTGCCGTTGGACAACCTCGAGTAGCCACCATTCAACTTGAAGCAAATTAAAAGAGACAAACCAAATCAAATCAAAATTAAACTAAAACAACATTTGTCAACATCAAAGGCGAGCATTTCAACTTCAGAATATAGATTCCAGAAATCAAGATTGTCTTTTGTAAGTGTAGTTATCTTTTAGTTGTAAATAAATTTAAGACGTGATTTGACATAAAGTGAAAAATAGAATTATACCATGTTGTATAATATTGACGATGCTAATTCATGCTTGTTTCTTGTGACGATTTTTCATGAATTGTCTTGGAATGTTTGTGGCTTATTGGACTTGGTGTTGGATCTATTAAAGATTGAGAATGAAACTATCAGTATCATATGCAAGTTATATGTTTCATGTTAAGATCTACATATATATGTTTATATGATTAATCCAAGTTGTATGTATTATGTTAGATCCAAGTCAAGATCTACATATATATATATATATATTCATATGCTTTATGTTAGATCCATATGCCTATATATATGTTCATATGTTCATATGCAAGTTACATGTTTTATGTTGGATCCATGTCAAGATCTATCTAGGTTCATATGATTAATGCAATTTATATGTTTTGTGATAGATCCAAGTCACGATCTAATTATACATATGTTCATATGCAAGTTACATGTTAGATCCAAAACTAGATCTATATTTATATGCATGTTTGTAAAGTGGACTTATGCAAGTTCACCTTGTTAGATCTAGTTCACACCTATATGTTAATGTTAAAATTATACATGCCTTGGGATTGGACATGTCATGATTATGTCATAAGCTAGTTTATAATTGAGGTTATGTTCACACAAGCCTAGATCTACATATTAACATGTTTTAGGCTTATGATTATCTAAGTCTAAATTTTATGCAAGTTCATGTGACATGCTAAATTATATGAATAAAGTTTTATGCAAAATTTACATGTTTGGTTGAATCTATATTATGCATGTTCCCTTCTTTACCTCTTGTTTATAAATTAGGCTAATATGCGGGCCCAATGACTTTATGTGATTAATACGAATGAACAAACGGGGGTAATGTTGGGATAGTTATTAAATCAAAACATGTTAATAATGTAGGTGGGCCCAAAACCATGTAAATGGTTAAGTCCATGAACGGTATAATTTATACCATTAGTCTTGAACATAATTAAAATATGTGACATGAAACACTTGTAGAAAATTCACATATATAAAATGTAAAAGATGAATATGCCTAACCCGAGGTTAGACTGAGTTGTGGCGTAAACCTGCCCGGAACCGACCGGCACATCCAGTAACCACAACAACACCTGTCTAATGTGAGAGGTTAGTGCATCAAGCCCAGAAAGACCCAAGGTTAGACTGAGTTGTGGTGTAAAACTGCCCGGAACCGACCGGCACATCCAGTAACCACAATAATACCTGTCTAATATGAGTGGTTGGTGTTTTAATTAATTAATTAAAGCTCATGAATAATCAAGCTAGAAATGGTGAGGTTAAGTAATTAAGGGAACACTTAACCAACTTAACATGTTAACAAGACAAGATTGGTGGGGTTAAGTAATTGAGGAAACACTTAACCAACTTAACATGTTAACAAGACAAGATTGATAGGGGTTAAGTTAAACTAAGGACACTTAACCAATTTAGCATGTTGACTAGAAAAACCCTAGTAACGGGGACCCGTTTCAGCAGTAACCCACATGGATGTATCAAGGTACCCTGAACTAGGCCGGGTGGGGCACGATTACTGGGCTGGATATAAGCAATCAAAAGGGCGGCGGTTAGGTGCATCAGTGTAGGTTCCGACGGAATACGAGCGTGCACGGGCTCCGGAGTGGAAAAAGCAGGCACTGGGCACTAGGCGTACACTTGTGCATCTTTGAATCGTGTCAGGGTTGCCATTATAGGACTTGATACACCCTATACTGGAACCAGCACAAGTACTTAAAAATCACGTGGGGCCGCATGACACTGGGAATACATGAATGCGAGTAGGAGCCGATCAATACATGAATGGGATCACTTTATCATGAACATGGATTGCTAGTTAAACAGCTCTTAGCGGGTCCAGAGAAGTAAAAGTGGGTGCGATAGCCAAATCTAGTTAAATCTTACTTTACCTCGTTTTAGGACTACCCTATCCTTGTGGTATCATTCTAAGTTCAGTTTATTCATGCCATAGTCTTTTACTTGTTTACATGCTATTAAATAACTGGTCTTACCAGACTTATGTCTGACCCATTTTCCTTTCGTTTCTTTTCTTCCGTTCCCCTCCCCCTCCCCCCAGGTCTGCAGAGAGGAAACACTTTTGCTTAGTCCAGGTTAGCTAAAGCTTGAAGATCGTAGATGTAAGGCTTGGATTTTCCTTTTTGAGCTATGGCTATGGTCAAGCACTTATTGGGGATTTATGTCATTTTATTTCAGTATTGCTTCTTTGTGTTTTCAAGACAGATGGAAAGTTGTAATGATTTGGAAGGTTGAAACAGTTATTGAATTGTTGTGTTGAACAAGTATTTATGAAATAATATTGATCTTTTTCCGCTGCATAAATTTTCTGTCTTGTAATTTATTAGTATCTTGTACCTCAAAACGCTCCACCGAAGTTAAGGCATTCCCTTTGAGAGTGACCTTAACGGAGGTGGGGTGTTACACTTGGTATCAGAGCTAAAGGTTACCAGATCGGATAAAAATTTTGAAACTATTTTTCAAAAAGAAGTCATAAAGAAGCACTTTCAAGAAAAAGTGTTAATTTAAAAAGGCATAATCCCCAAAGCCATATGCACTATCTTTCTATCCTTCGTTTTGAATCTTTCCTTTTTGTTTCAACATGTCTAGGGATCTTAACCTTCCAGAGGATGTACCGATACCTGGATGGTTCAGGAGATACCTAGAAGCTAGGGCCAATGACGCGGGCCCAACAGACATTCCTCCTCCCTAGCAGCTGCTCCTCCTCCTCCTCCGAGAGGAAATGCTTTCTCAAGGACCTGTAGAGACTTTAGATCCATGGGTGGAAAAGACTTTAAGGGGAGAGAATCATTCGTGGAAGCTAGAAACTGGCTCAAGGAGACTGAGGACTTATTCATTATCTTTGAAGTAGTTGAGATGTAGAAGCTATAGTTGGTGGTGTGGTTGCTCAAAGACGAGGCCTCCTTCTGGTGGGAAGTCACTAATGCTGAAAGACCGATAGAGACTTGGGAGGACTTCAGGGCGAGATGTGAAATGAAGTTCCTCTCACAAGCTGAGCAGAGTCTGCAAATGGAGAAGTTCCTATCACTTAAACAGGGCAGCTTGTCGGTCAAAGAATACGTCAATAAATTCAACTAGCCTGCTCGATTTGGACTGGAGTTAGTAAACACTCCACACAAGAAGGCTCTCCGCTTTGCCAAAGGACTGAATGAGCCACTGCAAGGTTTGGTAATGTCCCATATACCTATGGGAGCGACTTACGAGAGACTGGTGAACATGGCTCTATTGCAAGAGGAGAACAAAGATGGCAAGAAGGAGGTGAAGAAGGAAGAGCCTCAAAACAAGAAAGGAGATGGATCTCAGAACAAGAAGACAGACCCCAAGAAAGGCGGGAAGGATAATAAATCCCGTAAGAAGATGAACTTCAATTTCTGTGGGATACCTGGCTAGGGACTATAGAAAGAAAAAGAGGAAATTGGGCGCTTGTTTCCAGTGCAGGGATACTGGACACTTGTCTAAGGACTGCCCAAAAAGGCAAGGGTAGGGACAGAGGACTGGATCATCTTCAAGAGGGTAGGTTCAAGCTCTCGTTGCACCTCTGCAGGAACGAGGTTGACATATTTCTGTTGAGAGCATAGTTTATCTGTTTGATAATCCTGTTCGTACTTTCTTTGATTCTGGCGCATCGCACTCTTTTATATCTACTGCTTTAGTTGAATCTCTGCAACTAGACACCCATATAGTAGAGGATCCCTTGGCTGTTTCAAATCCAATTGGGGGCTCAGTTTATTTGTTAATGATTTGTTTGGATTTGGAAATCTCTATTTTAAGCGTTGGGTTTAAATGTAATGCTTATGTTTTGGGCTTTATGGGCTATGGGCTGATTCTCGGCATGGACTGGCTATCCAATAATGGTGTTGTCCTCGATTGTGAAAAGAGTGGTTAGACTCATGACTCGCCTTGGTAACACTCTCGAAATCTCTTGTAATCCCATGAATTCTGTTATGCTAAGTTATATAGAATCTCTTGATGCGTCTGTTGAAAATTTGCAGTCTGTTAGAGTGGTCCGTGAATACTCGGATGTGTTTGAAGAGGTAAAGGGCTTACCTCCGAAGCGGGAGACAGACTTCCGCATATACCTCGTTGATAATGCAAAACCCATTGCTTTACCCATTAGACACATGGCTCCAAGGGAGAGAAAAGAACTCAGCAAGCAAGTTAAAGAGCTGCTTGAAAAGGGGTTCATAAGATGGAGTATTTCTGAATGGGGTGCTCCAGTAGTGTTCGCGACCAAAGCCGATGGTTCACTCTGCCTATGCGTGGATTATAGGGAGCTGAACAAGCTGACCAAGAAGAATAGGCACCCACTCCCAAGAATTGACGATCTGTTTGATCAACTCATAGGTGCATCTGTTTTCTCCCAACTGGATCTGGCTACCGGGTTTCATCAGCTAAGAGTGGCTGAGGATAGCATTGACAAGACCGCATTTAGGACCCCAGATGGTTTCTTTAAGTGGCTTGTCATGCCTTTCGGCTTGACAAACGCACCTGCCTATTTCGTGGACTTGATGAGCAGGGTGTTCCGGGAATTCCTCAATAAGTCTGTGGCGGTCTTCGTGGGCGATATTTTGATCTTCTCGAAGAGTGAGGAAGAGCATGCTCAACACTTAAGGGAAGTCAAGGATACTCTCCGTGCACATCAGTTGAAAGCCAAATTCTCCAAATGCCATTTCTGGAGAGAAGAAGTCAGATTCCTTGGACATGTGGTGTCCAAATAAGGGTTAGCCGTGGACCCCACAAAAGTGGTTGCTATGCAAGATTGGAAGATTCCACAAAACGCAACTGAAGTCCGAAGCTTTCTCATGCTAGCAGGCTTTTACCGGAAGTTCATCAAAGACTTTGCGAAAATATCAGCTCCACTTACAAGGTTGACGAAGAAGAACTTAGTTTTCGCTTGGGATTTGGGTTGCGATATTGCTTTCCAACGCTTGAAAAGGGCTCTAACAACAGCCCCAGTTCTGACATTGCCTGATGGGAGCACGATGTTTACCGTATACACAGATGCATGCGGTACAGGATTAGGTGCTGTCTTGATGCAAGAAGGGAAGGTAGTAGCTTATGGTGGAAGGCAGTTGAAAGTACATGAGAAAAACTACCCAACCCACTACCTAGAATTGGCGGCCATCATTTTCGCTCTTAAGTCTTGGCACCATTATCTCCTAGGTGAGAAGTTTGAATTGTTTACTGACCATAAATCGTTGAAGTACCTTTTCTCGCAGAAAGATCTCAACTTGAGGCAGCAAAGATGGATGGAGTTTCTTGCCTCATATGATTTTGAGATTTCCTATACTCCTGGCAAGGGCAATGCGGTAGCAGACGCTCTGAGTAGAAAGAAGATGACCTTAAGCCCTCTCTTTGTAGAAAGACAAAGCTTGGAGTACATAGCTAACTTTGACTTTAGAACCTCCTCTGAATTTGTACTTGGCTTATTAGCAACACTGGAACTGCGGCCTACACTTTTTGACTCAATAGGAACCGCACAACGTGAAGACCCTCAGCTAGTAGATGTGATAGATAAGCTGATTAGGGGTGAGACTTCGAGTCACCTCAATAGATACTCCATCGATGATAAGAGATGGTTGAGATGGGATGGAAGGCTATGCGTCCCACAAGTAAGAGATCTAGTGCAAATGGTTCTAGAAGAAGCACACCATTCAAAGCTGACCATACACCCAGGCGTAGACAAAATGTATAAAGACATCAAAAGAGTTTTCTTTTGGAATCGCATGAAGAGGGACGTAGCTGGATTCATTTCTAAGTGCATGATATGCCAGCAGGTCAAGGCAGAGCAGAAGAAGCCTGGTGGTTTGCTTCATCCTCTAGAGGTCCCACAGTGGAAATGGGATAGCATTTCGATGGACTTTATTGATGGGTTGCCTAGGTCAAGAAGGGGCAATACCAGTATTTGGGTAATAGTGGATCGACTCACAAAAAGCGCTTACTTTATACCTGTCAAAAGTAGAAGGACTGCCTCATCTCTAGCATCTCTATATCTTTGGGATACCTTCCAGCATAGTAAGCGATCGAGACCCTATCTTTACAAGCAAGTTCTGGAAGAGTTTGCAAGAGGCTGTAGGCACACAACTATGTTTAAGCACGGCCAACCACCCCCAAACCGATGGACAGACGGAAAGGGTGAACAGAGTCTTAGAAGACCTCTTGAGATTATGTGTTCTTGACTTTGGAGGGGCATGGGAAGATCATCTTCCTCTGGTGGAGTTCGTTTACAACAATAGCTACCAAGCTACAATAAGCATGGCACCCTTCAAAGCCTTATACAGGAGACCATGTCGATCACCAACCTGTTGGTGGGAATCCACAGATAAGCTTATACTTGGGCCAGATATGATTAGGGAAACCTCAGAAAAGGTGGATCTAATAAGAAGATGAATGAAGACTGCTCAAGATAGACAGAAGTCCTATCCAGATAAAAGAAGGACCGACCTTGAGTTTGAGGTTGGAGATAGAGTGTTCTTTAAAGTATCTCCTTTGAGGAATGTTGTTCGCTTTGGATCCAAAGGGAAATTGGCACCTAGATTCA
Source organism: Allium sativum (assembly GCA_030737875.1). Classification (NCBI taxonomy): domain Eukaryota; kingdom Viridiplantae; phylum Streptophyta; class Magnoliopsida; order Asparagales; family Amaryllidaceae; genus Allium; species Allium sativum. The sequence continues at coordinate 153,946,454 of CM060916.1, read as the reverse complement.
TAGGACCATTTCCTATCATTGAAAGAATTGGGACGATGGCCTACAGATTAGAGCTACCTGAAAAGTTGGCTGGAGTTCACAATGTCTTTCATGTTTCTCACCTATGGAAGTGCTTACATGAGTCTGCGGAAGTGGTGGAACCAAAGACACTAGAAGAGGTAGGAGTGGAACGAGAAGCAATACTGAGAAGAATCCCAACTCGTATCTTGGGAACGGAAGTCAAAAAGCTACGCAACCGTGAAGTCAAACTTGTTAAAGTACAATGGAGTGACAATGAAGAAGACGCGACTTGGGAGACCGAAAGCAAGATATGTGCAGCCTACCCTTATCTTTTTGAGGGTACATCTTTGATCTCTCTTTTATCATAAGTTTATTCAGGCTTAGTTATCTTCTCGGTCCTATTTCTTGATCCTTAGTAGAAATCAATGGATGTAAACATGTATTTGAAACATGTTATGGTTGATGGTTGCAAAGTGGTTGCAAGTGGTTGCTCGTGGATGCATGTGCACATACACATTAGGTTCTAGATCGGCTCAATCACTTTCATATTGCATTTGCATATGAACGCCTGATATTGTATATGGATTGAAACTTGATGTGTTATCATATGGACATTGCATTTGTATGGATGATTGTGCACTCATGTAGAATTATGAATAGGAAAAATTGCATACATAATGGACTCATGGCACTCTCATGATTCGAATTAAGGAGGTCAACTGGATCAGTAGACTGCCTGATTTTGCACTAGATAAGAGACATATACACACGCTCTGCATGTGTTCATATGGCATTAGAAGTCTTTTAAGGACAATGGATGCTTGTGGATGATGGATGAGTAGATGGATGATTGGATGTTAAGATGCATTCTTCTTAACTTGAAGATTTCGGGGACGAAATCCTTTAAGGAGGGGAGAATGTAACACCCCGAAATTATTGAGAATATTAAAATTAACAAATTCAAGAAAACTTATTTTTTAGAAGAAGAATTAAGTGAAATGGTTGCGCTATTACGTTCGTCTCAAAATTTTGGTTAAGATAGACATTTGGTTTGCATAAAACAGATACCTTATGAAGAAGTTATTAAGCCTTGAAGTTTGTATGCATATGAGAAAAAAATATATATAGATATATACAAAAATTAAATAAATAAATATGCAAAAAAGTTCAAAACAACGAATCGGGAGGGGGAATAACCAAACCGGCCCATTTTTGAGGTTGACCCGAGCCCCGGTGGGTCGACTAGGGGTTGATTCATGGTGTTTGGCTATCAACCCGTGGGCCGATTCGCTCTAACTCAGATGTGATATCTGACTGGTTCTGATGGACTCCTTCCTGAGTCATTAGGGCTGATGTAGCTATTTTATCTTGTCTGAATGGCTTTGATTTGCTCTAGGTTAATCTGACGGTTCCTATTAAATCAAACTTCTATATAAGCAACCTAATACCTCAACCCTAAATCATATTAAAAATCAAACCAAGAGCCGTCATGCTGCCGTTGGACAACCTCGAGTAGCCGCCGTTCAACTTGAAGCAAATTAAAAGAGACAAACCAAATCAAATCAAAATTAAACTAAAACAACGGTTGTCTACATCAAAGGCGAGCATTTCAACTTCAGAATACAGATTCCAGAAATCAAGATTGTCTTTTGTAAGTGTAGTTATCTTTTAGATGTAAAAAATTTAAGACGTGATTTGATATAAAGTGAAAAATAGAATTATACCATGTTGTATAATATTGACGATGCTAATTCATGTTTGTTTCTTGTGATGATTTTCTCATGAATTGTCTTGGAATGTTTGTGGCTTATTGGACTTGGTGTTGGATCTATTAAAGATTGAGAATGAAACTTTCAATATCGTATGCAAGTTATATGTTTCATGTTAAGATCAACATATATAAGTTTATATGATTGATGCAAGTTGTATGTATTATGTTAGATCCAAGTCAAGATCTACATATATATATATTCATATGCCTTATTTTAGATCCATATGCCTATATATATGTTCATATGTTCATATGCAAGTTACAAGTTTTATGTTGGATCCATGTCAAGGTTCATATGATTAATGCAAGTTATATGTTTTATGATAGATCCAAGTCACGATCTAATTATACATATGTTCATATGCAAGTTACATGTTAGATCCAAAACTAGATCAATATTTATATGCATGTTTTTAAAGTGGACTTATGCAAGTTCACCTTGTTAGATCTAGTTCACACCTATATGTTAATGTTAAAATTTTACATGCCTTGGGATTGGACATGTCATGATTATGTCATATGCTAGTTTATAATTGAGGTTATGTTCACACATGCCTAGATCTACATATTAACATGTTTTAGGCTTATGATTATCTAAGTCTAAATTATATGCAAGTTCATGTGACATGTTAAATTATATGAATAAAGTTTTATGCATAATTTACGTTTTTGGTTGAATCTATATTATGCATGTTCCCTTCTTTACCTCTTGTTTATAAATTGGGCTAATATGCGGGTCCAATGACTTTATGTGATTAATAAGAACAAACAAACGGGGGTAACGTTGGGATAGTTATTAAATCAAAACATGTTAATAATGTAGGTGGGCCCAAAACCATGTAAATGGTTAAGGCCATTAATGGTATAATTTATACCATTAGTCTTGAACATAATTAAAATATGTGACATGAAACACTTGTAGAAAATTCATATATTTAAAATGTAAAAGATGAATATGCCTAACCTGAAGTTAGACTGAGTTGTAGTGTAAACCTGCCCGGAACTGACTGGCACATCCAGTAAACACAACAATACATGTCTAATGTGAGAGGTGAGTGCATCAAGCCCAGAAAGACCCGAGGTAAGACTGAGTTGTGGTGAAAAACTGCCCGGAAACGACCGGCACATCCAGTAACCACAACAATACGTGTCTAATGTGAGTAGTTGGTGTTTTAATTAATTAATTAAAGCTCATGAGCAATCAAGCTAGAAATGGTGAGGTTAAGTAATTAAGGGAACACTTAACCAAATTAACATGTTAACAAGACAAGATTGGTGGGGTTAAGTAATTGAGGAAACACTTAACCAACTTAACATGTTAACTAGATAAGATTGATAGGGGTTAAGTCAAACCAAGGACACTTGACAATTTAGCATGTTGACTAGAAAAACCCTAGTAACCGAGACCCGTTTCAGTAGTAACCCACATAGATGTATCAAGGTACCCTGAATTAGGCAGGGTGGGGCACGATTACTGGGCTGAATATAAGCGGTCAAAAAGGCGGAGGTTAGGTGCATCAGTGTAGGTTCCGACGGAGTAAGGGCGTGCACGGGTTTCAGGGTGGAAAAAGCAGGCACTGGGCGCCAGGCGTACACTTGTGCATCTTTGAATCGTGTTAGGGTTGCCATTATAGGACTTGATACACCCTATACTGGAACCGACACAAGTACTTAAAAATCACGTGGGGCCGCATGACACCAGGAATACATGAATGCGAGTAGGAGCCGATCAATACATGTATGGGATCACTTTATCATGAACATACATTGCTAGTTAAACAGCTCTTAGTGGGTGCAGAGAAGTAAAAGTGGGTGCAATAGCCAAATTTAGTTAAATCTTACTTTACCTAGTTTTAGGACTACCCTATCCTTGTGGTATCATTCTAAGTTCAGTTTATTCATGTCACAGTCTTTTACTTGTTTACATGCTATTAAATAACTGGGCTTACCAGACTTATGTCTGACCCATTTTCCTTTCACTTCTTCCATTCCCCCCCCCCCCCAGGTCCGTAGGGAGGAAACACTTCTGCTTAGTCCAGGTTAGCCAAAGCTTGAAGACCGTAGATGTAAGGCTTGGACTTTCCTTTTTGAGCTATGGCTATGGTCAAGCACTTATTGGGGATTTATGTCATTTTATTTTCAATATTGCTTCTTTATGTTTTCAAGACAGATGAAAAGTTGTAATAATTTGGAAGGCTGAAACACTTGTTGAATTGTTGTGTTGAACAAGTATTTATGAAATAATATTGATCTTTTTCCACGGCATAAATTTTCTGTCTTGTAATTTATTAGTATCTTGTACCTTAAAATGCTCCACCGAAGTTAAGGCATTCCCTTTGAGAGTGACCTTAATGGGGGTGGGGTGTTGCATAATTGGTGGAATGCTATTAAGGCCGCTACTCCAGAGGATCAAGTTACATGGGATCAGTTTAAGGCCCGATTCAGTGAAAAGTTTATCCCAGCTGCTCAAAAGTCAAAGTTGTTTAGGAAGTTCATAGAGCTTAAGCAGAATGGCAGGGCAGTCTCGGAGTACATTGCTGAGTTCGATACTTTATCAAAGTATGGGTTATCTCTTATCGACACTCCCGAGAAGAAGAATGAGAAGTTCATAACTGGCTTAGATCAGTACTTGGGAGAAAGGGTTATAAATCATATTGATGAGACTTTTGAATCAATTATTGGGAAAGCATTGAGGTCAGAGAGCCTTTATCCTAAGCCCAAGACTGAAGTCGTTGTTGTATCTGCAGTGGGGCCAAAGCCGCAAGCAAGCGGTGGAGGCAAGAATAATTATCAGAATAAGAGAAAGCAGAACCAAACTAAGGAGAGTCAGAAAAAGAGTAAGAAAGATGTTGAGTGCTTTAGCTATGGAAATAAAGGCCATTATCCTAAAGAATGTCGAGCAAAGCCTACGGACAGGAAGTGCTTCAACTGCGGCCAAGTGGGACATCACAAGGATAAATGTCCACAACCCCCTAAAGAAAAGCAGATTGTGAAAGCATATGCTATCAATGTTGTTCCTTCTTCGTCGAATGCCCCAACTGCGGAGGAGAAAGGATAGAATGTCGTCATTTATGGTATGCTTTTTGTTTATGATGTTCCTGTTCGGGTATTGTTTGATACTAGGGCATCCCATTCCTTTATATCTAGTGACCTGGTAGATAAGTTGGGATTGGAACCCGAGATAGTCGATAGACCTTTAGCAGTGACGGACCCGATTGGCGGTTCATCTAGCCTTAGTATGATTTGTCGTAATGTGGTCTTATCGAGTCATGGATGTATGTTTTCCTGTGATTGCTTTGTTTTGGGCTTTACTGGGTTTGGCATTATTTTGGGAGTCGATTGGCTCCAAAGGTACGGGGTGGTGGTAGATTTTGAAGGCTTTCTGGTGACAGTTAGAGCGGTTGATGGGCGATGGGTAGTGTTTGGTGTTCTACCTAGTGATGGGGTAATGGCTAGTTTCCTAAATTCCCTTGATATCCTGCATGATGAGTTGTCAGATGTGCCCGTGGCTGACCAATATCCGAACGTCTTCGAGGAAGTGACCGGACTTCCACCACACCGAGAGATTGAGTTTCGTATTGATGTAGTGAAAGATGCCAGACCTATAGTGATGCCACTTCATCGTATGACACCAAGGGAGCAACGAGAGCTCGGGATGCAAGTAAGCGATCTTTTGAAGAAGGGATTTATCAAAAGAAGTGTTTCTGAGTGGGGAGCACCAGTTGTGTTTGCTACCAAGGCAGAAGGTTCCCTTCGATTGTGTGTGGACTACCGCGATTTGAATAAGGTGACAAGGAAGAATAAGTATCCTCTACCATGGATAGATGATTTGTTTAATCAGTTGATTGGCGCGAGAGTGTTCTCCCAGTTGGATCTCACTACAAGTTTTCATTAGCTTAGGGTGGAAGCTGGGAGTATAGCTAAAACGGCCTTTCGGACGCCGTTTGGATTCTATGAGTGGTTAGCCATGCCATTCGGGTTGACCAATGCACTAGCATATTTTGTGGATTTTATGAATAGAGTATTCCGAGATCAGTTGAATAAGTTTGTTCTTCTGTTCGTAGACGATATCTTGGTTTATTCAAGGATAGAGGAAGAACACAAGGAACATTTGAGGATAGTGATGGAGGTGTTGAGAAAACACCAATTGAAAGAAAAGTTTTCTAATTGTCACTTCTAGAGAAGGGAAGTGAGATTCTTGGGCTATGTTATTTCGGAGAATGGTATTGCGATGGACCCTACGAAGGTGGCTACGGTACAAGATTGGTCTACGCCCAAGAATGCAATAGACATAAGAAGTTTCTTGGGGTTAGTTGGATATCATCGTAAGTTTATCCAAGACTTCTCCAAGATAGCGGCACCGTTGACTTAGTTGACCAAGAAGAATCAAGCTTTCATCTGGGATGAAAAGTGCGAGAATGCATTTAAGAGTCTAAAGGAAAAGTTGACATGTGCAACAGTATTAGTCATTCCTAAGGGGAATGAAGAGATGACAATATATACAGATGCATGTGGTACCGGATTGGGTGTTGTATTGATGCAAGAAGGTAGGGTTGTAGCTTATGAAAGTCGGCAACTGAAACGCATGAGAAAATATATCCTACCCAAGATTTGGAATTGGCAGCGATTGTATTGACATTGAAGATGTGGAGTCATTATCTCGTGGGAGAAAGATTCAAGTTGTTTGCTGATCATAAGTCATTAAAGTATCTTTTCTCTCAAAAGGATCTAAATCTCCAACAGTAAAGATGGTTAGAATTTTTGGCTTCCTATGATTTCGATATCGCATATACACTAGGAAAGGGCAATGTAGTAGCTGATGCATTGAGTAGAAGACATGCCAATTTAGGGGCTATGTTTCTTAAGTGGAAGCAACTGGAGTACATCGCCGGGTATGATTTCAGACCAAAGTGCGAATTGGATCCATAAATGTTAGCAAGTTTGACAATTAGACCCACTTTGATTGAGCGGATTGGTTCCAATCAGAGGGATGATCCTAACTTGTTGAAAATCATCTCCAAGTTAGAGATGGGTATTGATAAAGAGATGAGCGGGTATGGGCTTGATCGAGATGGGTGGCTTAGAAAGAAAGGAAGACTGGTTGTACCCAATGTAGATGGATTGAGAGATGAAGTGCTCAGAGAATGTCATCACTCAAAACTAACTGTACACCCCGGTGGTAACAAAATGTATCGAGACATGAAGCAGACCTACTACTGGGAAGGAATGAAAAGAGACGTTGGGAAGTTTATATCCAAGTGCATAAATTTCTAGCTAGTTAAAGCTGAGCAAAAGAAACCTAGTGGTTTGTTGCAACCATTAGAAATTCTCGAATGGAAATGGGTACAAGTCTCAATGGATTTCATTGATGGGTTACCAAGGACTAGATCGGGCCATGATAGCATTTGGTGGATTGTGGATCGACTAACCAAGATTGCAAGGTTTATACTTATCAAGTCGAATAGAACGGCAACTAAGTTAGTTGAACTATATATGAAGTGGGTAGTTAGATCTCATGGAGTACCTAAAAGCATTGTGAGTGACCGAGACCCATTGTTTACTAGTGGGTTTTGGAAGAGCTTACAAGAGGCTCTAGGGTCAGAATTATATCTCAGTACCGCGTATCATCCTCAAACTGATGGTCAAACAGAGAGGGTAAATCATATATTAGAAGATCTCTTGAGAGCTTGTATATTGGATTTTGGTGGACCATGGGATGACCATTTGCATCTAGTAGAGTTTGCATATAATAATAGTTATCAATCTAGTATTGGTATGGCTCCATTTGAAGCTTTGTACGGAAGACCAAGCAACTCACCGTCATGTTGGTTAGAAATTAGCGAGAAGTTTGTGCTTGGACTAGATGTGATAAGAGAAACTTCAGACAAGATTAAGATCATTCAACAGCAAATGAAGGCTGCCCAAGATAGGCAGAAGAGTTATGCTGATAAGAGGCGAAAGAATTTGAAATTCTCCGTTGGCGACCTAGTTTTTGTAAAGATCTCTCCATTAAAGAATGTTATTCCATTTGGAAGGAGAGGAAAGCTGGCACCAAGATTTGTTAGTCCATTCCCAATCCTTGATCAAGTTGGGAATAAAGTTAAATTACCAGAGAAGATGGCAGGAGTTCATAGCGTATTTCATGTTTCCCAGTTAAGGAAATTCGTGCATGACCCCGATATGACTACTTCACCTGATCAGTTGGATGATATCGAAGTAGAACCTGAGGCGGTTGGGAACCGCAAGTCGATGCGTATTGTCGAGCATGATACGAAGCAAGATCAAAGGAAAGCGGTGAATCTAGTCAAAGTTCAGTGGGGCGAGAATGAGAATGACTGTACTTGGGAGATAAAGGAGAGCATTAGGAAGACGTATCCAGAACTCTCTGCCTTGTAAGATCTTAATTGCAATTTAGTTTTCCGCATGCTAGGATAGACTTGTTGTTGTTTTGTATGTTTGATTGTTGTGAATGGTTGGTAGGCATGCAGGATCCTTTTACTTGTTTCTTAGTTAAGGAATTTCGGGGGCGAAATTTCTTAAGGGGGGGAAGAATGTAACGACCCGCATTCTACGCATCAAGGGATCGTAGAATATTTATTTCTTTCTCATGCGAAGTCGTGTAGCCATTTAACTTTGAGAGATGACTAATTGGGTCATTTCCCATGTTCATGATTTTTGCCGATTTTTAAATGACCGTTTTGCCCCTAGCTGATCTTGTTTCCACCATAACTTTTGATTGGTAAGGAGTTTTAACCTGAAACCACTTCCATTAGATTTAGATGATGGTTTACCTTTCCGTATAGTGGTCACATTAGCCAAACGGACTCACTGTTTGGGAGATATGGCTGAAATAAGGTTTAGAAGGTGAAAACTAGCTTAATCGGGCCTAATTCGGGTGATTAGCAAGACGGCCCATAACCCATTTTGGGATTAGGATTATGAGGAGGCTGAGAACAGTAGGAAAACGATTTTTATTTCATTTTTCAACCGCCTAAAACATTTCTCTAACCCTAGTCATGGCCTCCACCTTCTAATATGCATCATTTTTCACTAATTACGGCTAATTTAGGGTGATTAGTGGTAATTAGCGAAATTATACGTAATTAAATTCTGGAAATATTTGTAAAATTCTAAAATATTATTTTGGGGCTCTATTAGAAATTTGGGTTAATTTGGATAAGTTTTGCTAATTGTATGCTTAAACATGATTAAGGGGGATTAAGGGGAAAATATGGGTTTTGGGTTTGTTTGATCCATTTTAACTTATCAAATTGTTGTTTTTGTGTTTGTGGTTGGTTTCACATGTCGCTATGACTATTTGGAATGTTTTATGATTGCTTAGAACAATTAGAATGGTTGAAAATGCCGTCGTATGGCGTGAAGCAGTCGCTGGAAAAGTTGCAGGAAAACTGTGCAGGAACCGGATCGGATCATTGGAGGACGAACCGACCCGCTCATGGAGCATTCCACGACCCGCTCACATCTGGAGTTCTCCGACCCGACCTCCTCGTGAAGAGTAGCTACGAACCGAACTGCCCTAGCTCTAGCACTACGAACCAGAAGCTCCGAACCCACCCGAGCTCACGATCCAAACCGATGCATTACCCCCGAACTAAACCGATGCCTCCACGAAGTGCCACGACCTAGGAGATTGACCACGAGCGAGGGAAGACCGAACAGAACAGGAGATGGGGTCGCAAGCCGAATCGATCTGGTGCTAAGAAGAGGAATCACGAACTAGTGAGCAACGTGATGAACGAACCGAACCACTTAAGGAAGAATGAACGGAAGCAAAGTGAAGTGAAGAACCGAACCGATCCGTAGGAGACCAAAACCCGAGATGAAAAGGTAGTCCAAATGGGGAGTAGAACTTAGGATCAAAATGGGAACCAACGAGTTAATTTCATGATTGGACTTTGCTGCGGGACGTGTGCAAAGGAGTTATCGACGTCCATAGCTTTGATTCACCACCAAGATGGATGTTAGGCTACGTATCAGTGCAGTGGGGTAGTTACTACTCCATGGGGCAGAGTGATCATAGCATGTCTATGAGCCAGTGCAGTGGAGTCTTCATGACTTCATGGGGCAGAGTGGACATAACAAGGACTAATGGCTATGGATCAGTGCAGTGGCGTCGCCATGACTCCATGGGGCAGAGTGATCATAGCAAGGATTTGGGTGATCAGAGCGGTAGATATCGTATGCTTTACGCACTGAGTTAGAGATGTGAGGATGGTTTCTATGCTTGATTGTTTGACATCACTATGACATGCACACCCCTTCCCCATATCTTTACACCATATGTTAGTGTCACCTCAGAGTATTATACATCTTGTTGTGCTAACTCTTTGGTTGCAGGTCCAGGTTCAGGTATGGTTTAGTATACCTATTATTATTCTGTTTTGCTGCTTATCGCTCATACTAGACTTTTTTCTGACCCAGAGTTTTACGTCTCTTCTTATTACTCTGGTTGCTCTTAAATAGGCAGACTAGAGACAGGTTAGGTGGTATGCACGAGTAGCTGTACCGGAGACGAGCAGGAGGCTTCCATGTATGATATATATTCTCCCTGTGTCACTGCTGGTAACTACTTTGGGCATTAGTAGTGTGCCTTTCTTATTTTGCTTTAGAGACAGTTCTCCAAAGTTGTTATAATGATGATGTGGAGCATAAGCTGTATTTTGAATTTCCGCTGCTATGATGATTATAGTTTAGTTCTCAGCTTATGCACTGTCTCGCCTGTCTTATGTCAAGTATGCTATTATTATATTTTATTCCATGCGCTGTGAGACATTCTATAGGTTCCTTGTTAGTTCAAATTCCCTTCTTTCCTTTCTTTGACGACCGTCCCGTGCTGGTCAGGCATAGGCACAGCGCATTTTCATTGTAAATGTCGGCTGGTGCGGGGCGGGTCGTCACAGCCAGCTCCGAACATTTCTTGTTTCACATAAATCCGGCTTAAAACAAATTCTGTTTATTCGTTTAAAGTTCGAATCGGCAAATTGCGAACTGCCGCGCCATTTCGAGCTCGATCATAATTATAATATAATTATACATTCAACTGTCGTTTATATAATATATTCGTTAACATAATTCAACTCTAAACTGAATTATATATTATTAATGATCCAATTCACACAATATTGTGAACTCCACTAGTTCCGACTATTTCGAAAACTAAATATATTATTCTATTATTTATATTAACTAAAAAGTCAATAATATTTAATTTTGGTCATTTTAAATTACCAAACCATCATTTAAATAATTAAGTAAATTATTTATTTTTCGTTAAAAATAAGGGTCGTTACATTCTTCCCCCCTTAAAATAATTTTGTCCTCGAAATTGCTATGGTAGAAAACAAACCCTATTAACTGGGAAAAAATTTATTTGTTTGTTAATTATCTTCGGTTTCGACTGAACTAATTGATTTCAATTAAAATATTAATTCATTCCGAATAATCAAAGTTTTCAAAAATTCAGAAAATTTTCTAACACTCTAAATTTCCGAAAAAATTCGCCAGCATCTCCTTTATACGGCTCAATCGGTACAACTACAACTCGCCTATCTAGGCCTTCTCTAATCCAAAATAAAATCAAACAACCAAGCGGCTTGCCAAATAGGCTCATAAATCACCAAACTCATATCAAAATAAACTTGTACCTTTTTGTCGGGCATATCATTATATCCGTTTCATCTGCTACCAATTCAGCATATACCAATATCATCCCAATCAAATTCCAATTTGTTCTTATCCTTAAACCCAAATCATTTGCTTATACAAGCCAAATTTCATTTCAAACTCAAGTTTCATTCTTGATTCCAAACTCATAATCCACTAATCTGGTTCCATTTCAAATTCCTATCTCACAAATCCAATTTTTCTCGATACCATTCTAATCCAATTCAATTACCACTGAACTGCCTTTATTTCAATTTCAAATTTGTTTTCATAAATTTCTATTTAATTTGTTTTTATTTCAAACAATCTTTACCTGGGAGTTTCAAATAGCTTAGCGTTTCCAAAAATCAAATATCCTTTTCTGGAATTTCAAAACAGCTTGTTTTCTCAAAACAATTCAAAAACAAAATTTTTGGTAGTAATCCGTCACTTAGAAACTCGAAAATGAACACCGATGATGTCTGGATCATCATCGGAATTATTTCCCAGCGACTAAAGTGAGTTCAAAACTATATCACTTTCAAAACCATTTCTAACCATTTCCATTTTGAAATACATTTCAAAATATTATTCACAATGCTAGTAAACAATTTAAAATCTCCCACGATTTTAAAATTCTCATATATTAATTCCAAATCCATCTACAAATACCTTTCCAAATTTCTAGGGTTTTAATTACAATTCTGATTTAAATTCAGATTTAATTCATTTCGTAACACTTATACGAATTTTGATTGGTTATCTGATTATAATCTTAACCAAAACATCCAATATTATAATATTTCCAATATATATTTTCCTTATATCAAAATACATTTGGGTAAAATTATTTCATTTCCCTCTTTTCCAAACATACTATGTCGGTTCATCGTATTCGAGTGTTTAGAAACTCCTACCAATACAGTGGATCAATCTGATTGACCAGAGCTCATAAACAACACAACCAATAAATCTCCACAATATAAAACAATTTTTACAAAATCTACAAATACGTTCTCTCATATATATACACCCAAACTCAATCTATGGTATTACTAACCCTATCTCTATCGAGTTATGCCAAAAAGCCAAGATAATTACTTAACCTTCAGCTCTGATACCACTGTAACGACCTGGGGAATTTGTGCCCTTGGTAATCGACATAAACTCAATGTCAACTATTCAAGCATCGAAAATACCGGATAATTAATGAAAGAAGTTAGCAAGCGAGAATAGATAAGATAGAAAACTAAAATAGAAGAAGAAGAAGATCACTACAACATAATCAGAGTAACACGAATCTCACAACGAAACGAATAAAATATAACATAACTTTGAAATAAAACCAGTATATGTATACAATAACATTTATCAGAGTACAACACTTACAACATAGCGGAAATAAAAAATTGCCATAACATCCTGAAGCCTCCTGCTCCAAGCTCTCAGTATATCTGTAAAATCTCGACTACTTGACTTCCCATACAAAATTGGGCACCCAAGAGTTTAGGGAAAACAAAACAAAATAAACTCTGGGTCAGTCATATGACTAGTGTGAGTAAACTCCAATATCAGACACACATCCATTTAATAGTTCGTTCTGGGTCTAAACGAAACCGGAGGCACCTTATTCCTTGTCCCATATGTCCGATATAGGAGAGAGGTCCTCGCATATCCGGTCGATCTCCAAGTACGTCTAGACGATCACGACTTATTACCATGTCTCGGGTGTACAACCAAATCAAGACATTAGTAATCATCCAAACGATGTAAAGAACTCCAGTCTTTAACCACCATCTTCATCGTCGACTTATCGTCGTATTAATTATTCATAATGGGATAAACCCGGTCTTTCCGAATAATTCGTATATTTTATAGTCAACAATCAACTGCTTTAAAAACACAACATACACCTCATTCCAATCCAGAATATTCTTTTATTCAAATATTCACATCATTAGGGAAAGGTTATCATTAAATTTATCAAAGATAAATTATTTTAAATTTATTCTTTAATTTTCCTTTGGATATCAATTCAAACCAAATTAAGGTTTATCCAAACTAGTCGGGATTATTGAAACTTACCGAAGTAATCATTTATTATATTTTCCAATCCCAACCTATTCATCCCATGGAGCAAAACTAGTAATACTCCATATCTAACAACACGGTGTTCTCGGTAAATTTAATTACCATTTCATGTTCAAATCTAATTAAAGATTTAATTATCGCCTGGAGTAAAACTGGTGGTACTCCATTCTCGATCATTTCCCAAATTTGATAATTTAAATAATCACATTTACATTTCAATCTAATTAAAGATTCATTAAAACTCCACTTAGTTTTAATCTCTTAAATCATTACTCAATGATTATTTAACTTTGGGAAATCAAACATGCTGCATCGACAATCTACATCGTACCATTGATTTCTAACGATATATATCCTCTAAGCTCATACGTCTTAGAGAAGAGTGTTAAGTAAGAGAATAAATTCTTCGCCACCAAATAGATATATATTTAGCAGAGATCAACAATATAGTTCGAAATACAATGTTAGACATGTAATCCTATCTTTAACTAGGTTAAAGAACCAATGCCAATTAAAACACAGTTCACGGTAAACCCAAAATCACATTCCATTAACCATGGAATCTTCACGGAAAATAGATCAATATATATAATAGATATCAATTTCTGTATCCGACTAATAATATAAATGGAATAACAGTAAAGCCTTTTAAATTCCATATATATTAATAGTCTTCCTCCACAGAAGCTCACTTCGATTATTACCAAATCGAATTCCATTCAATTCCAATTTAATATATTAAATTGGAAAACTTTACTTTGGAAAATTCCTTTAACCTTAATTAAAGATTTATAATTTCCAAATCACATTTCACTGTTAATCGGGTAAAAGAACGAATGTCGTTAAAAACACAGTTCACAATAAACCCAATTCAATTTCCATTTTTTAACAATTACTAAATATAATTGGAAACTCTAATAATCTTAATTAAAAGATTTATTCTTTTCACACAGGGTTTAAGAACATTGTTATTTAAGCCACCACTCATGACAAACCCAAAATCTAAATCAATATTATATGTAAGGCTCTAAACAGGAATTATATCGGCTTATATTCAATATCAAATTCTAAAACCAACATGTATCATATGGGGAATAACGATATATATCTATCTTCCAAATTCCTCCACAATATCTGTATTGTCACGGAATCCAATATCGAAATATCCCGAAGATGATTTCTATTCAAATCCATTCCAATTCATACATTGAAAAATTCTTGTTAGATTAAAACCATTTATAAATCCAATTTACTTATTTCAAACCATTCGATTATTTTTCTAGTTAATAACTTGTTCATTTAGATAAATATATATTTTTATCTTTTCAAAACTGGAATTTTTCATCCAAACTCTTTCCAAATCATTTATTTTGATTTTCCACAAATTATTATTATTTTTAATAATTTTATTAAGGCCCTTTAAGTCGATTTCCATAAACGGTCATCGAACTGCATTTACAGCGACCTTTTCAAAATTTGATTTGGACATAATACCAAATCCAACTGTTAGATTTCAAATCTCTTATATTCGTTGGAAAACTCTTTTCGATACGAACCCAATGGTTCTGCTTTTAGGAGAATCCGACAGTCGGATCTCCGGTAATATCAACTCGAAGTTAATTGTCGAAATTCGCGAATGGTCGTGGCGTGTTCAATTCAAGCAATTAATATATATATATATATTTCATTCAAAAGGTATTTTATAAATTCGTTTTAAAAACGATTTCCACTTTCATTTCAATTTTAAATCAAAATTGAATACTCCTTATCATTATAATATTTAAATGATAATATTTAAAATATCACATTTTCAAATAATTTCCTATTCGGTATTTATTATAAAAATGAATAAAATCGATATAAATATCGTTCGTGTTAAAATGGCGCAAATCTAATCAACACGGCTTCACATATTTCAATATTTTCGTGTCCATCCAAAATCGGATATCAAAATCATATTTTAATCCTTTACAGAATATTATTTTAAAATATTCGTTATTTTAAAATATTCATCATTCTAAAATATTCGTTCCTTCTGAATTGGAATCAGACCCAATCAATTACCATATAATTTATTTATATGGAATTCATATAACACGTATACACAACAATCATGATACACAATCAACCATCGTCTAGAGTGCATTACACAATTGCATAAGCATTAAATATAAATAATTAATTCTTACAACAGTTTGTCAACCCATTGATTGACATACTACAAAACAATTAGGATTATTGTAAGTCAAATATCATCCCAATACCCGTGTGGGGTTTCAACCAACAAATACTGAATATTATTTGTGCAGTTGGGAGATGTGTAAAATTTATCGTCCCAATTAATGTCAGTTAAATGGGTGTACATAAACAAATCATCCAATTTGTAAATGAATATTTATTTTCATTTTAGGTGAATTTTATGTCGTCCATATATACGTAAAAATTTTATTTTTAACAGCAAAATATTTATTTCAACACATGAATATTTTTTAATAGTTCATACATTCAATAAAAATGATATTTTTATTGTTCAAACATTTTATTCAACACATGAATATTTTTTAATAGTTCATACATTCAATAAAAATGATATTTTTATTATTCAAACATTTTATTCAGCACGAATATTTTATACAGTTCATATAGACATTAAAATTATACTTTTAATGAACAATATATATTTTAGAAAATTTCGGCATTATAACGGCGTGATATTAGAACCGGAGTAATGTCTAACTTTACCCCTTTCCTGATACTGGATCGCGCCATACATATCAGTCACAATCAATTCAAACAATTCCACAATCAATTCACAATCAATTTTACAATCACAATCCAAATTTCCACAATACAATTGAAACAAAGAACTATGATTTGTACAATAAATAGTGTCGGGGGCTACTAAGCCCCTTCTGCAACCTAGTATATATTTAACTGTAAAATAAATTGAGTGAGAAGGTGTTCTCACATTGGGATCCACTCCGCCATTCTTTTATTTCTAAATTTCAGTTCTAATTCTGTTCGCGTTCACATTTGCCTGAAATTCTAACGTGCTCCATTCTCATTCTGGTCAGTTCAATGTTGTAGAATTCTCCGCCACGATCGCAAAGCAACTGAAATCGTTCAGTTTGGACCTTATATGAAGAAGATAGGAAATTTTAAACACCGAAATAATTAAAAATGTAATTAACTAAATTAATAACATTTAATAATCATTACCCTCTTTGTTAATTTTCATCGTCCTCTTTCAAACCTTTCAGACCGATACTAGAACCCATATTGCGCCCCGTAGGGCTCCAATTTGAGCACCAATCAAGCCGTCGAACTTTTATCAGAACTCGCGATGACAACTGGCGTTGCACCACCTCCCCGCGCCTCCATCCTTGCCCAGCTCGAAGGCCCCACCTGACTGCAATTCAAGGCAAAACGGTGGTGGTTATGGCTCGAAATTCGAGCCAATAACTCCGTGAATCATGATCATACCCGTACCACTAAGAAGCCCTCTCTTTGCTCTTCAATTCTTGTTTTGATTTCATCGTTGAATTAGGCTAGGATTGGAAGTTTTAGGGGAATTAAATTTGGAAAAATTTTGTTGTTCCTTTTTTAATGTGGCGGCTACTGGTAGAAGAGACTCCGTGGGGGCTATTTATATAATTTTTTTATTTTACTATATTCTTTTAATTCCAGAATACATGTTTATTCACTCGAACTCCAAATCAAACCCAACGACTGCCGCCCCTAGCGTAATATCCCAACCCCGGACACAACAGAATATGTTTCATAAGCCAGTTCGACTGTTTTAATCAGTTTTTCTTTAAATTAAAATATAAATCAATGTATATTGAATTTCAAACTTACATTTTAATTTACTGGAGCCACATACTGACTCCAAAAATCCTAGAAAAATATATCTAGCTATGTTTTGACGATACAGTCCTAGTAAAACTAATTTCGTCGAATTCGGAGGCCGTTTGGAAAATGTCCAATTTCCAGCCGATTAAATTCAAATTGAAAGTACCAAACGCGTTTAAATTCACCACGCTCACATATTAATTCCAAAAATTATGAAAATTGGAATCTAGCAATAATTTGACATTCCGGATCTAACAAAAGTGGTTTCTTCCAAGACGGAGATCGTTTGCAAAATGGCTATTTTAAGGGTTGTATGTTATATAAAATATATATAAATTCCATAGCGACTATTTTAAATTTTAAACTGGGCATAACTTTCAATTTACATTATGAAATCTCAGTTTTTCACATTCATTAGAAAGATATAATTAAACAGATTCAAATGTTTCTAATTTTTCTAAAATCCGATTTATTTTAAATTCTATACATTCAATTGAATTTAGAAATCGAATTTTTGAATAACCTCGCCATTTCAGGCTTGTTTTATAATTAAAATAAATTTATACATTGTAACTACATTTAAAATAAATGTTTAGTTGTTATTATTTAAAATAAATCATTTTAAATATTCAAAATCCAATAAAATAACTAAAATAAAATTTTAAATTGGTTCTGAAAATCTGGGTTGTTACAGTAACCAAATTCCCATTATTTTTCAACTTAATCTTTAATTTATTAATTAATCATTTCATATTAAAATTTGGGTTGTTACAGGGTTTTGGGTCTTCTATGAGCCCAAGGCGGTGTCAACTATATCAATAATTCAAAAATGAGGAATTCTTGGCTTCTATTACATAGACAACCGAAGGGTGATCCGAGTCTTCAAAAGAAGAGAACTTATGGAATTTTTATTACATAAATATCCAAATGTGGGTTTTGTTCTATTATTCTTATTAAGAGAAACGTAAAAAAATGAATCAACACACACAAAGACATGCTCAAGTAAATGAAATGGGAGGAAAGGTAAAGCTATAGCCAGGTTCTAGTTATATAGTTTACAAAATTATACACAAGAATACTATTTTACATGCGAAAACGCTAAAAATCATAAATTCTGAAGTTTCTCCATTTAATTGTGCTACACTACAAAATCTTAAAGGTTGCTAGAGAATTTTGACGAAAATCTATAAGCGTTTTGTCTTTATCTATGATAGTGTCGGTCTCATTAGTTGAATCAATCGGCGTCTTAAAAGCATGATTAAAGGCTTTATTCATTTGCATAAGGATTTTTCTACACTTTTATATTCAACATTGCAATTTTTAAGACAATATGCTTACTTCTTTATAAGCTTAATTGGTTAACATATTCACATATACGACGGTCAATGTCGTCTTCCCCTTGGTTTTTGTAATGCTAAGAAACCTCATGCTTCACTCTTTTTACCTAATCATTCATAAGTTCTTCATCCAAGGATTTCGAAGGGTTTGATGAGTTAGGAAACCTTTCGGTAGATTCTTTCTTAAGCCTCATAACTCTGGTTGGACCGGGTGAAATATCGGAAGAAGGAATGGGACACCATCATTTAAAATAAACTCCAGTGACTTGCAAGAAGCTTGACAATCCTCTAACTAAAATATTAAATTATGAACTTGCTTTCAAAGCATGTTCGTATCATTATCAAAATCTGCATTAGGATTTTCTTTTATTACATGCTTTTTGTTGATAAAATTCTTTTTGTGCTGTAGCAACTTGCTATTTGTCTCCCCCATTTGCTTTTTGAGACTTTGCACGAGGATCCCTTGTTCCTAAAACTTTTTGACCCAGCCTAATGCGAGGAGATTATCCTTAAACTTTAAGGGAGTGGAATCATCGGAATATTTCGAACATTTTTATTCCGCAACCATTTTATCTTTGACCTTTATAATGCGAGAGGTAAGGTACGTTAGGGAATGCAGAATGGATCGTTAAAGAAAAACTAACACTATAGGGGGGTGAATATTGTTTTTAAGGAATTTAGGAAAATTCAAAACTAATATGATCTACTATATGAATCACACACCACAGAGATGATCACAGACACAGAATCAAACACAAACACAAAAATAAACAGAAATAAAATGCAGAAAAAGAAAGAACAACCGGATTTTATACTGGTTCAGATTACTCCTACATCTGGTCCCATGCAACACTGGATTGCATAGAGTTTTATTACTATATCAATATCCAAGTACAACACCCTTGATTTCATGGGCACAAGGTTACCACCGATTCCAAACACACTTGATCAAGTATATTCCCCTTGATTTCCCCGGCTACGAGGTTACACCGTTTCCTTCCTTGATTTCACGCTACAAGGAACACACTATAACAACCCGAAAATCTGGGCCAGTTTAAAATTTTTATTTTGGTAATTTTAGCGAATTTTGAACATTTAAAATAGGTTATTTTAAATAATATCGATGAGAAATTTATTTTGAATAGAATTCGAACGTATATATTATATACGTCGTCGTTAGAATATAATAATTATATATAAATAGAATTGAAAATGGCGCGGTAGTTCGATAATTCGATTTCAAACTTCAATTGAATGTACCGGGTGCAAAACAATCCGAATTTTAATGAAACCAAAAACATTAGGATCTAATTGTGAATATCTTTCCAACGAATCTGAAAAATTGAAATTTCATAGCGGGAATCAAAAGATATGTCCAGTTGAAAATTTTGAATAGTCGCTATGGAATTTAAGCCCTTAAAAATGGGAATTTTGCAAACGACCTCGGATTTCGATGAAACCACTTTTGTTGGGTCCGCGATGTCAAATTACTGCTAGGTTTTAAATTTCATAATTTTTCGAATCAATATGTGAGCGTGGCAAAGGAAAATGCGTTTAACCAGTTTCAGTTGATTTTAATCGACTGGAAAATGGCAATTTTTCCAACGGTCTCTGAATTCGACGAAATTAGTTTTGTTAGGACCGTATCGTCAATACGAAGCTAGAAAATATTTTTCTGGAATTTTTCGAGTTAGTATGTGACCCCGGTAAATTGAAACGCGCGTTCAAATTCAATATATAGTTATATGTTGATTTTGACAGAAACTGACCGAGACAATCGAATCATCTTACGATACATATCCCATTGTGTTCGGAATAGGGGTAAAACGCTACAGACGACAGGCGGTGGGCCTCGTTTAGAGGTCGTATGAAAAAGTCAACTTTTTGGAAAATAAATAAATAAATAAAACCCTCTCCCTTACTTACTCTCTCTGCCCCCCCCCCCCCCCCCCCCCGTTCGAAATTGAATCCGATAAAAAAAAAGAAGGGGGGGGGACGCGACCGATCACCGCCGCCTCTCGATCGATTGCCGCCGCCGCCCAAGGCGGGGCCAACGCGCCGCCTCCCCCTTCTCCTTCTTCGTCCTCTCCTTCTTCTTCTTCCTCTGAAAAAAAAAACCGCGCCCCCTCCTCCTGCTGCTGCCTCTGCTGCTTCTTCTTCCACCTCCTCCCTGACCTACGCGCCAACAGAACCCCCCCTGACGCCGCATCCGCCTCTCTCCTCCCCCATTCTCCCTTCAAACGGTGAGTTCCTTTACTGATTTCCATATAATTTATTTTCAGTTTTATATACATTATATCGTGTTTAAAAATCTGATTTTTTTTCAAGTATAGAGTAGCTATTTTTTTTTTTATGTGAAGATCTGAAATAAAAATTAGAATTTTAATTTATATAAATTTGATTTTATCATGAAAGTGAACGAATAAAGGATTCGATTTTTACGATAATAGAAATATAATTTTGATTAAGGTAGAATAATAAAAATATAATTTTTATAGTAGAAGATTAAAGATATAATTTTTACT
The DNA here is from genome assembly GCA_030737875.1 of Allium sativum. Lineage (NCBI taxonomy): Eukaryota > Viridiplantae > Streptophyta > Magnoliopsida > Asparagales > Amaryllidaceae > Allium > Allium sativum. The sequence goes on along the minus strand of CM060916.1, from coordinate 153,925,215 downwards.
ATAGTAGAGTATTAAAAATATAATTTTTATTATATGTAAGAGTTCAAAATATAATTTTTATTATATGTAAGAGTTCAAAATATAATTTTTATATTACGGGAAGGTTCAAAATATAATTTTTATATTATAGAAAGAATAAAAATCCGAAATCTTTATATTTGAAATGGCGAAATCTTTATATTTGAAAAGGCGAAATCTTTATATTTGAAAAGGCGAAATCTTTATATAGAGAATAGCGTGATAAAAAAATATAATCTTTATTATATGAACATCGATTTAAAAATAGAATTTTTATCTATATTGTAGCGATGTAAAAATAGAATTTTTATCTATATAGTAGCGATGTAAAAATAGAATTTTTATCTATATAGTAGCGATGTAAAAATAGAATTTTTATCTATATAGTAGCGATGTAAAAATAGAATTTTTATCTATATCGTAGCGAGGTAAAAATAGAATTTTATCCATATGGAGTAATTATAAAAATATGATTTTTTTTATATATATAGCAACAATATAAAAATGTGATTTTTATATATGTAGCGGCTTCGGACGACGAAATAGACAAAAGGCGAGAACGGCGAAGACTTCTACTTTTGAAGTGTCGTGAAGTTGGGATAGCTTTGGTGAGAACTTCTCACTCTAAATTTCTTTTTCTAGTTATATATATATACTAGGATGCAGACGGTGCTTAGCAGCACCCGACACCCGTCATCCACAGACCATGGATGGCTTGTTTGTTTGGTTGATGTGTTGTGAAAATTTGTTTGTGATGTTGATGTGAAATCGATAATAAAATGTAGATGTGTTGAAATAAATATTTTATCGTTAAAAATATAATTTTTAACGTGAATGTGAATAAATGAATATTTATAAACAAATCAGCCGATTTGTTTATATACACTGATTTGACTGATATTGATTGGGTCGATAAATTTTACACATCGCCCAACTGCACAAATAAAAATCTGTGTTTGTTGATTTGAAACCCCACACGGGTGTTGGGATGAAATTTGGCGTACACTAATCCCAATTATTTTATTGTATGTCGATCGATTGGTCGACAGGCTGTGTAAGCGTTAAATATTTATATTTGATGCTTATGCAGTTGTGTGGTGCACCTTGGATGATGGTTGATTGTTTATCATAGCTATTATATACATGTGTTGTATGGAATCCATATAATTAACACTATATGGTGATTGATTGGGCCTCATTCCAATCGGGAAAATAATGAATATTATAAAAGAAAATTCATGTGTTGAAACTATTTATGTGTTGAGTAAAATATTTTAATAATAAAATTTACACATAATCATATTTAAAATTAGAACTACTTCACGGTGGAGTCCGATTTAAAAATCAAACGATAGATACCATAATTTTATAAAATATTTTACATAACAAAAATAGTGATGTGTTGACAGTACTCATGTGTTGAGATTAGTCGTGTGTTGAAAGAAATATAGATTCATGTGTTGAATAAAATATATATTCATTTGTTAAATAGAATACCGAATTTATTGAAATATATAAAGCCGTTTTGATTAGAGTTGCGCCATTTTGACGTGAACGATATTTATATCGATTATATTCATTTTTATAATGAATATAGGAAAAGAAGTGATTTCAAAATATAACGTTTTGAAAATAATATCATTTATATAGTAATGATATGAAATATTCAATTTTGATGTGAAATTGAATGTAAAAACGATTTATAAAATACATTTTAAAAAGGAAATCGACGAAATATATACAATATATATATATATATATATATATATATATATATTATATATATAATGGCCTGAATAGAACGCGCCGCGGCAGTTCGTGAATTTCGACCATTGACTTCGAATTGACGTTGCGGGAGATCCGACCGTCGGATTCTCCTAAAACCGGAACCGTTGGGTTCGTATCGAAAAGAGCTTTCCAATGAATATTAGAAATTTGAAATCTAACGGTTGGATTTTGAATTATGTCCAAATCAAATTTAGAAAAGGTCGCTGTAAGTGCAGTTCGATGGCCGTTGATGGAAATCTACTGTACGGGCCTTGATAAAATTATTAAAAATATCTATAATTTGTGTAAAATCATAAGAAATGATTTGGGAAAAATTGGGCTGAATAATTCCACATTTGAAAAGATAAAAATAGATTTTTATTGAAATGAACTAGTTTTGAACTAGAATTAAAATCAATTTATTTTTGAAATAAATAAATTGAATTTGAAAGTGATTTTAAAAGTAATCAGTATTCCCAATACGTGAATTGGACTGGAGTTGAATCGAAATTATCTTCGGAATATTTCGATGTTGGATTTCGTGACTATACAAATATTGTTATGGGAATTTGAAAGATATATTTTATATCGTTATTTCCAATACGATATTTGTTGGTTTTAGGATTTGATATTGAATATAAGCCGGTGTATTTTCTATTCAGAGCCTTGTATTTAATATCAAATTTGGTTTGGGTTTATCGTGAATCGTGTTTTATATGACATTGGTTCTTTAACCCAGTTAAAGACAGGATGTTGATTTTTGAGAAGATTAAAACTAAGTAAAATTTCAGTGAATCTTTAATTAGATTGAAATGTGAATTGATAATTTAAATTATCAAATCTGAAAGGTGATCGAGAATGGAGTACCACCAGTTTTGCTCCAAAGCGATAGTTAAATCTTTAATTAGATTTGAACGTGAAATGGTAGTTAATTTTACCGATAATACTATGGTGTTAGATATGGAGTATTACCAGTTTTTCTCCATGGAATGAATAGGTTGGGATTGGGAAATAAAACAAATAATTACTTCGGTGTGGTTCGCTAATCCCGACTAGTTTGAAATGATATCCAAAGGAAGATTAAAGAATAAATTTAAAAGAATTTATCTTGGATAAAATTAATGGGAACCTTTCCCCTAAGAATGTGATTTTGTGAATAAAAGAATATTATAAATTGGAATAAGGCGTTCATTGTGTTTGTGTAACATTTGTTTACTATATACGTGGGGTATTCAGAAAGGCCGGGCTTATACCCATTCTGAATAACCGTTTCGACGAGATGTCGAAGATGAAGACGGTGGTTGAAGACCGGAAGTCTCCACATCATTTGGATGATTACTTATGATCTCGATTGGGATATACACCTAAGATGAGGGAAACAGTTGGTGATCGTCCAGACGTACTTGGAGATGGATGGATATGCGAGGAAAGTGCCTCCGGTTTCGTTCAGACCCAGAACGAACTTGTAAATGGATTGTGTGTCTGACATTGGATTTTATTCTGTGTTGATTGATCTCTATTAAATATACATCTGTTTGGTGGCAGAGAATTTATTCTCTTGCTTAACGCCCTTCTCTGAGACGTACGAGTTCAGAGGTTGTATATCGATGGACATCAGTCGCATGGAGTGAATTGCCAGTGTGGCACGCGTAAGTGGCAATTGATCAAGGCTTCTTTTGAAAAGCAAAGTCTTGTGGTTGATGATCAAAGCACGGCCTGTGTGGCGCAGCTTTGTGTATAAGGTGAATTCGCGAGCCTCACACCTCGGTATGAGTCAAAAACGGGAGACGGACCGCTGGGAGAGCACGACGTTTCTTTCTAGCTAGGGTGGTGTCAGTGACCTACCAGCCCTGACATTTATATACTTTTCACCTGTGTGGTTGTTGGAATGCGAGGCGCCTCGGATATAGGTCTGTAAGGACCGGGAAACGTGTGTTCAGGAATAACTAATCCTCAAAAGTAAGAGAGGACCGGCCCAGCCGATTCCAAGGATCAAAGTGGGGTCCTGGGACATTTGCTAGAGTGTCTCGAACGCGGAGAGGAGCTTGCCCCTTGCCTCGACTCATGATGGAATCCAATTTCCAATACGTGATATTGCGGTTTTAATTGTAGAACTAGTATGGCGACATGATAGATGGTACCCATGCCGCCTATGATTGATATTTATGATTGAAAATTGTTTTGACACTATACACTTATAATAGTATCAAATGATTTGTTTTGATGTACCAAGCATGTTTGGCTATTATAAGGGAAAACCCTATCCTCCGGCTTGCGTTGCATTGTGTGATGGGACCTGGGTCTTATAATAGCTTCATTTTTCCAAAGAGCATTGCGCTGTTTTGTTATATGCACTAGTATTCTTGGGAGCGTTTCGTGTTATACGGCGTGGTCCCTTGAATTACTTTCTTTTAAAGTAAAGTTTTAAATAACTGTTTTAGTTCTTACACCAGTCCCATGACTGACCCGGAGTTTATTGTTTTAACCTAAACTCTGGGTGCCCTTATTTTCGACACGGGCAGTTAGTAGTTTTGGTTTTGCAGATTTATATTCATAGGGTCCTGATTTACAGCTGGAACGTTGCTCGGAAAGCTCTGTATCCGTGCATTACTTCTAGTTGTGCTTTTGTATTATTTTCCGTTGCGATGTATTTAAATGTAATTTAAATCCCTGATATTTATCGAATGTAATTTATTCATTCATACTCTGTATATTCTTGTATCTGATGGAATTGTTTTAATAATAATGAAATGTTCTTCCGTTTGCGTTCCGATGTGTGTTGTTCTCAAAGTATCCGCTCTTTCCTTCACAGGGAAGTTACGGGTCCTTACACACCCCATTTCCAAAACTATCCCAAATGATTACAATAGCTCTATAACTCTTCAATAACACTTTGATTCAAGGAGTAATGAGTAGAGAGTGAGAAGAGAAGAAGTTGTATATAATTAGACTTGAAATCGGCAGAGTATAAGTATAGAAATCATAAAAATATGATATAATAATGGTGTAATGAAAGGAGATAAAGATGGAAAAGAAGATAGAGATAAAAATTGAATGGCTAAATAAGTATAATGAAGTAGGAAATCATATGAAATAATAAATATAAATTATACAATCATATTTATAAAATTATAAAGTTTAAAACTATATAAATATAAAAGTATATAACTATGTACATTTATATAAAACTATTAACTTTAAAAATTGAGTTTAAAATCAAAAGTAAATTGAAAATCAGAATTTGAATTTGAATTTGAACTTGGAGCGCTATTCCGAGTCTTACATAAACTAGACTCTATTACTATATTTACCTTTAACTCTTGATTTTTTGAATACTCATGAGCCTTGAATATTCTCTGAATTCTGAATCGCTTGAATCTTTAAAACTCTTAAACTATACAATCTTCAGTATTAATTTATGTATACAAATCCTGCATATATGTATATCTGACACCCCACGTCCGTTAATGTCACTCGCTAAGGGAATGCATTAAGTTCCGTGAAGTGTTATAGGTAAACAGACACAGAATATTACAAAATAGATATAAAATTACTGCGGAAATAAAAACTTTATTTATCATAAAATACCGTGGTCCAAAAACATCACATGTCTGAAATACAAAAGTCCATTACAACATAAAAACTATTGTCTTGTACATCAAAATTATCTGAGTACATAAAAGAAATAAAAATCCCCAAACAAAATATAGCCATAGCAACAAGGATAGGAGCTTGAGCCATACGTCTAGCAGCTCCAGCAAGAGTAACCAGAATCATAGCCAAGCCTGAATATTCCCGCCCTGAGAACCTGGAGGGGAACGGAAGAAAGAAGAGGAAACAAAAAGGGTCAGACGTAAAGTCGAGCGAGTCCAATTACTTTTAGCAAGTAAATAAATAAAAGTAGCCTGACAAGCATATAAATTGGATAGGAGAAAGATAACTACATAAAGGTAGGTATGACAGGGTAAACAGGATAGGATGTATACGCTTCTAATGATTACTCCGCACTGCGACTTGTATATCTAGAATGAGATGATCCCTTCCACTATAAGGTGGTAGACTTAGGAATACGTCCAAATGTACCCTAACTTATTACCCTAGTCGATTGGCTACCTAATCCGTGTAGATACTCTGTGCGACCCCATAGTAGGATATATCATGTCCTAAAGTGGCAACCCTCTGTTGATATACACAGCCCCACAGGTGTCACGGTCATCTTATCCCCCTCTGCCTGGCCCATGCACGCACAAGACCCGGTCGGTATGCGCCGCCCACACCGAACTCCATGTTTGGATCTCTTACAATCAGTTCAGTAAGCGTGCCCCTTCTCTGAACTAGGTCGTAGTACTTTACTGATATCTACTACGGGTTACTGACTGAAATGGGTCCCGCACAGTATGATACAAGCTCTTCCCTTTGTCCTCTATCCCCACTACGTTTTCCATAAGTTATATTTAACTTAAAAGTGTCTATAATTATATAACCCCAATCTTTCTACCGGTTATGCTTACCTATAGGTGTCCTTAATACATAACCCCTAATTGGTTAAGTTTTGTGGGCCTATATCAAAATATTACCCATCCGACTCAGATAGACTTAACTTAACCCTCCCATTGTCCAACCAAGTTTACTTAACCCTGATTCATGTTTATATTCATACAATCCTTTGGGATTTAAATAGGTTAAGTATTCCAATTTGTTACCATGTCCATTTATGATTTATAATGGGCCAGACCTCCCATATTAAGCCTACAATTTGTGGGTGCTGGATATGTCGGTCGGGTCCGGGCAGACTTATTCCACAAGTTGGGCCTAACCTCGTGTCTTAGCCCATCTCGTATTTGCGCACTTAGACATCTTACATTAGGTTCAACATTAGTGGTGGCTGGATATGCCAGTCGGGTCCTAGCAGACTTCCACCACTAATGCAACCTAACCTCGTGTCATAAGTGCAATTACAATTTCTAGTTGTAATCCTAGGCATCTTAATTTTTAGCCAACTTATTATGCCCATCTCTTTATAGTTGGTCATGCCCATTAACCCAATTATGTTCATAGTGAATAATATGTCCAAATTCATATGCCAATTGTAATATTTTCCCCCGTTCCCTAACTAATGTATTCGCATAAAATTTGACGTCATGCCTAGGCTAAATGGTAGCCTAACCATAAACAACATAAGGGGAAGGGGATGGGAATATGACAAAAATGATTGTTCTAACATATATTGCATAATCATATACTAACATGGTGATAAGGTGAACATAAAAGCATAGATCCAATGAAATGGTGGCAGTTAACTAGTTTTAACATAGCAAGGATGTTAAGACAAGCATGACAAGATCTAAATGTTAATTTAGATGTCCAACAGGTTCAGATCTAATATAATAAGCACAAGGAGATCTAAATAAGAAGCTAGATCTGATTAATAATTTAGATGTCCACATAATTTAGATCTAATAGTTGAAAGTAGATCTTACACAAGTAAGTTTTAAGATCCACATCATAGGATGTTACAGAAGTTACAGTAGATCCGAGTAGATAGAGATTTAGATCCAAGCTATAACCAATTCAGAATGTCATAAGTTCACAATTTACAATGGAAATAGTATAATTTAGTCACAAGAACAAATCCAAACTATAGTCATATCAGGCTTACTTTTAAATATTTAAATCTAAAAGCAATTAAGAACTCACAATGTTTGGATTAGAAAATAGAACTAGAAAAGAAGCTTGTTGAGATGAGGATCTACACTTGAATCTCTAATCATTTAGCCTTATTTGATTGTTGTAGAAGATAACTCGGTTCAGTTCAGTCACCGGCAGAGTTTGGCCCTCGTGGATTCTCAATGAAGAAAACAGGAGAAACGAACCTCTATATATAGCTACTAGCCTCCAGAAATCGTCTGCCACCTCAGCCCTAGGGGGGTCGACCCCCTTTATGGGGTTGACCCCCTTATGGGCTCGACACCCCTGCTTTGTGGTCGACACCCCTGGGGCGGGAACTTTGCCACTAACGGATTTTTCAAATTTTGAACTGAGATCTGATTTTTGGGCCATATATATATATATATATATATATATATATATATATATATATATAACACTATCTTTCGCGTATGCAAACTTCAAACCTTCATAACTTCTTCATACGATGTCCGTTTTATGCAAACCAAATGCATATCTTGACCAGAATTTCGAGACAGATGCAATGGCTTAGTCAGTTTCCCTTAATTCTGAATATTAAATTAATTATGATTTAATTTATCCTCTTCTAGTGTTGTTAAAATTACGGGGTGTTACATTCCCCCTACTTAAAGGATTTCGCCCCATAATCTCTAAGTTGAGAGAAATGTAGATCCTACCATCCATCACCCATCTACTCATCCATCAATCACAGGCATCCATTGTCCTTAAAGACTTCTAATGCTTATATGAACATATGCAAAGGTGTGTGTATATGCCCCAATACTAATGCGAAGATTAGGCGATCTATTGATTCAGTCGACCTCCTCAATGCTATGTATGTTAGTGCCATGAATCCAATATGTATGTAAATAATCCTATTATAATATGTAAGTTCTATATGTGTGCACACTCATTTGTGCAAATGCAACATCCATTTGATAATACATCCATTTTCATCCATTAAAGAAAAGAAAAATGCACACACATCCATATGCATTATGAGAGTGATTGAGCCGATCTAGTGTCTAATGTCTATGTATATGCATCCACAGGCAACCACTAGCAAACACTTGCATCCACTTGCATCCATCAAACACAACATGTCTCAAACACATATTTACATCCATAAGATTTCTATCTAAAGGGCGAGAATACTATTGGTAGGACATACTCAAATGATAGAAGCAAGCATAGATAAGACTTTGGAAAAGGAGTTAAGAACATACCCTTGAAAAGGAAAGGGTATGAAGCACCTGATATTTTGGCGTGAACATGTTTTATTTAATTATGAATTTACATGATTTTTTTATATTTTTTTAATGAATTTTCAAAAAATAGGGACCTAATTTACATGAAAAGTTGGACCGGATGTGAGCCTAATTTTGAAACTTAATAGGGACCTATGACAAACAGACCCATTAGTGAAACGGACCCTTCTATTAAATTGGATCGACCAGAAAAGGGCCATTTTTCAAACGGTCACAGAATTCGATGAAACTAGTTTTTTGGGACCATATCGTCAAAACATAGCCAAATTTATTTTTCTGGAATTTTTCGAATCAGTTTGTAGCCCTGGCAAATTGAAATATACGTTCAAATCAAATATTGAATGTTTTATATTTTAATTTGAAGAAAAACTGACTGAAACAGTCGATTGGGCCTTTGAAACATATCCAATTATGTTCGGAATGGGGGTATATAGCTAGGGACGACAGTCGTTGGGTTTGGATTGGAGCTAGTATGTGAAGAGGGGTACTTTAGAATTTTGAAAATATATAAATAAAAAAAATTCTATTGGTCATTCACATTTCTCTCTCCCCGACCTTTCTTCCTCGCGCAACATCGAAAGCCGCTCTTCCCTTCTCTCCTCGTTTTCTCCACCTACACGCATCGATAGCCTTCGACCCAGTTGGGGTTTTTGAAGAGCTCCCCTCAAGCTTCAAATCCATGGTCGTTGCACCCCCTATCGTCAGGTGAATTACGAGATCCAGGCCTCCAAAGTCGCGGCCTTTCAACCGCCGTCGCCATCACCTGGAGCCACCGAGCTGGACCCCCTCCCTGGCGCACGTGCGCCTCTCCAAGCCCTTCCACGTGGCAGTGGTCGATCGTCGTATCTAGCAACGGATATCAGGAAAAATCAAAACCTAGTTTTGAACGGATTTTGAAACGTACGACTGATTTTAAATTAAACTATTCTATAGCACTATAAAGCACTACGGTTTTTGATTTCACTGTAAAAATCATATCTTTTACATTTTTGACGAAATTCAATGAAACAAGAGATAGTGGACTCGTGTGGACGCCTTCTACATTCTAGAAGAGATCGGATATTTTTCTGAGCCTTCTATTATTTTTGGTGGAGTGGAACCCAATGTGAGATTTCTGAATTATAAACGATATGGAAAACGATGATGTATAAATTATATAGTCGACGTATGAGTTATATAAGCGTTGTACACCTCATATATAAGCGTTGTATAAGTTGTACGTTTGATGTATAAGTTATATATGCGTTGTAAAAATTATATATGTGTTGAAATAGAAGTGAAATATACAATATATATATATGTATACGCCCCTCGTCCACAAACCATGGACGATATTTATTGGTTGTGATTGGTGTGAAAATTGGTTGATAACGAATGGTTGATTAAAATTGTTTGTGGTTGAAATTGATTGATTGTGGTTGAAAAATACCCATTTGTGGTTGAGAATTATTTGGTTGAAACCACATAGGATTAGTTTGTGCAAAAGAAAAAAAAATAAACATGCCGCCTACGTGCGAACTAGATGCATGAAATCCCCATTGTCAAAAGCTACGAGGCTTTAAGGTAGAGCGAGGAGCCATACTAGGGACGACCCCCGTTTTAACTACCCTGCCGTTATGCTGCCGAAATTTTGAATAATATTCATGTGTTGAAACTATATTCGTGTGTTGAATAGAAATTCATGTGTTGAATAGAAATTCATGTGTTGAACGACATTAATGTTTTGAAATAAATTGTTTTATAATAAAAATCATATTTTTACCATCTATATGAACTATATAAAATAGTCGTGTTTTGAAATAAATTGTTTTATAATAAAAATCATATTTTTACCATCTATATGAACTATATAAAATAGTCTTGTTTTGAAATAAATTGTTTTATAATAAAAATCATATTTTTACCATCCATATGAACTATATAAAATAGTCGTATTTTGAAATAAATTGTTTTATAATAAAAATCATATTTTTACCATCTATATGAACTATATAAAATAGTCGTGTTTTGAAATAAATTGTTTTATAATAAAAATCATATTTTTACCATCTATATGAACTATATAAAATAGTCGTGTTTTGAAATAAATTATTTTATAATAAAAATGATATTTTTATCATCTATATGAACTATATAAAATAGTCGTGTTTTGAAATAAATTGTTTTACAATAAAAATCACGTTTTTATTATATACATGAATTGTTAAAAATAGTGAAGCGTTGAAATAAATGTCTATTGGAAAAAATATCATTTTTATCAAATGTATGAAAAGAATATGGTTTTGAAATCGAAGGATAGATTATATTTATATATATATAAATATAATTAAAATATATCGAATAACAAAGCTGCAGTTCGTGTTTTGAAACCGTGATTTCAAACGATTAGTGCGGGAGATCCGACCATCGGATTTTCTCGAAACCGAAATCGTTGGGTTCGCTTTGGAAATATCTTTCCAACGACACCAACTTTGTAAAAATCCAACGGTTGGATTGTCTGGAATGTTTAATTCAAATCTAAAGAAAAACAGCGCCAGAATCGATTATATATATATACGTATGTATAAATATAATTAAATTAAATCGAATAACGATGCTGCAGTTCGTATTTTGAAATCGAAACTTCAAACGAGTGTACCGGGAGATCCGACCGTCGGATTTTCCCAAAACTAGAACCGTTGGATTCGTTTTGAAAAGATATTTTTAATGATATAAAATTTGTGAAGATCCAATGGTTAGATTTTCAGATATGTGTAAATCAAATCTGAAGAAAAACAGCGCCACGGCCGCGTTATGGCCTGAAGCGTCATTTGAATAAATTGGCTATTTTTAAATAAATAAAAATAACGATAAATCATTATAAAATATTATAAATGATATGGAATGGAAATAAACCGAATTTACCTGGTTTATTGAATATTTGATGGTTGAATATGAAATTTATAAACTAACTGAAGGTTAGCTAAGTCGAATGGTTTCCTGGGTTTTGATCTGATGTTGGTTTCAGCCTTCGGGGTTAATATTTGGGAAATCGTTCTCTTACTAATTTACAGTTAGTGACTAATGAGTTGGAATAAGGCATATGTTGTGTTTATCTAGCACTTGTTAATTATATACGCGAGTTGCTCAGAAAGACAGGGTTTATCCCATTCTGAATAACTGAATCGACGATAAGAAGTCGATGAAGAAGACGGTGGTTGAAGACCGGAGATCTTCACCTCGGTTGGATGATAACTGATGTCCTAATTGGGAGGCATCCCGAAATATGGATAATGAGTGGTAATCGTCCAGACGTACGTGGAGATCGATGGGTATGCGAGGTATATAGTGCCTCCGGTTTCGTTCAGACCCAGAACGGACTTGTAAATGGACTGTGTGTCTGACATTGGAATTCATTCTGTGTGATTGATAACCATTAGTTACATGGTGCGAATTGTCTGTGTGGCATGCTAAGATGCAGTGATCAAGGCTTTTGTTGAAAAGCAAAGTCTTGTGGCTGATCATCAAAGCACCGCATGTGTGGCATAACTTTGTGTAAAACGTGAATTCGCGAGCCTCACACCCTGGTATAAGCCAGAAACAGGAGAGGATCTCAGGGAGGGCATGCGTTTCCTTCTAGCTAGAGGTGGTGTCAGTGCTTAAACTGGCTGACATATATATTACTTTCACCTGTGTGGTTGTTGCTGTTGCAAGGCGCCTCACATATATCGGTCACTATGTGAAGCCGATGGAGTCATTCGTTGGCTCATTTACGCCCCAAAGGGCGGGGAAACGTAGTGTTCAGGCATTTTAATCCACATCGGTGGACCGGCCATGTCGCTCCAAGAGTCACTCGAGCTCTAATCCTGAGACATGGGCTAGATAGTCTCGAAGTCGGTAAGGACTATCTTTTGCCTTGGTTCATGACGGAAATCCAATTTCCAAATACGACAACGTGCGATTTTGATTGTAAACCTATATTTAGCGACATAGTGGCATGGGACGCTCATGTCGTTTATGATTGATATTTATGATTGTATATAAAATTAGAAACTAACTGGAAACGAGCTAAGATGGGTGGTTTCCTGGGTATTGGTCTGATGTTGGTTTTGGCCTTCGGGGTTAATACTTAGGGGATCGTTCTCTTACTAATTTACAGTTGGAGTCTAATTAAGAATTAAACGACAAAATTTACATATTAAGTGATTTTACTTTACACGTATTAAGCATATCTTGGTGGATATAAGGTAAAACTCTATCCTCCGGTTTGCGTTGCATTGTGTGATGGGACTTGAGTCTTATATCGGCTTCATTTTCATAAAAAGCTTTGCGATGTTTAAAAGATTTACTTGTTTTAAGCACTGGCAATCCAATGGAGTAAACCCTTTCCGCGAAAGTGGCGTGGTCCTACGATTAGCCAATTATATAATGTGTTAAGTAGATTTCTCATACCAGTCCCATGACTGACTCGTAGTTTGTTTCACTTGCAAACTCGGGTGCCCTTATTTCTACACGGGCAACCTTGTCTTCAGGTTTTAGCAGGCTCTTTCTGGATAGCTGGAGCTGAAGATGGATTCTATCATTTATCTCTTTTTATGCTGTTCAGCTCCTATTGTACGTATTATGTTTGTTTTCCGCTGTAAACATTTATGTATAGCTAAACTGTATTTGAACTAAGTATGATTATATATACTATGTAACTCTGATGATTATGTTTATCCAGTGTATTATTTGTACATTATCTGGTGTATTTGTTTAATTCTGTTCTTCTATATTCTGTTTATGTGTTATATTACAAAGATTACCCTTGCCACCGTCAGTACTGGGTTTGGGGTCGTTACAACGTGGTATCAGAGATTTGGTTAAGCTTAGTGCTGGAATATAACATATTAACGAACTCATCAGAAATAGAACCAGTAGTGTTCTAGGATGAGTAACTCATCACAGATAGGATCAGTAATATCCTAGTATGAGTAAAGCAGAATGAAATACACCCCAACAGACACGTTTACATTTAAAGTATATGTCTCTATGTTTGAAATATCCTTTCTGTTGACCTGACACTTTGTCTGCCATTTGCAGACGTACTAGAAAATGAGTGCTAGAAACAGAAGAAGTAATACTGACCCGGATATAGAAGCTCTATTTATGAAATATAGAAATCTGGGTGGAGTACCATTTTTGGGCGAAGAATCTATTATGAAAACACAAGCTCAGATTCGTTCTGCTGAGAAAATCTTTGATGGTTTAAAGCTGAGAGATGACCAGAAAAGATTACTGGCATCTTGGGCACTCAAAGACGAAGCCTTGTTCTGGTGGGATTTGATTATTAAGGATGATCCAGAAGGTGATATCACCTGGGATAGATTCAAAATGATTTTCCTGGAAAGATTTACTCCTCCTGAAGCAACTGAGCGGTTATGTGATGAATTCTCTTATCTGATTCAAGGAGATATGACCATTCCAGAATATCATAAGAAATTCAATGAACTTTCTCATTTTGCCCCTCATCTAATTCAAAATCCGAAGAGGAAGAATTTGAGATTTATTAACGGGCTTCAAAGAAAGTACCAAAGTAAAGTAATGGGGCATGTGAAGCTTCCTTTTTCAGAAATGATATACATGGCTTACCAGTATGAGGATCTCGACAAGAAAGGTATGTTGCGCTATGAAGAGGAAGTCTGTTCTAGTAACAAAGAACAGTCTGAGACCGGTAGTCCTAAGGCTAATACGATGTCTGAGGTCGGTAAGAAGCCTAAAGTCAATCGGAAAAGGGCCAGATCTGAGAAAGAACCAGACTGCCATATGTAATAACTTCCATAAGCAAGGGCATTTGCAGGGGAATTGCAAACCCTCGAAGAAACGAATAAAGAGTGGATCTAAATCCAAGAAGAAGTTTCAAGAGAATAGAAAATGTGGTGGATGTCATCAGACTGGTCATCATTTAAAGGCCTTCCGGCTATTCAGAAAACCTGAAGCAGTACATGTAAATGAAGTGGCAGAAGTGCCTGCATCTTCGTCTGCTCAGGAAAGGCCAGATGTTTTAGAAGGCACGCTAACTGTCAAAGATATTCCAGTTAAAGTACTGTTCGACACTGGCGCGTCATGATGCTTTGTTGCAAAGAATGCGGTTAAGAAACTGGATTTGAACTTGAAAAAGATCAAAGAACGGATCACTGTCCATAATCCGGTTAGGGGTTCCCTCAATCTTAGTTGGGTTTGTGGGGAAGCAGAGGTTAAATGCGCCGAGAGAGTTGTTAAAGCAAAGGCCCAATCAGGGAAATATATAACCATACCATGCAAAGGTCCGAATTTAAATAGAAAAGACTTCTGGGAAGCTTTGGATGTTTCTCCTGCTCAAATAGAAAATATCCCTGTAGTCACAGAGAATATTCCCGACCTCATAAAAGATATTCTTGTCGTTAAGAATTATGCGGATGTGTTCGAAGAAGTTGTTAGCTTACCTCCGCAGAGAGAAATTGATTTCAAGATCGCTTTAATTCCAAACACAAGGCCAGTAGTGCACGCTATTCGGAGAATGACTCTAAAGGAGAAAGAAGAACTAGACAATCAAACTCGACAGCTTGTATGGAAGGGTTTGATCAGGCCTAGTTTCTCTGATTGGGGAGCAGCAGTGGTGTTTGTCCCAAAGTCTGACGGTACTCTATGACTATGCGTGGATTATCGTGACTTGAATAAGAAGACAATAAAGAATAAATATCCATTGCCGCGAATCGATGATTTATTGGATCATCTGAATGGAGCACAAGTATTTTCAAGGATGGACCTAGCTACATGCTTCCATCAGCTTCGTATTGCCGAAGACTGTGTTCCTATGATAGCACTCAGAGGTCCAGACTTATTCTATGAGTGGTTAGTAATGCCGTTTGGCTTATGTAACACTCCAGCTTACTTCGTCGATTTAATGAATCGAGTGTTCAGAGGAGTCTTGAATAAGTTTGTTCTGGTTTTTATTGACGATATTCTAATCTTCTCTAAGTCAAAGCCGAACATGAAAAACATTTGGAGTAAGTTCTAGAAATTCTGAGAAGGAAAGTATTAAAAGATAAACTTTCCAAATGTATATTCTGGCAAGATGAAGTAAAGTTTCTTGGCCACGTCGTATCAAAAGAGGGAATTGCTATGGATCCAAGTAAAATCACAGCTATTCAAAATTGGAAACAGCCTAGTACTCCTACAGAAGTCCGAAGTTTTCTTGGATTGGCTAGTTATTATCGGAAGTTCGTTAAAGATTTTTCGAAGATATCTAGTCACTTAACAAAGCTAACAAAGAAGCATGCAAAATTCAAGTGGACTCCAGAATGTGAAGAGGCTTTTGAGAAGCTAAAGTTAAGATTAACAACAGCTCTAGTGTTAACGATAATCGACGGCAACCAGGACTTGAAAGTCTGGACAGATGAATCTAGAGAAGGCCTCGGTGCAGTATTAATGCAAAGAGGTCAAGTGGTAGCTTATGCTAGCCGTCAGCTGAAGCCGCATGAGAAAAACTATGTCACTCATGATCTTGAGTTGTTGGCAATCGTATTTGCTTTGAAAATATGGAGACACTATCTTCTGGGTGAGAAATTCGAACTATTTACTGATCACCAGTCGCTAAAGTATCTGTTCACCCAGAAAGACTTGAATCTGAGGCAGCAACGTTAGCTAGAGTTTCTTGCAGCATACGATTTTGAGATTTTTTACATTCCAGGGAAAGCCAATGTCGTGGCCGATGCGTTAAGTAGAAAGAATGAAATGATCACCAGTTTTATTATAGCGACTTCTTTAATTAACAAGATATCTGCTGTCCAAAAAGACGACAAATTTATTAAGGAATGAGCCAGCGGATTCGTGGCAATGCTTCAGATTTCCAGCTCGGTAGCGAAGGGATTCTGAGGTTACAAGGACGAATTTGTGTTCTAGAAATTCCTGAACTCGGAAGAGATGTGCTTGATGAATGCCACAAATCTAAGCTCAGTATCCATCCAGGTGTGAGTAAAATGTATAACGATATCAAGTGAACATTCTGGTGGAAATCGTTGATAAGAGACATCTCTATATATATTAGAAGGTGCCCTACTTGCCAACTTGTCAAAAGCGACCAACAGAAACTGGCTGGATTGTTGCAACCGCTGGACGTTCTAGGTTGGAAGTGGGAACATATTTCCATGGACTTCATAGATAGTTTGCCCAGAACCAGGAAAGGAAATGACAGTATTTGGGTGATCGTAGATCGCTTCACGAAGACCGCCCATTTCATACCTGTCAGATCGAACAGAACTGCTTAGAGTCTGGCGCAGATATATTTCAAGGAAATTGTTAGGCTACATGGAGTGCCGATCAGTATAGTCAATGATAGAGATCCAATATTTACTAGCAAATTCTGGGAGGCATTTCAAGTAGAACTGGGAATGAAGCTGAACTTAAGCACCGCTTATCATCCTCAGACAGATGGTCAGACTGAGAGGGTGAATCGTATACTAGAAGATTTATTGCGGGCTTGTGTTCTAGATTTTGGTGGATCATGGGAAGACCATTTACATTTGGCTGAGTTCTCATATAATAACAGCTACCAAGCAAGCCTGACAATGTCACCATTCGAAGCATTGTATGGTAGCCCGTGTCGATCTCCTGCTTGTTGGGTCGAACCTGGTAATAGGCTTGTATTGGGACCTGATATGATCCGTGAAGCTGCCGACAAAGTCGATTTCGTTAAGAAACGATTACTAGCCGCTCAAAGCCGACAGAAGAGCTATGCTGATTTGAGAAGAAGAGATTTGGCTTTTTCTGTTGGTGATTATGTGTATCTGAGGGTTTCTCGGATGAGGGGAGTGATTCGATTTGACAAAACTGGGAAATTGGCACCCAGATTAATTTGTCCATTCCCTATACTTGAACGGATTGGAACCCTCGCTTATAGAGTTCAATTGCCTGATTGGTTGCCTGGAGTGCATGATGTATTTCATGTATCTCAACTTCAAAAGCATGTTCATGACACAGATTTGGTTGTGGAAGAAGCCGCACAGCAGGATATAGAAATTACTCCGGAATTGGCTGTGAGAAGAGAGCCGCTAAAGATTGTTAGCAAAGAAACCAAAGAACTGAGGAACAAGAAGGTTCACTTAGTCAAAGTGCAATGGAGTGGAGATCCGCGAGATTGTACTTGGGAAACAGAGGAAAGCATTAAGAAAGCCTATCCTAAGTGCAGGGTGGATATCTCTGATTGACTCTGGTGCAAGGTACATTTACCATACTTTACATTTCCATTATGTTCTCTACTTTGTTGTTATTTTCTTTTCATGGATGTAAACTTTTAATTCTATAGTCTGATTATCTTAAAAGAGTATGTGAATCGATTAGTAAATTTTTGAAAAGTTAAAAACAAATTGATTGTTGTTTGTGTTGTGTGATAGTAGATAGGATTAATTAAATTGTTAGAACGATAGTTAATTTAATCAAGAAGAGAATGATGGTAAATTTATGAAATTAAATCAAGTATTAAACTGGTTTAAAAATAGATAGAGATATATACATGTGCATTATATATGTTTAAACAGGTAAAAGGATTAGCCGTTGAGTAAAGAATTTATTTGCGTGCCCGACAAATAGGTAAACCTTAATGAGTTGAATGCGCAATTTTATTATTATATCAACTCCTGTGAATGTCATTGGATGCGGAGTGCTGGTTGTTCTGTGTGTAATAATAAACATCGCCATAGGATAGTAACAAATAATTTTGAATTACACTACATGGCATACTTCTTGAAGATAGGCATATTTCATCATATACCACATAAGCATTTGGAGCTTGTGTGACGAGGTTGAAGATTTACCATACGAGCGAGAGGCTTGTATGGCGATGACTATATATTACAGGTTGAACTGATGACTGATATGGACCATATAAAATGTAACGGTAAATTGCAAGATTAATAAAAACCCCACATGGGTCTGGAGATGACAATAAACACGTCTCTCTAGTCATTAAGGCACAAAAACCATTTATAGGGTGACGAGAATTTATTCTCTGGAGTTATGATCTATACACACTCCCCATTGGACACCGGAATATATCACTATAAATATGTCCATGCTTATTAGGATTTATTGGGTACCTAATATGGCCCAATAAATTTCCAAACCCCTCCCCGTACAAAGGAGGTTATGGCGAAATTTTTCGAAAATTTAGGGTGTTAGCCAAATTTTTGAAGAATTTGAAAATTCTTAGAAACTAAAAAGTTGAAGAATGGAAGCCAGATTGAAAGTAGAGTTGATTAATCAAACCACTTTTGACTTTGTTCCTTTTCGGGGACGAAAAGTTTTAAGTGGGGGAGATTGTAACAACCCGTAAAATCTGAACCAATTTAAAAATTTTAAATTGGCTATTTTAGTGGATTTTAAATATTTAAAATAAATATTTTAAATAATAACGACGAAAATGGTGTTTGAATCGACGCTTGAAAATAAATATAATTATTTGGAATTATAAACAAGGCCTGAAATGGCGCGGTAGTTTCAAAATTTGAATTCAAACTTTGACTGACTGTACCAGGTGCAAAACAAAATGGATTTTAGTGAAACCAAAAATATTTAAATCTGTTAGTGAATATCTTTCTAACGAATCTGAAAAATCGAAGTTTCATAGTGGGAAGCAAAAGTTATGGCTAAATGAATTTTCAAAAAGGTCGCTATAGAGTTTATATAGCCCGTGAAAATGGCCATTTTGCAAACTACCTCAGAATTCGACGAAACCACTTTTGTTGGATCCGGGATGTCAAATTATTGCTAGGTTTCAAATTTCATAATTTTTGAAGCTAGTATGTAAGCGTGGCATAGGAAAATGTGTTTGGACGATTTCTATTAAATTGGATCGACCAGAAAAGGGCCATTTTTCAAACGGTCACAGAATTCAATGAATCTAGTTTTGTTGGGACCATATCGTCAAAACATAGCTAGATTTATTTTTCTGTAATTTTTCGAATCAGTTTGTAGCCATGGTAAATTGAAATGTACGTTCAAATCAAATATTGAATGTTTTATATTTTAATTTGAAGGAAAACTGACTGAAACAGTCGATTGGGCCTTCAAAACATATCCCATTGTGTTCGGAATGGGGGTATTTAGCTAGGGACAATAGTCGTTGGGTTTGGATTGGAGCTAGTATGTGAAGAGGGGTATTTTAGAATTTTGAAAATATATAAATAAAATAAAAAAAATTCTATTCGTCAGTCACATTTCTCTCTCCCCGACCTTTCTTCCTCGCGCAACGCGGAAAGTCGCTCTTCCCTTCTCTCCTCGTTTTCTCCTCCTACACGCATCGATAGCCTTCGACCCAGTTGGGTTTGTTGAAGAGCTCCCCTTAAGCTTCAAATCCATGGTCGTTGCACCCCCTCTCGTCAGGTGAATCACGAGATCCAGGCCTCCAAAGTCCCGGCCTTTCAACCGCCGCCGCCATCACCTGGACCCACCGAGCCGGACCCCCTCCCTGGCGCACGAGCGCCTCTCCAAGCCCTTCCACGTGGTAGTGGCTGATCATCGTATCGAGCAACGGATATCACGAAAAATCAAAACCTAGTTTTGAACAGATTTTGAAAGGTACAGTTGATTTTAAATTAAACTATTCTATAGCACTTTAAAGCGCTACGGTTTTTGATTTCACTATAAAAATCATATCTTTTTCGTTTGTTGACGAAATTCAGTGAAACAAGAGACAATGGACTCGTGTGGACGCCTTCTAGATTCTAGAAGAGACCGGATATTTTTCTGAGCCTTCTACTATTTTTGGTAGAGTGGAACCCAATGTGAGATTTTTGAATTATAAAAAATATGGAAAACGATGATGTATAAATTATATAGTCGATGTATGAGTTATATAAGCGTTGTACACCTCATGTATAAGCGTTGTATAAGTTGTACGTTCGATGTATAAGTTATATATGCGTTGTAAAAATTATATTTGTGTTGAAATAGAAGTGAAATATACTTATATATATATATATACACGCCCCTCGTCCACAAACCATGGACGATATTTATTGGTTGTGATTGATGTGAAAATTGGTTGATAGCGAATGGTTGATTAAAATTGTTTGTGGTTGAAATTGATTGATTGTGGTTGAAAAATACCTGTTTGTGGTTGAGAATTATTTGGTTGAAACCACATAGGATTAGTTTATGAAAAAGGAAAAAAATAAACATGCCACCTGCGTGCGAACTAGATGCATGAAATCCCCAATGTCAAAAGCTGTGAGGCTTTAAGGTAGAGCGAGGAGCCGTACTAGGGACGGCCCCGGTTTTAACTACCCTGTCGTTATGCTGCCGAAATTTTGAATAATATTCATGTGTTAGAATTGTTTTCATGTGTTGAAACTATATTCATGTGTTGAATAGAAATTCATGCATTGAATAGAAATTCATGTGTTGAATAGAAATTCATGTGTTGAACGACATTCATGTTTTGAAATAAATTGTTTTATAATAAAAATCATATTTTTACCATCTATATGAACTATATAAAATAGTCGTGTTTTGAAATAAATTGTTTTATAATAAAAATCATATTTTTACCATCTATATGAACTATATAAAATAGTCGTGTTTTGAAATAAATTGTTTTATAATAAAAATCATATGTTTACCATCTATATGAACTATATAAAATAGTCGTGTTTTGAAATAAATTGCTTTATAATAATAATCATATTTTTACCATCTATATGAACTATATAAAATAGTCGTGTTTTGAAACAAATTGTTTTATAATAAAAATCATATTTTTATCATCTATATGAACTATATAAAATAGTCGCGTTTTGAAATAAATTGTTTTACAATAAAAATCACATTTTTTTATATACATGAATTGTTAAAAATAGTGAAGTGTTGAAATAAATGTCTGTTGGATAAAAATATCATTTTTACCAAATGTATGAAAAAATATGGTTTTGAAATCGAAGGATAGATTATATATATATATAATTAAAATATATCGAATAACGAAGCTGCAGTTCGTGTTTTGAAACCGTGATTTCAAACGATTATTGCGGGAGATCCGACCATCGGATTTTCCCGAAACCGAAACCGTTGGGTTCGCTTTGGAAATATCTTTCCAACGACACCAACTTTGTAAAAATCCAACGGTTGGATTGTCTGGAATGTTTAATTCAAATCTGAAGAAAAACAGCGCCAGAATCAATTATATATATATATAATTAAATTAAATCGAATAACGACGTTGCAGTTCGTATTTTGAAATCGAAACTTCAAACGATTGTACCGGGAGATCCGACCATCGGATTTTCCCAAAACTGGAACCGTTGGATTCATTTTGAAAAGATCTTTCTAATGATATAAAATTCGTGAAGATCCAACGGTTAGATTTTTAGATATTTATAAATAAAATCTGAAGAAAAACAGCGCCATGGCCGTGTTATGGCCTGAAGTGTCGTTTGAATAAATGGCTATTTTTGAATAAATAAAAATAGCGATAAATCGTTATAAAATATTATAAATGATATCGAATGGATTAAATCTAATTTACCCGGTTTATTGAATATTTGATGGTTGAATATGAAATTTATAAACTAACTGAAGGTTAGCTAAGTCGAATGGTTTCCTGGGTTTTGATCTGATGTTCGTTTCGGCCTTCGGGGTTAATATTTGGGAAATAGTTCTCTTACTAATTTACGGTTATTGATTAATGAATTGGAATAAGGCGTATGCTGTGTTTGTGTAGCACTTGTTAATTATATACGCGGGTTGCTCAGAAAGACCGGGTTTATCCCATTCTGAATAACTGAATCGACGATAAGAAGTCGATGATGAAGACGGTGGTTGAAAACCGGAGATCTTCACCTCAGTTGGATGATAGCCGATGTCCTGATTAGGAGGCATCCTGAAATTTGGATAATGAGTGGTGATCGTCCAGACGTACGTGGAGATCGATGGGTATGCGAGGTATATAGTGCCTCCGGTTTCGTTCAGACCCAGAACGGACTTGTAAATGGACTGTGTGTCTGACATTAGAATTCATTCTGTGTAATTGATAACCATCAGTTACACGGTGTGAATTGTCTGTGTGGCATGCTAAGATGCAGTGATCAAGGCTTCTGTTGAAAAGCAAAGTCTTGTGGTTGATGATCAAAGCACCGCCTGTGTGGCATAACTTTATGTATTACGTGAATTCGCGAGCCTTACACCCCGGTATGAGCCAGAAACAGGAGAGGACCTCAGGGAGGGCATGTGTTTCCTTCTAGTTAGAGGTGGTGTTAGTGCTTAAACTGGCTGACATATATATTACTTTCACCTGTGTGGTTGTTGCTGTTGCGAGGCTCTTTCTGGATAGCTGGAGCTGAAGATGGATTCTATCATTTATCTCTTTTTATGTTGTTCAGCTCCTATTTACATATTATGTTTGTTTTCCGCTGTAGACATTTATGTATAGCTGAACTGTATTTGAACTAAGTATGATCCTGTATACTGTGTAACTCTGATGATTATGTTTATCCAGTGTATTATTTGTACATTATCTGGTGTATTTGTTTAATTTTGTTCTGCTATATTCTATTTATGTGTTATATTCCAAAGATTACCCTTGCCACCGTCAGTACGGGGTTTGGGGTCGTCACAAATCCTTTCTCAACCCCTACTTGCTTACTTAACTCCCTCCTTTCCCTTGGAGCCATATGGTGCACTGGTAATGCAACTGGCTTTCCGTTGTCCATCAAATATATACGAAAATCGATCTCGTGTCTCGGAGGTAATCCCCGAACCTCCTCAAAAGCATTAGAATGATCTCGGACAGCTGGAACAGATTGCAAATCATCTATGGATGCATCAAGAGACTCTAGGAAGCTAAGCATAATAGGAGACCCTTGTGGGTCACAAGAAATCTCGAGGGTCCTCCCATGGAAAATCAGAAGTCTAACGACCCTCCTTTCATAATTTAGAATGGAACCATACATGGTTAGCCAATCCATCTCTAGAATCAACCCATAGCCCATGAACCCAAGCACATATGCGCCACATTCAAATTCGAAGCCTAACATAAATATTCTCAAACCCTGACAAATCATAGATAAATGAGCCGAACCACCAATGGGGTTTGAGACAACTATGGGATCTACTACCATACTAGTAATTAAGTGCAGAGATTCAACCTAAGAAATAGATATAAATGAATGTGAAGCGCCATAATCAAAAAGTGTTCTAATAAGATGATTTGAAAGAGAAATTAAACCTTATACAAAAAAAAAATTCTACCTCTATCACGGGCACTAATCGCGAGAGCATGCACCTGCCCTCCAGAAGTTCCTTCGCTCTGACCTTGTCCCTGTTTCTTCAGGTACTCCTTAGCAAAATGTCCGACCTCTCCACAGTTGAAGCAAGAATTTGTCCTTCTTTTGTAATCTTTCACCAAGTGACCCTCTCGTCCACAACTGTGACACTTTCTCTTATCCTTTGCCTTGTCATTCTTTCGGCCTTTCTTCTATTGCTACTGTTATTGTCCTTTCTTGGGCCATATCTTCTTGGTTGTTTCCTCAGCTTTGACCTCTTTCTTTTCTCCCTATTCTTCCTCATGCGTCAAGGCCATATCAACAAGCCTTTCAAAGGTTGTAGGATACGCCGCTCAGGTCCAGGCAGACTTATTCCACAAGTTGGGCCTAACCTCATGTCTTAGCCCGTCTCTTATTTGCGCACTTAGACCTCTCACATTAGGTTCAACATTAGTGGTTGCTGGATACGCCAATAGGGTCCGGGCAGACTTCCATCACTAATGCAACCTAACCTCGTGTCATAACTGCAATTACAATTTCTAGTTGTAATCCTAGGCATCTTAATTTTAAACCAGCTAATTAAGACCATGTCTTTATAGTTGTTCATGTCCATTAACCCAATCATGTTCATAGTGAATAATATGTCCAAACTCATATGCCAATTCTATTATTTTCCTCCATTCCCTAACTAATGTATTTGCATAAAATTTGGCGTCATCCCTAGGCTAAAAAGTAGCCTAGCCATAAAAAAATAAGGGGAAGGGGATGAAAATACGAAAAAATGATTGTTCTAACATATATGGCATAATCATATACTAACTTGGTGATAAGTGAACATATAAGCAAAGATACAATGAAATGGTGGTAGTTAACTAGTTTTAACATAGCAAGGATGTTTAGATAGGAAATGGAAAGATCTAAATGTTAATTTAGATGTCCAACAGGTTCATATCTAATATGATAAGCACAAGGAGCTCTAAATAATAAGCTAGATCTTGTTAATAATTTAGATGTCCATATAATTCAGATCCAATAGTTGAAGGTAGATCTGATACAAATAAGGTTTAAGATCCACATCATAGGATGTTACAAAAGTTGCAATAGATCCGACTAGATAGAGATTTAGATCCAAGCTATAACCAATTAAGAATGTCATATGTTCACAATTTATAATGGATCTAGTATAATTTAGTCACAAGAACAAATCTAAACTATAGTCATATCAGGCTTAGTTTTAAATATTTAAATCTAAAAGCAACTAAGTACTCACAATGTTTGGATTAGGAAATAGAACTAGAAAAGAAGCTTGTTGAGATGCACATCCACACTTGAATCTTGCTTAGCCTTATTTGATTGTTGTAGAGGATAATTCGATTCAGTTTAGTCACCGACAGAGTCTGGCCCCCATGGATTCTCAATGAAGAAAACAAGAGAAATGGGCCTCTATATATAGCTGCCAGCCTCCAGAAACCGTCTGCCATCTCAGCCCTAGGGCGGTCGACCCCCACGTTAAGGGGTTATCCCTCCTTATGGGGTCGACACCCCTGGGGCAGGAACTTTGCTGCCAACGGATTTTTCGAATTTTGAACTGAAATCTGATTTTCTGGACCCTGTATATATATATATATATAGCTATCTTGCGCATATACAACCTTCATAACTTCTTCATATGGTATTCGTTTTACGAAAACCAAATGTCTATCTTGACCAGAATTTTGAGATAGATGCAATGGTGCAGTCTGTTTCCCTTAGTTCTGAATATTAAATTAATAATTATTTAATTTATCCTCATCTTGTGTTGTTAAAATTACGGGGTGCTATGGTATATATATGTACACATACATTCTAGATTAAGATGTTAGTATATATTTTATAATCAATTAATATTGAAATAAGGTTGTTGTCATCAAAACTCCATTCTCCAACAATCTCCCCCTTTTATGATGATGATAACCTTAGTTTATAAAATATCATACATGTACATACCTGTTGATGTTGATCCTTCTAATACTCTCCCTGTTTATATGAATCCTAAATATTCTACTTAAACTAAGTCTATATTTTATAATTTCTCCTCTTTTGGCATTATCAAAAAGAAATTCTAAACATACTCCCCCTAAAATCCTATATCTATTTATATAACTCCTATACTAAATTAAAATACTCCCCCTGGGTCCTATATATATATATATCATATAGTTATACTAGCATAAAGTACTCCCCCTAAATTCACGGTTATACAATAATCAATACTAAGTATATAAACAAACCAATCAAAAATCATAATTACACTTGTTTTAAGTCATATATTAAAATCAATCCATGCATATCAATCGAAGTATTAATTTACATATGTTTCAATATACATGTTTTAAGTCAAGTAATTCAAATCAATCATAAGTTCAAACAAATTCAAACAAATCAAACCAATCAAATCGTACCAAACAATCAAATGTATCTTGGGACTTCTACCCAACTTCTCCAAAGATAGGATCCTTCTTGATGACCTCCAAATCTTCATCTTCTTTTGTTGGTGGTGCCTTAGCGAGATTGTTATCTTCATCTCTGAAAACAGAAGAGATTATCCATAGATGGCATCGAAATGCTTCTCTTTTGTTCAACCATCTTTATTTTGCTTAATTCAAGATGACGCTGGTTTGTAGTATTATAGAGACGATGTTCTTGAAGGAATTCAATATTTCTTCAAGATTTTCACTTAGATTATGGATTGGATTAGCCATAGTTTTGAGAAGAATTGAATAAAGAAGAAGGAGAAATGAAATAATGGTTTTTTTTTGGAAGAAGTAGGCTTAAATAGGGTCTGGAATTCGTTGGATTTGAATGGACATGAGTTAATTATTTAATTCTAAATTTTGAAAAGTTTTGAAAATCTGGCAGTTGTATGTCGACATACTCAAGTACGTATGTCGACGTACTTATTAATTTTTTTTTTGAAAATTTTCAAATTTTGAATCTTTTGTTTATATATTATATTATATTTAATTCTAAAGTTTTTACAGTAACTTAAAGAGGATTTTGACATAAATAAAACTCCATTCATTATTTCATAAAAAGCAAATACATCCAACTAATTAGGACACACTAAATCCGAGTTTCGAAAGCAAATACAAGCAAATATTAAAGATAAATTAAACTAGATTGGCTAGTTTTCATTAGATGATGAGGAGGAAGATGAAATTCCAATCTTTCTTCCTTTCTTTGTCACGAACTTATTCATTTTGGAAAAAATCTTTTTTAGCTTCTTTTGATTGTTGACTATCTTCACTTGATTTTGAACAATCATTTCTCTGGAAATGGTTCTAGTGTTGATTGGACATTCAACACTTTCTAAAGAAGTTTCTACTTCGATTTCCATAGGCTCTTGTTCTTATTGCATTCGAGCTTGTTTGTCTTCGAATGTCTCATACAGTTTGAAAGTGAGAGGAATTTGCACAAGATGTACGTTTGTGGAGTCAAACACCTATCTTGGCCCAAATTCTTTCCCGTGAAGATCAACTCTGAAATGGTTGAAAATGTGAGTTAGATAAACTCCATAATAAAGAGTGTTTTCTCTAGATGAAGTTTCTATAGGCTTGAAATCTCTTAAGATCATGTTGGCCCAGTTGATATTATGGCCACCAATAATAGCAAAGAGTGCTTTTTGGACCTTGAGGGGTTGGTTGTTAAAGTTTCCAGAATGAGGAGTGTTGGTATGTTGAATGAGAAGGTTTATAATTCTTGTTGTTGGGTGGAAAAAGAGATTTTTGAATTCCATTTGAGCATCACTTCCAAATATATTGTGATAAGTCTCTAAATCAGTTTCGTCGATTTTGAAATCCGAAAAACCAAGCCCATGCTTCTACAGTTTAAGATATTGACAAAGATTTTGCCATCTAGAGCAATTTGTATGGCTTTGACGCTACTCCAAACTTGGTCTTCATTGCCTTCGAAAAATCTGCGATTAAGATTCGCATAGAACATCTTGACAAGCTTTGGGTAACATACTTCATCGTTATCCCGAGAGTCAAATAAGCTCAAGACTTCATTGTGATTGAAATGAGAGATAAGATCATAGGATGGAAAGTCTCCAAAGATGGCGAAAGCACCCGTATTGACTTTCGCATTTGCTAAACAGTTAACATAGGTTTTGATAGCTTCTCTATCATTATGAAGATAACCTTTGATGGTTTTGGTTAATTTCAACTTTTAAGATGAACTTGAGGAAGCCATTGAAGTGATTGTTTTGAAGAATATAGATATGAAGATTATAGTTTGAATTGTGAATGAAAAGTAAAGAGAATATATGTATATACAGAAATTAAATGGATATGAATTGAATAGGCACAACTTTTAATAAATCATTGACACCTTTTTAGACCTTGAGAGTTGGTGAAAAGTTGGAGGGAAGTTTGAAAGTTTAAACCTTTGAAATTCAAAATTTAAATTTCAAATTACAGGCTGATATGTCGACATATAGACATATGTATGTCGATATATATGTTCAATATTTCAAAGGACATTTTGCTTTTGTGACTTTTGGTTTTGAATTATCGATTTGGTTTAATTATTTCCTGAAATAATTCTAATCCTAGCAAAAATACAAAAAAATAATATTATTTTTTATTATTATTTTGAATACCAAAATTCAAATTTGAATTTTGAATTTTAAATTTCTGGTTTAAATTTTAAAGATTAAATTTCAAAAACAAGGCAAACAAAACATCCATTCAACCAAGAATTTAAAATTTTATTAAGGCGTACCCGGTTTTTAGATCCTTTTCTTCAAAATTTTCTGAATTCTGAATTGTCATGAAGAACATGTTTGAATATCCGGTTTCTGGCTCTTCATCACTTGACGATGAGTCTGAATCTTCTAAAATTACTATGTATGCTCTCTTTCTCTTCTTTGACGAATTTCCTTTGTTCGTTTGTTGAATCGATTTATCTGGATATGGATGCATTCTCTTCATATGACCTGATTTATTGCAGTCATAACATCGACCATCATTTCTTGTTGAACTTCCTTGGTTATTATTTTCAAAATTATTTTTCCTTCTATATCTCAGAAATTTTCTAAAATGTCTTGTCATTAACGTTGTTTCTTCATCGTCTTCACTGCTCGAGTCAGAATCATTTGTTGTTGCCTTAAATGCTATGAGAAACAGTCAAATTATAGCATAACAATCTGGGGACGGAACAGGTCAGGATAGCATATCTATTTTTATTTCAGTGACGAACGGTCCCGGAAGCCTGCATATACACACGTGTACGTGTACCCGTGTGCACTGCCTCAGCATCCCGGAAACGATCACAAAGCGCGACACACAAAATGCACACCTGTTTACAGCGGCACATGAGTGCAAAAGGACAGAGTAATTTTGCAACATAGTAACACCCCAACAGAAATGGATTGTTTAAATTTAACTACATGCATATGTTATCAAATTCCAATTATGGGAATGCAGCACGTTTCAAGGGTCATGACATTCAATTTTTATTATGGACTGGAGCAAGTAACACAATGATAACAAGAACAAGTAATATTAATTAAAAGTTTTTTTTTACAGACATGCCAAATGCATGGGGCAAATCATATAAATAAGCATATATATATTTATATGGTCATCAGCTAACCACACAAGCATGTTGAATATACAAAAATACAAAAAAAAGTAGTAAGGCATGTGGAATTTTACCTATTCCTGCCTACACAAGTCAAAATTCTTTTAAATGCAGGCGTGCATTCTTGCACACTAGGGTGCAAACAATTTAATTGGTACCAACTTCAAGTAATATATCCCATTTCAACGTTGAATGTTAACAAGGCATAACCAGTGCAGGATATATGTCAGAATCAATATTCAGTAATGATCAGGGTATGGTTTTATAAGGGTAGCAGTGGAGTTTTACTCCTCTTTGCATAGGTTTGTGAATCAATGGCAATGTAGTTATTTGTCATGCATAACTACTTTAGTTAGTGATCAAGTGCATGCGGGTAGCATACAATTAAAACTGGGTGAAAGGAAACTTATCACAGCAATATCCTTGTTTACTTCCACTATTTCTCCGATCCTAGATATAAATGGACAAAGTTATATAAATTGATAAATTTCGGTTACACAATATACAGCAGCAAATTTAAAACAGCATGGAAACAACCAAGACACAATATGTTATTTTGCAAAAACAAATGTAGTTTCATCTTTTTACACAATCGACAAAAATGTAACAACGGTACTAAGAACTAAATTGGCTAAATATCACTATTTGCATGTGTCATCAATTTGTTAAATGCTCATGTAAAAGAATGGATGTTCTTTACATAGGATAAAGCATGTTCAGTTTAGAATATAAAGAGCATATAAAACATAAATAGTGAAGGACAGTAAAACCATGGCATGCACGAAACAAAGACATGATACCATATCCGCTAATCTGCATTTTCCTTAGTACGTACAACATACTGTGATTGTTAATTTTTTTATAACTTCTATTCATCTATCAATATATTTGTTATATAGGTGAGATGCCCACAAAAAATGAGTTTTTCAGACATTACTCCATAATTAATTTATCCATATGCAAGATATTTTTTCTGAATTAACTTTTTTATTTATGTTAAATTGAACAGACATATCGTAGGTTGTAGTGTATCAGTTGATCAGTGGATGCTTCTCAAATTTGTGCATAACTGAAGATTAATATGTTCAGATTAAATAAAGATTTTTATGTTCACTTTATGGTAAAGCAGTGCCACAATATACAGAAGACATCATTAAGGAAGCAATGCATTTTAAAATATCGAATTAGTGAGCTAAGAATGAGTAGTAATATGATTGTTTTTACATAGATACTTGAAGTAATCAACTATCCCAAAGAACCGGAGATCCAAACCTAATTTATGTTTCATAACAGAGCTATATTTAAATTTAAACCACTTTGTATTAAAGTTCTAGAGATGTTCAAGCAAACTACTAATGTACCTATTCATATATCACCCAACGTTGACCCGAGCATATGAGTATGACCTATAACAACAATATAAATGGTTCACTTAAGTTGCTGAATTTTTTCACCAGAATACTAAGTGAACACTTATGCATTTAAACCAGCATCTCTCAAGGCACTGGGATCATGTCTATACCAAACAATCAGTGCATGTATCCAAATTTATGGATGTAGATAATATAATATACAGCCTGTTTATGGCCTTGCAGTCACTATAAATTCTGGTGCTCGAATAAATTTTCAGGAAAACACAGAAAACCCTCGTTTTTCCACTTGTCAAATTTCTGGAGAGTATTTCTAGAAAATAATGTGACAATTCCATGAGCAAGTTTTTCCCCAAATTATTTATTTCTAGAAATACAATTTTTTGTTATATATATATATATATATATGTATATTTAGCAGGAAATCAATTCGAGATTTCAGGAGATTTGCACAGCTGGTTTAAACAATGGAAATCATTCATTCATTCAGATTTCAACCACAACAGTCGCAACAACAAATCAAAACTCACAACAATCCTACAGCAAATCAATTGAAGTAATTAGTGGATTTAAAATACCAATAGTACGGACAAAATCATGCAGTAAACACATGGCATCCACAATAATAAGGAAAATTCAGTTCTTATATTTTAATTAATCTGAAAACGATTTACTTGAAACAACAATTTAATCGTGAGTGAGTTGACACTCACCTGCAGCGGTGACAAAGGCGCAGGAGCCGTTGCAAGCTTCGGTGAATGACGCAGTGCAAAAATAGATTTGGGCTAATCGATTTGATTTGAGGAGGTAGATGACTGGTGCGCAACTTCATTTCTGGTGGGGGTATGCCAGCGGCGGCAGTAGCTTTGGGTTGAGGAAGCGTAGCGAGGGAGGCGACGGATTTTCAGGAGGCAGACTTCAGTGGTGATGAGGACCGAGGAGGTGCAGTGGGGCTTTGAAGGGGTTGCGATGGCTAATGGTTTTCAGAGGCAAAAACGTTGAAGAGGAGGTGACGGTTAGGTTGGCAGGAGGAGGCCATGATTTATCGATTTGGAGATAATAACATATTTAGGTTTTTGGTCATTGAAAGGAACGGGAATGATTTGTTACTGAATGAATCGATGAGAAAGAGCATCATTTATAGGAGTAGAAACCCGTGGGTACCATGTTTCCGTGGGAGCCAAGGAATTACTGGCGTGTGTAGGAAGGAACCAAACGTTATATTTTATTTATTCATTTACCGTTCATTGAATTTTCTACCGTAAATTATGTTAATGTTTTATTTTTGAACTGCCACCAACGAACTCCAATAACGATGAAAATTTACGTACCTCCACGCCTCGAAATTCTGAATCTAATAAAAATATTCTGGTCGAAATCCGACTCTGGTTTTATACAACATTATTCTTATATTTAAATTATTTATCAGTTCACCCATTTTATTCCATTTGTTTATCATCAATTTCGTCAAATTTCAATTATGAAATGTTCAGTTTCCACTTTCTTATTATCCACAAACATACACATATTTACGCCAAATTTCATATATTTAAATAAAATTCTCCAGTTTGTTTAATGTCAACCACGTAAATTTTTAACTTTAACCGTTTATAATTTTCAGTCAAGTTTCACATCCAACTCAACTATTCAATCAAATTCAATTCAAACAATAAATATTTGATTCTCAACTAACTACTGGATTTAATTTAAAACTATATATTTGATTTTTATTTTATTCTAACCTAGGTTTCACTAGAGAATTTAATTGTAAATAATTAAATCTTCATAATTTCACATTGCAGTTGTTGAAATTACTGGGACGTTACAATCTTCCTCCCTTTAAAACTTTTCATCCTCAAAAAGGAAAGATCTTTAGAGTTATAACTATGTATACTTCAATTTTTCATATTTGTGAGAAATTTTCCTAGAGCTAATTTAAATATGGATATTTAATTCATCGATCCTCTTGTCTATTCATCATATCCAATTAATTTAGAAAATCACATTTTCTTCCAAAATTAATCTATTCTTAAATTTCCAGTCCTGCAATTTATTCCAAACTTCTTCATAATTTCATCTGTCAATATTTACTTATTTATCGTTGCACTTACAGTCTTAACCCATCGAAAACTCCTTAAACCCATTTAAATTTTCTTAATTCTCATTGAAGAGTGTAAATAATATCTCTTCTTCAAGTCACCAATCGTCGACATGAAAATCTCCAAAATCTGAAATATTTGTATTATTATTCCAAATTTCTCTCTTAGCTTATTAAACTAGGTATATTTTAACTTAAAATTATTTAAAAATCTTTGATAACTCGAAGTTCGATAAGTCTATTGTCGTTCTTACAGATTTTAGGCATACGCTGGCCGGGCGTACGACTAAAATCTCCAAGCACTAAATATCATTGCTTCAACTCCCAGTGAAAATATATTTCAAAATTTCTCTTTTTAAAAAAAAAAGCAGATACGGAAAGTACCAATGTGATAATATGTTTAATGTTCATGAATCGCAGATACACAATGGTTTCGTCTGGATCCCCTAGAAAACATCCATATCCGTAGGAAATCGCTTCCCTGCGAATTTCATCATGGACAGATCAACGAGGGATTTTTCAGAATCAAAAGAAAATCTGAGGTCACTGAGCGTTGGCAGCTCTATCTCAGAATCACGAAACAAATTATCAAGTTATGAAGATAAATCAAGTCACAAGGATGAAATGTTGCGTTAAATAGGTGGCTCAATCACTTAGATATCTAAGTGGACCGCAGGTACACAATGGTTACGCCTGGATCCCCCAGGAAACATCCATACCCGTAAGCTTTCACAGCTCTGCGGATTACGCCATTACAATTCGACTGTAGATCGCATCAATCACAATGGTTACGCTTGGTTCCCCCAAGAAACATCCGTCTGTCGTAGGCTACCTGCAGCCCTGCGAATTTCGCTACACGGTCGAATTCCAACGACTCTAGATCGCAGCGATCCCAATGGTTGCGCCTGATTCCCTCAAGAAACATCCAACCGCCATAGGCTATCGGCAGCCTTGCGAATTACGCTAGCAGTAGTGCTCAATGGCAACTCATGAATTTTATGTCTGGACTACCTACTGCCACCAGCAACATATCTCAACTAAGCTCGAAGTCAAAGATAAGAAAGGTACTTTCCTTATTTTTACTTTGAAAACATATAATACAATATACATGAAGTATTTTATACTCCTTATAAATCATACTAGCGTCACTTTACATAAGGTGTAACAACCCGAAAATCAGGGCCAGTTTAAAATTTTTATTTTGGCAATTTTGGCGAATTTTGAATATTTAAAATGAATTATTTTAAATAATATCGACGAGAAGTTTATTTTGAATTTAATTCGAACGTATATATTTATACGCGTCGTCGTTAGAATATAAATATTTATATATAATTATAAATAGAATTGAAAATGGCGCGGTAGTTCGATAATTCGAATTCAAACTTCAATTGAACGTACCGGGCGCAAAACAATCCAGATTTTAGTGAAACCAAAAACATTAGGATCTAATTGGGAATAGCTTTCCAACGAATCCGAAAAATTGGAATTTCATAGCGGGAATCAAAAGATATGTCCAGTTGAAAATTCTGAATAGTCGCTATGGAATTCAGGCCCTTAAAAATGGAAATTTTGCATCCGACCTCGGATTTCAACGAAACCACTTTTGTTGGATCCGTGATGTCAAATTATTACTAGATTCCAAATTTCATAATTTTTCGAATCAATATGTGAGCGTGGCAAAGGAAAACGCGTTTGACCAGTTTTAGTTGATTTTAATCGACTGGAAAATGGCCATTTTTCAAATGGTCTCAGAATTCGACGAAACTAGTTTTGTTAGGACCGTATCGTCAATACAAAGCTAGAAAATATTTTTCTAGGATTTATAGAGTTAGTATGTGACCCCAGTAAATTGAAATGCGCGTTCAAATTCAATAGATAGAGTTATATGTTGATTTTAACGGAAACTGATCGAAACGATCGAATCAGCTTACGATACATATCCCATTGGGTTCGGAATGGGGGTAAAATGCTATGGACGATAGGCGGTGGGCCTCGTTTAGAGGTCAAAAATAAAAGTTGCTTTTTGGTGAAAAATAAAATAATTAAATAATAAAAAAAAACCTCTCCTATACCCTCTGCACCCCCCCCCGGTTCAATTTAAATCAAAAAAAAAATGGGATCGACGACGGAGGGGAAACCGCCGCCGCCCCATCGCAGCCTCCCCCCCTCGCGCCAGGCCGCGCCGCCCCCTCTACCGATCGACCGCCTTCCCCCTTCTTCCTCCCCTCTTCGCTGATCGAACCCCCTCCCTTCCCAGCCCAATCCGACGTCCCCAAAACCCGCGACCTCCCTCCACTACCCCAGACCCGCCGCCGACGCCAGTACCTCCCCCCACCACCTACGACGAACCAATGCCCCCCTTCCTCCAACGAGCGTAGACAGCACCCCCTTGCTCCGGCGACCTCGAATTCAGGTGAAAATAAAATAGCGACTTCCCTTTTCAGTTTTAATGTTAATTAGCAGTGAATTTATTTATTTACATTGATATTTTTATTTTATTTTATTTTCAGATCTTTATTAATTTAAAGTTAGGGTATTTATTTAAAGTTAAAATTTTTAGTGATGAAAAGATTAGATTTTTAAAATAGAAAAGATTAGATTTTTAAAATAGAAAAGATTAGATTTTAAAATAGAAAAGATTGGATTTTTAAAATAGAAAAGATTGGATTTTTAAAATAGAAAAGATTAGATTTTTGAAATTTGAAAAGGCGAGATCTTTATATAGAGAATAGCGGTGTAAAAATAGAATTTTTATCTATATAGTAGCATTGTAAAAATGGATTATTTATCTAAATAGCGAAGTAAAAATTCGATTTTTATATATTGGATAGCGAAGTAAAAATTCGATTTTTATATATTGAATAGCGAAGTAAAAAATCGATTTTTATATATTGAATAGCGAAGTAAAAATTCGATTTTTATATACTAAATAGCGAAGTAAAAATTCGATTTTTATATATTGAGTAGCGAAGTAAGAATTCGATTTTTATATATGTAGTGGCTACGGGCAACGAAAGTGATGAAAGGCGAGAACGGCGATGATTTCTATAAAGGAAGTGTCGTGAAGTTGGGATAGCTATCGGTGAGAATTACTCACCTTTCAATTTCTTTTTCTAGTTATATATATTTATACTAGGATGCAGACGGTGCTTAGTAGCACCCGACACCCGTCATCCACAGACCATGGATGGCTTGTTTGTTTAATTGTTATGTTGTGAAATTTGTTTGTGTTGTTGATGTAAAATCGATAATAAATGTAGGTGGTTGAAATAAATTAATTATCGTTAAAAAGTGGATAAATAGATATTTATAAACGAATCGGCCGATTTGTTTATATACACTGATTTGACTGATACTGATTGGGACGTTAAATTTTACACATCGCCCAACTGCACAAATAAAAATCTGTGTTTGTTGATTTGAAACCCCACACGGGTATTGGTATAATATACGACATACACTAATCCCAATAATTAGTTGTATGTCGATCGATGGATTGACAGGCTGTTATAAGCGTTAGATATATATATTTGATGCTTATACAGTGTAGTGCACTTTGGATGATGGTTGATTATTTATCGTTGCTATTATATACATGTGTTGTACGGAATTCATATAATTAACTTTATATGGTAATTGATTGGGCCTCATTCCAATCGGGAAAATAAAGTTTATTATAAAATAAAGGTTCATGTGTTGACTGCACTCATCCGTTGAGATTAGTCATGTGTTGAACGAAATATTTTAACAATAAAATTTACATCCTTATCATTATAAAATAAAGGTTCATGTGTTGACTGTACTCATCCGTTGAGATTAGTCATGTGTTGAACGAAATATTTTAACAATAAAATTTACATCTTTATCATATATGAAATTAGAAATTAACTGGAAAATAGATGAGATGAGTGGTCTCCTGGGTATTGATCTGATGTTGGTTTCGGCCTTCGGGGTTAATATTCAGGGAATCGTTCTCTTACTAGTTTACGGTTGGAGTCTGATTTTAAATCAAATGATAGATACCATAATTTTTATAAAATATATTAAATAACAAAAATAGTCGCACGTGGACAATACTCATTCGTTGAGGTTAGTCATGTGTTGAAAAAAATATAGATTCACGTATTGAATATAATAAATATTCATTTTTGAATAGAATAACAGAATTTTTGAAATATATAAAGCCGTGTTGATTAGAGATGCGCTATTTTGACGCGAACGATATTTATATCGATTATAAACGAATTCGAATTGAATTGAATAGAAAACGAATTTGAATTGAATTGAATAGAAAACGAATTCGAATTGAATTGAATAGAAAACGAATTTGAATTGAATTGAATAGAAAACGAATTCGAATTGAATTGAATAGAAAACGAATTCGAATTGAATTGAATAGAAACGAATTCGAATTGAATTGAATAGAAAACGAATTCGAATTGAATTGAATTGAAAACGAATTTGAATTGAATTGAAAACGAATTCGAATTGAATTGAATAGAAAACGAATTTGAATTAAATTGAATAGAAAAACGAATTTGAATTGAATTGAATAGAAATGAATTCGAATTGAAATCAATTTAAAACGAATAATATGGAATATTCAATTTTGATCCGAAATTGAATAGGAAGTTGAATTTGTTTTGAAAACGAAATTAAAACGATTTATAAAATTCGTTTTAAAAGGAAATCGACGAAATATATATTATATATATTATATATATAATATAATGGCCTGAATAGAACGCGCCGCGCTGCGGCAGTTCGCGAATTTCGACCATTTATTTCGAACGGACATTACGGGAGATCCGACCATCGGATTCTCCTAAAACCGGAACCGTTGGGTTCGTATCGAAAAGAGCTTTCTAACGAGTATTAGAAATTTGAAATCTAACGGTTGGATTTGGAGACACGTCCAAATCAAATTTGGAAAAGGTCGCTGTAAGTGCAGTTCGATGGCCGTTGATGGAAATCGACTGTACGGGCCTTGATAAAATTATTAAAAATAGTAATAATTTGTGTAAAATCATAAGAAATGATTTGGGAAAAATTGGGATGAAAAACTCCATATTTGAAAAGATAAAAATAGATTTTTATCGAAATGAACTAGTTTTGAACTAAAATTAAAACCCAACTATTTTTAAATAAATAAATTGGATTTGAAACGGGTTTTAAATAGAATTGATTTATGGGTTTATCGTGAAGGGTGTTTTAAATGACACTTGTTCTTTAACCCGATAATAAATAGAATGTGATTTGGGTTTGTCGTGAACTGTGTTTTAAATGACATTAGTTCTTTAACCCCGTAAAAGGAGTTTTAATGAATCTGTAATTAGATTGAAATGTGAATTGATAGTCTAAATTATCAAATTCAGAAAATGAGCGAGAATGGAGTATCACCAGTTTTGCTCCAAAGCGATAGTTAATTCTTTAATTAGATTTGAACGTGGAATGGTAATTAATTTTACCGACAACACTTTGGGGTTAGATATGGAGTATTACCAGTTTTGCTTCATGGGATGAATAGGTTGGGATTGGGAAATAAAATAAATAATTACTTCGGTGTGGTTCGCTAATCTCGACTAGTTTGGAAAACCATAATTTGGTTTGAAATGACATCCGAAGGAAGATTAAAGGATAAATTTTAAAGAATTTATCTTGGATAAAATTAATGGGATCCTTTCCCTAAGAATATGAAATTTAGAAACTAGTTGTAGGTTAGTTAAGAAGAATGGCTTCCTGGATATTGATCTGATGTTGGTTTCGGCCTTCGGGGTTAATATTTGGGAAATTGTTCTCTTGCTAATTTGCGATTAGTGACTGCTGAATTGGAATGAGGCGTATGTTCTGTTTGTGTAACATTTGTTTTAATATACGCGGGTTGTTCGGAAAGGCCGGGTTTACACCCATTCTGACTAACCGATTCGATGATAAGTCGAAGATGAAGACGGTGGTTGAAGACCGGAAGTCTTCACATCGTTTGGGTGATTACTGTCGATCCTGATTGGGCTGTACACCCAAGAGGATGGAAATAGTTGGTGGTCGTCCAGACGTACTTGGAGATCGATGGATATGCGAGGAAAGTGCCTCCGGTTTCGTTCAGACCCAGAACGAACTTGTAAATGGATTGTGTGTCTGACATTGGATTTTATTCTATGTTGATTGATTTCTGTTAAATATATATCTGTTTGGCGGCGGAGAATTTATTCTCTTGCTTAACGCCCTTCTCTGAGACGTACGAGCTTAGAGGTTATATATCGATAGATATCAATCGCATGGCATAAATTTCCTGTGTGGCATGCTGAGTTGCATGGATCAAGGCTTCTGTTGAAAAGCAAAGTCTTGTGGTTGATGATCAAAGCACGGCCTACGTGGCAGCTTTGTGTATAGCGTGGATTCGCGAGCCTCACACCTCGGTATGAGTCAAAAACGGGATAAGGACCCAAGGAGTGCACGACGTTTCTTTCTAGCTATGGGTGGTGTCAGTGACCTACCAGCCCTGACATTTATATACTTTTCACCTTTGCGGTTTGGATGCGAGGCGCCTCGATTATAGGTCCTATAGGGCCGGGAAACGTGTGTTCAGGAATAACTAATCCTCAAACGTAAGAGAGGACCGGTCTTGGAGGATCCCAGGGGTTACCCAGAGTGTGTAGTCCTGAGGCATTTGCTATAGTGTCTCGAAGCGGAGAGGAGCTTGCCCCTTGCCTCGACTCATGACGGAAATCCAATTTCCAATACGTGTATTTCGGTTTTATTTGTAGAGCCTAGTATGGCGACATAGTAGCATGGGATGCTATGCCGTCTATGATTGATATTTATGATTGAAATTGTTTTGACACTATACACTTATTATAGTATCAAATGATTTGTTTTTAAACGTACCAAGCATGTTTGGCTATTATAAGGGAAAACCCTATCCTCCGGCTTGCGTTGCATTGTGTGATGGGACCTGGGTCTTATAATAGCTTCATTTTTCGAAAAAGCATTGCGTTGTTTACCCTATGCACTGGTATTCTTGGGAGGAAACCCGTTCCGTGTTATACGGCGTGGTCCCTTGATTTACTCTCTTTTAAAATAAAGCTTTAAATAACTGTTTTAGTTCTCACACCAGTCACATGACTGACCTGGAGTTTATTGTTTTAACCTAAACTCTGGGTGCCCCTATTTCCACACGGGCAGCTAGTAGTTTTGGTTTTGCAGATTTATATTCATAAGATCTTGATTTACAGCTGGAACGATGCTCGGAAAGATCTGTATCCGTGTATTGCTTTCAGTTGTGTTTTGTATTATTTTCCGCTGCTATGTAATTTATTGTAATCTCTGATATTTGTCGAATGTATAATATTCATTTATACTCTGTATATTCTTGTACCTGATGGAATTGTTGTAATAAACAATGAAATGTTCTTCCGTCTGCGTTCATTTGTGTGTTGTTCTCAAGGTAATCCGCTCTTTCCTTCACGGGGAAGTTACGGGTCCTCACATTTGGTATCGGAGCTTTGGTTTGCAGAGCTCGAGAACACATTAGAACCATACGAA
This sequence comes from Allium sativum, assembly GCA_030737875.1. Lineage (NCBI taxonomy): Eukaryota > Viridiplantae > Streptophyta > Magnoliopsida > Asparagales > Amaryllidaceae > Allium > Allium sativum. The sequence goes on along the minus strand of CM060916.1, from coordinate 153,884,585 downwards.
AGAATTCATCAGATATTGGATTAGTAATATCCAATTAGAATGACTCGTTAGAGATAGGATCAGTAGTATCCTAGAACGAGTGTGAAGAGTATATTTTTCAAATGAAAACAATTTTATTTTAAAATTTAAATCATTTTAAACGTATTTGAATATTTATTTATTTTGAATTTGGACAATCCAATATATAAAGATTTCACATATACGCGTCATGAACGTATATTCGAAGTTTTAATATAGATAGATATAGAATCACATTCTAGTCGCCCGGACATGATTCTGATGATGGCGCGCCATCACCAGTATTTACTTTCGTGTTTCGAAGGTGTGATTTCTATATATTTCCATTAGACTGGTGTGAGAACCAAAACTAATATAGCTAGAATACATTGTTGTGAATTGGCATCAAAAACATGATTTTCTTTATATGTAGTAAAAATTATGAATTTGAAACTCTAATCCACTAATTGATTGATGATTGTGTTGTTTGTTTATTTGTTTGACAATTTTGAACCATTATGCCTAATTGTAACAAATATTGAACTATATTGAAATTGGTCGCATTTGCTTGCATATACATGTACTTACATTGAACAGGTCATAGCAAGGAGGCTAGAGCAGAAAATAAAATTTGTTTGCCCGACAAATAGGTACATGTTTACTATAATTTACTATTTTGTTTGGGTTATGATGATTTTATGAGCCTATTGGCTAGCCGCTTGGCTTTTTCTTTTTCTTTTTGAAATCAGAAGGCCTGTATGGCAATTTCGGGATTTTCCCGTGGCTCCCGGTGCAGGGGAGGTTATGGCGAAATTTTTCGAAAATTTAGGGTGTTAGCCAAATTTTTGAAGAATTTGAAAATTCTCAGAAACTGAAAAGTTGGAGAATGGAAGCCAGATCGAATGTAGAGTTGATTAATCAAACCACTTTTGACTTCGTTCCTTTTCGAGGACGAAAAGTATTAAGTGGGGGAGATTGTAACAACCCGAAAATCTTGGCCAGTTTAAAATTTTTATTTTGGCAATTTTGGCGAATTTTGGATATTTAAAATGAATTATTTTAAATAATATCGACGAGAAGTTTATTTTGAATATAATTCGAACGTATATATTTATACGCGTCGTCGTTAGAATATAAATATTTATATATAATTATAAATAGAATTGAAAATGGCGCGGTAGTTCGATAATTCGACTTCAAACTTCAATTGAACGTACCGGGCGCAAAACAATCCGGATTTTAGTGAAACCAAAAACATTAGGATCTAATTGGGAATATCTTTCCAACGAATCCGAAAAATCGGAATTTCATAGCGGGAATCAAAAGATATGTCCAGTTGAAAATTCTGAATAGTCGCTATGGAATTCAGGCCCTTAAAAATGGAAATTTTGCAAACGACCTCGGATTTCGACGAAACCACTTTTGTTGGATCCGTGATGTCAAATTATTGCTAGATTCCAAATTTCATAACTTTTCGAATTAATATGTGAGCGTGGCAAAGGAAAACGCGTTTGACCAGTTTTAGTTGATTTTAATCGACTGGAAAATGGCCATTTTTCAAACGGTCTCAGAATTCGACGAAACTAGTTTTGTTAGGACCGTATCGTCAATACGAAGCTAGAAAATATTTTTCTAGGATTTATAGAGTTAGTATGTGACCCCAGTAAATTGAAATGCGCGTTCAAATTCAATATATAGAGTTATATGTTGATTTTAACGGAAACTGATCGAAACGATCGAATCAGCTTACGATACATATCCCATTGGGTTCGGAATGGGGGTAAAACGCTTTGGACGACGGGCGGTGGGCCTCGTTTAGAGGTCGAAAATAAAAGTTGCTTTTTGGTGAAAAATAAATTAATTAAATAATAATAATAAAAACCCTCTCCTATACCCTCTGCCCCCCCTCCCCCGATTCAATTTAAATCAAAAAAGAAAAAAAAAAGAAAAAAATGGGATCGACGGCGGAGGGGAAACCGCCGCCGCCCCTCGCGCCAGGCCGCGCCGCCCCCTCTACCGATCGACCGCCTTCCCCCTTCTTCCTCCCCTCTCCGCTGATCGAACCCCCTCCCTTCCCAGCCCAATCCGACGTCCCCAAAACCCGCGACCTCCCTCCACTACCCCAGACCCGCCGCCGACGCCAGTACCTCCCCCCACCACCTGCGACTGCACCAACGCCCCCCCCCCCCATTCCTCCAGCGAGCGTAGACAGCACCCCCTTGCTCCGGCGACCTCGAATTCAGGTGAAAATAAAACAGCGACTTCCCTTTTCAGTTTTAATGTTAATTAGCAGTGAATTTATTTATTTACATTGATATTTTTATTTTATTTTATTTTCAGATCTTTATTAATTTAAAGTTAGGGTATTTATTTAAAGTTAAAAATTTTAGTGATGAAAAGATTAGATTTTTAAAATAGAAAAGATTAGATTTTTGAAATTTGAAAAGGCGAGATCTTTATATAGAGAACAGCGGTGTAAAAATAGAATTTTTATCTATATAGTAGCGTTGTAAAAATGGAATATTTATCTAAATAGCAAAGTAAAAATTCGATTTTTATATATTGGATAGCGAAGTAAAAATTCGATTTTTATATATTGAATAGCGAAGTAAAAATTCGATTTTTATATATTGAATAGCAAAGTAAAAATTTCGATTTTTATATACTAAATAGCGAAGTAAAAATTCGATTTTTATATATTGAGTAGCGAAGTAAGAATTCGATTTTTATATATGTAGTGGCTACGGGCAACGAAAGTGATGAAAGGCGAAAACGGCGATGATTTCTATAAAGGAAGTGTCGTGAAGTTGGGATAGCTATCGGTGAGAATTACTCACCTTTCAATTTCTTTTTCTAGTTATATATATTTATACTAGGATGCAGACGGTGCTTAGTAGCACCCAACACCCGTCATCCACAGACCATGGATGGCTTATTTGTTTAATTGTTATTTTGTGAAATTTGTTTGTGTTGTTGATGTAAAATCGATAATAAATGTAGGTGGTTGAAATAAATTAATTATCGTTAAAAATATAATTTTTAACGTGAATGTGGATAAATAAATATTTATAAACGAATCGGCCGATTTGTTTATATACACTGATTTGACTGATACTGATTGGGACGATAAATTTTACACATCGCCCAACTGCACAAATAAAAATCTGTGTTTGTTGATTTGAAACCCCACACGGGTATTGGGATAATATACGACATACACTAATCCCAATAATTAGTTGTATGTCGATCGATGGATTGACAGGCTGTTATAAGCGTTAGATATATATATTTGATGCTTATACAGTGTAGTGCACTTTGGATGATGGTTGATTATTTATCGTTGCTATTATATACATGTGTTGTTTGGAATCCATATAATTAACTTTATATGGTAATTGATTGGGCCTCATTCCAATCGGGAAAATAAAGTTTATTATAAAATAAAGGTTCATGTGTTGACTGCACTCATCCGTTGAGATTAGTCATGTGTTGAACGAAATTTTTTAACAATAAAATTTAGATCCTTATCATTATAAAATAAAGGTTCATGTGTTGACTGTACTCATCCGTTGAGATTAGTCATGTGTTGAACGAAATATTTTAACAATAAAATTTACATCTTTATCATATATGAAATTAGAAATTAACTGGAAAATAGATGAGATGAGTGGTCTCCTGGGTATTGATCTGATGTTGGTTTCGGCCTTCGGGGTTAATATTCAGGGAATCGTTCTCTTACTAGTTTACGGTTGGAGTCTGATTTTAAATCAAACGATAGATACCATAATTTTTATAAAATATATTAAATAACAAAAATAGTCACACATGGACAGTACTCATTCGTTGAGATTAGTCATGTGTTGACAAAAATATAGATTCACGTATTGAATAGAATAAATATTCATTTGTTGAATAGAATAACAGAATTTTTGAAATATATAAAGCCATGTTGATTAGAGATGCGCTATTTTGACGTGAACGATATTTATATCGATTATAAACGAATTCGAATTGAATTGAATAGAAAACGAATTTGAATTGAATTGAATAGAAAACGAATTCAAATTGAATTGAATAGAAAACGAATTTGAATTGAATTGAATAGAAAACGAATTCGAATTGAATTGAATAGAAAACGAATTTGAATTGAATTGAATAGAAAACGAATTTGAATTGAATTGAATAGAAAACGAATTCGAATTGAATTGAATAGAAAACGAATTTGAATTGAATTGAATAGAAAACGAATTCGAATTGAATTGAATAGAAAACGAATTTGAATTAAATTGAATAGAAAAACGAATTTGAATTGAATTGAATAGAAATGAATTCGAATTGAAATCAATTTAAAACGAATAATATGGAATATTCAATTTTGATCCGAAATTGAATAGGAAGTTGAATTTGTTTTGAAAACGAAATTAAAACGATTTATAAAATTCGTTTTAAAAGGAAATCGACGAAATATATATTATATATATTATATATATAATATAATGGCCTGAATAGAACGCGCCGCGCTGCGGCAGTTCGCGAATTTCGACCATTTATTTCGAACGGACATTACGGGAGATTCGACCATCGGATTCTCCTAAAACCGGAACCGTTGGGTTCGTATCGAAAAGAGCTTTCTAACGAGTATTAGAAATTTGAAATCTAACGGTTGGATTTGGAGATACGTCCAAATAAAATTTGGGAAAGGTCGCTGTAAGTGCAGTTCGATGGTCGTTGATGGAAATCGACTGTACGGGCCTTGATAAAATTATTAAAAATAGTAATAATTTGTGTAAAATCATAAGAAATGGTTTGGGAAAAATTGGGATGAAAAACTCCATATTTGAAAAGATAAAAATAGATTTTTATCGAAATGAACTAGTTTTGAACTAAAATTAAAACCCAACTATTTTTAAATAAATAAATTGGATTTAAAACGGGTTTTAAATAGAATTGATTTATGGGTTTATCGTGAAGGGTGTTTTAAATGACACATGTTCTTTAACCCGATAATAAATAGAATGTGATTTGGGTTTGTCGTGAACTGTGTTTTAAATGACATTAGTTCTTTAACCCCGTAAAAGGAGTTTTAATGAATATGTAATTAGATTGAAATGTGAATTGATAATCTAAATTATCAAATTCAGAAAATGAGCGAGAATGGAGTATCACCAGTTTTGCTCCAAAGCGATAGTTAAATCTTTAATTAGATTTGAACGTGGAATGGTAATTAATTTTACCGACAACACTGTGGGGTTAGATATGGAGTATTACCAGTTTTTCTTCATGGGATGAATAGGTTGGGATTGGGAAATAAAATAAATAATTACTTCGGTGTGGTTCGCTAATCTCGACTATTTTGGAAAACCATAATTTGATTTGAAATGACATCCAAAGAAAGATTAAAGGATAAATTTTAAAGAATTTATCTTGGATAAAATTAATGGGATCCTTTCCCTAAGAATATGAAATTTAGAAACTAGCTGTAGGTTAGTTAAGAAGAATGGCTTCCTGGATATTGATCTGATGTTGGTTTTGGCCTTCGGGGTTAATATTTGGGAAATTGTTCTCTTGCTAATTTGCGGTTAGTGACTGCTGAATTGGAATGAGGCGTATGTTGTGTTTGTGTAACATTTGTTTTAATATACGCGGGTTGTTCGGAAAGACCGGGTTTACACCCATTTTGAATAACCGATTCGACGATAAGTCGAAGATGAAGACGGTGGTTGAAGACCGGAAGTCTTCACATCGTTTGGGTGACTACTGACGATCCTGATTGGGCTGTACACCCAAGAGGATGGAAATAGTTGGTGGTCGTCCAGACGTACTTGGAGATCGATGGATATGCGAGGAAAGTGCCTCCGGTTTCGTTCAGACCCAGAACGAACTAGTAAATGGATTGTGTGTCTGACATTGGATTTTATTCTGTGTTGATTGATTTCTGTTAAATATATATCTGTTTGGCGGCGGAGAATTTATTCTCTTGCTTAACGCCCTTCTCTGAGACATACGAGCTTAGAGGTTATATATCGATAGATATCAATCGCATGGCATAAATTGCCTGTGTGGCTTGTTGAGTTGCATGGATCAAGGCTTCTGTTGAAAAGCAAAGTCTTGTGGTTGATGATCAAAGCACGGCCTACGTGGCAGCTTTGTGTATAGCGTGGATTCGCGAGCCTCACACCTCGGTATGAGTCAAAAACGGGATGAGGACCCAAGGAGTGCACGACGTTTCTTTCTAGCTATGGGTGGTGTCAGTGACCTACCAGCCCTGACATTTATATACTTTTCACCTTTGTGGTTTGGATGCGAGGCGCCTCGATTATAGGTCCTATAGGGCCAGGAAACGTGTGTTCAGGAATAACTAATCCTCAAACGTAAGAGAGGACCGGTCTTGGAGCATCCCAGGGGTTACCCAGAGTGTGTAGTCCTGAGGCATTTGCTAGAGTGTCTCGAAGCAGAGAGGAGCTTGCCCCTTGCCTTGACTCATGACAGAAATCAAATTTCCAATACGTGTATTTCGATTTTATTTGTAGAGCCTTGTATGGCGACATAGTAGCATGGGATGCTATGCCGTCTATGATTGATATTTATGATTGAAATTGTTTTGACACTATACACTTATTATAGTATCAAATGATTTGTTTTTAAACGTACCAAGCATGTTTGGCTATTATAAGGGAAAACCCTATCCTCCGGCTTGCGTTGCATTATGTGATGGGACCTGGGTCTTATAATACCTTCATTTTTCGAAAAAGCATTGTGTTGTTTACCCTATGCACTGGTATTCTTGGGAGGAAACCCGTTCCGTGTCATACGGCGTGGTCCCTTGAATCACTCTCTTTTAAAATAAAGCTTTAAATAACTGTTTTAGTTCTCACACCAGTCACATAACTGACCTGGAGTTTATTGTTTTAACCTAAACTCTGGGTGCCCCTATTTCCACACGGGCAGCTAGTAGTTTTGGTTTTGCAGATTTATATTCACAGGATCTTGATTTACAGCTGGAACGATGCTCGGAAAGCTCTGTATCCGTGTATTACTTTCAGTTTTGTTTTGTATTATTTTCCGCTGCTATATAATTTATTGTAATCTCTGATATTTGTCGAATGTATAATATTCATTTATACTCTGTATATTCTTGTACCTGATGGAATTGTTGTAATAAACAATGAAATGTTCTTCCGTCTGGGTTCATTTGTGTGTTGTTCTCAAGGTAATCCGCTCTTTCCTTCACGGGGAAGTTACGGGTCCTCACATAAGGTTTTCTTTCCAAATCACATTTTCAAACATCTCTTTCTTATATAAGTCCTGCTATATAAAATTTATCTCAATTCACTACCTTCCAAATCAATGGTTTTCGGATTTGCTATATTCATATTTATCTCTTTCAAAACTTTTATATCCAATATCTCAAATCGAATATCTTCAAGTTTCCATTCAAATTTCAAGATTTTAATTTGATCACTTTATCAAATCAAATATTTGATATCTTTCAAACTCAGACTTATGAATCGATTGGTTATAAACCAAAATCTCTTTAATTTTCCCACTATCAAGTTCATCGCCTTCTTCAAATTTTTACACTCTCAAAATTTCAAAAAATTTCTTCTTATCCCAAATTTTCCTTCACGCATTATCACTTCTTCACATTCACATCCCTCGACCCTAAATTAGCAAGCAGACAACTCCCTAAGTATCAATCTCGAAGGCCGAAACCAACATCAGATCAACACTCGGGAAATTATTCACTTAACTAACCTCCAGTCAGTTCCTAAATTCCTTAACTCCATTTCTTAATTTCTATCAAAACATTTCCAACGAAATCTCGGATTTAATTTACAATTCTACTTCTTTTACGTTATGTAGCCCTTCGTATGACTTTTTTTTCTTCGGTTCTTGCCATTTATCAAAACCCGCTAACCACTCACGGTTCTTTGAAAACATCTCCAATTATCATATTCATTTTCTCAATTCTTAGAAAATCATTTATTATTGATGAAAAATATTTCCATATAGTTACAAATCTTTATTTTCTATAGAAAATATATTTTATTCATCCTGGGAAATATTTCTAAATTCGTTATTTGGATCAATCAAATATTAAATAAAACACCGCTATTTTCACTTAACTGCCGATGCTCATTTACTTACTTAAACCACCCTTGCTCTCGAACCTTAACAGTTCCTTAGTCAGCAATAAAGTCTGTCAAGTTGGGGTATATTTACCTCTCAGACCTTAACTGGGCAACATTATTGACTTCGAAATAGATAAAATTCACAACTTCCAATACCAAACAGACGTCCATTCTTGAATCTTCCGAATTCCAGGTAAGAATTCACTATTTTATGGAAACTGTGGATTATAACGATAATTTATGCTTAAATTTTATTTATTTATTTATTATTATATATAGTATACTTCTATTAATCTGAATACCTAGACAATTAATTAATAATTTATTAAATTTTGATTAAAACAAAAGGTAAATAGTATTTTCCTAATACTCGACTTAATTAACTTTCACAAATAACTTTCTCCCAAATAATTTCTTATTCGATAATATATATTCTGAACTTCGGAAGAATCTCATCTCTTTATATTCTAAACTTCAAAATAATTTCACTATGTTGGTCAACTCCGTTTACTTTATTCCAATTACATTTGCAACATTTTTGTTTTCAACTGTTATCCACTTCTAACCAGTGAATATTATTCCTTTTATCGAAGCCTGAACTCATCATATCCAGTTAATTTTGATTTTATAGGTTCACATTTCTTTAACATCTTCATTCATATTTCACTTCATCTTATATACGATTCCCTTTATTTATAACTCTCATTTACCATTCATATCTTGTTAACAAGTTTATAACTAATTATTGAATTCATATATTCGATTTTACATTATTGGTTTGAAAACCAATTTTAATTTATCTTGCCAAGTTCTGAATAATACAATTTTGACTTAATCGATTTCCTATTAAAACCCTTTTGAATTTTATTTATTTATTTATATTTCAAATATCGGGTAATATTCACCATTTCACCTTTGAAGTGAATTCAATTTCTCTTTTCCATTCAAATTCCCATCTACATTCTTATTCTAATAACTTCCAGCTATTTTTGATTGCTAAAACATATGATTAGAGAAATCGATTTGTTGATTCTCTCATACTTACTTTCTTTCGATACCATTCATTGATGGACTCGAGATTCAAGTTTAAGGGGATTCTATTTAAGAATAGCTCTGGCAAATCCAGCTTCGAAGACTGGGGATTCCGAAAAATTTTAAATTTCAAAATAAATTTTTATTTCCGCTGTATTATTTTCAAAATACTAGCTTTCAAACTATATGATACTTCCAAAATGTTTTTCCTTTCAAATTTATTTTAAAATTATTTACACTTTCCAAAAGTATATTTTGAAATCGTTTTATTTTCAAAATCCGCTTTTTCAGTGTCGATTCTATTTCAAACTCGATAAGCTATGCTTTGAATAAACCAAAGCTCTGATACCACTTGTAACGTCCTGCCTTTTTGACCGCTTTAAATCGGTAGTTAAACCAACTTAAAACGCCCAAATCGACGGATCACTATTTAGCTTATAGAGTTTAATAATAGAATCAGCACAGAAAAATAAATAACACAGTATTGAAACAGCAGAATAAAACTTTTATATATATTCAGAATTTTGAATACAAGATTTTTTTTGTATACAACAAAATTCTAAAACAACTTGAATACAATAGAATATTTACTGTTTTTTAAAACTTTAGAATGCGCGTCTTCGGAATCCCCTAGCTTTTCCAATCTTCGAATTCTAAACTGAAATCTTTAAATCTGAAATGCTTAGGGTCTGACCCGAGCATTCCATGCAAAAACATAAAACTCTCGAGTCAGGATTAAATCATAGTTCAAGTAAATTAACTTCAATAGAATCATAATATAAAAGTTAGTTTAAACTTCAAGTGCAACAACCCATGAGAAACGGTCAAATTATAGCATAACAATCAGGGGACGGAACAGGTCAGGATGGCATATGTATTTTTATTTCAGTGGCGAACGGTCCCGGAAGCCTGCATGTACACACGTGTACGTGTACCCATGTGCACAGCCTCAGCATCCCGGAAACGATCACAAAGCCCGGCACATAAAATGCACCCTGTTTGTAGCGGCACACGAGTGCAAAAGGATACAGTAATTTTGCAACATAGTAAAACTCCAACAGAAATGGATTGTTTAAATTTAACTACATGCATATGTTATCAAATTCCAATTATGGGAATGCAGCACATTTCAAAGGTCATGATATTCAAGTTTTATTATGGACAGGAGCAAGTAACACAATGATAACAAGAATAAGTAATATTAATTAAAAGTTTTTTTTTATACAGGCAGGCCAAATGCATCAGGAAAATCATATAAATAAGCATATATATATTTATATGGTCATCAGTTAACCACACAAGCATGTTGAATATACGAAAATACAAAAAAAAAAGTAGTAAGGCATGTGGAAGTTTACTTATTCCTTCATACACAAGTCAAAATTCTTTTAAATGCAGGCGTGCATTCTTGCACACTAGGGTGCAAACAATTTTATCGGTACCTACTTCAAGTAATATATCCCATTTCAACGTTGAATGTTAACAAGGCATAACCAGTGCAGGATATATGTCAGAATCAATATTCAGTAATGATCAGGGTATGGTTTTATGTGACGAGCAGGAATTTCGCTCGGTCCGAACCAGTCGCTAAACCGATCCAGGCCGTTCGAAACGCCCTATCGTTTGAGAACATGACAAAACAGAATGCATACAAAAGAACATTTCATTGCTATTACAACAATGCATCAGATTACAAGAATATACAGAGTATAAATGAATATTACACAGAAATATCAGAGATTTAAATTACATTTAAATACATAGCAGCGGAAAATAATACAATACACAACTAGAAGAGATATACGGATACAAAGCTTTCCGGATATCATTCCAGCTGTAAACCAGGATTCTGTGAATATAAATCTGCAAAACCAAAACTACTAGCTGCCCGTGTCAAAATAAGGGCACCCAGAGTTTAGGTTAAAACAATAAACTCCAGGTCAGTCATGTGACTGGTGTGAGAACTAAAACAGTTATTAATCTTTATTTTTAAAGTTAGGTAAATCAAGGGACCACGCCGTATAACACGGAACGGGTTTCCTCCCAAGAATACCAGTGCATAAAACAAACAGCGCAATGCTAAATAAAGAAAAATGAAGCTGTTATAAGACCCAGGTCCTATCACACAATGCAACGCAAGCCGGGGGATAGGGTTTTCCCTTATAACAGCCAAGGAATGCTTGATACGTTTAAAACAAATCATTTGATACTATTATAGTGCGTAGTGTATAAAACAACTTCAAATCATAAGTATCAATCATAGGCGGCATGGGTACCATATATCATGTCGCCATATATAGGTTTACAAATAAAACCGCAAATGTCACGTATTTGGAAATCGGATTTCCATCTATGAACCGAGGCAAAAGATAGTCCTCAACCGATTCGTGACTCTCTAGCCCGAGCCACAGGATCAGAACGCATCAACCCTTTAGATCGTCAGGGCCGGTCCACCGATGTGGATTATTATGCCTGAACACTACGTTTCCCCACCCTATGGGGTGTAAGTCTGGTCCGTCTGCCGACCAGAATGCATCGGCCGAAACCGATATAACCGAGGCGCCTCGCAACAACAACAACCACATAAGTCAAACTCGTCAGGGCGTGTAAAACCACTGACGCCACTTCTAACTAGAAAGAAACGCAAGTCCTCCCTGAGGTTCGTCTCCCGTTTTTGGTTCATACCGGGTGTGAAACTCGCGAAGTAAACGTTACACAAAGCTACGCCACAAAGGCCGTACTTCGATCATCACCACAAGACTTTGCTTTTCAACAGAAGCCTCGATCAATTGCCACTTAGGCATGCCACATAGGCAATTCACTCCATGCGTTTGATATCCATCAATATATAACCCCTGAGCTCGTACGTCTCAGAGAAGGGCGTTAAGCAAGAGAATAAATTCTCCGCCGCCAAACAGATATATATTTAATAGAAATCAATCACACGGAATAAAATTCAATGTCAGACACACAGTCCATTTACAAGTCCGTTCTGGGTCTGAACGAAACCGGAGGCACCTAGTACCCCGCATATCCATCGATCTCCAAGTACGTCTGGACGATCACTAACTGTTTCCATCTTCTTGGGTGTACAGCCCAATCAAGATCATCAGTAATTACCCAAACGACGTGAAGACTTCTGGTCTTCGACCACCGTCTTCATCTTCGACTTATCGTCGTATCAGTTATTCAGAATGGGATAAACCCGGTCTTTCCGAATAACTCGCGTATATTTTAAATAAGTGTTACACAAACACAACATACGCCTCATTCCAATTCATTAGTCACTAACCGTAAATTAATCAAGAGAATAATTCCCCAAATATTAACCCCGAAGGCCGAAACCAACATCAGATCAATATTCAGAAAACCATTCTACTTGGCTAACCGACAGTTAGTTTCTAAATTTCACATTCATAGGGAAAGGTTCCCATTAATTTTATCCAAGATAAATTCCTTGAATTTATTCTTTATTCTATTTTTGAATATCAATTCAAACTAGTCGGGATTAGCGAACCTTACCGAAGTAATCATTTATTTTAATTTCCCAATCCCAACCTATTCATCCCATGAAGTAAAACTGGTAATACTTCATATCTAACACCACAGTGTTATCGGTAAATTCAATTACCATTTCACGTTCAAATCTAATTAAAGATTTAACTATCGCCTGGAGCAAAACTGGTGATACTCCATTCTCGATCATTTCAATCTAATTAAAGATTCATTAAAACTCCACTTAGTTTTAATCTTTAACTGGGTTAAAGAATCAGTGTCATTTAAAACACAGTTCACGATAAACCCAAAATCACATTCATTAATTATCGGGTTAAAGAACGAGTGTTATTTAAAACACTGTCCACGATAAACCCAAAAATCAATATCAATTTAATCCCAATTAAATATTATTTAATTGGTACACTTCATTAAATCTAAAATAAAAGATTTAATCTTTTCTCAACTGGGTTCAAGAACAGTGTTAGTGAAGACACCATTCACGACAAACCCAATCACATTCGATATTCAATACAAGGCTCTGAATAGAAAATATATCGGCTTATATTCAATATCAAATTCTACGACTAACAAATGTCGTATTGGAAATAACGATATAAATATATATCTTTCAAATTTCCATAACAACACCTGTATAATCACGGATTCCAACATCGAAATATTCCGAAGACAATTTCGATTCAAATCCACTCCAATGCAATCATTGGATATTCTGGTTATTTTTAAAACCCTTTTCAAATTCAATTTATTTATAGAAAAAAATAAATAGAATTATAATTCTAGTTCAAAACTAGTTCATTTCGATAAAAATCTATTTTTATCTTTTCAAATATGGAGTTTTTCATCCCAATTTTCCCCAAATCATTTCTTATGATTTTACACAAATTATTACTATTTTTAATAATTTTATCAAGGCCCGTACAGTCGATTTCCATCAACGGCCATCGAACTGCACTTACAGCGACCTTTTTCAAATTTGATTTGGACATAATTCCAAATCCAACCGTTAGATTTCTAATTTCTAATATTCGTTAGAAAGCTCTTTTCGATACGAACCCAACGGTTCCGGTTTTAGGAGAATCCGACGGTCGGATCTCCCGTAATGTCCGTTTGAAATAAATGGTCGAAATTCACGAACTGCCGTGGCGCGACGCGTTCTATTCAGGCCATTATATTATATATATAATATATATAATATATATTTCGTCGATTTCTATTTAAAACGAATTATATAAATAGTTTTAAATTCGTTTCAAAAGCAATTTCCACTTCCATTTCAATTCAAATCAAAATTGAATTCTTCTTTATAAATTCGTTTTAAAATTCATTTCTATTCAATTCAAATTTCAATTCAATTTGAATTCATTTCAATTTGCTTTCAATTCAATTTGAAATCATTTTATATTCAATTCATTTCGAAATCGTTTTCAATTCATTTCATTTCGAAATCGTTTTCAATTCATTTCATTTCGAAATCGTTTTCAATTCATTTCATTTCGAAATCGTTTTCAATTCATTTCATTTCGAAATCGTTTTCAATTCATTTCATTTCGAAATCGTTTTCAATTCATTTCATTCCGAAATCGTTTTCAATTCATTTCATTTCGAAATCGTTAAAATCGATATAAATATCGTTCACGTCAAAATGGCGTCAATCTAATCAACACGGCTTCATAAATTTCTATTTTCAAATATTCTATTTCAAATATTTCTTTTTCAAAATAGTTGTTATTATCAAAATATTTCGTTCAACACATGACCAATCTCAATGGATGAGTACTGTCAACACATGAACCTTTATTTTATATTGATAAAGATGTAAATTTTATTACTAAAATATTTCGTTCAACACATGACCAATCTCAATGGATGAGTACTGTCAACACATGAACCTTTATTTTATATTGATAAAGATGTAAATTTTATTACTAAAATATTTCGTTCAACACATGACCAATCTCAATGGATGAGTACTGTCAACACATGAACCTTTATTTTATATTGATAAAGATGTAAATTTTATTACTAAAATATTTCGTTCAACGCATGACCAATCTCAATGGATGAGTACTGTCAACACATGAACCTTTATTTTATATATTCTTTATTTTTCAAATTGGAATGAGGCCCAATCAATTACCATATAAAATTAATTATATGGATTTTCATACAACACATGTATATAATAGCATTGAAAAATAATCAACCATCAACCAAAGTGCACTACACTGTATAAGCATCAAATATAGATATCTAACGCTTATAACAGCCTGTCAATCGATCGATCGACATATTTAATCAATCAGGATGAGTGAACTTCAAATTTCATCCTAACACCCGTGTGGGGTTTCAAACAATCAAACACATATTTTATTTGTGCAGTTGGGCGATGTGTAAAATTTATCGTCCCAATCAATGTCCTTCAAATAGGTGTACATAAACAAACCGTCCGGTTTGTAAATGAATATTTATTTATTCACATTCACGTTAAAAATTATATTTTTAACGATAAAACATTTTATTCAACCTATGAATATTCTATTCGGTTCATTTATTCAATAAAATGATATTTTTATTTTTCTAACATATTTTAGAAAATTTCGACGGCATAATGGCACGATACTAGAAACGGGACAAGGCCTAGCCTTATCCCCGGTCTAGTGAAGGCCCACGCCATTCACACATCAATCAAAATCACCAAACAACCAAATTCAAATCAAATCATATAACTAATCTATGCAACCAAACAAACAAGTCCATGGTCTGTGGACGATTGTGTCGGGTGCTACTAAGCACCGTCTGCATCCTAGTATATATATATAGCTAGAAAAGAAATTGAAAGGTGAGAAATTCTCACCTTATTGCTAATCCAATCCAACGACTCTTTTTGTGCAGAAGTCTTCGCTGTTCTCGTCTCTTATCACTTTCTTCGCCCGTTGCCACTACATATATAAAAATCGAATTTTTACTATGCTATTCAATATATAAAAATCATATTTTTACTTCGATGTTCAATATATAAAAATCTAATTTTTACTATGCTGTTCAATATATAAAAATCATATTTTTACTATGCTGTTCAATATATAAAAATCATATTTTTACTTCGATGTTCAATATATAAAAATCATATTTTTACTATGCTGTTCAATATATAAAAATCTAATTTTTTATTTCGAAGTTCAATATATAAAAATCATATTTTTATTTCGAAGTTCAATATATAAAAATCATATTTTTACTATGCTGTTCAATATATAAAAATCATATTTTTATTATGTTCTTCTATACATAAAGATTTTGCCCTTTTAAATTTGAAGATTTCGCCCTTTTCAATTTAAAGATTTAATCTTTTCTCAATTTAAAGATTTCGCCTTTTTCAATTTAAAGATTTAATCTTTTTCAATTTAAAAAATCTGATTTTTTTCTATTGTTATTCTATAAAACTGATTTAAAATCACATAAAAAAACTCATATTTTTAATGACATAAATTAAACATAATAGAAAACTTACAGGCTAAAAAAAAGGGGTTGGTTTCGCTGCCATCGACTGAAGAAGAGGGGGTTCGGACGCTGAGGGGAGCGCAGGGTTGGAGGAGGCCTTGGTGGCGCCGGCGGTTGCCATACAGGCGGAGGCGTGGTGGTGCGGTCAGGGCCTCAGGCGGCGGTGGTCTCCATTGGTGTATCGGAGCGTCGGTTTGGGGGTTGGGGTTTCAGAATCGGAGGGAAAAAGAAGGAGGAGGTGTTGGAGTGGGGGAGGGGGTCTGGTGGCTGGCGCCTGCTCGGCGGCGGCGCTGACGATGCGCCAGTAGGGGCGACGGGTTCAAGGATTAGAGGGAACGGGTTTTTTTTTTATTATTCTTCTGAACGAAATAGAAAAGTAAGAGAGAGAGGGAGAGATGAGGGTAATAGTAAAATATATATATTTATTTTAATAATATTTTTTTCTTCTAAAAAGTAACTTCTTCGTTCGATCCCCAAACGAGACCCAACGACTGTCGCCCCTAGCTAATTACCCCCATTCCGAACACAATGGGATATGTTACGAAGGCTGATTCGACTGTTTGAATCAGTTTCCATTGAATTTAGAGTATAATTTTTAATATATTCAATTTAAACGCACATTTCAATTTACTGGGGTTACATACTAACTCTACAAATCCCAGAAAAATATTTTCTAGCTTCGTATTGACGATACGGTCCTAACAAAACTAGTTTCGTCGAATTCTGAGAACGTTTGAAAAATGGCCATTTTCCAGTCGATTAAAATCAACTGAAACTGGTCAAACGCGTTTTCCTTTGCCACGCTCACATGTTGATTCGAAAAATTATGAAATTTGAAACCTAGCAATAATTTTACATCACGGACCCAACAAAAGTGGTTTCGTCGAAATCCGAGGTCGTTTGCAAAATGGCTATTTTTAAGGGCCTGAATTCCATAGCGACTATTCAGAATTTTCAACTGGACATATCTTTTGATTCCCGTTATGAAATCTCGATTTTTCGGATTCGTTGGAAAGATATTATCAATTAGATTCCATCATTTTTGGTTTCACTAAAATCCGGATTGTTTTTCACCCGGTACATTCTATTGAAGTTTGAAATCGAATTATCGAACTACCGCGCCATTTTCAATTCTATTTATAATTATATATAAATATTTATATTCTAACGACGACGTATATAATATATACGTCGAATCATATTCAAAATAAATTTCTGGTCGATTTTATTTAAAATAATCTATTTTAAATGTTCAAAGTTCGCTAAAATTGCCAAAATAAAAATTTTAAACTGGCCCAGATTTTCGGGTTGTTACAATCTCCCCCACTTAAAACTTTTCGTCCCCGAAAAGGAACAAAGTCGAAAGTGGTTTGATTAATCAACTCTACGTTCGATCTGGCTTTCATTCTCCAACTTTTCAGTTTCTGAGATTTTTCAAATTTTCAAAAATTTGGCTAACACCCTAAATTTTCGAAAAATTTCGCCATAACCTCCCCTGCACCGGGAGCATCGGGGAATTTCAAATAGCTTCCCCGGTCCTTCAGATCTCAAAAAGAAAAAGAAAAAGCCAAGCGGCTAGCCAATAGGCTCATAAAATCATCATCACCCAAACAAAACAGTAAATTATGTAGTAAACATGTACCTATTTGTCGGGCAAACAAATTTTATCCTCTGCTCTAGCCTCTTTGCTATGACCTGTTCAATGTAAGTACAAGCATATGCAAGCAAATGCAACCAAATTTCAATACCATTCATTATTTGATCAAATTAGGCATAATGGTTCAAAATTATCAAACAAATAAACAAACAACACAAACATCAATCAATTAGTCGATTAACGTTTCAAATTGATAATTTTGATATATATAAAGAAAATCATGTTTTGATGCCAAATCGCAACAATGTATTCTAGCTATATTAGTTTTGGTTCTCACACCAGTCAATAGGAAATGTATAGATATCACACCTTCAACACTCGAACACTAATTCTGATGATGTAGCTACAATCATCAGAATCATCTTCGGGCGACTAGAGTGAGAATCTATATCTATCCAGTATATTAAAATTTCGAATATACGTTTGCAAGGCGCATATGCAAAATCTTTATATACTGGACTGTCCTAATCAATACAAATAAATAATCAAATACGAATAGTTGATTTTAAATTTTCAAAACAAAATTCGTTTTCATTTTTTTAAAAATATACTCTTCACACTCGTCCTAAGATACTACTGATCCTATCTCTAACGAGTCATCCCATTGGATATTACTAATCCAATATCTGATGAATTCTTTCGTATGGTTCTAATGTGTCTTGTTCTCTAGCTTTGTAAACCAAAGCTCTGATACCAACTGTGACGAGCAGGAATTTCGCTCGGTCCGAACCAGTCGCTAAACCGATCCAGGCCGTTCGAAACGCCCTATCGTTTGAGAACATGACAAAACAGAATGCATACAAAAGAACATTTCATTGCTATTACAACAATGCATCAGATTACAAGAATATAAAGAGTATAAATGAATATTACACAGAAATATCAGAGATTTAAATTACATTTAAATACATAGCAGCGGAAAATAATACAATACACAACTAGAAGAGATATACGGATACAAAGCTTTCCGGATATCATTCCAGCTGTAAACCAGGATCCTGTGAATATAAATCTGCAAAACCAAAACTACTAGCTGCCCGTGTCAAAATAAGGGCACCCAGAGTTTAGGTTAAAACAATAAACTCCAGGTCAGTCATGTGACTGGTGTGAGAACTAAAACAGTTATTAATCTTTATTTTTAAAGTTAGGTAAATCAAGGGACCACGCCGTATAACACGGAACGGGTTTCCTCCCAAGAATACCAGTGCATAAAACAAACAGCGCAATGCTAAATAAAGAAAAATGAAGCTGTTATAAGACCCAGGTCCTATCACACAATGCAACGCAAGCCGGGGGATAGGGTTTTCCCTTATAACAGCCAAGGAATGCTTGATACGTTTAAAACAAATCATTTGATACTATTATAGTGCGTAGTGTATAAAACAACTTCAAATCATAAGTATCAATCATAGGCGGCATGGGTACCATATATCATGTCGCCATATATAGGTTTACAAATAAAACCGCAAATGTCACGTATTTGGAAATCGGATTTCCATCTATGAACCGAGGCAAAAGATAGTCCTCAACCGATTCGTGACTCTCTAGCCCGAGCCACAGGATCAGAACGCATCAACCCTTTAGATCGTCAGGGCCGGTCCACCGATGTGGATTATTATGCCTGAACACTACGTTTCCCCACCCTATGGGGTGTAAGTCTGGTCCGTCTGCCGACCAGAATGCATCGGCCGAAACCGATATAACCGAGGCGCCTCGCAACAGCAACAACCACATAAGTCAAACTCGTCAGGGCGTGTAAAACCACTGACGCCACTTCTAACTAGAAAGAAACGCAAGTCCTCCCTGAGGTCCGTCTCCCGTTTTTGGTTCATACCGGGTGTGAAACTCGCGAAGTAAACGTTACACAAAGCTACGCCACAAAGGCCGTGCTTCGATCATCACCACAAGACTTTGCTTTTCAACAGAAGCCTCGATCAATTGCCACTTAGGCATGCCACACAGGCAATTCACTCCATGCGTTTGATATCCATCAATATATAACCCCTGAGCTCGTACGTCTCAGAGAAGGGCGTTAAGCAAGAGAATAAATTCTCCGCCGTCAAACAGATATATATTTAATAGAAATCAATCACACGGACTAAAATTCAATCTCAGACACACAGTCCATTTACAAGTCTGTTCTGGGTCTGAACGAAACCGGAGGCACCTAGTACCCCGCATATCCATCGATCTCCAAGTACGTCTGGACGATCACTAACTGTTTCCATCTTCTTGGGTGTACAGCCCAATCAAGATCATCAGTAATTACCTAAACGACGTGAAGACTTCTGGTCTTCGACCACCGTCTTCATCTTCGACTTATCGTCGTATCGGTTATTCAAAATGGGATAAACCCGGTCTTTTCGAATAACTCGCGTATATTTTAAATAAGTGTTACACAAACACAACATACGCCTCATTCCAATTCATTAGTCACTAACCGTAAATTAATTAAGAGAATAATTCCCCAAATATTAACCCCGAAGGCCGAAACCAACATCAGATCAATATTCAGAAAACCATTCTGCTTGGCTAACCGACAGTTAGTTTCTAAATTTCACATTCATAGGGAAAGGTTCCCATTAATTTTATCCAAGATAAATTCCTTGAATTTATTCTTTATTCTATTTTTGAATATCAATTCAAACTAGTCGGGATTAGCGAACCTTACCGAAGTAATCATTTATTTTAATTTCCCAATCCCAACCTATTCATCCCATGAAGTAAAACTGGTAATACTTCATATCTAACACCACAGTGTTATTGGTAAATTTAATTACCATTTCACGTTCAAATCTAATTAAAGATTTAACTATCGCCTGGAGCAAAACTGGTGATACTCCATTCTCGATCATTTCAATCTAATTAAAGATTCATTAAAACTCCACTTAGTTTTAATCTTTAACTGGGTTAAAGAATCAGTGTCATTTAAAACACAGTTCACGATAAACCCAAAATCACATTCATTAATTATCGGGTTAAAGAACGAGTGTTATTTAAAACATTGTCCACGATAAACCCAAAAATCAATATCAATTTAATCCCAATTAAATATTATTTAATTGGTACACTTCATTAAATCTAAAATAAAAGATTTAATCTTTTCTCAACTGGGTTCAAGAACAGTGTTAGTGAAGACACCATTCACGACAAACCCAATCACATTCGATATTCAATACAATGCTCTGAATAGAAAATATATCGGCTTATATTCAATATCAAATTCTACGACTAACAAATGTCGTATTGGAAATAACGATATAAATATATATCTTTCAAATTTCCATAACAACACCTGTATAATCACGGATTCCAACATCGAAATATTCCGAAGACAATTTCGATTCAAATCCACTCCAATGCAATCATTGGATATTCTGGTTATTTTTAAAACCCTTTTCAAATTCAATTTATTTATAGAAAAAAATAAATAGAATTATAATTCTAGTTCAAAACTAGTTCATTTCGATAAAAATCTATTTTTATCTTTTCAAATATGGAGTTTTTCATCCCAATTTTCCCCAAATCATTTCTTATGATTTTACACAAATTATTACTATTTTTAATAATTTTATCAAGGCCCGTACAGTCGATTTCCATCAACGGCCATCGAACTGCACTTACAGCGACCTTTTTCAAATTTTGATTTGAATTGAAATTGAAGTGGAAATTGCTTTTGAAACGAATTTAAAACTATTTATATAATTCGTTTTAAATAGAAATCGACGAAATATATATTATATATATATAATATAATGGCCTGAATAGAACGCGCCGCGCCACGGCAGTTCGTGAATTTCGACCATTTATTTCAAACGGACATTTCGGGAGATCCGACCGTCGGATTCTCCTAAAACCGGAACCGTTGGGTTCGTATCGAAAAGAGCTTTCTAACGAATATTAGAAATTAGAAATCTAACGGTTGGATTTGGAATTATGTCCAAATCAAATTTGAAAAAGGTCGCTGTAAGTGCAGTTCGATGGCCGTTGATGGAAATCGACTGTACGGGCCTTGATAAAATTATTAAAAATAGTAATAATTTGTGTAAAATCATAAGAAATGATTTGGGGAAAATTGGGATGAAAAACTCCATATTTGAAAAGATAAAAATAGATTTTTATCGAAATGAACTAGTTTTGAACTAGAATTATAATTCTATTTATTTTTTTCTATAAATAAATTGAATTTGAAAAGGGTTTTAAAATTACCAGAATATCCAATGATTGCATTGGAGTGGATTTGAATCGAAATTGTCTTCGGAATATTTCGATGTTGGAATCCGTGATTATACAGGTGTTGTTATGGAAATTTGAAAGATATATATATTTATATCGTTATTTCCAATACGACATTTGTTAGTCGTAGAATTTGATATTGAATATAAGCCGATATATTTTCTATTCAGAGCCTTGTATTGAATATCGAATGTGATTGGGTTTGTCGTGAATGGTGTCTTCACTAACACTGTTCTTGAACCCAGTTGAGAAAAGATTAAATCTTTTATTTTAGATTTAATGAAGTGTACCAATTAAATAATATTTAATTGGGATTAAATTGATATTGATTTTTGGGTTTATCGTGGACAGTGTTTTAAATAACACTCGTTCTTTAACCCGATAATTAATGAATGTGATTTTGGGTTTATCGGGAACTGTGTTTTAAATGACACTGATTCTTTAACCCAGTTAAAGATTAAAACTAAGTGGAGTTTTAATGAATCTTTAATTAGATTGAAATGATCGAGAATGGAGTATCACCAGTTTTGCTCCAGGCGATAGTTAAATCTTTAATTAGATTTGAACGTGAAATGGTATTTGAATTTACCGATAACACTGTGGTGTTAGATATGAAGTATTACCAGTTTTACTTCATGGGATGAATAGGTTGGGATTGGGAAATTAAAATAAATGATTACTTCGGTAAGGTTCGCTAATCCCGACTAGTTTGAATTGATATTCAAAAATAGAATAAAGAATAAATTCAAGGAATTTATCTTGGATAAAATTAATGGGAACCTTTCCCTATGAATGTGAAATTTAGAAACTAACTGTCGGTTAGCCAAGCAGAATGGTTTTCTGAATATTGATCTGATGTTGGTTTCGGCCTTCGGGGTTAATATTTGGGGAATTATTCTCTTGATTAATTTACGGTTAGTGACTAATGAATTGGAATGAGGCGTATGTTGTGTTTGTGTAACACTTATTTAAAATATACGCGAGTTATTCGGAAAGACCGGGTTTATCCCATTCTGAATAACTGATACGACGATAAGTCGAAGATGAAGACGGTGGTCGAAGACCAGAAGTCTTCACGTCGTTTGGGTAATTACTGATGATCTTGATTGGGCTGTACACCCAAGAAGATGGAAACAGTTAGTGATCATCCAGACGTACTTGGAGATCGATGGATATGCGGGGTACTAGGTGCCTCCGGTTTCGTTCAGACCCAGAACAGACTTGTAAATGGACTGTGTGTCTGACATTGAATTTTAGTCCGTGTGATTGATTTCTATTAAATATATATCTGTTTGGCGGCGGAGAATTTATTCTCTTGCTTAACGCCCTTCTCTGAGACGTACGAGCTCAGGGGTTATATATTGATGGATATCAAACGCATGGAGTGAATTGCCTGTGTGGCATGCCTAAGTGGCAATTGATCGAGGCTTCTGTTGAAAAGCAAAGTCTTGTGGTGATGATCGAAGCACGGCCTTTGTGGCGTAGCTTTGTGTAACGTTTACTTCGCGAGTTTCACACCCGGTATGAACCAAAAACGGGAGACGGACCTCAGGGAGGACTTGCGTTTCTTTCTAGTTAGAAGTGGCGTCAGTGGTTTTACACGCCCTGACGAGTTTGACTTATGTGGTTGTTGCTGTTGCGAGGCGCCTCGGTTATATCGGTTTCGGCCAATGCATTCTGGTCGGCAGATGGACCAGACTTACACCCCATAGGGTGGGGAAACGTAGTGTTCAGGCATAATAATCCACATCGGTGGACCGGCCCTGACGATCTAAAGGGTTGATGCGTTCTGATCCTGTGGCTCGGGCTAGAGAGTCACGAATCGGTTGAGGACTATCTTTTGCCTCGGTTCATAGATGGAAATCCGATTTCCAAATACGTGACATTTGCGGTTTTATTTGTAAACCTATATATGGCGACATGATATATGGTACCCATGCCGCCTATGATTGATACTTATGATTTGAAGTTGTTTTATACACTACGCACTATAATAGTATCAAATGATTTGTTTTAAACGTATCAAGCATTCCTTGGCTGTTATAAGGGAAAACCCTATCCCCCGGCTTGCGTTGCATTGTGTGATAGGACCTGGGTCTTATAACAGCTTCATTTTTCTTTATTTAGCATTGCGCTGTTTGTTTTATGCACTGGTATTCTTGGGAGGAAACCCGTTCCGTGTTATACGGCGTGGTCCCTTGATTTACCTAACTTTAAAAATAAAGATTAATAACTGTTTTAGTTCTCACACCAGTCACATGACTGACCTGGAGTTTATTGTTTTAACCTAAACTCTGGGTGCCCTTATTTTGACACGGGCAGCTAGTAGTTTTGGTTTTGCAGATTTATATTCACAGGATCCTGGTTTACAGCTGGAATGATATCCGGAAAGCTTTGTATCCGTATATCTCTTCTAGTTGTGTATTGTATTATTTTCCGCTGCTATGTATTTAAATGTAATTTAAATCTCTGATATTTCTGTGTAATATTCATTTATACTCTGTATATTCTTGTAATCTGATGCATTGTTGTAATAGCAATGAAATGTTCTTTTGTATGCATTCTGTTTTGTCATGTTCTCAAACGATAGGGCGTTTCGAACGGCCTGGATCGGTTTAGCGACTGGTTCGGACCGAGCGAAATTCCTGCTCGTCACATTTTATAAGGGTAGCAGTGGAGTTTTACTCCTCTTTGCACTGGTTTGTGAATCAATGGCAATGTAGTTATTTGTCATGCATAACTACTTTGGTTAGTGATCAAGTGCATGCGGGTAGCATACAATTAAAACTGGGTGAAAGGAAACTTATCACAGCAGTATCCTTGTTTACTTCCACTATTTCTCCGATCCTAGATATAAATGGGCAAAGTTATATAAATTGATAAATTTCGGTTACACAATATACAGCAGCAAATTTAAAACAGCATGGAAACAACCAAGACACAATATGTTATTGTGCAAAAACAAATGCAGTTTCATCTTTTTACACAATCGGCAAAAATGTAGCAACGATACTGAGAACTAAATTGGCTAAATATCACTATTTGCATGTGTCATCAATTTGTTAAATGCTCAAGTAAAAGAATGGATGTTCTATACATAGGATAAAGCATGTTCAGTTTAGAATATAAAGAGCATATAAACCATAAATAGTGAAGGACAGTAAAACCATGGCATGCACAAAACAAAGACATGTGTAACAACCCGAAAATCTGGGCCAGTTTTAAATTTTTATTTTGGCAATTTTAACAAATTCTGAACATTTAAAATGAATTATTTTAAATAATGACGACGAGAAATTTATTTTGAATATATTTAGAACGTATATATTATATACGTCGTCGTTAGAAAATAAATAATTATATATAATTATAAATAGAATTGGAAATGGCGTGGTAGTTCGATAATTCGATTTCAAACTTCAATTGGATGTACCGGGTGCAAAACAATCCGGATTTTAATGAAACCAAAAAGATTAGGATCTAATTGCTGATATCTTTCCAACGAATCCGAAAAATTGAAATTTCATAGCGGGAATCAAAAGATATGTCCAGTTGAAAATTCTGAATAGTCGCTATGGAATTCTGGCCCTTAAAAATGGAAATTTTGCAAGCGACCTCGGATTTCGACGAAACCAGTTTTTTTAGGTCCGTGATGTCAAATTATTGCTAGATTCCAAATTTCATAATTTTTCGAATCAATATGTGAGCGTGGCAAAGGAAAACGCGTTTGACCAGTTTCAATTGAATTTAATCGACTGGAAATTGGCCATTTTTGAAGCGGTCTCAGAATTCGACGAAATTAGTTTTGTTAGGACCGTATCGTCAATACGAAGCTAGAAATAATTTTTCTGTAATTTTCGGGATCCGTATGTGACCCCGGTAAATTGAAATGTGCGTTCAAATTCAATATATAGTGATTTATATTTTGATTTTGACGGAAACTGATCGAAACAGCCGAATGGGCTTGCGAAACATATCCCATTGTGTTCGGAATGGGGGTAATTCGCTAGGAGCGACAGTCGTTGGGCTCAATTTGGAGTTCTAATTTAAAAACAACTTTTTGGAGAGAAAATAAATAATAAATTAATATATATAATAATAAGGGCGTTGACCTCACTCTCTCTCTTCACTCTCCTTCTTCCCCGTCTGATCTCGATTTAGAAGAGAAAAAAAATGAAGAGCTCAGATCGACCGCGACGCCACCGGAGTTCACCACCGCTCCTCCCTAGAGACGCCGGACACCACCCTCCTCTCTACCGCCGTTCAAGACCCCCACCGAAAACCCCATTCGACTGTGAACCTCCAGCAAACCCTCGACCCCACTTCAGCCGCGCCCCCCTTCTATCGACGTTGCTGCCACCGTGGCCCCTCTGGCCAGCCCCCCTACGCCCTTCTCTTTCCAATACATCCTCCGAAGCCCCAATCCCCCACAAACCCTAGCCTCCAGTCATCCAATCCGCCTCCAGGCCGCCCGCGCAAACCCCCACCGCCTTCCTAAACCTTCCAGCCCCTGTTCGGCCACCAACTTCGACCGTAGACCTCTCCTCAAGCCAAGATTCGATTTTTGGTTGATTAACAGCGAAAATGTGAGTTCTCCATTTCCTTTATTTCTTATTTTCATTTATATTTTATAAAGTAAATAGCATTGATCTGAAAATGTGTGGCCCGGATTTAATTGAAAGTTAATTGTTAATATAAATAGCATAGGTAAAACCTAGTTTTTAAATTTAGATATAACATCGATAAAAATCAGATTTTATAATAAAATATATTGTTTTATTTTTCAGATTTTGATCTATAAAACAACGTTTAAAAAAATGTAATTTTTAAGAGAAAAAGCATTGCTTAAGTTTATGATTTTTAATAAAATATTGTTGTTTTGAAAATATAGAATATCGTTGTTTTGAAAATATAGAATATCGTTGTTTTGAAAATATAGAATATCGTGGTTTGAAAATATAAACATCTTTGAAAATATAAACCATGCAGTTATTTGAAAATATAAACATCTTTGAAAATATAAAAATATGACTTATATATATAAATTAGCGTTATGAAAATATGGAAAACTGAATTATAAAAATATAATTTTTATAATATAAACATCAACATGAAAATATGATTTTCATTTAGGAAGTAACAGTATAAAAATGTAATTTTTAATATATACTGTGTGAAACAGATCGTTAGAAGCACAGTGAAGATTTCCTACATATGAAGAGTCGTGACGTTTGGTTCAACTATTCTATGAGAACTTCTTACTCTTCAATTTCTTTTTTTTCTAGTTATATATATACTAGGATGCAGACGGTGTTTAGTAGCACCCGACATCCGTCATCCACAGACCATGGATGGCTTGTTTGTTTAATTGTTTGGTTGTGTAGTTGGTTAGATTATTTGGTTTGAATTGAATTGTTTGGTGAAATGAAATTGATTTGATTGATGTGTGAATGGCGTGGGCCTTCACTAGACCGGGGATAAGGCTAGGCTTTGTCCCGTTTCTAGTATCGTGCCATTATGCCGCCGAAATTTTCTAAAATAAGTTAGAAAAATAAAAATATCATTTTTATTTTGTAAATGAACTGAATAAAAATTCATGTGTTAAAATAAAATATTTGATCGTTAAAAATATAATTTTTAACGTGAATGTGAATAAATATTCATTTACAAACCGGACGGTTTGTTATGTACCCCTATTTGAAGGACATTGATTGGGACGATAAATTTTACACATCGCCCAACTGCACAAATAAAAATCTGTGTTTGATTGCTTGAAACCCCACACGGGTATTGGGATGATATTTGACGTACACTAATCCCGATTGTTTAGTTGTATGTCGATCGATTGATTGACAGGCTGTTATAAGCGTTGAATATTTATATTTGATGCTTATACAGTGTAGAATGCACTTTGGATGATGGTTGATTATTCATCGTTGTTGATATATACATGTGTTGTAGAAAATCCATATAATTTACATTATATGGTAATTGATTGGGCCACATTCCAGTTTTAAAATAGAAATATTTAAAATAGAAATATTTGAAAAAGAAATATTTGAAAAAGAATATTTGAAAAAGAATATTTGAAAATAGGAATATATGAAGCCGTATTGATTAGATTGACGCCATTTTGACGTTAACGATATTTATATCGATTTTATTCATTTTATAATGAATATCGAAAGTGATTTCAAAATCTGATATTTTGAAAAGAATTGAATATAAATAAATTCGAATTTAAATTGAATATAAACGAATTCGAATTTAAATTGAATATAAACGAATTCGAATTGAAATTGAATATAAACGAATTCGAATTGAAATTGAATATAAACGAATTCAAATTGAAGTTGAATAGAAACGAATTCGAATTGAAATTGAATTGAATTGAAAACGAACTGAAATTGAATTAAAAATCGATTTGAAATCAATTTGAAATGAATTTAAAACGAATTTATATTGGAATATTCAATTTTGATTTGAAATTGAATATGAAGTTGAAACCATTTTGAAAATGAATTTAAAATGATTCATAAAGCACGTTTTGAAAGGAAAACGATGAAGTATATATTATATATATTATATATATAATATAATGGCCTGAATAGAACGCGCCGCGTCGCGGTAGTTCGCGAATTTCGACCATTGACTTCCAACGGATATTACGGGAGATCCGACCGTCGGATTCTCCTAAAACCGGAACCGTTGGGTTCGTATCGAAAAGTGCTTTCTAACGAATATTAGAAATTTGAAATCTAACAGTTGGATTTGGAATTATGTCTAAATCAAATTTGGAAAAGGTCGCTGTAAGTGCAGTTCGATGGCCGTTGATGGAAATCGACTATACGGGCCTTGATAAAATTATTAAAAATAGTAAAAATTTGTGTAAAATCATAAGAAATGATTTGGAAAGAATCGGGATGAAAAACTCCATATTTGAGAAGATAAAAATAGATTTTTATCGAAGTGAACTAGTTTTGAACTAGAACTATAATTCTATTTATTTTTAAATAAATAAATTGAATTTGAAAAGGGTTTTAAAAATAACCAGAATTTCCAATGATTGCATTGGAGTGGATTTGAATCGAAATTGTCCTCGGAATATTTCGATGTTGGAATTCATGACTATACAGATGTTGTTATGGAAATTTGAAAGATATATATTTATATCGTTATTTCCAATACGACATTTGTTAATCGTAGAATTTGATATTGAATATAAGCCGATATATATTTTCTATTCAGAGCCTTATATTGAATATCAAATGTGATTTGGGTTTGTCGTGAATGGTGTGTTCATTAACACTGTTCTTGAACCCAGTTGAGAAAAGATTAAATCCTTTTTATTTAGATTTAATGAAGTGTACCAATTAAATAATATTTAATTGAAATTGAATTGATATTGATTTTTGGGTTTATCGTGAACAGTGTTTTTAAATAACACTCGTTCTTTAACCCGATAATTAATGGAATGTGATTTTGGGTTTATCGTGAACCGTGTTTTAAATGACACTAATTCTTTAACCCAGTCAAAGATTAAGACTAAGTGGAGTTTTAATGAATCTTTAATTAGATTGAAAAGATCGAAAATGGAGTACCACCAGTTTTGCTCCAGGCGATAGTTAAATCTTTAATTAGATTTGAACGTGAAATGGTAATTGAATTTACCGATAACACCGTGGTGTTAGATATGAAGTATAACCAGTTTTACTTCATGGGATGAATAGGTTGGGATTGGGAAATTGAAACAAATGATTACTTCGGTAAGGTTCGCTAATCCCGACTAGTTTGAATTGATATTCAAAAATAGATTATAGAACAAATTCCAGAAATTTATCTTGGATAAAATTAATGGGAACCTCTCCCTATGAATGTGAAATTTAGAAACTAACTGTCGATTAGCTAAGCAGAACGGTTTTATGGATATTGATCTGATGTTGGTTTCGGCCTTCGGGGTTAATATTTAGGGGATTATTCTCTTGATTAATTTACGGCTAGTGACTGATGAATTGGAATGAGGCGTATGTTGTGTTTGTGTAACACTTATTTAAAGTATACGCGAGTTATTCGGGAAGACCGGGTTTATCCCATTCTGAATAACTGATATGACGATAAGTAGAAGATGAAGACGGTGGTCGAAGACCGGAATTCTTCACGTCGTTTGGGTGATTACTGACGATCTTGATTGGGCTGTACACCCAAGAAGATGGAAACAGTTGGTGATCGTCCAGACGTACTTGGAGATCGATGGATATGCGTGGTACAAGGTGCCTCCGGTTTCGTTCAGACCCAGAACGGACTTGTAAATGGATAGTGTGTCTGACGTTGTATTCCTTTATACTGTATTTGGTGATCTCTGCTAAATATATATCTGTTTGGTGGTAGAGAATTTATTCTCTTGCTATACACCCTTCTCTGAGACGTACGAGCCTAGAGGTTATATATTGGCAGAAATCAGTGGTACAGTATGGACTGACAATGTGGCATGCTGAGTTGCATGGATCAAGGCTTTTGTTGAAAAGCAAAGTCTTGTGGTTGATGATCAAAGCACGGCCTTGTGTGGCGTAGCTTTGTGTAACGCTGATTCGCGAGTATCACACCCGGTATGAACCAAAAACGGGAGACGGACATCAGGGAGGACATGCGTTTCTTTCTAGTTAGGAGTGGCGTCAGTGCTTGAACTGGTTGACGAGTTTGACTCATGTGGATGTTGCTTATTATTACTTGCTGAAAAGCGAGGCGCCTCGTGATATCGGTTTCGGCCGATGCTTCTGGTCGGCTGACGGGCCAGGCTTACGCCCCAAAGGGCGGGGAAACGCAGTGTTCAGGCATAATAATCCACATCGGTAGACCGGCCCTGACGATCCAAGGGTCACTCGAGCTCTGATCCTGAGACTCGGACTAGACAGTCTCGAATCGGTGAGGATCTTGCCCCTAGCCTCGGTTCATACCATAAATGATAACCCAACTTCCAATACGACATTGCGGTTTTGATTGTAAACTTATATATGGCGACATAGTGGTATGGGTCATTCATGCCGTCTATGATTGATACTTATGATTTGAAGTTGTTTTATATACTATGCACTTATAATAGTATCAAATAATCTGTTTTAAACGTATCAAGCATTCTTTGGCTGTTATAAGGGAAAACCCTATCCCCCGGCTTGCATTGCATTGTGTGATAGGACCTGGGTCTTATAACAGCTTCATTTTTCTTTATTTAGCATTGCGCTGTTGTTTTATGCACTAGTATTCTTGGGAGGAAACCCGTTCCGTGTTATACGGCGTGGTCCCTTGATTTACCTAACTTTGAAAATAAGGATAATAACTGTTTTAGTTCTCACACCAGTCACATGACTGATCTGGAGTTTATTGTTTTAACCTAAACTCTGGGTGCCCCTATTTTGACACGGGCAGCTAGTAGTTTTGGTTTTGCAGATTTATATTCACAGGATCCTGGTTTACAACTGGAACGATATCCGGAAAGCTTTGTATCCGCATATCTCTTCTAGTTGTGTATTGTATTATTTTCCGCTGCGATGTATTTAAATGTAATTTATTGTAATCTCTGATATTTCTGTGTAATATTTACTTGTTTATACTCTGTATATTCTTGTAATCTGATGCATTGTTGTAATATACAATGAAATGTTCTTCCGTCTGCGTTCTGATCTGTCTTGTCCTCAAACGATCAGGCGTTTCGAACGGTCTGGGTCGGTTTAGCGACTGGTTCGGACCGAGCGAAATTCCTTTTCGTCACACGTGGTATCAGAGCTTTGGTTTACAAAGCTCAGAGAACAAGGCACATTAGAACCATACGAAAGAATTCATCAGATATTGGATTAGTAATATCCAATTAGAATGACTCGTTCGAGATGGGATCAGTAGTATCCTAGAACGAGTGTGAAGAGTATATTTTTAAAATGAAACGAATTTTGTTTTGAAAATTTAAATCGTTGTATACGTATTTGAATATTTATTTTATAGTGATTAGGGCAGTCCAGTATATAAAGATTTTGCATATACGCCTTGCAAACGTGTATTTGAAGTTTTAATATACTGGATAGATATAGAATTTCACTCTAGTCGCCCGGGGGTGATTCTGATGATTGATATATCATCATCAAAATTTATATTCGAGTGACGAACGTGTAATAT
The DNA here is from genome assembly GCA_030737875.1 of Allium sativum. Taxonomy (NCBI): domain Eukaryota; kingdom Viridiplantae; phylum Streptophyta; class Magnoliopsida; order Asparagales; family Amaryllidaceae; genus Allium; species Allium sativum. The sequence continues at coordinate 153,852,347 of CM060916.1, read as the reverse complement.
CTATATATTTCCTATTGACTGGTGTGAGAACCAAAAATTAGATAGGACCTATTGTTGTGGTTTGGCATCAAAAACATGATTTTTGTATATGTATCAAAATTATGAATTTCAAAAACTAATCAACTAATTGATTGATGTTTGTGTTGTTTGTTTATTTGATTGATAATTTTGAACCATTATGCCTAATTGAATCAAATATTGAATTGTATTGAAAATTGGTCGCATTTGCTTGCATATATATGTACTTACATTGAACAGGTCATAGCAAAGAGGCTAGAGCCGAAGAGTAAAATTTGTTTGCCCGACAAATAGGTACATGTTTATCATAATTTACTGTTTTGTTTGGGTGATGATGATTTTATGAGCCTATTGGCTTTTTCTTTTTCTTTTTGAGATCAGAAGGCCTATATGGCAATTTTGGGATTTTTCCCGTGGCTCCCGGTGCAGGGGAGGTTATGGCGAAATTTTTCGAAAATTTAGGGTGTTAGCCAAATTTTTGAAAAATTTGAAAATTCTCAGAAACTGAAAAGTTAGAGAATGGAAGCCAGATCGAACGTAGAGTTGATTGATCAAACCACTTTCGACTTTGTTCCTTTTCGGGGACGAAAAGTTTTAAGTGGGGGAGATTGTAACAACCCGAAAATCTGCGCCAGTTTAAAAATTTTATTTTGGAAATTTTAACAAATTCTGAACATTTAAAATGAATTATTTTAAATAATGACGACGAGAAATTTATTTTGAATATATTTAGAACGTATATATTATATACGTCGTCGTTAGAAAATAAATAATTATATATAATTATAAATAGAATTGGAAATGGCGCGGTAGTTCGATAATTCGATTTCAAACTTCAATTGGATGTACCGGGTGCAAAACAATCCGGATTTTAATGAAACCAAAAACATTAGGATCTAATTGATGATATCTTTCCAACGAATCCGAAAAATTGAAATTTCATAGCGGGAATCAAAAGATATGTCCAGTTGAAAATTCTGAATAGTCGCTATGGAATTCTGGCCCTTAAAAATGGAAATTTTGCAAGCGACCTCGGATTTCGACGAAACCAGTTTTGTTGGGTCCGTGATGTCAAATTATTGCTAGATTTCAAATTTCATAATTTTTCGAATCAATATGTGAGCGTGGCAAAGGAAAACGCGTTTGACCAGTTTCAATTGAATTTAATCGACTGGAAATTGGCCATTTTTCAAGCGGTCTCAGAATTCGACAAAATTAGTTTTGTTAGGACCGTATCGTCAATACGAAGCTAGAAATAATTTTTCTGTAATTTTCGGGATCCGTATGTGACCCCGGTAAATTGAAATGTGCGTTCAAATTCAATATATAGTGATTTATATTTTGATTTTGACGGAAACTGATCGAAACAGCCGAATGGGCTTGCGTAACATATCCCATAGTGTTCGGAATGGGGGTAATTAGCTAGGAGCGACAGTCGTTGGGCTCAATTTGGAGTTATAATTTAAAAACAACTTTTTGGAGAGAAAATAAATAATAAATTAATATATATAATAATAAGGGCGTTGACCTCACTCTCTCTCTTCACTCTCCTTCTTCCCCGTCTGATCTCGATTTAGAAGGAAAAAAAAACAAAGAGCTCAGATCGACCGCGACGCCACCGGAGTTCACCACCGCTCCTCCCTAGAGACGCCGGACACCACCCTCCTCTCTACCGCCGTTCAAGACCCCCACCGAAAACCCCATTCGACTATGAACCTCCAGCAAACCCTCGACCCCACTTCAGCCGCGCCCCCCTTCTATCGACGTTGCTGCCGCCGTGGCCCCTCTGGCCAGCCCCCCTACGCCCTTCTCTTTCCAATACATCCTCCGAAGCCCCAATCCCTCACAAACCCTAGCCTCCGGTCATCCAATCCGCCTCCAGGCCGCCCGCGCAAACCCCCACCGCCTTCCTGAACCTTCCAGCCCTTGTTCGGCCACCAACTTCGACCGTAGACCTCTCCTCAAGCCAAGATTCGATTTTTGGTTGATTAACAGCGAAAATGTGAGTTCTCCATTTCCTTTATTTCTTATTTTCATTTATATTTTATAAAGTAAATAGCATTGATCTGAAAATGTGTGGCCCGGATTTAATTGAAAGTTAATTGTTAATATAAATAGCATAGGTAAAACCTGGTTTTTAAATTTAGATATAACATCGATAAAAATCAGATTTTATAATAAAATATATTGTTTTATTTTTCAGATTTTGATCTATAAAACAACGTTTAAAAAAATGTAATTTTTAAGAGAAAAAGCATTGCTTAAGTTTATGATTTTTAATAAAATATCGTTGTTTTGAAAATATAGAATATCGTTGTTTTGAAAATATAGAATATCGTTGTTTTGAAAATATAGAATATCGTGGTTTGAAAATATAAACATCTTTGAAAATATAAACCATGCAGTTATTTGAAAATATAAACGTCTTTGAAAATATAAAAATATGACTTATATATATAAATTAGCGTTATGAAAATATGGAAAACTGAATTATAAAAATATAATTTTTATAATATAAACATCAACATGAAAATATGATTTTCATTTAGGAAGTAACAGTATAAAAATGTAATTTTTAATATATACTGTGTGAAACAGATCGTTAGAAGCACAGTGAAGATTTCCTACATATGAAGAGTCGTGACGTTTGGTTCAACTATTCTGTGAGAACTTCTCACTCTTCAATTTCTTTTTTTCTAGTTATATATATACTAGGATGCAGACGGTGTTTAGTAGCACCCGACACCCGTCATCCACAGACCATGGATGGCTTGTTTGTTTAATTGTTTGGTTGTGTAGTTGGTTAGATTATTTGGTTTGAATTGAATTGTTTGGTGAAATGAAATTGATTTGATTGATGTGTGAATGGCGTGAGCCTTCACTAGACCGGGGATAAGGCTAGGCCTTGTCCCGTTTCTAGAATCGTGCCGTTATGCCGCCGAAATTTTCTAAAATAAGTTAGAAAAATAAAAATATCATTTTTATTTTGTAAATGAACTGAATAAAAATTCATGTGTTAAAATAAATATTTGATCGTTAAAAATATAATTTTTAACGTGAATGTGAATAAATATTCATTTACAAACCGGACGGTTTGTTATGTACCCCTATTTGAAGGACATTGATTGGGACAATAAATTTTACACATCGCCCAACTGCACAAATAAAAATTTGTGTTTGATTGCTTGAAATCCCACACGGGTATTGGGATGATATTTGACGTACACTAATCCCGATTGTTTAGTTGTATGTCGATCGATTGATTGACAGGCTGTTATAAGCGTTGAATATTTATATTTGATGCTTATACAGTGTAGAATGCACTTTGGATGATGGTTGATTATTCATCGTTGTTGATATATTCATGTGTTGTAGAAAATCCATATAATTTACATTATATGGTAATTGATTGGGCCTCATTCCAGTTTTAAAATAGAAATATTTAAAATAGAAATATTTGAAAAAGAAATATTTGAAAAAGAATATTTGAAAAAGAATATTTGAAAATAGGAATATATGAAGCCGTATTGATTAGATTGACGCCATTTTGACGTGAACGATATTTATATCGATTTTATTCATTTTATAATGAATATCGAAAGTGATTTCAAAATCTGATATTTTGAAAAGAATTGAATATAAATAAATTCGAATTTAAATTGAATATAAACGAATTCGAATTTAAATTGAATATAAACGAATTCGAATTGAAATTGAATATAAACGAATTCGAATTGAAAATGAATATAAACGAATTCAAATTGAAGTTGAATAGAAACGAATTCGAATTGAAATTGAATTGAATTGAAAACGAACTGAAATTGAATTAAAAATCGATTTGAATTGAAATCAATTTGAAATGAATTTAAAACGAATTTATATTGGAATATTCAATTTTGATTTGAAATTGAATATGAAGTTGAAACCATTTTGAAAATGAATTTAAAATGATTCATAAAGCACGTTTTGAAAGGAAAACGACGAAGTATATATTATATATATTATATATATAATATAATGGCCTGAATAGAACGCGCCGCGTCGCGGCAGTTCGCGAATTTCGACCATTGACTTCGAACGGATATTACGGGAGATCCGACCGTCGGATTCTCCTAAAACCGGAACCGTTGGGTTCGTATCGAAAAGAGCTTTCTAACGAATATTAGAAATTTGAAATCTAACAGTTGGATTTGGAATTATGTCCAAATAAAATTTGGAAAAGGTCGCTGTAAGTGCAGTTCGATGGCCGTTGATGGAAATCGACTGTACGGGCCTTGATAAAATTATTAAAAATAGTAAAAATTTGTGTAAAATCATAAGAAATGATTTGGAAAGAATCGGGATGAAAAACTCCATATTTGAGAAGATAAAAATAGATTTTTATCGAAGTGAACTAGTTTTGAACTAGAACTATAATTCTATTTATTTTTAAATAAATAAATTGAATTTGAAAAGGGTTTTAAAAATAACCAGAATTTCCAATGATTGCATTGGAGTGGATTTGAATCGAAATTGTCCTCGGAATATTTCGATGTTGGAATTCGTGACTATACAGATGTTGTTATGGAAATTTGAAAGATATATATTTATATCGTTATTTCCAATACGACATTTGTTAATCGTAGAATTTTATATTGAATATAAGCCGATATATATTTTCTATTCAGAGCCTTATATTGAATATCAAATGTGATTTGGGTTTGTCGTGAATGGTGTCTTCATTAACACTGTTCTTGAACCCAGTTGAGAAAAGATTAAATCCTTTTTATTTAGATTTAATGAAGTGTACCAATTAAATAATATTTAATTGAAATTGAATTGATATTGATTTTTGGGTTTATCGTGAACAGTGTTTTTAAATAACACTCGTTCTTTAACCCGATAATTAATGGAATGTGATTTTGGGTTTATCGTGAACCGTGTTTTAAATGACACTAATTCTTTAACCCAGTCAAAGATTAAGACTAAGTGGAGTTTTAATGAATCTTTAATTAGATTGAAAAGATCGAAAATGGAGTACCACCAGTTTGCTCCAGGCGATAGTTAAATCTTTAATTAGATTTGAACGTGAAATGGTAATTGAATTTACCGATAACACAGTGGTGTTAGATATGAAGTATAACCAGTTTTACTTCATGGGATGAATAGGTTGGGATTGGGAAATTAAAACAAATGATTACTTCGGTAAGGTTCGCTAATCCCGACTAGTTTGAATTGATATTCAAAAATAGATTATAGAACAAATTCCAGAAATTTATCTTGGATAAAATTAATGGGAACCTCTCCCTATGAATGTGAAATTTAGAAACTAACTGTCGATTAGCTAAGCAGAACGGTTTTCTGGATATTGATCTGATGTTGGTTTCGGCCTTCGGGGTTAATATTTAGGGGATTATTCTCTTGATTAATTTACGGCTAGTGACTGATGAATTGGAATGAGGCGTATGTTGTGTTTGTGTAACACTTATTTAAAGTATACGCGAGTTATTCGGGAAGACCGGGTTTATCCCATTCTGAATAACTGATACGACGATAAGTCGAAGATGAAGACGGTGGTCGAAGACCGGAAGTCTTCACGTCGTTTGGGTGATTACTGACGATCTTGATTGGGCTGTACACCCAAGAAGATGGAAACAGTTGGTGATCGTCCAGACGTACTTGGAGATCGATGGATATGCGAGGTACAAGGTGCCTCCGGTTTCGTTCAGACCCAGAACGGACTTGTAAATGGATAGTGTGTCTGACGTTGTATTCCTTTATACTGTATTTGGTGATCTCTACTAAATATATATCTGTTTGGTGGCAGAGAATTTATTCTCTTGCTATACACCCTTCTCTGAGACGTACGAGCCTAGAGGTTATATATTGGCAGAAATCAGTGGTACAGTATGGACTGACAATGTGGCATGCTGAGTTGCATGGATCAAGGCTTTTGTTGAAAAGCAAGGTCTTGTGGTTGATGATCAAAGCACGGCCTTGTGTGGCGTAGCTTTGTGTAACGCTGATTCGCGAGTATCACACCCGGTATGAACCAAAAACGGGAGACGGACATCAGGGAGGACATGCGTTTCTTTCTAGTTAGGAGTGGCGTCAGTGCTTGAACTGGCTGACGAGTTTGACTCATGTGGATGTTGCTTATTATTACTTGCTGAAAAGCGAGGCGCCTCATGATATCGGTTTCGGCCGATGCTTCTGGTCGGCTGACGGGCCAGGCTTACGCCCCAAAGGGCGGGGAAACGCAGTGTTCAGGCATAATAATCCACATCGGTGGACCGGCCCTGACGATCCAAGGGTCACTCGAGCTCTGATCCTGAGACTCGGACTAGACAGTCTCGAATCGGTGAGGATCTTGCCCCTAGCCTCGGTTCATACCATAAATGATAACCCAACTTCCAATACGACATTGCGGTTTTGATTGTAAACTTATATATGGCGACATAGTGATATGGGTCATTCATGCCGTCTATGATTGATACTTATGATTTGAAGTTGTTTTATACACTATGCAGTTATAATAGTATCAAATAATCTATTTTAAACGTATCAAGCATTATTTGGCTGTTATAAGGGAAAACCCTATCCCCCGGCTTGCGTTGCATTGTGTGATAGGACCTAGGTCTTATAACAGCTTCATTTTTCTTTATTTAGCATTGCGCTGTTGTTTTATGCACTGGTATTCTTGGGAGGAAACCCGTTCCGTGTTATACGGCGTGGTCCCTTGATTTACCTAACTTTGAAAATAAGGATAATAACTGTTTTAATTCTCACACCAGTCACATGACTGATCTGGAGTTTATTGTTTTAACCTAAACTCTGGGTGCCCCTATTTTGACACGGGCAGCAAGTAGTTTTGGTTTTGCAGATTTATATTCACAGGATCCTGGTTTACAGCTGGAACGATATCCGGAAAGCTTTGTATCCGCATATCTCTTCTAGTTGTGTATTGTATTATTTTCCGCTGCGATGTATTTAAATGTAATTTATTGTAATCTCTGATATTTCTGTGTAATATTTATTTGTTTATACTCTGTATATTCTTGTAATCTGATGCATTGTTGTAATATACAATGAAATGTTCTTCAGTCTGCGTTCTGATTTGTCTTGTCCTCAAACGATCAGGCGTTTCGAACGGTCTGGGTCGGTTTAGCGACTGGTTCGGACCGAGCGAAATTCCTTTTCGTCACAACATGATACCATATCCGCTAATCTGCATTTTTCTTAGTACATACAACATACTGTGATTGTTAAATTTTTTATAACTTCTATTCATCTATCAAAATATTTGTTATATAGGTGAGATGCCCACAAAAAATGAGTTTTTCAGACATTACTCCGTAATTAATTTATCCATATGCAAGATATTTTTTCTGAATTAACTTTTTTATTTCTGTTAAATTGAATGGACATATCATAGGTTGTAGTGTATCAGTTGATCAGTGGATGCTTCTCAAATTTGTGCATAACTGAAGATTAATATGTTCAGATTAAATATAGATTTTTATGTTCAATTTATGGTAAAGCAGTGCCACAATATACAAAAGACATCATTAAGGAATCAATGTGTTTTAAAATATCCAATTAGTGAGCTAAGAATGAGTAGTAATATGATTGTTTTTACATAGGTACTTGAAGTAATCAACTATCCCAAAGAACCGGTGTAATAACCCGGAAATTCTAAGCCAATTTAAAAAAAAAAATTTGGAAATTTTAATTATTTAAAATGAATTATTTTAAATAATAACGACGAGAAATTTATTTTGAATAGAATTCGAACGTATATATTTATTCGAATTGTCGTTAGAATATATATATTTGTTTTAAATATAAAAGGAATTGAAAATGGCGCTGTAGTTCGACAATTCGATTTCAAAGTTCAAATGAATGTACAGGATTCAAAATAAACCGGATTTTAGCGAAACCAAAAATATTAGAATCTAATTGAGAATACCTTTCCAACGAATCCGAAAAATCAAAATTTCATAGCGGGTATAAAAAGTCATGCCCAGTTGAAAATTCATAATAGTCGCTATGGAATTCCGGCACTTAAAAATGGAAATTTTGCAAACGACCTCGGATTTTGACGAAACCACTTTTTTGGATCCGCGATGACAAGTTATTGCTAGGTTCCAAAATTCGAAATTTTTCGAATTAATATGTGAGCGTGGCAAAGGAAAACGTGTTTTGATAGTTTCAGTTGATTTTAATCGACTGGAAAATGGCCATTTTTGAAACGGTCTCAGAATTTGACGAAACTAGTTTTGTTAGGACCGTATCATCAATACGAAGCTATAACATATTTTTCGGGAATTTATAGACTTTGTATGTGGCCCCTGTAAATTGTAATGTGCGTTCAAATTCAATATATACTGATTATATTTTGATTTTGATAGAAACCGATCGAAACAGCCAAACTGGCTTTTGAAACATATCCCATTGTGTTTGTAATGGGGGTAATTAGTTAGGGACGACAGTCGGTGGGCTCAAAAAGGATTTCGAATTTTTTAAACTAACTTTTAGTGAATAAAATAAAAATAAAATATTAAATTATATAATCTAATCAACCCCCTTCATCAAAATCAGTCAACGCCTGGAATAAATTAAAAAAGATATCGACGATCTCGATCTCGACCCAGCCGTCGTCCTCACAACCGCCACCCACATTTTCAACTGTCGCCGCCATCTCCCTTCCCCGTCCCCTTATCGCGCTTCTCTCTCCCTCTCGATTTCTACGCCCGAACCGTCATACCCCTGACCACCTCCGCCAGCTCCGACGAGCACCGCGAACCTCCCCAGACCCTCGCGCCATCACCCCATCCATGAGCGCCACCCCTCCTTCTAAATCGAGTAGCCCTCTGGTCAACCGCAGCGCGAGCCATCACCAGAGCCACGCCGCCACACCCGGCGCGAGCACACCCTCCCCTTCGACAGCAACACCCCTCCGACCAAGCCCTCCTTACTCTGACTTTCGACCAAAAAGAAACGGTGAGCTTTTTAATTAATTTCTTTTCAGTTTAATTATATTAGTTTTTTAAGTAAAATTAGATTGTTATGTCAAGAAAATTTAGATTTTTCTATGTAATTTCTTGGATTAAAAATTTGTTTTTTATATACGAGAACTTTATATTCAAAAGGGCAAGATCTTTATATTTGAAAAGGCGGAAATTTTGAAACAGAAAAGATCGGATTTTTCAATTAGAAAAGATGGAATTTTTAAAATAAGAAAGAATAGGTCTTTAAAAGAAGAAAGTTAAGATTTTTATTTGAATCAAAATATAATTTTTTCATACGTTTGAAATATTTTTATGAGTGCAAAATATAATTTATATATATATATATATATATATATGGAAGTAAAAATATAATTTTTATCGTATGTAAGGAATAAAAATATAATTTTTATATAGCAGAGATTATAAAAATATGATTTTTATAAGATAGAGAATATAAATATACGATTTTATATATGTTGTAGCGAAAAGATTTGATCTTTATAAATATAGCGGAGTGATAAAAATGTGATTTTTAATGTGAACAACGTGACAAAGATTATGTTGGAAGTACGGGCAAATCCAGATGCTCAGAAATTCAGAAATAAAACTGGAGGAGTGGAACCCGCGGTGAGAACTTCTCACTTTAAATCTTTTTTTCTAGTTAAAAATATATACTAGGATGCAGACGGTGTTTAGTAGCACCCGACACCCGTCGTTCACAGACCATGGATGGCTTGTATGTTTGATTGTTTGTTGTGATGAAAATTGATTGGGGGATGTAAAATAAAATATTTATATAGTTAAAAATATTTTATCATTAAAAATATAATTTTTAACGTGAACGTGATTAATAAATATGCATTTACAAACCAGACGGTTTGTTTATGTACACCTATTTGAAGGACATTGATTGGGACGATAAATTTTACACATCGCCCAACTGCGCAAATAATATTCTGTGTTTGTGGATTGAAACCCCACACGGGTGTTGGGATGATATTTGGCGTACACTAATCCCAATTATTTAGTTGTATGTCGATCGATTGGTCGACAGACTGTATAAGCTTTAATTATTTATATTTAATGCTTATGCAGTTGTGTGGTGCGCTTTGGATGATGGTTGATTATGTATCGTTGCTATTATATACATGTGTTGTATGGAATCCATATAATTAACATTATATGGTAATTGATTGGGCCTCATTTCAATTGGGAAAACAATGAATATTATAAAATAAAGATTCACGTGTTGAAAGTACTCGTTTGTTGAGATTAGTCATGTGTTGAAAGAAATATAGATTCATGTGTTGAACGGAATATTTTAACAATAAAATTTACATCTTTATCATATATAAAATTAGAAACTAACTGGAAAATAGATAAGATGAGTGGTCTCCTGGATATTGATCTGATGTTGGTTTCGGCCTTCGGGGTTAATATTTAGGGAATTACTCTCTTGTTAATTTACGGTTAGAGTTTCATATAAAGTTTAACGATAGAAATCATGATTTTATAAAATATATTAAATAACGAAAATAGTCACGTGTTGACAGTACTCATTTGTTGAGATTAGTCACGTGTTGAAAGAAATATAGATTCATGTGTTGAATAGAATAAATATTCATTTGTTGAATAGAATAACGAAGTTATTGAAAAGTATAAAGCCGTGTTGATTAGAGATGCGCTATTTTGACGCGATTGATATTTATATCGATTATATTCGTTTTTATAATGAATATTGAAAAGAGATTTAAAAATCGAATATTTATAAAATGAATTCGAATTGAATATAAAATGAATTCGAATTGAATATAAAATGAATTCGAATTGAATTGAATATAAAATGAATTCGAAATGAATTGAATATAAAATGAATTCGAATTGAATTGAATATAAAATGAATTCGAATTAAATTGAATATAAAATGAATTCGAATTGAATAGACTATAAAATGAATTCGAATTGAATAGAATACAAAATGAATTCGAATTGAATTGAATTCAAATCGAATTGAAAACGAACTGAAATTGAATTAAAATCGATTTGAATTGAAATCAAATAGAAATGAATGTAAAAAGAATTTATAATGGAAAATTCAATTTTGATTTGAATTTGAAATGAAGGTTGAAATTGTTTTTGAAACAAATTTGAAACGATTTATAAAATTCGTTTTAAAAGGAAATCGACGAAATATATATAATATATATATTATATATATAATGGCCTGAACAGAACGCGCCGCGCCGCGGTAGTTCGTGAATTTCGACCATTGACTTCGAACGGACATTACGGAAGATCCGACCGTCGGATTCTCCTAAAACCGGAACCGTTGGGTTTGTATCGAAAAGAGCTTTCCCATGAATATTAGAAACTTGAAATCTAACGGTTGGATTTGGAATTATGTCCAAATCAAAATTGGAAAAGGTCGTTGTAAGTTCAGTTGGATGGCCGTTGAGGGAAATCGACTGTACGGGCCTTGATAAAATTATCAGAAATATTAATAATTTGTGTAAAATCATAATATATGGATTGGAAAGAACTGGGATGAAAAATTCCATATTTGAAAGGATAAAAATATATTTTTATCGAAATGACAAGTTTTGAACTAGAGTTAAAATCAATTTATTTATTTTTTGAAATAAATAAATTGAATTTGAAAGGGGTTTTAAAAATAGTCAGAATTTCCAATATACGAATTGGAATGAATTTGAATCGAAAGTATCTTCGGAATATTTCGATGTTGGATTTCGTGATTATGCAGATATGGTTGTGGAAATTTGAAAGATATATTTATATCATTATTTCCAATACGATATTTTTTGGTCGTAGAATTTGATATTGAATATAAGTCGATATATTTTCTATTCAGAGCCTTGTATCTGATATCAAATGTGCTTTGGGTTTGTCGTGAATGGTGTCTTCATTAACACTGTTCTTGAACCCAGTTGAGAAAGGATTAAATATTTTTATTTGGATTTAATGAAGTATACCAATTAATTAATATATTTAATTGGAATTGAATTAGAATTGATTTGTGGGTTTATCGTGAACGGTGTTTTAAATAACACTTGTTCTTTAACCCGATAATAAATAGTATGTGATTTGGGTTTATTGTGAACTGTGTTTTAAATGACATTAGTTTTTTAACCCAGTAATAGGAGTTTTAATGAATCTGTAATTAGATTGAAATGTGAATTGATAATTTAAATTATCAAATTTGGAAAGTGAGCGAGAATGGAGTATCACCAGTTTTGCCCCAAAGCGATAGTTAAATCTTTAATTAGATTTGAACGTGAAATGTTAATTAATTTTATGATAACACCGTGGTGTTAGATATGGAGTATTACCAGTTTTGCTTCATGGGATGAATATGTTGGGATTGGGAAATAAAATAAATAATTACTTCGGTGCGGTTCGCTAATCCCGACTAGTTTGGAAAACCTTAACATGGTTTGAAATGACATCCAAAGGAAGATTAAAGAATAAATTTAAAAGAATTTATCTTTGATAAAATTAATGGGAACCTTTCCCTAAGAATGTGAAATTTAGAAACTAACTGTAGGTTAGCTAAAAAGAATGGTTTCCTGGGTATTGATCTGATGTTGATTTCGGCCTTCGGGGTTAATATTTGGGGAATTGTTCTCTTGCTAATTTACGGTTAGTGACTGATGAATTGGAATGAGGGGTATGTTGTGTTTGTGTAACATTTGTTTATTATATACGTGGGTTATTCGGAAAGGCCGGGTTTATACCCATTCTGAATAACTGATTCGACGATATGTCGAAGAGGAAGACGGTGGTTGAAGACCGGAAGTCTTCAGATCGTTTGGGTGATTATTGGTGATCTTGATTGGGCTGTACACCCAAGATGAGGGAATCAGTTGGTGATCATCCAGACTTACTTGGAGATCGATGGATATGCGAGGAAAGTGCCTCCGGTTTCATTCAGACCCAGAATGGACTTGTAAATGGACTGTGTGTCTGACATTGGATTTTATTCTGTGTTGATTGATCTCTATTAAGTATACATCTGTTTGGCGGCGGAGAATTTATTCTCTTGCTTACTGTCCTTCTCTAATACGTACGAGCTCAGAGGTTGTATATCGATGGACGTCAATCGCACGGAGTGAATTGCCTATGTGGCATGCCTAAGTGGCAGATGATCAAGGCTTCTGTTGAAAAGCAAAGTCTTATGGTTGATGATCAAAGCACGAACTAAGTGGCACAGCTTTGTGTATAGCGTGGATTCGCGAGCCTCACACCTCGGTATGAGTCAAAAACGGGATAAGGACCGCAGGGAGAGCACGACGTTTCTTTCTAGCTATGGGTGGTGTCAGTGCTTAAACTGGCTGACATTTATATATATTTTTACCTATGTGGTTGTTGGAATGAGGCGCCTCGATTTTTGGTCTGTTAGGACCGGGAAACATGTGTTCAGGAATAATTAATCCTCAAACGTAAGGGAGGACCGGCCCTGAAGCAACCAAGGGTTACCCAGAGTGTGTAGTCTTGAGGCATTTGGTAGAGTGTCTCGAAGCGGAGAGGAGCTTGCCCTTGCCTCGACTCATGACGGAAATCCAATTTCCAATACCAAATATTTTGGTTTTATTTGTAGAACATAGTATGGCGACATAGTGGTGTGGGTCATTAATGCCGTCTATGATTGATATTTATGATTGAAATTGTTTTGACAATATACGTTTATAATGGTATCAAAAGATTTGTTTTAAATGTACCAAGCATGTTTGGCTGTTATAAGGTAAAAACCCTATCCTCCGGCTTGCATTGTGTGATGGGACCTGGGTCTTATAATAGCTTCATTTTTCGAAAAAGCGTTGTGTTGTTTATTTTATGCACTGGTGTTCTTGGTAGGAAACACGTTCCCTGTTATACAACGTGGTCCCTTGAATTACTCTCTTTTAAAGTAAAGTTTTAAATAACTGCTTTTAGTTCTCACACCAGTCACATGACTGACCTGGAGTTTATTGTTGTAACCTAAACTCTAGGTGCCCTTATTTTAGACACGGGCAGCTAGTAGTTTTGGTTTTGCAGATTCATATTCACAGGATTCTGATTTACAGCTGGAACAATGCTCAGAAAGCTCTGTATCCGTGTATTACTTTCAAATGTGTTTTGTATTATTTTTCCACTGCAGTACTGTATTTAAATCTCTGATATTCTCTGTTGTATAATATTTATTCATACTCTGTATATTCTTGTATTCTGATGGAATTGTTGTAATAAACAATGAAATGTTCTTCTATTTGAGTTCTATTTTGTCGTGTTCTCAAGATAATCCGGGCTTTCCTTACCTGGGAAGTTACGGGCTATCACAGTTGGTATCAGAGCTTTGGTTTACAGAGCTCGAGAACAAGACACATTAGAACCGAACGAAAAAATCCATCAGATATTGGATTAGTAATATCCAATTAGAATGACTCGTTAGAGATAGGATCAGTAGTATCCTAGAACTAGTCTGAAGAGTATATTTTTCAAATGGAAACTATTTTGTTTTGAAAGTTAAATTCAATTATACGTATTTGAATATTTTATTTGTATTGAATTTGGACAATCGAGTATATAAAGGTTTTGCATATACGCGTCATGAACGTATATTCGAAGTTTTAATATACTGGATAGATATAGAATCAGACTCTAGTCGCTCGGGGATAACTCTGGTGATGTTCGGACATCATCAGTATTTATGTTTGTGTTTCGAAGATGTGATATCTATATATTTCCATTAGACTGGTGTGAGAACCAAAATATAGCTAGAATACATTGTTATGAATTGGCATCAAAAATGTGATTTTTGTATATATATCAAAGTTATGAATTTGAAATGATAATCAACTAATTGATTGCTGGTTGTGTTGTTTGATTGTTGTTTGATTAATTAATGTTGAACCTTTAGCCAAATTGGTCAAATAGTGAATTGTATTGAAAAATGATTACAAATGCATGCATATACATGTACTTACATTGAACAGGTCATAGCAAGGGGGCTAGAGCAGAGAATAAAATTGTTTGCCCAACAAATAGGTACATGTTTACCATAATTTACTATTTTGTTTGGATGATGATGATTTTATGAGCCACTTGGCTAGCCGCTTGGCTGTTTCTTTTTCTTTTTGGATTGATGAGAGCCATGGGAGGCTATTTGAAATATCCCGAAGTCCCGGTGCAGGGGAGGTTATGGCGATTTTTTTTGAAAATTTAGGGTGTTAGCCAAATTTTTGAAGAATTTGAAAAGTTCTTTGAAACTTAAAAGTTGAAGAACTTAACCCGTAAAGAAAATAATGAAAGTTGATTTGTAAAACCACTTTCGGCTTCGTTCCTTTTCGGGGACAAAAAGTTTTAAATGCGGGAGATTGTAATAACCCGGAAATTCTGAGCCAATTTAAAATTTTTATTTTGGTAATTTTAATGAATTTTGATTATTTAAATGAATTATTTTAAATATTAACGACGAGAAATTTATTTTGAATAGAATTCGAACGTATATATTTATTGGAATCGTCGTTAGAATATATATATTTATTTTAAATATAAAAGGAATTGAAAATGGCGCGGTAGTTCGATAATTCGAGTTCAAAGTTCAAATGAATGTACAGGATTCAAAATAAATCGGATTTTAGCGAAACCAAAAATATTAGAATCTAAATGAGAATATCTTTCCAACGAATTTGAAAAATCAAAATTTCATAGCGGGGATAAAAAGTTATGCCCAGTTGAAAATTCAAAATAGTCGCTATGGAATTCCGGCCCTTAAAAATGGAAATTTTGCAAACGACCTCGGATTTCGACGAAACCACTTTTGTTGGATCCGCGATGTCAAGTTATTGCTAGGTTTCAAAATTCGTAATTTTTCGAATCAATATGTGAGTGTGGCAAAGGAAAACGTGTTTTGACAGTTTCAGTAGATTTTAATCGACTAGAAAATGGCCATTTTTCAAACGGTCTCAGAATTTGACGAAACTGGTTTTGTTAGGACCGTATCGTCAATACGAAGCTAGAACATATTTTTCGGGAATTTTTAGAGTTCGTATGTGGCCCCGGTAAATTGAAATGTGCGTTCAAATTCAATATATACTGATTATACTTTGATTTTGACGGAAACCGATTGGAACAGCCAAACTGGCTTACGAAATATATCCCATTGTGTTCGGAATTGGGGTAATTAGCTAGGGACGAGAGTCGGTGGGCTCAAAAAGAGTTCGAATTTTTAAAGTAAATTTTAGAGATTAAAATAAAAATAAAATATTAAATTATATAATCTAATCTTCCCTGCCCCCTCTTCAAACCCAGTCAACGCCTGGAATAAAAAAAAAGAGATCGACGATCTCGATCTCGACCCAGCCGCCGCCCTCACAACCGCCACCCACCCCCTCGACTGCCGCCGCCATCTCCCCTCCCCATCCCCTTATCGTGCTTCTCTCTTCCTCTATATTTCTACGCCCAAACCGCCGTACCCCTGACCACCTCCGCCAGCTCCGACGAGCGCCGCGAACATCCCCAGACCCTCGCGCCATCACCCCATCCATGAGCGCCACCCCTCCTTCTAAATCGAGTAGCCCCCTGTTCCACCGCAGCGCGAGCCATCACCAGAGCCACGCCGCCACACCCGGCGCGAGCACACCCTCCCCTTCGATAGCAACTCCCCTTGACCAAGCCCTCCTTACTCCGACCTTCGACCAAAAAGAAACTATGATCTTTTTAATTAATTTCTTTTCAGTTTAATTATATTAGTGTGTTAAGAAAAATTAGATTGTCATGTCAAGAAAATTTAGATTTTTCTGTGTAATTTCTTGGATTAAAAATTTGATTTTTATATACGAGACCTTTGTATTTAAAAGGGCAAGATCTTTATATTTGAAAAGGCGGAAATTTTGAAATAGAAAAGATCGGATTTTTAAAATAAGAAAGAATAGGTCTTTAAAAGAAGAAAGTTAAGATTTTTATTTGAATCAAAATATAATTTTTTCATACATTTGAAATATTTTTATGAGTGTAAAAATATAATTTTTATATATATATGGAAGTAAAAAATATAATTTTTATCGTATGTAAGGAATAAAAATATAATTTTTATATAGCAGAGATTATAAAAATATGATTTTTATAAGATAGAGAATATAAAAATACGATTTTATATATGTTGTAGCGAAAAGATTTGATCTTTATAAATATAGCGGAGTGATAAAAATGTGATTTTTAATGTGAACAGCGTGACAAAGATTATGTTGGAAGTACAGGCAAATCCAGACGTTCATAAATTCAGAAATAAAACTGGAGGAGTGGAACCCTCGATGAGAACTTCTCACTTTAAATCTTCTTTTCTAGTTAAAAATATATACTAGGATGTAGACGGTGTTTAGTAGCACCCGACACCCGTCGTCCACAGACCATGGATGGCTTGTATGCTTGATTGTTTGTTGTGATGAAAATTGATTGGGGGATGTGAAATAAAATATTTATATAGTTAAAAACATTTTATCGTTAAAAATATAATTTTTAACGTGAACGCGATTAAATAAATATTCATTTATAAACCGTACGGTTTGTTTATGTACACCTATTTGAAGGACATTGATTGGGACGATAAATTTTACACATCGCCCAACTGCACAAATAATATTATGTGTTTGTGGATTGAAACCCCATATGGGTGTTGGGATGATATTTGGCATACACTAATCCCAATTATTTAGTTGTATGTCGATCACTTGGTCAACAGACTGTGTAAGCGTTAATTATTTATATTTAATGCTTATGCAGTTGTGTGGTGCGCTTTGGATGATGGTTGATTATTTATCGTTGCTATTATATACATGTGTTGTATGGAATCCATATAATTAGCATTATATGGTAATTGATTGGGTCTCATTTCAATTGGGAAAATAACGAATATTATAAAATAAAGATTCACGTGTTGACAGTACTCATTTGTTGAGATTAGTCATGTGTTGAAAGAAATATAGATTCATGTGTTGAACGAAATATTTTAACAATAAAATTTACATCTTTATCATATATAAAATTAGAAACTAACTAGAAAATAGATAAGATGAGTGGTCTCCTGGATATTGATCTGATGTTGGTTTCAGCCTTCGGGGTTAATATTTAGGGAATTGCTGTCTTGCTAATTTACGATTAGAGTTTGATATAAAGTTTAACGATAGAAATCATGATTTTATAAAATATATTAAATAACGAAAATAGTCACGTGTTGACGGTACTCATTTGTTGAGATTAGTCACGTGTTGAAAGAAATATAGATTCATGTGTTGAATAGAATAAATATTCATTTGTTGAATAGAATAACGAAGTTATTGAAAAATATAAAGCCGTGTTGATTAGAGATGCGCTATTTTGGCGCGATCAACATTTATATCGATTATATTCGTTTTTATAATGAATATTGAAAAGAGATTTAAAAATCGAATATTTATAAAATGAATTCGAATTGAATTGAATATAAAATTAATTCGAATTGAATTGAATATAAAATGAATTCGAATTGAATTGAATATAAAATGAATTCGAATTGAATTGAATATAAATGAATTCGAATTGAATTGAATTGAATATAAAATGAATTCAAATTGAATTGAATATAAAATGAATTCGAATTGAATAGAATATAAAATAAATTCGAATTGAATAGAATATAAAATGAATTCGAATTGAATAGAATATAAAATGAATTCGAATTGAAATGAATTGAAAACGAACTGAAATTGAATTGAAATCGATTTGAATTGAAATCAAATAGAAATGAATGTAAAAAGAATTTATAATGGAAAATTCAATTTTGATTTGAATTTGAAATGAAGGTTGAAATTGTTTTTGAAACAAATTTGAAACGATTTATAAAATTCGTTTTAAAAGGAAATCGATGAAATATATATAATATATATATTATATATATATATATATATTGGCCTGAATAGAACGCGCCGTGCCGCGGTAGTTCGTGAATTTCGACCATTGACTTCGAACGGACATTACGGGAGATCCGACCGTCGGATTCTCCTAAAATCAGAACCGTTGGGTTCGTATCGAAAAGAGATTTCCAATGAATATTAGAAACTTGAAATCTAACAGTTGGATTTGGAATTATGTCCAAATCAAAATTGGAAAAGGTCGTTGTAAGTGCAGTTCGATGGCCGTTGAGGGAAATCGACTGTACGGGCCTTGATAAAATTATTAAAAATATTAATAATTTGTGTAAAATCATAATATACGGATTGGAAAGAACTGGGATGAAAAATTCCGCATTTGAAAGGATAAAAATATATTTTTATCGAAATGACAATTTTTGAACTAGAGTTAAAATCAATTTATTTATTTTTTGAAATAAATAAATTGAATCTGAAAGGTGTTTTAGAAATAATCAGAATTTCCAATATACGAATTGGAATGAATTTGAATCGAAATTATCTTCGGAATATTTTGATGTTGGATTTCGTGATTATACAGATATGGTTGCGGAAATTTGAAAGATATATTTATATCGTTATTTCCAATACGATATTTGTTGGTCGTAGAATTTGATATTGAATATAAGCCGATATATTTTCTATTAATAGCCTTGTATTTAATATCAAATGTGATTTGGGTTTGTCGTGAATGGTGTCTTCATTAACACTGTTCTTGAACCTAGTTGAGAAAGGATTAAATCTTTTTATTTAGATTTAATGAAGTGTACCAATTAATTAATATATTTAATTGGAATTGAATTAGAATTGATTTGCGGGTTTATCGTGAACGGTGTTTTAAATAACACATGTTCTTTAACTCGATAATAAATAGGATGTGATTTGGGTTTATCGTGAACTGTGTTTTAATTGACATTAGTTATTTAACCCAGTAAAAGGAGTTTTAATGAATCTGTAATTAGATTGAAATGTGAATTGATAATTTAAATTATCAAATTTGGAAAGTGACCGAGAATGGAGTATCACCTGTTTTGCTCCAAACCGATAGTTAAATCTTTAATTAGATTTGAACGTGAAATGGTAATTAATTTTACCGATAACACCATGGTCTTAGATATGGAGTATTACCAGTTTTGCTTCATGGGATGAATAGGTTGGGATTGGGAAATAAATTAAATAATTACTTCGGTGTGGTTTGCTAATCCCGACTAGTTTGGAAAACCTTAACATGGTTTGAAATGACATCCAAAGGAAGATTAAAGAATAAATTTAAAAGAATTTATCTTTGATAAAATTAATGGGAACCTTTCACTAAGAATGTGAAATTTAGAAACTTACTGTAGGTTAGCTAAAAAGAATGGTTTCCTGGGTATTGATCTGATGTTGGTTTCAGCCTTCGGGGTTAATATTTGGGGAATTGTTCTTTTGCTAATTTACGGTTAGTGACAGATGAATTGGAATGAGGATTATGTTGTGTTTGTATAACATTTGTTTATTATATACGCGGGTTATTGGGAAAGGTCGGGTTTATACCCATTCTGAATAACCGATTCGACGATATGTCGAAGAGGAAGAAAGTGGTTGAAGACCGGAAGTCATCACATCGTTTGGGTGATTACTGATGATCTTGATTGGGCTGTACACCCAAGATGAGGGAATCAGTTGGTGATCGTCCAGACGTACTTGGAGATCGATGGATATGCGAGGAAAGTGCCTCCGGTTTCATTCAGACCCAGAACGGACTTGTAAATGGACTGTGTGTCTGACATTGGATTTTATTCTGTGCTGATTGATCTCTATTAAGTATACATCTGTTTGGCGGTGGAGAATTTATTCTCTTGCTTAACGCCCTTCTCTAAGACGTACTAGCTCAGAGGTTGTATATCGATGGACATCAATCGCACGGAGTGAATTTCCTGTGTGGCATGCCTAAGTGGCAGATGATCAAGGCTTCTGTTGAAAAGCAAAGTCTTGTGGTTGATGATCAAAGCACGGCCTAAGTGGCACAGCTTTGTGTATAGCGTGGATTCGCGAGCCTCACACCTCGGTATGAGTCAAAAAGGGGATAAGGACTGCAGGGTGAGCTCGAAGTTTCTTTCTAGCTATGGGTGGTGTCAGTTCTTAAACTGGCTGACATTTATATATATATTTACCTATGTGGTTGTTGGAATGAGGCGCCTCGATTTTAGGTCTGTTAGGACCGGGAAACGTGTGTTCAGGAATAATTAATCCTCAAACGTAAGGGAGGACCAGCCCTGAAGCAACTAAGGGTTACCCAAAGTGTGTAGTCCTGAGGCCTTTGGTAGAGTGTCTCGAAGCGGAGAGGAGCTTGCCCATTGCCTCGACTCATGACGGAAATCCTATTTCCAATAAGAAATATTTCGGTTTTATTTTTAGAACCTAGTATGGCGACATAGTGGTATGGGTCATTAATGCCGTCTATGATTGATATTTATGATTGAAATTGTTTTGACACTATACGTTTATAATAGTATCAAAAGATTTGTTTTAAACGTACCAAGCATGTTTGGCTATTATAAGGTAAAAACCCTATCCTCCGGCTTGCATTGCATTGTGTCATGGGACTTGGGCCTTATAATAGCTTCATTTTTCGAAAAAGCATTGCGTTGTTTATTCTATGCACTGGTGTTCTTGGGAGGAAACCCGTTCCGTGTTATACGGCGTGGTCCCTTGAATTACTCTCTTTTAAAGTAAAGTTTTAAATAACTGTTTTTAGTTCTCACACCAGTCACATGACTGACCTGGAGTTTATTGTTTTAACCTAAACTCTAGGTGCCCTTATTTTCGACACGGGCAGCTAGTAGTTTTCGATTTGCAGATTCATATTCACAGGATCCTGATTTACAGCTGGAACAATGCTCAGAAAGCTCTGTATCCGTGTATTACTTTCAGTTGTGTTTTGTATTATTTTTCCGCTGCAGTACTGTATTTAAATCTCTGATATTCTTTGTTGTATAATATTTATTCATACTCTGTATATTCTAATGGAATTGTTGTAATAAACAATGAAATGTTCTTCTGTTTGAGTTCTATTTTGTCGTGTTCTCAAGATAATCCGGGCTTTCCTTACCGGGGAAGTTACGGGCTATCACAACCGGAGATCCAAACCTAATTTATGTTTCATAACAGAGTTGTATTTAAATTTAAACCACTTTATATTGAAGTGCTAGAGATGTTCAAGCAAAGTACTAATGTACCTATTAATATATCACCCAACGTTGACCCGAGCATATGAGTATGACCTATAACAACAATACAAATGGTTCACTTTAAGTTACTGACTTTTTTCACCAGAATACTAAGTGCACACTTATGCATTTAAACTAGCATCTCTCAAGGGACTGGGATCATGTCTATGCCAAACAATCAGTGCATGTATCCAAATTTAAGGATGTAGATAATATAGTATACAGCCTGTTTATGGCCATGCAGTCACTATAAATTCTGGTGCTCGAAAATTTTTTCAGGAAAACACAGAAAACCCTCATTTTTCCACCGGTCAAATTTGTGGAGAGTATTTTTAGAAAATAATGTGACAATTCCATGAGCAAGTTTTTCCCCAAATTATTTATTTCTAGAAATACAATTTTTTGTTATATATATATATATATATTTGGTAGGAAATCAATTCAAGATTTCAGGAGATTCGCACAGCTGGTTTAAACAATGGAAATCATTCATTCATTCAGATTTCACCCACAACAGTCGCAACAACAAATCAAAACTCACAACAATCCCGCAGCAAATCAATTGAAGTCATTGGTGGATTTAAAAGTACCAACAGTACGGACAAAATCATGCAGTAAACACAAGGCATCCACTATAACAAGGAATTTTCAGTTCTTATACTTTAATTAATCTGAAAACGATTTACTTGAAGCAACATTTTAATCGTGAGTGAGTTGGCACTCACCTGCAGCGGTGACGAAGGCGCAGGAGTCGTTGCGAGCTCCGGTGAATGACGCGGGGCAAAAACTGATTTGGGCTGATCGATTTGATTTGAGGAGGAAGATGACAGGTGCGCAACTTTGTTTCTGGTGGGAGTATGCCAGTGACGGCGGTAGCTTTCGGGTTGAGGAAGCGTAGCGAGGGAGGCGGCGAATTTTCTGGAGGCGGACTTCAGTGGTAATAAGGACCGAGGAGGTGCAATGGAGCTTTGAAGGGGTTGCGATGGCTAATTGTTTTCGGAGGCAACAACGTTGAAGAGGAGGTGATGGTTAGGTTAGCAGGAAGAGGCCATGATTTCTCGATTTAGGGATAATAACATATTTAGGTTTTCGGTCATTGAAAGGAAGGGGAATGATTTGTTACTGAATGAATCGATGAGAAAGAGCGTCATTTATAGGAGTAAAACCCCGTGGGTACCAAGTTTCCGTGGGAGCCAAAGAATTACTGGTGTGTGTAGGAAGGAACCAAATGTTATATTTTATTTATTCATTTACGGTTCATTGAATTTTCTACTATAAATTATGTTAACGGTTTATTTTTGAACCGCCACCAACGAACTCCAATCACGATGAAAATTTACGTACCTCCACGCCTCGATATTCTGAATCTAATAAAAATATTCTGGTAGAAATCCGACTCTGGTTTTATACAACATTACTCTTATATTTAAATTATTTATCAGTTCACCCATTTTATCCTATTTGTTTATCATCAAATTCATCAAATTTCAAATTTGAAATGTTCAGTTTCCACTTTCTTATTATCCACAAACATACACATATTTACGTCAAATTTCATATATTTAAATAAAATTCTCCAATTTGTTTAATGTCAACCACGTAAATTTTTAACTTTAACCGTTTATAATTTTCAGTCAAATTTCACATCCAACTCAAATATTCAATCAAATTCAATTCAAACAATAAATATTTGATTCTCAACTAACTACTGGATTTAATTTAAAACCATGTATTTGATTTTTATTTTATTCTAACCCAGGTTTCACTAGAGAATTTGATTTTAAGTGATTAAATCTTCATAATTTCACATTCCAGTTATTGAAATTCCTGGGACATTACAGACACTCTATTAAACTCATTCCTATCTAATGAACAAAACAACATATTCACGGCTTTAGAATTGCTTTGTGCAACAGCCTTTTGTTCATTAGTCCATTGTAAAAAATTAGTTGTGGGTTCTACATATTCAGTCTGTGTGATATTCCGTCTGTCAAATCCTACTGATTGTAAATATATTTTCATTCTACATGCCCAATATGAATAATTACTACCATTAAATAGTGGTGGTCTAACAGTGGATTGACCCTCTACAAAAGAACTATTTTACCAGTGTTGGTTGCCATTTAATAATTTCAAAAATCAGATTATGAACTTTTTGAAAGATCAGGCTCTGATACCAATTATTAGGGAATGTAGAATGGATCGTTAAGGCAAAACTAACACTGGAGAGGGGGTGAATAGTGTTTTTAAGGAATTTAAGAAAATTTAAAACTAATATGATCTATTATATGGATCACACACCACAAAGATGATCACAGACATAGAATCAAACACAAACACAAAAATAAACAGAAATAAAATGCAGAAAAGGAAAGAACACATCGGATTTTATATAGGTTTGGATTACTCCTACGTCCACACCCATGCAACGCTGGATTGCACAAATTTTTATTACTATATTGATATATAAGTACAACACCCTTGATTTCATGGCCATAAGGTTACCACCAAATTCCAAACACCCTTGATCAAGTATACTCCCCTTGATTACCTCGCTACAAGGTTACCACCATTTCCATCCTTGATTTCAGGCTACAATGAACATACCATTTCCAAAACTATCCCAAATGATTACAACAGCCCTATAACTCTTCAATACCACTTCGATTCAGAGAGTAATGAGTAGAGAGTGAGAAGAGAAGAAGTTTTATATAATTAGACTTTAAATCGGCAGTATAACTATAAAAACCATAAAAATATGATATAATAATGGTCTAATGAAAGGAGATGAAGATGGAAAAGAAGAATGATGAAAAATTCGAAATCTAACCCTATTTATAAGATTTGAAAGGTTGCAACGCTTCTAGAAAGTTACAAATAGTGAAAAGATACTTCATTTCAAAATTGAAAATGTGACAGTTATATGTCGACATGGCAGTTTAAAATTTGAAATTTCAGTATTTTCAAAGTGTTGAGATATATATACATATATATATATATTGATATATTATTCTGGAAATTCTTGAATTAAAACATAGTAATGTAAATAAGTATTATAAAGTAGGAAATCATATGAAATCATAAATATAAATTATATAATCATATTTATAAAATTATGAAGTTTAAAACTATATAAATATAAAAGTATAAAAGTATATAACCATAAAAATATATGTAAACTTATTAACTTTAAAACTTGAGTTTAAAATCAAAAGTAAAATAGAAAAACTAAGTAGAATTTTGAAATAGAATTTGAAATTTGATTATCAGAATTTGAATTTGAACCTGGAGTGCTATTCAGAGTCTTACATAAACTAGACTCTAATACTATATTTATCGTGAACAATTGAACTCTCGATTTCTTGATTACACATGAGTATTGAATCTTCTCTGAATTCTGAATCTCTTGAATATTTAAACTCTTAAACTATAAACTCTTCAGTATAAATTCTGCATATATGTATATATATGTATACTAGATAGAGACGTTAGTATATATTCTATAATCAATTAATATTGAAATAAGGTTGTTGTCATCAAAACTCTATTCTCCAACAAGGTCTCCTGGATAAGTTGTAACAATCTGGGGAATTTGCGATCTTGGTAATCGACATAAACTCAATGTCGACTATTCAAGCATCGGAAATACTGGATAGTTAATTAAAGAAGTTAGAGGGTGAGAATAGACAAGAAAGAAAATTACAATAGAAGAAGAAGATCACTACAATAAAATCAGAGTAACACGAGTCTCACAGCGGAACGAATAAAATATAACATAACTTTGAAATAAAACCAGTACATGCATACAATAACATTTATCAGAGTACAACATTTACAACACAGTGGAAATAAACAATTGCTATAAAATCCTGAAGCCTCCTACTTCAAGCTCTCAGTATATCTTTAAAATCCCGACAACTTAACGGCTCGTATAAAATTGGGCACCCAAGAGTTTGGGGAAAAAAAACCAAAATAAGCTCTGGGTCAGTCATGTGACTGGTGTACGTAAACTCCAACCATTTGTTTTGCTTTTAAAATCCTTTTTGAAAGAAAGAATAATCATAAGACCGATCCACTCATAAACACGGATGGTTTTTACCTTACGATAACCCAAAACTGTCTTTTAAAATCCATACTCTTCTGGTATTATAATAATGTCTAAATCAAATAAATAGCAATCTAGTGGAATGCTTTCATCTCACATTCCTTATATATAATACACAATCAAAAACCACGGGCGCTTATTGGGTAATGGATTCCAACTCTGACAAGGTATGGAACCAACTTTCGATCAGTGTACTCTAGAAGCGATACACTGGAGTTCAAAAGGAACATCTTGTAACTTGGCCACACATGACCGGCCATTCATTGCGCTTGAGTGTTCCGAATATATTGTCACCTTATGGTTGGCATACCAACATAACTGTTCCCAGGAGATACAGAATTGAAAGAAGTAACAAATATGAATATTCTCTAGATGGTGAGAATATACCCTAATTGGGTGCGACCTACTTTGCATGCTGCCTGCCCGATTTCTGTCATTTCTCGGTTGATGAGGCTTAAGGTCATAACGTACTATTATACAGATCACATCTATATTTACTTTGAATGCCACATCGTCATACCCGCTAAATCACAAATTGATTTCCCCAAAAATACCATAGGTATAAAGCTAGGAGAAACGAATTTCCCTGCCACCAACGTAAATATGTTTGAAGCGATCAACTTACGCGATCTATTAGATATACTCTATCAGGGATTCGTCCATACACGTTGTCCTGGGATTGGACAAACCCAAGGCACTATTCCAGAATAGCCCTTCCATAAACTTCGTCTTCAATTATCTTCATCATATTTGATTCACAACTATAATGCCCATACGGGTTGGTTTTCAGATAATAAATTTGATCCCGGTTTCTCCGTATTGACAATGGAAACGGTCAAAAACTTTGATAGTCGGTTATTTAACTATCAAAGAAAAACATGTGTACAAACAACAGTTGTATTCCCAAATGGAAATCTTACCGAGCAAATCATCAATCAACCATTTCATTTCCTTATTCCCGTTTCCATATACTCGTAAATTCTTATTTTCTAAATTTAGATAATATATGTTATTAATCATTGGAAAACATTTCCATATTTACTTCCATTTTTTATTTTCTAATATAGAAAACATTTCTGATTCTTATTTGGAAAACATTTCCAAACTGATCCTTTATTGGATCTAAATGTTTAAACAAAACATCGCCTTAAACCGTTATGCTCATGAACAAAATTCACCTAACCAAAATTCACTTTCAAACCTTAACCATTCCTTAGTTAAAAATGAAGTCAATCAAGTTGAGGTATAACTACCTCTCAGACCTTAATTGAACAACATTATTAACCTTGAAATAGACAAAGTTCACCTTTTAAATCTTTATAAAATTTCCGTACAAAACTCTCGGATTATATTTACGAATCCACTTTTTTTATTGAAATCATTTGATTATAACAATAGTGTTACAATCTCATGCTTCCTAAATATAATAACTTGAATATAAATTTTTATTTATTAATTTGAATAAATAAACAAACAACTAATTTATTAGTGAATAAATAAATCTTGATTCAAAACGGAAAGTAAATAGTACTTTCCCGAATTCGATATAATGGAATTTCAACGTATAATTCTATTTCGAATAAACTCTATTCGATAACTTCTTTTCAAATAAACTAATATTCTATTTAACTCTATTCGAATAACTAATATTCGATTAACTCTATTCAAATAACATATATTCAATTAACTCTATTCGAAAAACTTTAATTCAAATAACTAATATTCGATTAACTCTTTTCGAATAACTTATATTCTATTAACTCTATTCGAATAACTTTAATTCAAATAACTAATATTCGATTAACTCTTATTCGAATAACTTATATTTGATTAACTCTAATTCGAATAACTATTATTCGATTAACTCCAATTCGATTAACTCTAATTGAATAACTTATATTCGATTAACTCTTATTGGATTAACTCTAATTCGAATAACTAATATTCGATTAACTCTTATTTGATTAACTCTAATTCGAATAACTAATATTATTTTAACCCTATTTCCTATCTTATTCAAATTCCCATTTGAATTCCTATTTGGAAACCCAATTTTTCCTTAATAAATGTTTTAATTTATAATATATTCATTATAATCCATTATTCACATCGAATGTGAAAAATATTTCTTTTATATTATCCATTAAGTTTGATTTCATATTTTAAATTAATATCCCATTTCCGAATTCAATTTATACTTCTATTTATAGAATTATTCATATGAAATCTCCTTTTTATTTCTAACACTTAAATCTCATTTATAATTCTCTTTACAAATGCTGAGTTCACAGTCTGTTTAAAATATCGGTGTCAAAACCGATTTCTAGTTCTCTATATAAGTTCTGACTTATATATTCCATTTATCGCATGATAAATATTTTATTTTATTTATAAAACATAATTTATAAATCAATCTTCTCAATTTATCTGTTAAAACCGATTTCCATTTAATATTTATTTTCCACGTATTTCCTTTATAAAATTCTATTCATTTCCCAAATATTTTCTTTTATAAAATTCTATTCATTTTATAAATATTTCCTTTTATCATTCTATTTATTTTCTAAATATTTCCTTTTATAATTTTATTTATTTTCTAAATATTTCCTTTTATAATTCTATTTATTTTCTAAATAAATATTCCTTTTATCTTTCTATTTCTTTTCTAAATAAATATTCCTGTTATAATTCTATTTATTTTCTAAATAAATATTCCTTTTATAATTCTATTTATATTCTAAATAAATATCCCTTTTATAATTCTATTTATTTTCTAAATAAATATTCCTTTTATCTTTCATAAAATCCTTTGATTTTATAAATATTTTCTTTTATAAAATCCTTTGATTTTATAAATATTTAACAAGTGTAACAGCATGCATTTTACGTATCGGAAGATCGTAAAATATATTTGTTTTATTCTCTAAGGGTTGGATCATTCTCATCTTTTAATTGTTGTTTTTGGGGATGTGAGACATGTCCATAATTTTTCCTGATTTTGTTTGTGACCATTTTATCCCTTTCAGCATTGTACAGGGAATAACTTTTGACTTAGGTCGAATCAGAGGGTGAGACCTATGCCATTAGAAAGGAATCAATGATTGCCTTTCCGTAGAGTGGTTACATTAAGGATTTGGCTCAGCGGTTTGGGAGAAATCGCTGTTTAAGGTTTTTCAGTTGGCTATTCAGGTTTTGGAGCCTTAGTGGAATCCTATAAATAGAAGGTGAGAGTGGAGGGAAAAGGTTTACTTTTTCCCATTCTCTCATTTGAAGGCATTTGATCTCCTTCTTCCTTCTACACATTTCCACCATTAAAAATCCAAATCTAAGGGAGGAAATCGAGGATCTACACCGTCCAAGCATGATCTACATCATTTCAAATGCGAATTCATCGGATCGAGGGGTTTGATTCGGAGTGCTCGCTGTCCGGATTCTTGTTTCTATCATTTTAGATTGTTTCGGCAAATCGGTGAGTGATTTACATCTCTCACATGAATGCAATGAAGTATATGAGTGTTTGTGCATGTTTCTCATCAAATTAGAATGTTTTACCATAGATTTACACCATTACATATTCATTTTCATATGCATCACCCTATGATCTAATCTAACAAGTTCTAATCGTTAATTTCATGTCATTTTTACATGTTTATGTTAGTTAGATCTCTCATTTTGATCATATGTTCACTTTAATGGGTTTTGGTAAGATTTACATCATTTTTGTAGTAATCGTTATATTCATATGGTTAGTAGTGTGATGATATGTTTATGATTGTGTTTAATGATTTTGGTTGAGTTGGTTTCATCGGATTCGTCGTTTGGAGAAGTTTTGGTCGAAATCAGAGTTGAATTGCAATATGCAGGGTTTGGATCGGACAAAAGTGGATCGGACTGGACCGGACTAAAGTGGATCGGATCGGACCAAAGTGGATCGGATCGGACCAAAGTGGATCGGATCGGACCAAAGTGGATCGGATCGGACCAAAGTGGATCGGACTGGACCAAAGTTGGACCGGACCATTCTGGACAGCCATTTCTAGTCAGCCATTTTTGCCATTTCTGGGCAAGTTTTTCTGGTCGGACATTTCCGGTGATGATGTGACTTCAAAGAAAATTCAATTGGGAAGTTAGGAAGTGCTGAAATAATGCTATAGATTGCTTTGAACCTTATAAAAATGTTGGTTGGTTCAACAATGATGGCGGCTTCGACGAGAGTCTAGAAGGGGATGTTCTAAGTGTTGGAGTGTTCGTTGGTCGAGGAGATGCAACGAATGCAGTTTCAACTCAAAGGTCGTGAGTTGGTGGATAATGGTTACTCGAGAAAGTTGCTGGAACTATGAAATGTCATCAAGGTTGGATGACTAGAGATGCAAAGGCCGAGAAGTCATCGTTGTCGTAAGTTCTAGCAGGCTCAAAGCAGGGGTACGATGGGGGCACCCAATAGGCCGAAAGGTTGCTGGTCGAGTACCTTGGGTATCGTTGAAAGGCCTAGTTGTCAAGGTTGGACATATGGAGTTTATGCTAGAACTGGGGTTACCATTAGCCCTTGACATAAAGCAAGGTTGGCCGTCATACGATTAACGATGTTTCAAAGCAGGATTAGCGATGATAGCCAGAGTCAGTGATGGATGATTGGTTGTTCTGTTTGTACTATCTCAGATAGATTATCCAAAGTCGAGGGAGATGTTCTTTGAGTGCTTAACTGATATTGGTTTAGGCCTCTGGGGAGAGTACTTGGGGGATGTTAAACTCGATTAGGGTTGTCTGTGTGAGACTTATATAATTTGGATATTATGTGTGTTTTCCATGATTGAATGGGTGTTCTGATTTCCGTGGATGAATGGTTGATGTTTATAGTACAGGCTATCACTGTCCGATGGGGGGAAGATAAGGTTGAGTTCTTCTCTGGTGTCGTGGGTAGAATAGTATGTTTATCTATCCCCCTCTCATACACTTTATTGTTGAAGTATGTTAGCTATTTTATCGCTCACTAAGACTGTTGTCTGACTCAAGGTTTTATGTATCCTCTTATTACCTTGGGCTATTCATCCGATTGTGGATGGGCAGACTAAGTAATAGGTGACAGATAATGCTTTAGTAAGGAAGACGATGCTGATCGATGGCGAGCAGGAGGCTCACATACTAGTTTTACTACTAGTTAATAATTGGATTTCCGTTGTTTGCTTTTCTGAGTGACGTACTGAGGCAACTTTGTATAAACACTATTTCCAAGTTTGTGGATCTTACTTTCTAGTTGTATGGAAGTCCAGTGTTTCTGCTTCACTATTGCTACCTGTTGTATATGTTCTATTAAATTTTATCCTTTTGTTGTGAGTTTTACGATAGGTTCCTCTTGTGTTTGCCTACTCTGATGATCGTCCATGACAGCCTTGCACATCTTTCAGAGCATTATTTCTCTTGTATAGTGCGGGGGTTATGGGCGGTCTTCATATTTGGTATCAGAGCTCTGTTCAATGATTTTTGGCAAAGTTCAAGGACGTAATCGCATACGTGAGACGTACTTGTAGATTTCAGTTGGATGCTTACTATATATATTAGCATATATAGTAGTAACCGTTGTTTTCCTTTAGCAGATTTGTTGAAGGTAAATAATTATTCTAAATTGCAGATTTAGAATTAGCAGACAAGAAACAAGACGCGCTGCTAGGGGAGCCAATACGGGAGGGGGAAATGGTGGTGAACCTAATTACCCGGCCATGTTTGAAGCCATGGCAGAAGGAATTATGCGAAGGTACCCACTCCAGTGGAGGAAACGGTAGATGTTGGTGTGCGAGTTCCTAGAGTATTAGATTTTTCAAAGCTGTGCTAGGACTTTACATCTCTAGGGGGAAACCATTCAAGGGAACCGAACTAGCTGAAGAGGTTCAGAGGTGGATGGATTCTTGTGTTCGAATCTTTGGAGACTTGGGTATCGAGGATGCAATAAAGAGAAAACTTGCATCAAGGCAACTGCAGAGTAGGGCCATGGAATGGTGGAATTCTGTTACACTCGAGACTCCAGAGGAAGAAATTTCATGGGATCTATTCCAAGCTAAGTTTGAAGCAAAGTTTATCTCCACAGCTCAGAAATATGCTCTATTCAAGAAGTCGTAGAGATGAAACAGAATGGTCGTTCTGTGCTTGACTATATTTCTGATTTCGAAGCCTTGTCTAGATATGCTTGTTTGTACATTGATAAACCATATCAGAAGAATGAGAAGTTTGTCCTGGGTTTGGATTCTTATATCGAAAAACCGTTAGTGGACCATCTTGATGATTCATTTGAGAAGATTGTGGAAAAATCTATTCGTTATGAGAGATTGTTTCCTAAGGAAGCAAATGTTGTCGCTGCCACCAAAGAAGCTCAGAAACCATAGTAGGGTGGTAATAATAAGAAGAGGAAGCAGCAACAGCAAAAGGGAAAAGATGGCCAAAAGAAACCCAATAGTGAGGTGGTTTTCTTTAACTGCCAGTAGAAAGGTTATTTTCTAATGAGTGCAAGAATCCCAAAGCTGAGATGAAGTGCTTCAAATGTGGGAAGCCTAGGCATGAGAAGAAAGGTTGTCCAAAATCAGCTAAAGGCAAGCAGGTTGTGAGGGCATATGCTTTGGATGTTGTGCCAACTTCTTCAAGGGCTCCTACTGCAGAGGAGAAGGGAAAGGGTGTCATGGTGCGAGGTACTCTTTCAGTTAATGGTGTTTCAGTTTGTGTGCTTTTCGATACTGGAGCATCGCATTCCTTCATTTGCTATGAGCTTATGTGTCTCTTGGGTTTAGAACCTGAGATTTGTGATAGACCCTTCATAGTGACTAATCCAATTGGGGGTTCGTCAAATCTTTGCATGATATGTCATGTTCTAGTATTGTCAAGTCATGGTTGCTCTTTTGTGTGTGATTGCTTTGTTCTTGACTTCGTTGGGTTTGGGATCATCTTGGGCATGGATTGGCTCAAGAGGTATGTAGAAAGGGTGAATTGCGAGAAGCTAGAGGTGAGGGTCAGGGATGTGGAAGGGCGAAAGGTGATGATTAGATGTAAGCGCGAAGATGGAGTCTTTGTATGTTATCTATATCCACTTGGGATTCCATAAGAAGACCTGTCATTAGTGCTGATCACAAATGAGTATGTAGATATCTTTGACGAGGTCAAAGGGTTGCCGCCACATCGTGAGATTGAGTTTAGGATCGATTTGGTCGAAGGTGCTAGACCAATCGTTATGCCACTTAGGCGGATGGTTCCTAGGGAACAACGAGAGTTAGTGGTTCAAGTTCATGACCTTTTGGGAAAAGGGTTCATTCGGAGGAGTGTCTCCGAGTGGGGTGCACAGTCGTATTTGCAACCAAGGCGGATGGCTTGTTAAGATTGTGTGTGTACTATCATGGCTGAACAAGGTGACAAAGAAAAACAAGAATCCGTTGCCAAGGATAGATGACTTGTTCGGTCATCTTCATGAAGCCAAAGTGTTTTCTCAGATGGATTTGGCAACGGGATTTCACCAGTTGAGGGTGGCTAAGGATAGTGTGCCAAAGACGGCTTTTAGGACACTATCTGGTTTCTTCGAATGGTTGGTGAAGCCATTCGGGTTAACTAACGCGTCAGCGTATTTCGTGGATCTTATGAATAGGGTGTTCAGAGATCAGTTGAACAAGTTCAAGCTTGTGTTCGTGGATGATATTCTGGTTTACCCCAGAAATGAGGAAGAACATAAGACGCCCTTGATAGTTGTGTTAGAGATCTTGCGGAAACATCAGCTTAAGGCTAAGTTCTCAAAGTGTCACTTCTGGAAGGATAAGGTGAGGTTCTTAGGTCATTTAGTTTCTGGAAAAGGGATAGCGGTTGACCCCGCTAAAGTTGTAGCAATCTAGGACTGGGATCGACCTAAGAATGCTATGGATGTACGGAGTTTCCTTGGGTTGGCAGGATATTACCGACGGTTTATCAAGGATTTCTCCAAGGTAGTTGCACCGTTGACAGGATTGACGAAGAAGAACCAAGTGTTCACATGGGATGCAAAGTGTGAACAAGTGTTTGGAATCATGAAGGAGAGATTGACGAGTGCACCTGTGTTGACCATTCCAAGTGGTAATGAAGAGATGGTGGTATATACCGATGCATGTGGTACTGGACTTGGAGCAGTGCTAACGCAAAAGGATAAGGTTGTGGCCTATGCGAGTCGACAGCCGAAGCTGCATGAGAAGAATTACCCAACTCATGATTTGGAGTTGGTGGCGATTGTATTTGCTCTAAAGATGTGGAGACATTACCTGTTGGGAGTTCGATTCGAGTTGTTTACGGATCACAAGTCGTTGAAGTATCTTTTCTCCCAAAACGAATTGAATCTTCGGCATCAAATATGGTTAGAGTTTCTGGTGTCATATGATTTTGGCATAGCCTATATTCCGGGCAAGGGCAACGCAATTGCAGATGCGTCAAGTCGAAGATACGCAAGTTTGGGAGCGATGTTTTCGGAATGGAAGACTCTCGTGTTCTTGGCAAGGTTCAATTTCAGGCCGAAGTGTGAGTTGGAACCTGAAATGTTGGCGAGCTTGTCGATAAGACCTACTCTTATCGAAAGGATTGGCGAGATCCAAAAGAAGGAAGTGAAGCTTGTCGAGTTCATTCAAATACAGAACCAGAAGATAAAGAGTTCGAGGTCAATCGAGAGGGTTGACTTCAAAAGCAAGGGCAATTAGTTGTTCCAGATATTGACGGATTGAGGGATGAGGTTCTGAGAGAATATCATCACTCGAAGCTGACGATTCATCCTGGTGGAAATAAGATGTATCAGGACATGAGGAGAGTCTACTACTGGGAAGGGATGAAGCGAGATATTGGAAAGTTCATTTCCGAGTGTATGAACTGTCAATTGGGAAGCGAGATATCATCCCCAAACTGATGGTCAGACCGAGAGAGTCAATTGAGTTTTAGAAGATCTCCTAAGGGCTTGTGTGTTAGACTTCGTAGGATCATGGGAAGACCATCTACATCTAGTTGATTTTGCGTAGAATAATAGCTACCAGACTAGCATTGGGATAGCACCATACAAAGCATTGTATGGAAGGTTGTGCAATTATCTAGCATGTTGGCTAGAAACTGGAGATAAGTTGGTACTTGGGACTAAGATGATTAGAGAAACCTCATATTGTATCAAGATAGTTCGGCAACGAATGAAGGCAGCCCAGGACCGTCAGAAGAGTTACGCCGACAATCGTCGTAAGGACTTGGAATTCGACGTGGGCGATATGATTTTCGTGAAAGCTTCGCCGTTGAAGCACATGGTTAGTTTTGGTAAGAAAGGAAAGTTAGCTCCAAGGT
The DNA here is from genome assembly GCA_030737875.1 of Allium sativum. NCBI lineage: Eukaryota > Viridiplantae > Streptophyta > Magnoliopsida > Asparagales > Amaryllidaceae > Allium > Allium sativum. The sequence goes on along the minus strand of CM060916.1, from coordinate 153,816,772 downwards.
TTGTTGGACCATTTCTGATAGTCGAGTGAATTGGAAAGCTCACATATAGATTGGAGTTACCCGAGAAGATGTCGAGTATGCATAATGTGTTCCATGTGTCGTTTCTACGGAAATTCATGCATGATTCGAATATAGTGGTATCTCCAGAGCAGTACGAAGACTTAGAGACCGTAGTTTTGAGAACACGTAAGCCACTTCGTGTTATGGTGAATGACACGAAACAGCTTAGGAGGAAGACGGTTAAGCTAGTCAAGGTGCAATGGAGTGAGGATGGAGACGATTGTACATGGGAGACCGAAGAGAGCATGGGAGCAACTCATCCTGGACTCTTCGTCGGTAGGACCATTTGATATCGTGTCTTCGTTACATCGTTGTATCTTGTTGTTGATTGTTAGAATTCCGCGTGCTAGGATAAGGCTACGGATGCATGGCTTGATGGATGCTAGTTTGGATGATAAAATTGGCTTTTCATGGATGATAGACATGCAGAATCGTTGTGATTACTTGGGTTTGTTTGCAATTTCAGGGGCGAAATTCTTAAGGGGGGAGAATGTAATAGCCCACATTTTACATATCGGAAGATCATAAAATATATTTGTTTTATTCTCTAAGGGTTGGTTCATTCTCATCTTTTAATACGTTGTTTAACGGGATGTGAGACATGTCCATAATTTTTACCGATTTTGTTTGTGACCATTTTACCCCTATCAGCCTTGTATAGAGCATAACTTTTGACTCAGGTCGAATCAGAGGGTGAGACCTATGCCATTAGAAAGGAATTGATGATTGCCTTTCCGTAGATGGTTACATTAAGGATTTGGCTCAGGGTTTGGGAGAAATCGTTGTTTTAAGTTCTTTCAGTTGGCTATTCAGGTTTTGGAGCCTTAGTAGAATCCTATATATACAGGGGGTGAGAGTGGAGGGAAAAGGTTTACTTTTTCCCATTCTCTCATTTGAAGGCATTTGATCTCCTTCTTCCTCCTACACCTTTCCACCATTAAAAATCCAAATCTAAGGGAGGAAATCGAAGATCTACACCATCCAAGGCAAGATCTACATCATTTCAAAGGCGAATTCATCGGATCGAGGGGTTTGATTAGGAGTGCTCGCTGTCCGAATTCTTATTTCTATCGTTTTAGATTGTTTCGGCAAATCGGTGAGTTATTTACATCTCTCACATGAATGCAATGAAGTACATGAGTGTTTGTGCATGTTTCTCATCAAATTGGAATGTTTTACCATAGATTTACACCATTACATTTTCATTTTCATATGCATCACCCTATGATCTAATCTAACAAGTTCTAATCGTTAATTTCATGTCATTTTTACATGTTTATGTTAGTTAGATCTCTCATTTTGATCATATGTTCATTTTAATGGTTTTTGGTGAGATTTACATAATTTTTGTAGTAATCGTTATATTCATGTGGTTAGTAGTGTGATGGTATGTTTATGATTGTATTTGATGATTTTGGTTGAGTTGGTTTCGTTGGATTCATGATTAGGCGAAGTTTTGGTCAAAATCGGAGTTGAATTGCAATATGCAGGGTTTGGATCGGACAAAAGTGGATCGGACTAGACCAAAGTGGATCGGACCAGACCAAAGTGGATCGGACCAGACCAAAGTGGATCGGACCGGACTATAGTGGATCGGATCGGACCAAAGTGGATCGGACCGGACCAAAGTGGATCGGACCGGACCAAAGTGGATCGAATCAGACCAAAATGGATCGGACCGGACCAAAGTTGGATCGGACCATTCTGGACAACCATTTCTAGTCAGCAATTTTTGTCATTTTTGGGCAAGTTTTTCTGGTCGGATAGTTCCGGTGATGATGTGACTTCAAAGTAAATTCGATTGGGAAGTTAGGAAGTGCTGAAATAATGCTATGGATTGCTTTGAATCTTATAAAGATGTTGGTTGGTTCAATAATGATGGTGGCTTCGACGAGAGTCCAGAAGGGGATGTTCGAAGTGTTGGAGTGTTGGTTGGTCAAGGAGATGCAACGAATGCAGTTTCAACTCAAAGGTCGTGAGTTGGTGGATAATGGTTGGTCGAGAAGGTTTCTTGAGCTATGAAATGTCGTCAAGGTTGGATGACTAGAGATGCGAAGGCCGAGAAGTCATCGTTGTCGTAAGTTCTAGCAGGCTCAAAGCAGGGGTACGACAGGGGCATCCAATAGATCAGGAGGTTGCTGGTCGAGTACCTTGGGTATCGTTGAAAGGCCTAGTTGTCAATGTTGGGCATATGGAGTTTATGCTAGAAGTGGGTTTACCATTAGCCCTTGACATATGGCAAGGTTGGCCATCATACGATTAACGATGGTTTCAAAGCAGGATTGGCGGTGATAGCCAGAGTCAGTCATGGATGATTGGTTGTTCTGTTAGTACTATCTCACATGGATTATCGAAAGTCGAGGGAGATGTTCTTTGAGTGCTTAACTGATATTGGTTTAGGCCTCTGGGGAGAGTACTTGGGGAATGTTAAACTCGATTAGGGTTGTCTGTGTGAGACTTATATAATCTGGTTGTTATGAGTGTTTTCCATGATTGAATAGGTGTTCTGATTTCCATGGATGAATGGTTGAATTGTTTATATTGAAGACTATCATTGTCCGATGTACGGAAGATAAGGTTGAGTTCTTCTCTGGTGTCGTGGGTAAAATAGTATGTTTATCTATCCCCTCTCATACACTTTATTGTTGAAGTTTGTTAGCTGTTTTATCACTCACTAAGACTGTTATCTGACTCAAGGCTTTATGTATCCTCTTATTACCTTGGGTTGTTCATCCGATTGTGGACGAGCAGACTAAGTAATAGGTGACAGGTAATGCTTTAGTGAGGACGACGATGCTGATCGATGGCGAGCAGGAGGCTCACGTACCAGTTTTACTACTAGCTAATAATTGGATTTCCGCTGTTTGCTTTTCTGAGTGATGTAGTGAGGCAACTTTGTATAAACACTATTTCCAAGTTTGTGGATCTTACTTTCTAGTTGTATGGAAGTCCAGTGTTTTTGCTTCACTATTACTACCTGTTGTATATGTTCTATTATATTTTATCCTTGCGTTGTGAGTTTTACGATAGGTTCCGCTTGTGTTTACCTACTATGATGATCGTCCATGACAGCCTTGCACATATTTTAGAGCATTATTTCCTTCTTCAATTCTATTTGTTTAACAAATATTCCCTATTTCAATTCTATTTGTTTAACAAATATTTCCTTTTATAAAATTCGTTGATTTTATAAATATATATTATTTCTATATACACTTTGAAAATTCCCTTTTTAATTCTATTATTATATATGGTATTTAAAATACCAAATAATAAGGATCAATATTATCCGAACACATATAATCATTAACTGATTATATACCACATCATATATCACAATATATGAAAAACAGTAACATAAATGTTGAGGAAGCCAGTTGGATCCCTCCAACCTATTTCCCTGCATCCACGGATGTTAAACAATATAATTAACATCAAATTTCATTTCAATATGAAATATTCTGATAAACAGAATCAATTTTTGATTAACAATATATATATATATATATCGTTATCTATAATTTCAACCAATAAATTAGCAATTCATCCAAACAGTCAACACATAGAAATCAATCAACATTTATCAGTTTTAAAAATACTTTATAAAAATATAATTAGGTAGAGTTAGTGAGTTTTACTCACATTGGACAGTTATCGTCAAATAACGAATAATGATAATTGATTTGGATCTGGAAATTTATTTTTTGTAAATTGTAACGACCTTCAATTCACTCCAGACCAGCTCCATTGTGTAGTTGTCGTCCATACGATTCCAACGGATCTTGTTTCACGTAATTACGATTTCAAATGGATAAGTTATGGATGTTATAACTTAATTTACTATTTATTTCGAAATTTAACTTGGATTTAAATTTCCCATTGGACTTTACCTTACACAACGTCCCATCTCCATCCTTAAACCCATGACCGCTCCTGGTCTTCTTCTCCGACTCCAAATAATCCGGTATCCTCCCCACAACAATGGCCATTCATGCATTTTAAACTCCACATCGCTCTACTTATAGTCAACTAAAAATCGGAGAAAAATCACCACCCTTCTCACCATCGAATTCTCTTTCCACGCATGCCCAAAATGTCACACTCGAAGCTATCTTCTACTATGCGATTTCAAGCCATCTCGCGTTGTTCATTTCAACTAGCGATATTTATTTCTGTCGAATTCAACCAAAAACCATAGATGAGTACCAAATTACTTCCCAAATTCAAATCTGATCCTCAAAATAAGGATCGACGCTTGAATCACTTTCGGTTCTTAACCCTAGCTAAAGCTGTTAAAATAACAGCGAATAAAAACCCATGTCGAGTTCAACGAAATACATATAGGATTGAAGAGTAACAAAAGAGGAATTCAAAGATATTTGTTTTGACAATTCTGGGAATTTATTTGTATTTCATTTTTATTTTACAAGGATCGATTTGGAAGAAGAGAATGACAGCCACATTTTTTTGACCAGAGAAAAATGGGAATTTGGTTTAGAAAGGTGTAAAGGCATTTATAGGATTGTTTAAATATTTTTATATTCATTATTTTATTTATTTTTAAGCAACCACTGTTTGTATTTATCATTAAAATTTCTTCTGATCGTATACAATATCCAAGTTCGATAAAAATGGACATGCAGCTACAGTTCGACATTACGGACCCAACGAAACTTGTTTCGTCGAAATCTGAGTCTGTTTGCTCATACAGCATACTTTTTAAGTCAAATTATTGACTGTTTTTCAAATTAAAATTTCGTACGGCCACGTACTTTGATGACCCCAAAACCCCGTACGACGGTGGCAAGGGTAATCTTTGGAATATAACACATAAACAGAAACAACAGAACAGAAATAAATAAATACACCAGATAATGTACAATAGAATACACTGGATAAACATAATCATTAGAGTTACACAGCATACAGGATCATACTTAGTACAAAATACATCTCAATTATACATAAATGTCTACAGCGGAAAACAAAACATAACATGTACAATAGAAGCTGAACAACATAAAAAGAGATAAATGATAGAATCCATCTTCAGCTCCAGCTATCCAGAAAGAGCCTGCTAAAACCTGAATACAAGGCTGCCCGTGTAGAAAAAGGGGCACCCGAGTTTGCAAGTGAAACAAACTACGAGTCAGTCATGGGACTGGTATGAGAAATCTACCTAACATATCTTATAATATGGCTAATCACAGGACCACGCCACTTTCACGGAACGGGTTTACTCCATTGGATTGCCAGTGCTTTAAAACAAGTAAATCTTTTAAACATCGCAATGCTTTTTTATAAAAATGAAGCCATTATAGGACTCAGTTCCCATCACACAATGCAACGCAAAGCGGAGGATAGAGTTTTTTCCTTATGATGGCCAAAATATGCTTGATACGAATAAAACAAAAGCATTTGATACTATTACTAGTGTTTATATGTTTCAAAAACAATTTCAAATCATAAGTATCAATCATAGACGACATTAATGCCCCATACCACTATGTTTCTATATATAGGTATACAATCAAAACTGCACAGTGTCGTATTTGGAAATTTGATTTCCATCATGAACCAAGGCAAAAGATAGTCCTTACTGACTTCGAGACTCTCTAGCCCGAGCCTCAAGGTCAGAGCGCATCGACCCTTGGATCGTCAGGGCCGGTCCACCAATGTGGATTATAATGCCTGAACACTGCGTTTCCCCGCCCTTTGGGGGCGTAAATGAGCCTAATGACTCCATCGGCTCCATATAGTCACCGATATATCCGAGGCACCTCGCAATAGCAACAACCACATAGGTGAAAATAATATAAATGTCAGGGCTGGTAGGTCACTGACACCCCCCTAGCTAGAAGGAAACACATGCCCTCCCTGAGGTCCTCTCGCGTTTCTGGCTCATACCGGGGTGTGAGGCTCGCGAATCAACGTTATACACAAAGCTATGCCACACAGGCCATGCTTTGATCATCAACCACAAGACTTTGCTTTTCAACAGAAGTCTTGATCATCTGCCACTTAGGCATGCCACACAGAAAATTCACTCCATGCGACTGATTTCTATCGATATATAACCTCTGAGCTCATACGTCTCAGAGAAGGGCGTTAAGCAAGAGAATAAATTCTCCGCCGCCAAACAGATATATATTTAATAGAGATCAATCAGCACATTACAAAATCCAATGTCAGACACACAGTCCATTTACTAGCTCGTTCTGGGTCTGAATGAAACCAAAGGCACCATATACCTCGCATATCCATCGATCTCCAAGTACGTTTGGACGATCACCACTCATTATCTATATTTCGGGATGCCTCCCAATCAAGACATCAGTAATCAACCAACCGAGGTGAAGATCTCAGGTCTTCAACCACCGTCTTCATCATCGACTTCTTATTGCCGATCAATTATTTGAAATGAGATTTAACTCGGCCTTTTCAAATAATTCACATATATTTAGAATTTCGAATCAATTTATTTCAATGGTTAAATTATTCGACACCAATAATTAAATTCATTAATGTAATTTTCACGCCAAACACATTCAACCATCAAATATCCACTAAACCGGGTAAATTCGGATTATTTCCATTCCATATCGTTTATAATATTTTATAATGAATTTTCGCTATTTTTATTTATTTAAAAAATAGCCATTTCATTCAAATGACGCTTCAGGCCATAACGCGGCCGTGGCGCTGTTTTTCTTCAGATTTGATTTACACATATCTGAAAAATCTAACCGTTGGATCTTCACAAATTTTATATAATTAGAAAGATCTTTTCAAAACGAATCCAACGGTTTCAGTTTTGGGAAAATCCGATGGTCGGATCTCCCGGTACACTCGTTTGAAATTTCGATTTCAAAATACGAACTGCATCGTCGTTATTCGATTTAATTATATATATATATATATAATCGATTCTGGCGCTGTTTTTTTTCAGATTTAAATTAAACATTCCAGACAATCCAACCGTTGGATCTTCACAAAGTTGGTGCCATTGGAAAGATATTTCCAAAGCGAACTCAACAGTTTCAGTTTCTGGAAAATCCGATGGTCGTATCTCCCGCACTAATCGTTTGAAATCACGGTTTCAAAACATGAACTGCAGCTTCGTTATCATTTTATTTTATATATATATAAATATAATTCATTCTTCGATTTCAAAACCATGTTCATTTCATATATTTGATAAAAATGATATTTTCATCATCAAAAATATTTATTCAACACATGAATATTTTTAGCACTTCATATTCACAATAAAAATGTAGATTTTATTGTTCAATCTATATAGTCAACACATGAATGTTTTTGACTTCACACATACGATAAAAATATGAGTTTTATCGTTCTACTCCTTTATTCAACACATGAATATTTTTTCTATAGTTGATATATATAATAAAAATGTGATTTTTATTGTAAAACAATTTATTTCAAAACACGATTATTTTATATATTTTATATATAAGGTGAAAATGTTATTTTTGGTGTTAAAACAATTTATTTAAAACACTAGTATTTTATATAGTCTATATATATGATAAAAATGTTATTTTTATCTTTGAAAGAATTTATTCAACACATGAGCTTTATTTCAACATTCAATACATGAATTTAAATCAACCAGAGAAATATTTCAAAAAAATTCGGCAGCATAATGGCAGGGTAGTTAAAACTAGGACTGTCCCTAGTACGTCTCCTCGCTCTACCTTAAAGCCTCGCAGCTTTTGACAATGGGGATTTTCAATATCTAGTTCGTACACAGACGAATTTTCCCATATACTAATCCTATTGGGATTTCTATCACAATCAATCATTTCAAACTAACCATTCATGATATTCACCAAATTTTCACATCAACCAATAATCCAAACAATATCACAATCAATATATATTGTCCATGGTCTGTGGACGAGAGGAGTATGTATATATATACGTATATAACTATATTTCGATTTCATTTCAATATCATTTCAATTTATTTCAACGCACATATCATTTTTACAACGCATATATAACTTATACATCGAACATACAACTTATTCAACGCTTATACATGTGGTGTACAACACTTATATAACTCATACTTCGACTATATAATTTATACGTCATTGATTCCATATTGTTTATAATTCAGAAATCTCACATTGGGTTCCACTCCACCAAAAATAGCAGGAGGCTCAGAAAAATATGTGGTCTCTTCTAGAATGTAGAAGACGTCTACACGAGTCCACTGTCTCTTGTTTCACTGGATTTTGACAAAATAGCAAAAAGATATGATTTTTATCGTGAAATCAAAATCCGTAGCGCTTTAAAGTGCTATAGAATAGTTTAATATTATAAAGTCGTTACCTCTCTAATTTCGTTCAAAACTAGGCTGCCACTTTTCTCGAAATCCATGTAGCCAAGGGCCGATCGGCCTGTGCCACAGGGTAGAGCTAGGAGAGAGCTTCCCGACGCTACCCATCTTGCCCAGCTCGAAGTGGTGAACGGCGCACAATTTGAGGCGATGCGGCTGACCTTCCCTGGCGCGAATCTTGAGAATGGCGCAACTGTAGGAGGCGAGGCTTGGATGGATTTGAAGAGCGTGCGAAGTACTTCAAAATCCTCAAAAGGAGGGATGGGTTTTATCGTGTGAGGAGGGAGAGATCGAGGAGGGAAGGTCTGAACGATTTCCGCCGTCGCGATTTAGGTATCGGGGAGAGAAAGATGATGGGCCAATGATATTTTTTTCTATTTATTTATATTTTTAAAAATCCAAAAATACCCCTTGCCTCATACGAACTCCAATCCAAACCAATGACTGTCGTCCTTAGCTAATTACCCTCATGCCGAACACAATGGGATATGTTTCGTAGGCCCATTCGACTATTTCAGTCAGTTTCTCTTTAAATTAAAATATAAAACATGCAATATTTGATTTGAATGTACATTTCAATTTGCCGGGGCCACATATTGATTCTAAAAATTCCCGAAAATAAATATAGCTATGTTTTGAGATACGGTCCCAAAAAACTAGTTTCGTCGAATTTTGAGACCGTTTGAAAAATGGCCCTTTTCTGGTCGATCTAAATTAACAAAAATCGACCAAACGCATTTTCCTTTGCCATGATCACATACTAACTTCAAAAATTATGAAATTTGAAACCTAGCAATAATTTGACATCCTGGATCCAACAAAAGTGGTTTCGTCGAATTCTGAGGTCGTTTGCAAAATGGCCATTTTCTTGGGCTATATAAACTCTATAGCGACCTTTCTGAAAATTCATTTGGCCATAACTTTTGATTCCCGCTATGAAACTTCGATTTTTCGGATTCGTTAGAAAGATATTCATTAACAGATTTAAATATTTTTGGTTTTACTAAAATCCGTTTTATTCTACACCCGGTACCGCCAGTCAAAGTTTGAATTCGAATTTTGAAACTACCGCGCCATTTTAGGCCTAGTTTATAATTTAAAATAATTATATTCATTTTCAAACATCGATTCAAACATACTTTTCGTCGCTATTATTTAAAATAATTTATTTTAAATATCTAAAATCCACTAAAGTAGCCAAATTAAAATTTCTAAATTGGCTCAGATTTTCCGGGTTGTTACAATCTGCCCCACTTAAAACTTTTCGTCCTCAAAAAGGAACGAAGTTGAAAGTTGTTTAATTATCCAACTCAACTTTCATTCTGGCTTCCATTCTTCGACTTTTCAGTTTCTAAGAATTTTCTAATTCTTCAAAAATTTGGCTAACACCCTAAATTTTCGAAAAATTTCGCCATAACCTCCTTTGTACGGGGAGGGGTTTGGAAATTTATTGGGCCGTTTTAGGTACCCAATAAATCCTAATAGGCATGCACATATTTATAGTGATGTATTCTGGTGTCTACGGTTCTCGTCACCCTATAAATGGTTTTTGTGCCTTAATGACTAGAGAGACGTGTTTATTGTCATTTCCAGACCCATGTGGGTTTTTTATTAATCTTGCAATTTACTGTTACGTTTTATATGGTCCATATCAGTCATCAGTTCAACCTGTAATATATAGTCATCGCTATACAAGCCTCTCGCTTGTATGGTAAATCTTCAACCTCGTCACACAAGCCCCAAATGCTTATGTGGTATATGACGAAGTATGCCTATCTTCAAGACGTATGCCATGTAGTGTAGTTCAAAATTAATTGTTACTATCCTATGGCGACATTTATTATTACACATAGAACAACCAGCACTCTGCATCCAATGGCATTCACAGGAGTTGATATAATAATAAAATTGCACATCCATCTCATTAAGGTTTACCTATTTGTCGGGCACGCAAATAAATTCTTTACTCAACAGCTAATCCATTTACCTGTTCAAACATATATAATGCACATGTATATATTTTTATCTATTTTTAAATTAGTTCAATACTTGATTTATTTTCATAAATTTACCGTCATTCTCTTCTTGTTTAAATTAACTATCGTTCTAATAATTTAATTAATAAAATCCACTATCTCCCAACACAAAAAACAATCAATTTGTTTTTAACTTTTCAAATATATATCTTTTATATATTCAAAAATCGTATTTCTAAAACAAGACTATATATATAATCACAAATACATTATTTATAAACTTATGACTCTCAACTCGTTCTGGGGCATTTCTGACCCCATCTCTAACGAGTTATTCTGATTCTGCTATACTCATACTAGGATATTACTGATCCTATCTGTAATGAGTTATTCGTCCTAGAACACTACTGGTTCTATTTCTGACGAGTTCGTTAATATGTTATATTCCAGAACTAAGCTTAACCAAAGCTCTGATACCACGTTTTGACGACCCCAAAACCCCGTACAATGGTGGCAAGGGTAATCTTTGGAATATAACACATAAACAGAAACAGCAGAACAGAAATAAATAAATACACCAGAAAATGTACAATAGAATACACTGGATAAACATAATCATCAAAGTTACACAGCATACAGGATCATACTTAGTACAAAATACAGTTCAGCTATACATAAATGTCTACAGCGAATACAATAGGAGCTGAACAACATAAAAAGAGATAAATGATAGAATCCATCTTCAGATCTATCTATCCAGAAAGAGCCTGCTAAAACCTGAATACAAGGCTGCCCGTGTAGAAAAGGGGCACCCGAGTTTGCAAGTGAAACAAACTACGAGTCAATCATGGGACTAGTATGAGAAATCTACCTAACATATCTTATAATATGGCTAATCACAGGACCACGCCACTTTCGCGGAACGGGTTTACTCCATTGGATTGCCAGTGCTTTAAAACAAGTAAATCTTTTAAACATCGCAATGCTTTTTATAAAAATGAAGCCATTATAAGACTCAGTTCCCATCACACAATGCAACGCAAACCGGAGGATAGAGTTTTTTCCTTATGATAGCCAAAATATGCTTGATACGAATAAAACAAAAACATTTGATATTATTAATAGTGTTTATATGTTTCAAAAACTATTTCAAATCATAGATGGCATTAATGCCCCATACCACTATGTCGCCATATATAGGTATACAATCAAAACCGCACAGTGTCGTATTTGGAAATTGGATTTCTGTCATGAACCAAGGCAAAAGATAGTCCTTACCAACTTCGAGACTCTCTAGCCCGAGCCTCAGGGTCAGAGCGCATCGACCCTTGGATCGTCAGGGCCGGTCCACCGATCTGGATTAAAATGACTGAACACTGCGTTTCCCCGTCCTTTGGGGCGTAAATGAGCCTAATGACTCCATCAGCTCCACATAGTCACCGATATATCCGAGGCGCCTTGCAATAGCAACAACCACACAGGTGAAAATAATATAAATGTCAGGGCTGGTAGGTCACTCACACCACCCTAGCTGGAAAGAAACACATGCCCTCCCTGAGGTCCTCTCCCGTTTCTGGCTCATACCGGGGTGTGAGGCTCGCGAATCAACGTTATACACAAAGCTATGCCACACAGGCCATGCTTTGATCATCAACCACAAGACTTGGCTTTTCAACAGAAGCCTTGATCATCTGCCACTTAGGCATGCCACACAGGCAACTCACTCCATGCGACTGATTTCTATCGATATATAACCTATGAGCTCGTACGTCTCAAAGAAGGGCGTTAAGCAAGAGAATAAATTCTCCGCCACCAAATAGATATATATTTAATAGAGATCAATCAACACAGGATAAAATCCAATGTCAGACACACAGTCCATTTACTAGTTCGTTCTGGGTCAGAACGAAACCGGAGGCACCATATACCTCGCATATCCATCGATCTCCAAGTACGTCTGGACGATCACCACTCATTATCTATATTTCGGGATGCCTCTCAATTAAGACATCAGTAATCAACCAACCGAGGTGAAGATCTCAGGTCTTCAACCACCGTCTTCATCATCGACTTCTTATCGTCGATCAATTATTTGAAATGAGATTTAACTCGGCCTTTTCAAATAATTCACGTATATTTAGAATTTCGAATAAATTTATTTCAATGGTTAAATTATTCAACACCAATAATTAAATTCATTAATGTAATTTTCACGCCAAATACATTCAACCATCAAATATCCACTAAACAGGGTAAATTCGATTTATTTCCATTCCATATCGTTTATAATATTTTATAATGATTTTTCGCTATTTTTATTTATTTAAAAAAATAGTCATTTCATTCAAACGACGCTTCAGGCCATAACGCGGCCGTGGCGTTGTTTTTCTTCAGATTTGATTTACACATATCTGAAAATCTAACCATTAGATCTTCACAAATTTTATATCATTAGAAAGATCTTTTCAAAACGAATCCAACGGTTTCAGTTTTGGGAAAATCCGACGGTCGGATCTCCCGTTACACTCGTTTGAAGTATCGATTTCAAAATACGAACTGCAGCGTCGTTATTCGATTTAATTTAATTATATATATATATAATCGATTCTAGCGCTGTTTTTCTTCAGATTTGAATTAGACATTCCAGACAATCCAACCGTTGGATCTTCACAAAGTTGGTGCCATTGGAAAGATATTTCCAAAGCGAACCCAACGGTTTCGGTTTCGAGAAAATCCGGTGGTCGGATCTCCCGCACTAATCGTTAGAAATCACGGTTTCAAAACACGAACTGTAGCTTCGTTATTCGTTTTATTATATATATATATATAATTCATTCTTCGATTTCAAAACCATATTCACTTCATATATTTGATAAAAATGATATTTTTATCATCAAAAATATTTATTCAACATATGAATATTTTTAGCACTTCATATTCACAATAAAAATGTAGATTTTATTGTTCAATCTATATATTCAACACATGAATGTTTTTGACTTCACACATACGATAAAAATATGATTTTTATCATTCTACTCCTTTATTCAACTCATGAATATTTTCTATAGTTGATATATATAATAAAAATGTGATTTTTATTGTAAAACAATTTATTTCAAAACACGATTATTTTATATATTTTATGTATAAGGTAAAAATGTTATTTTTGATGTTAAAACAATTTATTTAAAACACTAGTATTTTATATAATATATATATATATATATGATAAAAATGTTATTTTTATCTTTCAAAGAATTTATTCAACACATGAGCTTTATTTTAACATTCAACACATGAATTTAAATCAACCACAGAAATATTTCAGAAAATTTCGGCAGCATAACGGCAGGGTAGTTAAAACCGGGACCGTCCCTAGTACGGCTCCTCGCTCTACCTTAAAGCCTCGCCGCTTTTGAAAATGGGGATTTTCAATATCTAGTTCATACGCAGACGAATTTTCCCATATACTAATCCAATTGGGATTTCAATCACAATCAATCATTTCAAACAAACCATTCATGATATTCACCAAATTTTCACATCAACCAATAATCCAAACAATATCACAATCAATATATATCGTCCATGGTCTGTGGACGAGGGGAGTGTATATATATATATTTATATAGATATACGTATATAACTATTTTTCGATTTCACTTCAATATCATTTCAATTTATTTCAACGCACGTATCATTTTTACAATGCATATATAACTTATATATCGAACATACGACTTATACAATGCTTATACATGTGGTGTACAACGCTTATATAACTCATACTTCGACTATATAATTTATACATCTTTGATTCAATATCGTTTATAATTCAGAAATCTCACATTGGGTTCAACTCCACTAAAAATAGCAAGAGGCTCAGAAAAATATGCGGTCTCTTCTAGAATGTAGAAGACGTCCACACGAGTCCACAGTCTCTTGTTTCACTGGATTTTGACAACATAGCAAAAAGATAAGATTTTTATCGTGAAATCAAAATCCGTAGCGCTTTAAAGTGCTATAGAATAGTTTAATATTATGAAGCCGTTACCTCTCTAATTTCGTTCAAAACTAGGTCGCCACTTTTTTCGAAATCCGTGTAGCTAGGGGCCAATCGGCCTATGCCATAGCGTAGTGCTAGGAGAGAGCTTCCCAACGCAACCCACCTTGCCCAGCTCAAAGTGGTGATCGGCGCGCAATTTGAGGTGATGCGGCTGACCTTCCCTGGTGCGAATCTCGAGAATGGCGCAGCTGTAGGAGGCGAGGCTTAGATGGATTTGAAGAGCGTGCGGAGTACTTCAAAATCCTCAAAAGGAGGGATGGGTTTTATCGCGTGAGGAGGGAGAGATCAAGGAGGGAAGGTCTGAACGATTCCGCCGTCGCGATTTAGTTATCGGGGAGAGAGAAAATGATGGGCCAATGATATTTTTTCTATTTATTTATATTTTTAAAAATCCAAAAATACCACTTGCCTCATATGAACTCCAATCCAAACCCAATGATTGTCGTCCCTAGCTAATTACCCCCATTCCGAACACAATGGGATATGTTTCGTAGGCCCATTCGACTGTTTCAGTCAGTTTTTCTTCAAATTAAAATATAAAACATTCAATATTTGATTTGAACGTACATTTCAATTTGCCGGGGTCACATATTGATTCTAAAAATTCCCGAAAAATAAATCTAGGTATGTTTTGACGATACAGTCCCAACAAAACTAGTTTTGTCGAATTCTGAGACCGTTTGAAAAATGGCCCTTTTCTGGTTGATCCAAATTAACAAAAATCGATCAAACGCATTTTCCTTTGCCACGCTCATATACTAACTTCAAAAATTATGAAATTTGAAACCTAGCAATAATTTGACATCCCGGATCCAACAAAAGTGGTTTCGTCGAATTCTGAGGTCGTTTGCAAAATGGCCATTTTCACGGGCTATATAAACTCTATAGCGACCTTTCTGAAAATTCATTTGGCCATAACTTTTGATTCCCGCTATGAAACTTCGATTTTTCAGATTCGTTAGAAAGATATTCAATAACAAATTTAAATATTTTTGGTTTCACTAAAATCTGTTTTATTCTACACCTGGTACCGTCAGTCAAAGTTTGAATTCGAATTTTGAAACTACCGCACCATTTCAGGCCTTGTTTATAATTTAAAATAATTATATTAATTTTCAAACATCGATTCAAACATACTATTCGTCGCTATTATTTAAAATAATTTATTTTAAATATCTGAAATCCACTAAAGTAGCCAAATTAAAAAATTTAAATTGGCTTAGATTTTCCGGGTTATTACACATATGGACTCCAAGAATCACGAAAATTGAAATCCAACAATAATATAATATTCCGGATCCAGCATAATTAGTTTCATCGAAAACGGAGGTCGTTTGCAAAACTGGCTATTTTAAAAGCTCTAAATAAACCCATTTAAATATTAATATATTTAAAAATAATTAAATTTAATATTAATAAATGAATATTATTGTAACATAGAATATAATACAACTCCAAAATATTCCTATCTGAACATATAACTCGATATTTCAAATCCAGTGTTTAATCGATACCCAATTTATATTAAAAATCCTTTTATAATATAAATAAATCACTATAAATTATAAAGGAATTCCATAGTGACTTTTCGTTAATTTGATTTGGATATAACTCACAATCTACACGACGAAATCTCGATTTTTCTCTTCCATTAGAAAAATATACTTCGCTAGTGTAATGACCCGCATTCTACGCATCATGGGTTGTAGAATATTTATTTTTTTCTCATGCGAAGTCGTAAGGTCATGTAACTTTGGGAGACGACTATTGGGGTCATTTCCCATGTTCATGATTTTTGCTGATTTTTAAATGACCGTTTTGCCCCTAACTGATATTGTTTCGGCCATAACTTTTGATTGGTAAGGAGTTTTGACCTGAAATCACTTGCATTAGATTCGGATAATGGTTTAACTTTTCATAGAGTGGTCACATTAGCCAAACGGGCTAACCGTTTGGGAGATATGGCTAAAACAAGGTTTAGAATGTAAAAAACAGCTTAACTGGGCCTAATTCGGGTGATTAGCAAGAGGGCCCATAACCCATTTCGGGATTAGGGTTATGTTATGGGGAGGCTGAGAACAGTAGGAAAACAATGTTTATTTCATTTTTCAGCCGCCTAAAACATTTCTCTAACCCTAGCCATGGCCTCCACCATCTAATTTCATCCCAAATCGCTCTTAAACGCTTTCTAATTGAAGATTAAGCCAAGCCACGTCATATCAAGGGGAAATAACAAAAAATCAGAGTTGGAGCTGCTGTGTTGCATTATAATTCGACCCAAAAAAGATAATATTTCAGATCTATAGTTTGTTTGTGGCTAAGGTGAGTGATTTGCATCGTTTTTACTAATTACGGCTAATTAAATGTGATTAGTGGTAATTAGCGAAAGTATACGTAATTAAATTCTGGAAAAAATTGTAAAATTCTGAAATATTATTCTAGGTCTTTGATAGAAATTTGGGTTAATTTGGATAAATTTTGCTAATTGTATGCTTAAACATGATTAAGGGGGATTTAGGGGAAAATATGGGTTTTGGGTTTGTTTGATCCATTTTAACTTATCAAATTGTTGTTTTGGTGTTTGTGGTTGGTTTCACATGTTGCTATGACTTTTTGGAATGTTTTATGATTGCTTATAACAGTTAGAATGGTCGAAAACACCGTCGTATGGCGTGAAACAGTCGCTGGAAAAGTTGCAGGAAAATTGTGCAGGAACCGGATCGAATCGGTGGAGGACGAACCGACCCGCTCGTGGAGCATTCCACGACCCGACCCGCTCACATCTGGAGTTCTCCGACCCGACCCCCTCGTGAAGAGTAGCCACGAACTGAACCGCCCCAGCTCTAGGACCATGAACCAGAAGCTCCAAACCCACCCGAGCTCACGATTCGAACCGGTGCATTACCCTGAACCGAACCGATGCCTCCACGAAGTACCACGACCTCGGAGATTGACCACGAGCAAGGGAAGACCGAACCGAACATGAGATGAGGTCACGATCCGAACCGATCTGGTGCTAAGAAGAGGAATCACGAACCAGTGAGCAACATGATAAACGAACCGAACCACTTAAGGAAGCATGAATGGAAGCAAAGCGAAGTGAAGAACTGAACCGATCCGGAGGAGACCAAAACCTAAGATGCAAAGGTAGTCCAAATGAGGAGTTCTACTCAGGATCCAGATGGGAACCAACGAGTTAACTTCATGATTGTACTTTTCTGTAAGACATGTGCAAAGGAGTTATCGACGTCCATAGCTTTGATTCACCACCAAGATGGATGTTAGGCTACGTATCAGTGCAGTGGGGTAGTTACTACTCCATGGGGAGAGTGATCGTAGAATGGCTATGAGCCAGTGCAGTGGAGTCTTCATGGGGCAGAGTGGACAAAGCAAGGACTAGTGGCTATCGATCAGTGCAGTTGAGTCGCCATGGCAGAGTGATTATAACAAGGATTTGGGTGAACAAAGCGGTAGATATTGTACGCTTTATACACTGAGTGAGAGATGTAAGGATGGTTGCTATGCTTGATTGTTTGACATCACTATGACATGCACACCCCTTCCCCGTATCTTTACACAATATGTTAGTGTCACCTTAGAGTATTGTACATCTTGTTGTGCTAACTCTTTGGTTGTAGGTCCAGGTCCAAGTTCAAGTATGGTTTAATATACATGTTATTGTTCTGTTTTGCAGCTTATCGCTCATACCAGACATTTTTCTGACCTATAGTTTTATGTATCTTCTTATTACTCTGCGTGCTCTTAAACGGGCAGACTAGAGACAGGTTTAGTGGTATGCACGAGTAGCCGTACCGAAGACGAGCAGGAGGCTTCCATGTGATGTATATATTCTCCCTACGTCGCTGCTGGTCACTACTTTGGGCATTAGTAGTGTACCTTTCTTATTTTGCTTTAGAGACAGTTCTCTGAAGTTGCAATAATGATGATGTGGAACATAAGCTGTATTTTGAATTTTCGCTGCTATCATGATTATGGTTTAGTTCTCAGCTTATGCACTGTCTCGCCTGTTTTTTGTCAAGTATGTTTTTATTATATTTTATTCCATGCGTTGTGAGACATTCTACAGGTTCCTTGTTAGTTCAAATTCCTTCTTTCCTTTCTTTGACGACCGTCCCATGCTGGTCAGGCTAGCCACAACGCACTTTCATTGGAAATGTTGGCTGGTGCGGGACGGGTCGTCACATTTGGTATCAGAGCTCCGGGTTGCGTAGTTAACCTAGGGAGAGATGGTATACGTATACGAGAGCGCGTATTTGTGATATTTTGGGTTTAAAAAGCTATATATACATACTATTAATACCTTTAAGGATGGATTTGCACTGCGCTGACACCATTGAAGAGATGGTTAATCGTTTCTCCTTACAGATTGAACGATGAGCCGATACACGAGGGGTACTGGTAGAGGAGCTAATAATGGGAACGATCCTGATATGAGGACGATGTTCACTGACCTCATGAGAGAGATGCTTAGGGATGTTCAGAGGGCAGCTTCTAATGCTACAAATGGTGGTGGTGCAACGGTGCAGGTGCCTAGGGCCGATTTCGCCAATCTATGCAAGGATTACACTAGTCTTGGTGGGAAGCCGTTTCACGGAACGGAATCGGCTATAGAAGTTCAAAATTGGCTTGATAGCTATGAGCGCATCTTTGAAGATTTGAGTATCGAGGATACGACGAAGAGAAAGCTAGCATCCCGTCATCTGCAAGGATAGGCGATGAATTGGGGGAATGCTATTAAGGCAGCTACTCCAAAGGATCAAGTTACATAGGATCAGTTTAAGGCCCGATTCATTGAAAAGTTTATCCCAGCTGCTCAGAAGTCAGAGTTGTTTAGGAAGTTCATGGAGCTTAAGTAGAATGCTAGGGCAGTCTCGGAGTACATTGCTGAGTTCGATACTTTATCAAATTATGGATTATCTCTTATTGACACTCCCGAGAAGAAGAATGAGAAGTTCATAACTGGCTTAGATCAGTACTTGGGAGAAAGGCTTATAAATCATATTGATGAGACTTTTGAATCAATTGTTGGGAAAGCATTGAGGTCAGAGAACCTTTATCTTAAGCCCAAGACTGAAGTCGTTGTTCTATCAGTAGAGGGGCCAAAGCCGCAAGCAAGCGGTGGAGGCAATAATAATTCTCAGAATAAGAGAAAGCAGAACCAAACTAAGGAGGGTCAGAAAAAGAGTAAGAAAGATGTTGAGTGCTTTAGCTGTGGCAAGAAGGGTCATTATGCTAAAGAATTTCGATCAAAGCCTACGGACAAGAAGTGCTTCAACTGCGGCTAAGTGGGACATCACAAGGATAAGTGTCTGCAACCCCCTAAAGAAAAGCAGATTGTGAAAGCATATGCTATCAATGTTGTTCCTTCTTCGTCGAATGCCCCAACTGCGGCGGAGAAAGGAAAGAATGTCGTCTCAAGGTATGCTTTCTGTTTATGATGTTCTGTTCGAGTATTGTTTGATACTGGGGCTTCCTGTTACTTCATATCTAGTGACCTGGTAGATAGGTTGGGATTGGAACACGAGATAGTCGATAGACCTTTAGCAGTGACGAACCCGATTGGCAGTTCGACAAGCCTTAGTATGATATGTCGTAATGTGGTCTTATCGAGTCATGGATGTATGTTTTCCTATGATTGCTTTGTTTTGGGCTTTATTGGGTTTGGCATTATTTTGGGAGTCGATTGGCTCCAATGGTACGGGGAGGTGGTAGACTGTGAGGGCTTTTTGGTGACAGTTAGAGCGGATGATGGACGGAGGGTAATGTTTGGTGGTCTACCTAGTGATGGGTAATGGCTAGTTTTCTAAATTCTCTTGACATCCCGCATGATGAGTTGTCAGATGTGCCCGTGGCTGGCCTGTATCCGGATGTCTTCGAGGAAGTGGCCGGACTTCCAACACACTGAGAGATTGAGTTTTGTTATGATTTAGTGAATGATGCCAGACCTATAGTGATGCCACTTCGTCGTATGGCACCAAGGGAGTAGCGAGAGCTCGTTGTGCAAGTAAGCGATCTTTTGAAGAAGGGATTTATCAGAAGAAGTGTTTTTGAGTGGGGAGTACTAGTGTGTTTGCTACCAAGGCAGATGGTTCCCTTCGATTGTGTGTGGACTACCGCGAGTTGAATAAGGTGACGAGGAAGAATAAGTATCCTCTACCGCGGATAGATGATTTGTTTGATCAGTCCAGTGGCGCAATAGTGTTCTCCCAGTTGGATCTCGCGACAGGTTTTCATCAGCGAAGGGTGGAAGTCGAGAGTATAGCTAAAACGACCTTTCAGATGCCGTCTGGATTCTATGAGTGTTTGGTCATGCCATTCGGGTTGACCAATGCACCAGCATATTTTGTGGATCTTATGAATAGAGTACTCTGAGATCAATTGAATAAGTTTGTTCTTGTATTCGTAGATGATATCTTGGTTTATTCAAGGACAGAGGAAGAACACAAGGAACATTTGAGGATAGTGATGGAGGTGTTGAGAAAACACCAATTGAAAGCAAAGTTTTCTAAGTGTCACTTCTAGAGAAGGGAAGTGAGATTCTTGCGCCATGTTGTTTCAGAGAATGGTATTGCCGTGGACCCTGCGATGGTGGATACGGTACAAGATTGGTCTACGCCTAAAATTGCAACAGACATAAGAAGTTTCTTGGGGTTAGCTGGATAGTATCGTAATTTTATCCAAGACTTCTCCAAGATAGCAGCACCGTTGACTCAGTTGACCAGGAAGAATCAAGGTTTTGTCTGGGGCGAAAATTCCGAGAATGCATTCAAGAGGTTAAAGGAAAAGTTGACATGTGCACCACTGTTAGTCATTCCTAAGGGGAATGAAGAGATGATAGTATATATAGATGCATGTGGTACCGGACTGGGTGATGTATTGATGCAAGGAGGTAGGTCTGTAGCTTATGCAAGTCGGCAACTGAAACCGAATGAGAAAAGATATCCTACCCATGATTTGGAATTGGCAACGATCGTATTTGCATTGAAGATGTGGAGACATTATCTCTTGGGAGAAAGATTCGAGTTGTTTACTGATCATAAGTCATTAGAGTATCTTTTCTCTCAAAATGATCTAAATTTCCGACAGCAAAGATGGTTAGAATTCTTGGCTTCCTATGATTTCGATATCGCATATACACCAAGAAAGGGCAATGCGGTAGCTGATGCATTGAGTAGAAGACATGCCTGTTTAGGGGCTATGTTTCTTGAGTGGAAGCAACTGGAGTACATCGCTGGGAATGATTTCAGACCAAAGTGCGAATTGGATCTAGAAATGTTAGCAAGTTTGACATTCAGACCCACTTTGATTAAGCAAATTGGTTCTAGTCAGAGGACGATCCTAACTAATTGAAAATCATCTTCAAGTTAGAGATGGGTATCGATAAGGAGATGGGCAGGTATGGGCTTGATCGAGATGGATGGCTTAGAAAGAATGGAAGACTGGTTGTACCCAATGTCGATGGATTGATAGATGAAGTTCTTAGAGAATGTCATCACTCAAAACTAACTGTACATCCCGGTGGCAACAAAATGAATCGAGACATGAAGCAAACCTACTACTGGGAAGGAATGAAAAGAGACGTTGGGAAGTTTATATCCAAGTGCATAAATTGTTAGCTAGTTAAAGCTGAGCAAAAGAAACCTAGTTGTTTGTTGAAACCATTAGAAATTCCTGAATGGAAATGGGAACAAGTCTCAATGGATTTCATTGATGGGTTACCAAGGACTAGATCGGGCCATGATAGAATTTGGGTGATAATGGATCGATTGACCAAGAGTGCAAGGTTTATACTTATCTAGTTGAATAGAACGGAAGCTAAGTTAGCGAAACTATATATGAAGTGGGTAATGATATTTCATGGAGTACCTAAAAGCATTGTGAGTGACCGAGACCCGTTGTTTACTAGTAGGTTTTGGAAGAGCTTACAAGAGGCTCTCGGGTTAGAATTACATCTCAGTACCACGTATCATCCTCAAACTGATGGTCAAACAGAGAGGGTAAATCGTATATTAGAAGATCTCTTGAGAGCTTGCATATTGGATTTTGGTGGATCATGGGATGACCATTTGTATCTAGTAGAGTTTGCATATAATAATAGTTATCAATCCAGTATTGGTATGGCTCCATTTGAAGCTTTGTACCGAAGACCATGCAACTCACTGTCATGTTGGTTAGAAACTGGTGAGAAGTTTGTGCTTGGACCAGATGTGATAAGAGAAACTTCAAACAAGATTAAGATCATTCAACAGCGAATGAAGGCTGCCCAAGATAGGCAGAAGAGTTATGCTGATAAGAGGCGAAAGGATTTGAAATTCTCCGTTGGCGACCTAGTATTTGTCAAGATCTCTCCATTAAAGAATGTTATTCGATTTGGAAGGAGAGGAAAGATGGGGCCAAGATTTGTTGGTCCATTCCCAATCCTCGAGCAAGTTGGGAATTTGGCATATAAAGTTGAATTACCAGAGAAGATGGCAGGAGTTCATAACGTATTTCATGTTTCCCAATTAAGGAAATTCGTGCACGACCCCGATATGACTATTTCACCTGATCAGTTGGATGATATCGAAGTAGAACCCAAGGCGGTTGGGAACCGCAAGCCGATTCGTATTGTCGAGCACGATACGAAGCAACTTCAAAGGAAAGTGGTGAATCTAGTCAAAGTTCAGTGGGGCTGGAATAAGAATGACTGTACTTGGGAGACAGAGAAGAGCATTAGGAAGACATATCTAGAACTCTTTGCTTGGTAAGATCTTAATTGCAATTTAGTTTTCCGCTTGCTAGGATAGACTTGTTGTTGTTTTGTATGTTTGATTGCTGTGAATGGTTGGTAGGCATGCAGGATCCTTTTACTTGCTTCTTAGTTAAGGAATTTCGGGGGCGAAATTTCTTAAGGGGGGAAGAATGTAATGACCCGCATTCAATGCATCAAGGGATCATAGAATATTTATTTCCTTCTCATGCGAAGTCGTATAGCCATGTAACTTTGGGAGACGACTATTGGAGTCATTTCCCATGTTCATGATTTTTGCCGATTTTTAAATGACCATTTTGCCCCTAGCTGATCTTGTTTCGACCATAACTTTTGATTGGTAAGGAGTTTTGACCCGAAACCGCTTCCATTAGATCCGGATGATGGTTTATCTTTACGTAGAGTGGTCACATTAGCCAAACGGACTCACCGTTTGGGAGATATGGCTGAAACAAGGTTTAGAAGGTGAAAAACAACTTAACCGAGCCTAATTCGGGTGATTAGCAAGAGGGCCCATAACCCATTTCGGGATTAGGTTTATGGGGAGGGTGAAAACAGTAGGATTTTTTTTTTTTCATTTTTCAGCCATCTAAAACATTTCTCTAACACTAGCCATGGCCTCCACCTTCTAATTACATCTCAAATCGCTTCTAATCGCTTTCTAATTGAAGATTAAGCTAAGCTACGTCAAATCAAGGGGAAATAACACCAAATCAGAGTTGGAGCTGCTGTATTGCATTAGAATTCAACCTAAAACAGGTAATATTTCAGATCTATAGTTTGTTTGTGCCCAAGGTGAGTGATTTGCATCGTTTTTCACTAATTACGGCTAATTAGGGGTGATTAGTGGTAATTAAATTCTAGAAAATTTGTAAAATTCTTAAATATTATTTTAGGGCTCTTTTAGAAATTTGGGTTAATTTGGATAAGTTTCGCTAATTGTATGCTTAAACATGATTAAGGGGGATTACAGGGAAAATATGGGTTTTGGGTTTGTTTGATCCATTTTAACTTATCAAATTGTTGTTTTGGTGTTTGTGGTTGGTTTCACATGTTGCTATGACTGTTTGGAATGTTTTATGATTGCTTAGAACAGTCAGAATGGTCGAAAACACCGTCGTATGGTGTGAAACAGTCACTGGAATAGTTGTAGGAAAACTGTGCAGGAACTGGATCGGATCGATGGAGGATGAACCGACCCGCTCGTGGTGCATTCCACGACCCGACTTGCTCACATCTGGAGTTCTCCGACCCGACCCCCTCGTGAACAGTAGCCACGAACCGAACCGCCCCAGCTCTAGCACCACGAACCAGAAGCTCCGAACCCACCCGAGCTCACGATCCGAACCAGTGCATTACCCCGAACCGAACCGATGCCTCCACGAAGTGCCACGACCAGGGAGACTGACCACAAGCAAGGGAAGAACGAACCGAACAGGAGATGGGGTCACAAGCCGAACCGATCTGGTGCTAAGAAGAGGAATCATGAACCAGTGAGCAACATGATGAATGAGCCGAACCACTTAAATAAACATGAACGGAAGCAAAGTGAAGTGAAGAACCGAACAGATCCGGAGGAGACCAAAACCCGAGATGCAAAGGTAGTCCAAATTGGAGTAGAACTCAGGATCCGGATGGGAACCAACGAGTTAACTTCATGATTGGACTTTGCTGCAGGACGTGTGAAAAGGAGTTATCGACGTCCATAGCTTTGATTCACCACCAAGATGGATGTTGGGCTACGTATCAGTGCAGTGAGGTAGTTACTACTCCATGGGGCAGAGTGATCGTAGCATGGCTATGAGCCAGTGCAGTGGAGTCTTCATGACTTCATAGGGCAGAGTGGACATAGTAAGGACTACTAGCTATGGATCAGTGCAGTGGATTCGCCATGACTCCATGGGGCAGAGTGATCATAGCAAGGATTTGGGTGATCAAAGCAGTAGATATCGTATGCTTTACACACTGAGTGAGAGATGTGAGGATGGTTGTTATGCTTGATTGTTTGACATCACTATGACATGCACACCCCTTCCCCGTATCTTTACACCATATGTTAGTGTCACCTAAGAGTATTGTACATCTTGTTGTGCTAACTCTTTTGTTGCAGGTCCAGATTCAGGTATGGTTTAGTATACCTGTTATTGTTCTGTTTTGCTGCTTATCGCTC
The DNA here is from genome assembly GCA_030737875.1 of Allium sativum. NCBI lineage: Eukaryota > Viridiplantae > Streptophyta > Magnoliopsida > Asparagales > Amaryllidaceae > Allium > Allium sativum. The sequence continues at coordinate 153,791,356 of CM060916.1, read as the reverse complement.
ATACCAGACTTTTGTCTAACCCAGAGTTTTATGTCTCTTCCTATTACTCTTGGTGCTCTTAAACGGGCAGACTAGAGACAGGTTAGGTGGTATGCACGAGTTGTTGTACTGGAGACGAGCAGGAGGCTTTCATATAATATATATATATATATATATTTTCCCTGTGTCGTTGCTGGTCACTACTTTGGGCATTAGTAGTGTACCTTTCTTATTTTGCTTTAGAGACAGTTCTCCAAAGTTGTAATAATGTTGATGTGGAACATATGCTATATTTTGAATTTCCACTGCTACGATGATTATGGTTTAGTTCTCATCTTATGCACTGTCTCGCCTGTTTTATGTCAAGTATGTTTTTATTATATTTTATTCCATGCGCTGTGAGACATTCTACAGGTTCCTTGTTAGTTCAAATTCCCTTCTTTCCTTTCTTTGATGACCGTCCCATGCTGGTCAGGCATAGGCACAGAGCACATTCATTGGAAATGTCGGCTGGTGCGGGGCATGTCGTCACATCCAGCTCCGAACGTTTCTTGTTTCACAGAAATCCGGCTTAAAACGAATTCTATATATTCGTTTAAAGTTCAAATCGCCAAATTACGAACTGTCGCGCCATTTCGAGCTCGATTATGATTATAATATAATTATACGTTATATAATATTTTCGTTAATATAATTCAACTCTAAACTGAATTATATATTATAAACAATCCAATTCACACAATATTGTGAATTCCACTAGTTCCGACTATTTCGGAAACTAAATATATTATTCTATTATTTATATTATCTAAAAAGTCAATAATATTTAATTTTGTTCATTTTAAATTACCAAACCGTCATTTAAATAATTAAATAAATTATTTATTATTCGTTAAAAATACGGGTCCTTACATTCTTCCCCCTTAAAATAATTTCGTCCTCAAAATTGCTAAGGTATAAAACAAACCCTATTAACTGGGTAAAAATTTATTTGTTTGTTAATTATCTTCGGTTTCGACTGAACTAATTGATTTCAATTAAAATATTAATTCATTCTGAATAATCAAAGTTTTCAAAAATTCCGAAAATCTTCTAACAATCTAAATTTCCGAAAATTTTTGCCAGCACCTCCTTTGTACGGCTCAATCGATACAACTACTACTCGCCTCTCTAGGTCTTCTCTAATCCAAAATAAAATCAAACAACCAAGCGGCTTGCCAAATATAAATCACCAAACTCATTTCAAAATAAACTTGTACCTTTTTGTCGGGCATATCGTTATATCCGTTCCATCTGCTACCAATTCAGCATATATAAATATCATCCCAATCAAATTCCAATTTGTTCTTATCCTTAAACCCAAATCATTTTCTTATACAAGCCAAATTTCATTTCAAACTCAAGTTTCATTCTTGATTCCAAACTCATAATCCACTAATCTGGTTCCATTTCAAATTCCTATCTCACAAATCCAGTTTTTCTCGATACAATTCTAATCCAATTCAATTCAATTACCACTGAACTGCCTTTATTTCAATTTCAAATTTTCTTTCACAAATTTCTATTTAATTTGTTTTTATTTCAAACAATCTTTACCTGGGAGTTTCATATAGCTTAGCTTTTCCAAAAATAAAATATCCTTTTTTGGAATTTCAAAATAGCTTGTTTTTCTCAAAATAAATCAAAAACAAAATCTTTGGTAGTAATCCATCACTTAGAAACTCGAAAATGAACACCGATGATGTCCGGATCATCATCGGAATTATTTCCCAGCGACTGAAGTGAGTTCAATACTATATCACTTTCAAAACCATTTCTAACCATTTACATTTTGAAATACATTTCAAAATATTATTCACAATGCTAGTAAACAATTTAAAATCTCTTAGGATTTTAAATTTCTCATATATTAATTCCAAATCCATCTACAAACACCTTTCCAAATTTCCAGGGTTTTAATTTCAATTCTGATTCAAATTCATATTTAATTCATTTTGTAACACTTATATGAATTTTGATTGGTTATTTACATAACCGTTTCAATTATAATCTTATCTGATTATAATCATAACCAAAATATCCATTATTATAATATTTCTAATATATATATTTTTCTTTATATCAAAATATATTTGGGTAAAATTATTTCATTTCCCTCTTTTCAAAACATACTATGTCGGTTCATCGTATTCGAGTGTTTATAAACTCCTACCGATACAGTGGATCAAACTGATCGACCAGAACTCAAAAACAACTCAACCAATAAATCTCCACAATTTTATTTTATAAAATCTACAAATACGTTCTCTCATATATATACACCCAAACTCAATCTGTTGTAATAACCCGGAAATCTGGGCCAATTTAAAAAATTTATTTTGGCAATTTTAGCGAATTTTGATTATTTAAAATGAATTATTTTAAATAATATCGACGAGAAATTTATTTTGAATATAATTCAGACGTATATATTCGTTTGAATCGACTATAGAATATAAATATTAATTTATATTTATAAAGGGAATTGAAAATGGCGCGGTAGTTCGATAATTCGATTTCAAACTTCAAATGAATGTACCGGGTGCAAAATAAACCGGATTTTAGTAAAACCAAAAATAATGGAATCTAATTGTGACTATCTTTCCAAAGAATATGAAAAATCAAAATTTCATAGCGGGAATCAAAAGATTTGACCAGTTGAAATTTCTGAGTAGTCGCTATGGAATTTAGGCCCTTAAAAATGGGAATTTTGCAAACGACCTCGGATTTCGACGAAACCACTTTTATTGGATCCGGGATGTCAAATTATTGTTAGATTCTAAATTTCATAATTTTTCGAATCAATATGTGAGTGTGGCAAAGGAAAACGTGTTTTGACCAGTTTAAGTTGATTTTAATCGACTGGAAATTGGCCATTTTTCAAATGGTCTCAGAATTCGACGATATTAGTTTTGTTAGGACCGTATCGTCAATACGAAGCTAGAAAATATTTTTCTGGATTTTTCGAGTTAGTATGTGACCCCAGTAAATTGAAATGCGCGTTCAAATTCAATATATAGAGTTATATGTTGGTTTTGACGAAAACTGATCGAAACAGTCGAACCAGCTTACGATACATATCCCATTGTGTTCGGAATGGGGGTAATTAGCTATGGACGACAGGCGGTGGACCTCGTTTAGAGGTCGAAAATAAAAGTTACTTTTTGAAATTAAAATAAATAAAAAAAAATATTTCCTCTCTCTCTCCTCCTTAAACTCTCTGCCCCCCCCCCCCCGTTCTTCATTAAATCAGAAATCAGAAAAGAAAAAAAACGAGATCGCGCCTTAGCCTAGACGCGCCGCCGCCCTCGTCGACGCCACCCCCCCTCCGCTTCCATCTCTCCCTCGCCCCCTCGTGCCGCGACCCCTGCCTCTTCTCCAACGCGAGCCCAAGCCCCCCCCCCCCCCCGACGCAGTCAAGCCACGAACTCCCAATCCGACCTCGTCCTCCCCCTGCGCGAGCAGCACCCCCTCCCCCTGCGCGAGCAGCAGGCCCTCCAACGACGAACAACAGCCCATACCACTCCCGATTCAAACTGTAAGCCCTCTTATTTTGTTAATCTTCATTTATTGAATGTTTTTAGATTATAAAACACTTGATCTTTAATATAGAAAACATAGGATTTTCAGTATAGGAAGATTTGATTTTTATTACAGAAAAGTTTAGATTTTTGTTAAGAAAATAAAATTCAATTTTTATATATTGAATAGCGAAGTAAAAATTCGATTTTTATATATTGAATAGCGAAGTAAAAATTCGATTTTTATATATTGAATAACGAAGTAAAAATTTGATTTTTATATATTGAATAGCGAAGTAAAAATTCGATTTTTAAATATTGAATAGCAAAGTAAAAAATTTGATTTTTATATATTGAATAGCGAAGTAAAAATTCGATTTTTATATATTAAATAGCGAAGTAAAAATTCGATTTTTATATATTGAATAACGAAGTAAAAATTCGATTTTTATATATTGAATAGCGGTATAAAATTATGATTTTTATATATATGAATGGAAAATAAAAATGTGATTTTTACATATGTAGTGGCTACGGGCAACGAAAGTGACAAACGGCGAGAACGACGAAGATTTCTACATAAGAAGAGTCGTGGCGTTGGATTAGCAATCCGGTGAGAACTTCTCACCTTTTAATTTTGTTTTTCTAGTTAAAATATATACTAGGATGCAGACGGTGTTTAGTAGCACCCGACACCCGTCGTCCACAGACCATGGACGGCTTGTATGCTTGTTTGTTTGATTTTGATGTGTAGTTGATTGTGTGATGTGATGTGAAATGAAATAAAATATTTATATAGTTAAAAATATTTTATAGTTAAAAATAGAATTTTTAACGTGTATATGAAATGAAATAAAAATAAATAAATCGGACGATTTGTTTATATACACACATTTGACTGGTATTGATAGGGACGATAAATTTTACACATCGCCCAACTGCACAAATAAAATCTGTGTTTGATTGTTTGAAACCCCACACGGGTATTGGGATGATATTTGACGTACACCAATCCCGATTGTTTAGTGGTATGTCGATCGATTGATTGACAGACTGTTATGAGCGTTAAATATTTGTATTTGATGCTTATATAGTGTAGAATGCACTTTGGATGATGGTTGATTATTCATTGTTGTTATTGTATACATGTGTTGTATAAAATCCATATAATTAACATTATATGGTAATTGATTGGGCCTCATTCCAGTTTTAAAATAGAAATATTTGAAATAGAAATATTTGAAATAGAAATATTTGAAATAGAAATATTTGAAAAGGTAATATTCGAAATAGAAATATTTGAAATAGAAATATTTGAAATAGAAATATTTGAAAAGGTAATAATCGAAATAGAAATATTTGAAATAGAAATATTTGAAAATAGAAATATATGAAGCCGTGTTGATTAGATTGACGCCATTTTGACGTGAACGATATTTATATCGATTTTATTCATTTTATAATGAATATCGAAAGTGATTTCAAAATCTAATATTTTGAAAAGAATTAGAATTCGAATTGAAAGTGCATAGAAATGAATTCGAATTGAAATTGAATAGAAATGAATTCGAATTGAAATTGAATAGAAATGAATTCAAATTGAAATTGAATATAAATGAATTCGAATTGAAATTGAATTGAAATCGATTTGAAATGAATTTAAAAGGAATTTATATTGGAATATTCAATTTTGAATTGAAATTGAATATGAAGTTGAAATCGTTTTGAAATGAATTTAGAACGATTTATAAAATACGTTTTGAAAAGGAAATCGATGAAATATATATAATATATATATATTATATATATATAATGGCCTGAATAGAACGCGCCGCGCCGCGGCAGTTTGCGAATTTCGACCATTGACTTCGAACGGATATTACGGGAGATTCGACCGTCGGATTCTCCTAAAACTGGAACCATTGGGTTCGTATCAAAAAGAGCTTTCTAACAAATATTAGAAATTTGAAATCTAACGGTTGGATTTGGAATTATGTCCAAATCAAATTTGGAAAAGGTCGCTGTAAGTGCAGTTCGATGGCCGTTGATGGAAATCAATTGTACGGGCCTTGGTAAAATTATTAAAAATAGTAATAATTTGTGTAAAATCATAAGAAATGATTTAGAAAGAATTGGGATGAAAAACTCCATATTTGAAAAGATAAAAATAGATTTTTATCGAAATGAACTAGTTTTGAACTAGAAATATAATTCTATTTATTTTTAAATAAATAAATTGGATTTGAAATGGTTTTGAAAATAACCAGAATTGCCAATAATTATTGGAATGGATTTGAATCGAAATTGTCTTCGGAATATTTCTATGTTGGATTTCGTGATGATATAGATATTGTTATGCGAATTTGAAAGATATAGATATATCGTTATTTCCAATACGATATTTGTTGGTCGTAGAATTTGATATTGAATATAAGCCGATATATTTTCTATTCAGAGCCTCGTATTTAATATCAAATATGATTTGGGTTTGTCGTGAATGGTGTCTTCATTAACACTGTTCTTAAGCCCAGTTGAGAAAAAGATTAAATCTTTTTATTTAGATTTAATGAAGTGTACCAATTAAATGATATTTAATTGGAATTGAATTGGTATTGATTTTTGGGTTTATCGTGAACAGTGTCTTAAATAACACTTGTTCTTTAACCCGATAATTAATGAATGTGATTTTGGGTTTATTGTGGGCCGTGTTTTAAATGACATTGGTTCTTTAACTCAGTTAAAGACAGGATATTGATTTCTGTGAAGATTAAAACTAAGTGGAGTTTTAATGGATCTTTAATTAGATTGAAATGATCGAGAATGGAGTATCACCAGTTTTGCTCCAGGCGATAGTTAAATCTTTAATTAGATTTGAACGGGAAATGGTAATTGAATTTACCAATAACACGTGGTGTTAGATATGAAGTATGACCAGTTTTACTTCATGGGATGAATAGGTTGGGATTGGGAAATAAAATAAATGATTACTTTGGTGTGGTTCGCTAATCCCGACTAGTTTGAATTGATATTCAAAGGAGATTAAAGAATAAATTTAAAGAATTTATCTTTGATAAAATTAATGGGAACCTTTCCCAAAATATAAGAATATTTGAATAAAAGAATAATCTGAATTGGAAAGAGGCTTATGGTGTTTGTGTAACACGTGTTTATTATATATATACGCGAGTTGTTCAGAAAGACCGGGTTTATCCCATTCTGAATAACTGATTCGACGTGGTGTCGAAGATGAAGACGGTGGTTGAAGACCGGAGTTCTTCACGTCGTTTGGGTGGTTACTGATGATCTTGATTGTGCTGTACACCCAAGAAGATGGAAACATTTAGTGATCGTCCAGACGTACCTGGAGATCGATGGATATGCTGGGTACTAGGTGCCTTCGGTTTCGTTCAGACCCAGAACGAACTTGTAAATGGACTGTGTGTCTGACATTGGATTTTAGTCTGTGCGGTTGATTCCTATTAAATATATATCTGATTGGCGGCGGAGAATTTAATCTTTTGCTTAACGCCCTTCTTTGAGACGCACGAGCTCAGGGGTTATATGTTGATAGATATCAAACGCATGGAGTGAATTGCCTGTGTGGCATGCCTAAGTGGCAATTGATCAAGGCTTCTGTTGAAAAGCAAAGTCTTGTGGTGATGATCAAAGCACGGCCTATGTGGCATAGCTTTGTGTAACGTTGATTCGTGAGCCTCACACCACGGTTGTGAACCAAAAACGGGAGAGGACCTCGGGGGGGACATGCGTTTCTTTCTAGTTAGAAGTGGCGTCAGTGGTTTTACATGCCCTGACGAGTTTGACTTATGTGGTTGTTGTTGTTGCGAGGCGCCTCGGTTTAATCGGACGATCCGGGTTCGATGGAGTCATTCGTTGGCTCATTTACGCCCCCATAGGGCGGGGAAACGTAGTGTTCAGGCATTTAATCCACATCGGTGGACCAGCCCTGACAATTCGAGGGTCGATGCGCTCTGACCCTGAGGCTCGGGCTAGATAGTCTCGAAGTCGGTGAGGACTATCTTTTGCCTCGGTTCATAGATGGAAATCCAATTTCCAAATACGTGACTTTGCGGTTTTATTTGTAAACCTATATATGGTGACATAGTGGCATGGGACGCTCATGTCGCCTATGATTGATACTTATGATTTGAAGTTGTTTTATACACTATGCACTTATAATAGTATCAAATGATTTGTTTTAAACGTATCAAGCATTATTTGGCTGTTATAAGGGAAAACCCTATCCCCCGGCTTGCGTTGCATTGTGTGATAGGACCTGGGTCTTATAACAGCTTCATTTTTCTTTTATTTAGCATTGCGCTGTTTTGTTTTATGCACTGGTATTCTTGGGAGGAAACCTGTTCCGTGTTATACGGCATGGTCCCTTGATTTACCGAACTTTAAAAATAAAGATTAACTGTTTTAGTTCTCACACCAGTCCCATGACTGACCTGGAGTTTATTGTTTTAACCTAAACTCTGGGTGCCCTTATTTTGACACGGGCAGCTAGTAGTTTTGGTTTTTGCAGATTTATATTCACAGGATCCTATACAGCTGGAATGATATCCGGAAAGCTTTGTATCCGTATGTCTCTTCTAGTTGTGTATTGTATTCTTTTCCGCTGCGATGTATTTAAATGTAATTTAAATCTCTGATATTTCTGTGTAATATTCATTTATACTCTGTATATTCTTGTAATCTGATGGTATTGTTGTAATAAACAATGAAAAGTTCTTCCGTCTGCGTTCTATTTTGTCGTAATCTCAAAACAATTCGTTCATTCTCTTTCTCTTCGGAGACCGGGGAAGTACGGGTCGTTTCATTTTGGTATCAGAGCTTTGGTTTACAAAGCTCAGAGAACAAGACACATTAGAACCATACGAAAGAATTCATCAGAAACTGGTTTAGTAATATCCAACGGGAATGACTCGTTAGAGATGGGATCAGTAGTATCCTAGAACGAGTGTGAAGAGTATATTTTTAAAGTGAAAACAAATTTTGTTTTGAAATTTAAATCAATTATTCGTATTTGATTATTTATTTAAATGAATTTGGACAATCCAATATATAAAGATTTTGTATATATGTCTTGCAAACGTGTGTTCGAAGTTTTAATGTATTGGATAGTTATAGAATCGCACTCTAGTGCCCGGGGATAATTCTGGTGACGGGGCACCATCGCCAGTATTTATTTTCGAGTTTCGAAAGTGAGATTTCTATAAATTTACAATTGACTGGTGTGAGAACCAAAATTAGATAGGGCATATTGTTGTGATTTGATATCAAAAATCTGATTTTTGACTATATATCAAAGTTATAAATTTGAAATGATAATTCACTAATTGATTGCTGATTGTGTTGTTTGATTATTGGTTGATTTATTAAAATTTGTACCATATATCCCAATTGAACCGAATAGTGAATTGTATTGAAATTTGGTTGCATTTTCTTGCATATACATGTACTTACATTGAACAGGTCATAGCAAGGAGGCTAGAGCAGAGAATAAAATTTGTTTGCCCAACAAATAGGTACATGTTTACCATAATTTACTGTTTTGTTTGGGTGATGATGATTATATGAGCCGATTGGCTTTTTCTTTTTCTTTTTGAGATCAGAAGGCCTTATGGCAATTTCGGTATTTTCCCGTGCTCCCGGTGCAGGGGAGGTTATGGCGAAATTTTTCGAAAATATAGGGTGTTAGCCAAATTTTTGAAAAATTTGAAAAGTTCTTAGAAACTGAAAAGTTGAAGAACTTAAGCCGTAGTCAAAATAATGAAAGTTGAGTTGATTAGTTAAACAACTTTCGGCTTCGTTCCTTTTCGGGGACGAAAAGTTTTAAGTGGGGGAGATTGTAATAACCCGGAAATCTAGGCCAATTTAAAATTTTTATTTTGGCAATTTTAGCGAATTTTGTTTATTTAAAATGAATTATTTTAAATAATATCGACGAGAAATTTATTTTGAATATAATTCAAACGTATATATTCGTTTGAATCGACGATAGAATATAAATATTAATTTATATTTATAAAGGGAATTGAAAATGGCGCGGTAGTTCGATAATTCGATTTCAAACTTCAAATGAATGTACCGGGTGCAAAATAAACCGGGTTTTAGTGAAACTAAAAATAATGGAATCTAATTGTGACTATCTTTCCAAAGAATCCGAAAAATCAAAATTTCATAGCGGGAATCAAAAGATATGACTAGTTGAAATTTCTGAGTAGTCGCTATGGAATTTAGGCCCTTAAAAATGGGAATTTTGCAAACGACCTCGGATTTCGACGAAACCACTTTTGTTGGATCTAGGATGTCAAATTATTGTTAGATTATAAATTTCATAATTTTTCGAATCAATATGTTAGCGTGGCAAAGGAAAACGTGTTTTGACCAGTTTAAGTTGATTTTAATCGACTGGAAATTGGCCATTTTTCAAACGGTCTCAGAATTCGACGAAAGTAGTTTTGTTAGGACTGTATCGTCAATACGAAGCTAGAAAATATTTTTTTGGAATTTTTCGAGTTAGTATGTGACCCATGTAAATTGAAATGCGCGTTCAAATTCAATATATAGAGTTATATGTTGGTTTTGACGAAAACTGATCGAAATAGTCGAACCAGCTTACGATACATATCCCATTGTGTTCGGAATGGGGGTAATTAGCTATGGACGACAGGAGGTGGACCTCGTTTAGAGGTCGAAAATAAAAGTTACTATTTGAAATTAAAATAAAATAAAATAAAATATATTTCCTCTCTCTCTCCTCCTTAAACTCCTCTGCCCCCCCCCCCCCCCCCCCCCCCCCGTTCTCCATTAAATCAGAAATTAGAAAAAAAAGAAACGAGATCGTGCCTTAGCCTAGACGCGCCGCCGCCCTCGTCGACGCCACCACCCCCCTCCGCTTCCATCTCTCCCTCGCCCCCTCATGCCGCGACCCCTGCCTCTTCTCCAACGCGAGCCCAAGCCCCCCCCCCCCGACGCAGTCAAGCCATGAACTCCCAATCCGACCTCGTCCTCCTACTGCGCGAGCAGCACCCCCTCCCCCTGCGCGAGCACCAGCCCCTCCAACGATGAACAGCAGCCCCTACACTCCCGATTCAAACTGTAAGCCCTCTTATTTTGTTAATCTTCATTTATTGAATGTTTTTAGATTATAAAACACTTGATCTTTAATATAGAAAACATAGGATTTTCAGTATAGGAAGATTTGATTTTTATTACAGAAAAGTTTAGATTTTTGTTAAGAAAATAAAATTCAATTTTTATATATTAAATAGCGAAGTAAAAATTTGATTTTTATATATTGAATAGCGAAGTAAAAATTCGATTTTTATATATTAAATAGTGAAGCAAAAATTCAATTTTTATATATTGAAAAGCGAAGTAAAAATTCGATTTTTATATATTGAAAAGCGAAGTAAAAATTCGATTTTTATATATTGAATAGCGAAGTAAAAATTCGATTTTTATATATTGAATAGCGAAGTAAAAATTCGATTTTTTATATATTGAATAGCGAAGTAAAAATTGATTTTTATATATTAAATAGCAAAGTAAAAATTCGATTTTTATATATTGAATAGCGAAGTAAAAATTCGATTTTTATATATTGAATAGCGGTATAAAATTATGATTTTTATATATATGAATGGAAAATAAAAATGCGATTTTTACATATGTAGTGGCTACGGGCAACGAAAGTGACAAAAGGCGAGAACGACGAAGATTTCTACATAAGAAGAGTCGTGGTGTTGGATTAGCAATTCGGTGAGAAATTCTCACCTTTTAATTTTATTTTTCTAGTTAAAATATATACTAGGATGCAGACGGTGTTTAGTAGCACCCGACACTCGTCGTCCACAGACCATGAACGGCTTGTATGCTTGTTTGATTGATTTTGATGTGTAGTTGATTGTGTGATGTGATGTGAAATGAAATAAAATATTTATATAGTTAAAAATATTTTATAGTTAAAAATAGAATTTTTAACATGTATATGAAATGAAATAAAAATAAACAGATTGGACGGTTTGTTTATATACACACATTTGACTGGTATTGATTGGGACGATAAATTCTACACATCGCCCAACTGCACAAATAAAATCTGTGTTTGATTGTTTGAAACCCCACACGGGTATTGGGATGATATTTGACGTACACTAATCCCGATTGTTTAGTGGTATGTCGATCGATTGATTGACAGACTGTTATGAGAGTTAAATATTATTATTTGATGATTATACAGTGTAGAATGCACTTTGGATGATGGTTGATTATTCATTGTTGTTATTATATACATGTGTTGTAGAAAATCCATATAATTAACATTATATGGTAATTGATTGGGACTCATTCCAGTTTTAAAATAGAAATATTTGAAATAGAAATATTTGAAATAGAAATATTCGAAATAGAAATATTTGAAAAGGTAATATTTGAAATAGAAATATTTGAAATAGAAATATTTGAAATAGAAATATTTGAAAAGGTAATATTCGAAATAGAAATATTTGAAATAGAAATATTTGAAAATAGAAATATATGAAGCCATGTTGATTAGATTAACGCCATTTTGACGTGAACGATATTTATATCGATTTTATTCATTTTATAATGAATATCGAAAGTGATTTCAAAATCTCATATTTTGAAAAGAATTAGAATTCGAATTGAAAGTGCATAGAAATGAATTCAAATTGAAATTGAATAGAAATGAATTCGAATTGAAATTGAATAGAAATGAATTCGAATTGAAATTGAATATAAATGAATTCGAAATGAAATTGAATTGAAATCGATTTGAAATGAATTTAAAACGAATTTATATTGGAATATTCAAATTTGAATTGAAATTGAATATGAAGTTGAAATCGTTTTGAAACGAATTTAAAACGATTTATAAAATATGTTTTGAAAAGGAAATCGACGAAATATATATATAATATATATATTATATATATAATGGCCTGAATAGAACGCGTCGCGCCGCGGCAGTTCGCGAATTTCGACCATTGACTTCGAACGGATATTACGGGAGATCCGACCGTCGGATTCTCCTAAAACCAGAACCGTTGGGTTCATATCGAAAAGAGCTTTCTAAGAATATTAGAAATTTGAAATCTAAAGGTTGGATTTGGAATTATTTCCAAATCAAATTTGGAAAAGGTCGCTGTAAGTGCAGTTCGATGGCCGTTGATGGAAATCGACTGTACGGGCCTTGATAAAATTATTAAAAATAGTAATAATTTGTGTAAAATCATAAGAAATGATTTAGAAAGAATTGGGATGAAAAACTCCATATTTGAAAAGATAAAAATAGATTTTTATCGAAATGAACTAGTTTTGAACTAGATTTATAATTCTATTTATTTTTAAATAAATAAATTGGATTTGAAATGGTTTTGAAAATAACCAGAATTGCCAATAATTATTGGAATGGATTTTAATCAAAATTGTCTTCGGAATATTTCTATGTTGGATTTCGTGATGATACAGATATTGTTATGGGAATTTGAAAGATATAGATATATCGTTATTTCCAATACGATATTTGTTGGTCGTAGAATTCGATATTGAATTTAAGCTGATATATTTTCTATTCAGAGCCTCGTATTTAATATCAAATGTGATTTGGGTTTGTCGTGAATGGTGTCTTCATTAACACTGTTCTTAAGCCCAGTTGAGAAAAAGATTAAATCTTTTTATTTAGATTTAATGAAGTGTACCAATTAAATGATATTTAATTGGAATAGAATTGGTATTGATTTTTGGGTTTATCGTGAACAATGTCTTAAATAACACTTGTTCTTTAACTCGATAATTAATGAATGTGATTTTGGGTTTATTGTGGGCCGTGTTTTAAATGACATTGGTTCTTTAACCCAGTTAAAGAGAGGATATTGATTTCTGTGAAGATTAAAACTAAGTGGAGTTTTAATGGATCTTTAATTAGATTGAAATGATCGAGAATGGAGTATCACCGGTTTTGCTCCAGGCGATAGTTAAATCTTTAATTAGATTTGAACGGGAAATGGTAATTGAATTCACCGATAACACGTGGTGTTAGATATGAAGTATGACCAGTTTTACTTCATGGGATGAATAGGTTGGGATTGGGAAATAAAATAAATGATTACTTCAGTGTGGTTCGCTAATCCTGACTAGTTTGAATTGATATTCAAAGGAGATTAAAGAATAAATTTAAAGAATTTATCTTTGATAAAATTAATGGGAACCTTTCCCAAAATATAAGAATATTTGAATAAAAGAATATTCTGAGTTGGAAAGAGGCGTATGTTGTGTTTGTGTAACACGTGTTTATTATATATATACGCGAGTTGTTCAGAAAGACCGGGTTTATCCCATTCTTAATAACTGATTCGACATGGTGTCGAAGATGAAGACGGTGGTTGAAGACAGGAGGTCTTCACGTCGTTTGGGTGGTTACTGATGATCTTGATTGGACTGTACACCCAAGAAGATGGAAACAGTTAGTGATCGTCCAGACGTACCTGGAGATCGATGGATATGCGAGGTACTAGGTGCCTTCGGTTTCGTTCAGACCCAGAACGAACTTGTAAACGGAATGTGTGTCTGACATTGGATTTTAGTCTGTGCGGTTGATTCCTATTAAATATATATCTGATTGGCGACGAGAATTTATTCTTTTGCTTAACGCCCTTCTCTGAGACGCACGAGCTCAGGGGTTATATGTTGATAGATATCAAACGCATGGAGTGAATTGCCTGTGTGGCATGCCTAAGTGGCAATAGATCAAGGCTTCTGTTGAAAAGCAAAGTCTTGTGGTGATGATCAAAGCACAGCCTGTGTGGCATTGTTTGTGTAACGTTGATTCGCGAGCCTCACACACCGGTTGTGAACCAAAAACGGGAGAGGACCTCAGGGAGGACATGCGTTTCTTTCTAGTTTGAAGTGGCGTCAGTGGTTTTACACACCCTGACGAGTTTGACTTATGTGGTTGTTGCTGTTGCGAGGCGCCTCGGTTTAATCGGACGATCCGGGTCCGATGGAGTCATTCGTTGGCTCATTTACGCCTCATAGGGCGGGGAAACGTAGTGTTCAGGCATTTTAATCCACATCGGTGGACCGGCCCTGACGATCCAAGGGTCGATGCGCTCTAACCCTAAGGCTCGGGCTAGAGAGTCTCAAAGTCAGTGAGGACTATCTTTTGCCTCGGTTCATATATGGAAATCCAATTTCCAAATACGTGACTTTGCGGTTTTATTTGTAAACCTATATATGGCGACATAGTGGCATGGGACGCTCATGTCGCCTATGATTAATACTTATGATTTGAAGTTGTTTTATACACTATGCACTTATAATAGTATCAAATGATTTGTTTTAAACGTATCAAGCATTCTTTGGTTGTTATAAGGGAAAACCCTATCCCCCGGCTTGCGTTGCATTGTGTGATAGGACCTGGGTCTTATAACAACTTCATTTTTCTTTTATTTAGCATTGCGCTGTTTGTTTTATGCACTGATCCCGTTTAATTTAATTTGTCATTCAATTATTTTATTTAGCATTGCGCTGCATTTAGCATTTAGCATCTTAACGAGCAAATCATCAATCAACCCTGATCCCGTTTAATTTAATTTATCATTCAATTATTCATTTCACTATTCCCGTTTCCATAATTCGTAAATTCTTATTTTCTAAATTTAGAAAATATACGTTATTAATCTTTGTAAAACATTTCCATATTTACTCCCATTTCTTATTTTCTATATTAGAAAACATTTCTGGTTCTTATTTGGAAAACATTTCCAAAACTCCTTAATTGGATTTAAATGTTTAAATAAAACATCGCTATGCCAACTCAAACCATACCGCTCATTAACTAAATTCACCTAACCAACATTCACTATCAAACCTTAACCATTCCTTAGTTACAAATGAAGTCAATCAAGTTGGGGTAAAACTACCTCTCAGACCTTAACTGAACAACATTATTAACCTCGAAATAGACAAAGTTCACCTTTTAAATCTTTAACAATCTTCCTTACGAAACTCATGGATTATATTTAGGAATTCGCTTCTTTTACAGAAATCATTTGATTATAACAATAGTGTTATAATCTCATGCTTCCAAAATATAATAACTTGAATATAACTTTTATTTATTAATTTGAATAAATAAACAAACAACTAATTTATTAATGAATAAATAAATCTTGATTTAAAACGTAAAGTAAATAGTACTTTCCCGAATTCGATATAATCGAATTTCAACGTATAATTCTCTTTCAAATAAACACTATTCGATAACTTCCTTTCGAATAAACTAATATTCGATTTAACTCTATTCGAATAACTAATATTCGATTAACTCAATTCGAATAACTTATATTCGATTAACTCTATTCGAAAAACTTTAATTCGAATAACTAATATTCGATTAACTCTTTTCGAATAACTTATATTTGCTTAACTCTATTCGAATAACTTTAATTCGAATAACTAATATTCGAGTAACTCTTACTCGAATAACTTATATTCGATTAACTCTAATTTGAATAACTAATATTCGATTAACTCTAATTCGATTAACTCTAATTCTAATAACTGATATTCGATTAACTCTTATTCAATTAACTCTGATTCAAATAACTAATATTCGATTAACTCTTATTCGATTAACTCTAACTCGAATAACTAATATTATTTTAACCCTATTTCCTATCTTATTCAAATTCCCATTTGAATTCCTATTTTAAAATCCAGTTTTTCCTTATAAATGTTTTAATTTATAAAATATTTATTTTAATCCATTATTCACATCGAATGTGAAAAATATTTCATTTATATAATTTATTAAGTTTGATTTCGTATTTTAAAATAATATCCCGTTTCCAAATTCTGTTTATACTTCTATTTATAGAATTATTCATACGAAATCTCATTTTTATTTCTAATACTTAAATCTCATTTATAATTCCCTTTATAAATGCTGAGTTCACATTCTATTTAAAATATCAGCGTCAAAACTGATTTCTAGTTCTCTATATAAGTCCAGACTTACATATTCCATTTATCACATGATAAATATTTTATATAATTTATAAAACATTATTTATAAATCAATCTTCTCAATTTATCAGTTAAAACAGATTCCATTTAAAATCTACTTTAAATAAATCTTTTCCATTTTTTTGTTAAAACCGATTACCATTTAATATTTATTTTCCACATATTTCCTTTTATAAAATTCTATTCATTTCCCAAATATTTCCTTTTATAAAATTCTATTAATTTTATGAATATTTCCTTTTATAATTCTATTTATTTTCTAAATAATTCCTTTTATAATTCTATTTAATTCCTAAATATTTCCTTTTATAATTCTATTTATTTTCTAAATAAATATTCCTTTTATCTTTCTATTTATTTTCAATAAATATTCCTGTTATAATTATATTTATTTTTCAAATAAATATTCCTTTTATAATTCTATTTATTTTCTAAATAAATATCCCTTTTATAATTCTATTTATTTTCTAAATAAATATTCCTTTTATCTTTTATAAAATCCTTTGATTTTATAAATATTTTCTTTTATAAAATCCTTTGATTTTATAAATATTTTACATGTATTTCCTTTTTCAATTCTATTTTTTTAACAAATATTTCCTATTTCAATTCTATTTGTTTAATAAATATTTCCTATTTCAATTCTATTTGTTAACAAATATTTCCTATTTCAATTCTATTTGTTTAGCATATATTTCCTTTTATAAAATCCTTTGATTTTATAAATATATTTTATTTCTATATACACTTTGAAAATTCCCTTTTTAATTCCAGTATTATATATGGTATTTAAATACCAAATAACAAGGATCAATATTATCCAAACACACATAATCATTAACATATTATATATCACATCATATATCACAATATATGAAAAAGAGTTACATAAATGTTAAGGAATCCAGTTAGATCCCTCCAGCCTGTTTCCCGGCATCCACAGATGTTAAACAATATAATTAACATCAAATTTCATTTCAATATGAAATATTCTGATAAACAGAATCGATATTTGATTAACAATTTATATATATCATTATCTATAATTTCAACCAATCAATTAGTAGTTCATCCAAACAGCCAACACACAGAAATCAGCCAACATTTATCAGTTCTAAAAATACGTTATAAAAATATAACTGGGCAGAGTTAGTGAGTTTTCATAACAACAAGGAATTTCGCTCGATCCGAATCGATCGCTAAACCGACCAAGACCGTTTGAAACCCCTGATTCTTTTGAGACCACGACAAATTGGAACACAAACAGAAGAACATTTCATTGTATATTACAACAATTCCATCAGAATACAAGAATATACAGAGTATGAATAAATATTACATAGAAAATATCAGAGATTTAAATTACATTTAAATACATCGCAGCGGAAAAACAATACAAAGCACAACTAAAAACAGATACACGGATACAGAGCTTTCCGAATATCGTTCCAGTTGTAAACCAGGATCCTGTGAATATAAATCTGCAAAACCAAAACTACTAGCTACCCGTGTGGAAAATAGGGGCGCCCAGAGTTTAGGTTAAAACAATAAACTCCAGGTCAGTCATGTGACTGGTGTGAGAACTAAAACAGTTATAAATCTTTATTTTAAAGTTAGGTAAATCAAGGGACCACGCCGTATAACACGAAACGGGTTTCTTCCCAAGAATACCAGTGCATAAACAACAGCGCAATGCTAAATAAAGAACAATTAAGCTATTATAAGACCCAGGTCCCATCACACAATGCAACACAAGCCAGAGGATATGGTTTTACCTTATAATAGTCAAAGAATGTTTGATACACTAAATTTCATCTTTTATTATTACTATAAGTGTATAGTGTCAAAACAATTTCAATCATAAGTATCAATCATAGATGGCATAAGTGCCCCATACCACTATGTCGCCATATATAGGTTTACAATTAAAACCGCAAATGTCTCGTATTGGAAGTTAGTTTTCCATCTGTGAACCGAGGCAAGGGATCGTCCTCATCGCTTCGAGACTGTCTAGCCCGAGTCTCAGGAAAAGAACGCATCGTCCCTTGGATCGTCAGGACGGTCCACAGATGTGGATTAAAATGCCTGAACACTGCGTTTCCCCGCCCTTTGGGGCGTAAATGAGCCAACTGACTCCATCGGCTCCACATAGTCACAGATATATCCGAGGCGCCTCGCAATCCAACAACCACATAGGTGAAAATAATATAAATGTCAGGGCTGGTAGGTCACTGACACCACCCTAGCTAGAAGGAAACGCATGCCCTCCCTGATGTCCTCTCCCGTTTTTGGTTCACAACCGGGGTGTGAGGCTCGCGAATTAATGCTACACAAAGTTATGCCACAAAGGCCGTGCTTTGATCATCAACCACAAGACTCTGCTTTTCCACATAAGCCTTGATCATTTGCATCTTAGCATGCCACACATGAAAACCACTCCATGCAACCTATATCAATCAATCACACAGAATGATATCTAATATCAGACACACGGTCCATTTACAAGTCCGTTCGGGGTCTGAACGAAAATGGAGGCACCTTGTACCTCGCATATCCATCGATCTCCAAGTACATCTGGACGATCACCAACTGGTTCCTTCCTCTTGGGTGTATAGCCCAATCATGATCATGAGCAATTATCCAAACGATGTGAAGAACTCTGGTCTTCTACCACCGTCTTCATCCTCGACACATCGTCGAATCAGTTATTCAGAATGGGATAAACCCAGTCTTTATGAATAACTCGCATATTGAATAAATAGGTGTTACACAAACACAACATACGCCTCATTCCAATTCAGAATATTCTTTTATTCAAATATTCTTATACTTTGGGAAAGGTTCCCATTAATTTTATCAAAGATAAATTCTTAAATTTATTCTTTAATCTTCTTTGGAATATCAATTCAAACCAAGTTATGGTTTATCCAAACTAGTCGGGATTAGCGAACCTTACCGAAGTAATCACTTGTTAAATTTCCCAACCCCAAC
Organism: Allium sativum; assembly: GCA_030737875.1. Classification (NCBI taxonomy): domain Eukaryota; kingdom Viridiplantae; phylum Streptophyta; class Magnoliopsida; order Asparagales; family Amaryllidaceae; genus Allium; species Allium sativum. The sequence continues at coordinate 153,771,749 of CM060916.1, read as the reverse complement.
CTATTCATCCCATGAAGTAAAACTGGTCATACTTCATATCTAACACCACGTTGTTATCGGTAAATTCAATTACCATTTCACGTTCAAATCTGATTAAAGATTTAACTATCGCTTGGAGCAAAACTGGTGATACTCCATTCTCGATCATTTCAATCTAATTAAAGATTCATTTAAACTCCTCTTGGTTTTAATCTTCCCAAAAATCAATATTAATGATTGTTTAACTTGGGAAATCATATCCTCTCTTTAACTGGGTTAAAGAACCAATGTCGTTTAAAACACGGTTCACTATAAACCCAAAATCACATTCCATTCTATCAGCCTTTAACCGTAAATTAGAAAGTGAACAATTCCCCATGTATTAACCCCGAAGGTTGAAACCAACATCAGATCAATACCCAAGAAACCATCAACTTGACTAATCTCCAGTTAGTTCCTGATTTTCTTAACTCCGTTGGGTCTAAGAACAGTATTATTAAAGATACCGTTCACGACAACCCAAAATCACATTTAATTTACAATGGAATCTTCATGGGAAACAAATCGATATATGTAATCAATATAAACTTCCATATCTGACTAATAATATAAATGGAATAACGGCAAAGCCTTTTAAATTCCAGATATACTAGTTGTCTCCCTCCACAGAAATTCACTTCGATTATTCCCAAATCGAATTCCATTCCATTCCAATTTATTTTATTAAATTGGAAAACTTTACTTTGGAAAATCTCCTTTAAATCTTAACAAAAGATTTATAAATTCCAAATCACATTTCACTGTAAATCGAGTTAAAGAACGAATTTCGTTAAAACACAGTTCACGTTAAACCCAATTCACATTCCATTAATTATTGGGTTAAAGAACAAGTGTTATTTAAAATACCATTCACGATAAACCCAAAAATCAATTCAAATTCAATTCCAATTAAATACCATTTAATTGGTATACTTCATTAAATCTAAATAAAAAGATTTAATCCTTTTTCTCAACTGGGTTTAAGAACAGTGCTAATGAAGACACCTTTCATGACAAACCCAAATCCCATTTGATATTAAATACAAGGCTCTGAATAGAAAATATATCGACTTATAATCAATATCAAATTCTACGACCAACAAATATCGTATTGGAAATAACGATATAAATATATCTTTCAAATTTCCATAACAATATCTGTATAATCACGAAATCCAACAACGAAATATTCCAAAGACAATTTCGATTCAAATCCATTCCAATTCAATTATTGAAAATTCTGGTTACTTTTAAAACACTTTCAAATCCAATTTATTTATTTCAAAAATAAATGGATTACAGTTCTAGTTCAAATTAGTTCATTTCGATAAAAATCTATTTTTATCGTTTAAATTTGGAGTTTTTCATCCCAATTCTTTCCAAATCATTTCTTATGATTTTACACTAATTATTGATATTTTTAATAATTTTATCAAGGCCCGTACAATCGATTTCCATCAACGGCCATCGAACTGCACTTACAATGACCTTTTCCAAATTTGATTTGGACATAATTCCAAATCCAACTGTTAGATTTCAAATCTCTAATATTCGTTAGAAAGCTTTTTTCAACACGAACCCAACGGTTCCTATTTTAGGAGAATCTGACAGCCAGATCTCCCGTAATGTCCATTCGAAGTCAATGGTCAAAATTCGCGAACTGCCGCAGCGCGGCGCGTTCTATTCAGGCCATTATATATATATATATATATATATATATATATATATATATATATATATATATATATATTCGATTTCCTTATAAAACATATTTAATTCGTTTACAAAACGATTTCAACTTCATATTCAATTTCAAATCAAAATTGAATATTCAATATCATCGATATATAAATGACATTATTTTCAAAATATTATATTTTGAAATCAATCCCTTTTCGATATTCATTATAAAAATGAATAAAATCGATATAGATATCGTTCACATCAAAATGGCGCATATCTAATCAACACGACTTTATATATTTCAGTAACTTCGTTACTCTATTCAACAAATGAATATTTTCTTCAACACATGAATTTTCTTTTATTCAACACATGAATATATATTTTATTCAACACATGAATTTTCTTTTATTCAACACATGAATATTCTTTTTATTCAACACATGAATTTTCTTTTATTCAACACATGAATATTCTTTTATTCAACACATGAATTTTATTTATTTTCCAACTTTGAATAAGGCCCAATCAATTACCATACAATGTGATTGATATGGATTTCATACACATACGTACACTACAACAATCAAACACAGTCAACTATCACCCAAAGTGCATTCTACACTGCATAAGCATCAAATATAAATATTTAACGATTATAACACCCTGTCAATCAATCGATCGACATACTGCTAATTATTGGGACTATCGTATGGCCAATTTCATCCCAACACCCACGTGGGGTTTTCAAACAATCAAACACAGGTTTTATTTGTGCAGTTGGGCGATATGTAAATTTTATAGTCGCAATCCAATCAGTCAAATGTGTGTACATAAACAAATCGTCCGATTTGTTTATAACTATTTATTTTATATACTCATTAAAAATTATATTTTTAACCATAAAATAATTTATTTCATTCCGCTACACACAATCAAATAAACAAGTCATCCATGGTCTGTGGACGACGGGGGTCGGGTGCTGCTAAGCACCGTCTGCATCCTAGTATATATTTCAACTAGAAAACAAATTAAAAGTGAGAAGTTCTCACCTATAAGTTTAACCAAATGCCACGACTCTTCTTATGTAGAAAATCTTCGTCGTGCTCGCCTTTTGTCACTTTCGTTGTCTGTAGCCACTACACATATAAAAATCACATTTTTATATTCTCTAGTATGTAAAAATCATATTTTTGTCGCTACTTTGATATGATAAAAATCATTACTTTGATATGGATGAAAATCACATTCTTGTATTAAAAATCATATTTTTATATAAAATTAAAATCATAACTTTGATTATTTTAAAATAATAACTTTATACGATTAAAAATACTAAGTTTATATGTTCAAAAATCAAAACTTTTTTATAAAAAAAATTAAATCTTTCTATATTAAAAATCTGATCTTTACAATGTTAAAAATCTGATCTTTACTTTGCTTGAATCTACATAAAAATCTCATTTTTTCTATCTTATTTAAATTAAAAATATTAACTTTGTTATAATAAAATTATAAACTTTCATATATATAGAAATATAAACTTCCATATATACATATAAACTGATTTTCTATAAACATTAAAACTGATTTAATAAAAATAATAAAGAAAATCACCTTCATCAGTTGAAAGGGGGCCGGAGATTGGTCGGAACTCGCGGGTTTATGCGGTGCTAGTGGAGGACAGACTGTGGTGGTGGCTACGCACTGGGGCTTGCGGTGGGGTTCGATTCGTGGTGGGATGAAGTCACAGTCAAGATAAAAGGGGAGAGGGCTGGTGGCGTGAGGTGGCGGTTGGCCGGTGGCCGGTGGCCGGGGACGCGGTGGCACTGAACGAGGCGGCAACTGGGTATCGCGATGGGGCTGTGGCGATTTGGGGATCGGTTTTTTTTTTTTTTTTTGATTTTCCATTCTGACGTGGAATGGGGGAGAGAAGGCAAAGGGGAAGGGATTTATATTATAATTTATTTATTTATTTATTTCCTTTATTTCTTTCAAAAAGTTTGATTTTAATTCGAACTCGAAATCAAACCCACCGGCTATCACCCCTAGCTAATTACCCCCATTCCAAACGCAATGGGATATGTTTCGTAAGCTGATTCGACCATTTCGATCAGTTTCCATCAAAATTGAAATATAAATTAACATAACGGTCATATTGATTTTAACGTACATTTTAATCTACCGGGGCCACATACAACTTCTAAAAATTCTAGAAAAATTATTTCTAGCTTCGTATTGACGGTACGGTTCTAACAAAAACAATTTCATCAAGTTTTGAGACCGTCTGAAAAATGGCCATTTTTTGGTCGATTGAAATTGACCGAAACAGTTAAAACACGTTTAACTTCGCTACGCTCACATATTGATTCAGAAAATTATGCAAATTGGAATCTAGCAATAACTTGACATCCGGAATCTAACAAAAGTGGTTTCGTCGAAAACAGAGGTCGTTAGCAAAATTTCTATTTTTAAGGGCCAGAATTCCATAGCGGCTATTCTGAATTTTCAACTGGGCATAACTTTATATCCCCGCTATGAAATTTCAATTTTTCGGATTCGTTGGAAAGATATTCTCAAATAGATTCTAATATTTTTGGTTTTGCTAAAATCCGGTTTATTTTGAATCCTGTACATTCATTTGAACTTTGTAATCGAATTATCGAACTACCGCGCCATATTCAATTTCCTTTATAATTAAAAGTAATTATTTATATTCTAACGTCGATCTATATAACTATATATGTTCTAATTCTATTCAAAATAAATTTCTCGTCATTATTATTTAAAATAATCATTTTAAATATTCAAAATTCATCAAAACTGCCAAAATAAATTTTTTTAAATTGGCTCAGATTTCCGGGTTATTACAATCTCCCCCACTTAAAACTTTTCATCCCCAAAAAGGAACGAAGCTGAAAGTTGTTTTACATATCAACTTTCATTATTTTCTTTATGGCTTAAGTTCTTCAACTTTTCAGTTTCTAAGAACTTCTCAAATTTTTCAAAAATTTGGCTAACACCCTGAATTTTCGAAAAATTTGACCATAACCTCCCCTGCACCGGGAGCTTCGGGATATTTCTAATAGCCTCCCATGGCCTTCACCAGTCCAAGAGAAAAAGAAAAAGCCAAGCGGCTAGCCAATAGGCTCATAAAATCATCCAAACCCAAGAAATACGATAAACATGTACTTATTTGTTGGGCAAACAATTTTATTCTTCTGCTCTAGCCTCCTTGCTATGACCTGTTCAACGTAAGTACATGTATATGCATGCAAATGCGACTAATTTTCAATACAACTCACTATTTAATCCAATTTGGCTAAATGGTCCAAATTTTAATTAATCAACCAATAATCAAACAACACAATCATCAATCAATTAGTTGATTAGCTTTTCAAATTCATAATTTTGATACATAGTCAAAAAATCAAATTTTTGGTGCCAAATCACAACAATAGACCCTATCTAGTTTTGGTTCTCACACCAGTCAATTGGAATCATATAGAAATCCCACTTTCGTCACTCGAACATAAATTCTGATAACGAGTACTCAATCATCATAATCATCTTCGGGCTACTAGAGTATGATTCTATATCCATCCAGTATATTTAAACTTCGAATGCATGCGGATCAGACGTATACACAAAATCTTTATAAACTGGCTTGTCCAAATTCAATACAAATAAATATTCAAATACGAATAATTGATTTAAATTTTCAACAAAAAAAATTGTTTTAAATTTTATTTTAAAAACATCACTGTTCACACTCGTTCTAGGATACTACTGATCCTATCTCTAACGAGTCATTCTCCTTGGATATTACCAATCCAATCTCTGATGAATTCTTTCGTTCGGTTCTAATATGTCTTGTTCTCGAGCTTTGTAAACCAAAGCTCTGATACCAAATATAACAACAAGGAATTTCGCTTGATCTAAATCGATCGCTAAACCGACCAAAACCGTTCAAAACCCCTGATTGTTTTGAGAACATGACAAATTGGAACACAAACAGAAGAACATTTCATTGTACATTACAACAATTCCATCAGTGTAATAACCCGAAAATCTGGGCCAGTTTAAAATTTTTATTTTGGCAATTTTAGCGAATTTTGAATATTTAAAATAGATTATTTTAAATAAAATCGATGTGAAATTTATTTTGAATAGAATTCAAACGTATATATTTATACGCGTCGTCGTTTGAATATAAATGTTTATATATAATTATAAATAGAATTGAAAATGGCGCGGTAGTTCGATAATTCGATTTCAAACTTCAATTGAATGTATCGGGTGCAAAACAATCCGGATTTTAGTGAAACCAAAAATAATAGGATCTAATTGATAATATCTTTCCAACGAATCCGACAAATCGAGATTTCATAGCGGGAATCAAAAGATATGTCCAGTTGAAAATTCTGAATAGTCGCTATGGAATTCAGGCCCTTAAAAATAGACATTTTGCAAACGACCTCGGATTTCGACGAAACCAGTTTTGTTGGATCCGCAGTGTCAAATTATTGCTAGGTTTCAAATTTCATAATTTTTCGAATCAATATGTGAGCGTGGCAAAGGGAAAACGTGTTTTGACCGTTTCAGTTGATTTTAATCGACTGGAAATTAGCCATTTTTCTAACGGTCTCAGAATTCGACGAAACTAGTTTTGTTAGGACCGTATCGTCAATATGAAGCTAGAAAATATTTTTCGAGAATTTTTAGAGTTAGTATGTGGCCCCGGTAATTTGAAATGTACGTTTAAAATTCAATAAAGTGATTTAAATGTAAATTCAAAGAAAACTGATTCAAACAGTCGAATTGGCCTACGTGGCATATCCCATTGTGTTCGGAATGGGGGTATTACGCTAGGGACGACAGTCGGCGGGTTCAAATCTGAGTTGAAACGAAAAGTCAACATTAGGGTTTTAAAGGAAAAAAAATTATAATTATTATATATATATTTACATAACCCCCCCCCCCCCAAATCATTATTTCAGATCGAATAAAAAAAAAAAAAAAAAACCCCGAAACTTCGTCGCCCCCCCCCCCCACGTCGCAGCCGCCACCGCCTTCCCCCCCCCCCCCAGGTGTGCCGCCGCAACTTCTTCCCTTCCTCCTCCCCCTTGCCTTCCTCGACACCGACGCGAGACCCCCTCCCCCCATCCACCGACGCAACCGAGCCCCCCCTCCACCTGCTCACAGCCGCAGCCACCACGACCCACCGCCGTGCCTCCCCTCTCCTGGCGCCTCTGCTGATGGCCTGCCCCTCCTCCTCCGCAACCTCTCACCTCCCTCCCCGTTTACTGTAAGTGGTATATTTATTTTGCTTTGTTTTTTTTTTATTAGTATATATTTAAAACAATATTTTAAATTCGATTTCGGTTTTTATTTTTATTTTTCATAGATATAATAGAGAAAGAAAGTGATTCGATTTTTAACAATAAAAGATTTGATTTTTATTTGGTAAAAGATACGATCTTTATATTTTTAAAGTAATAAAAATATAGTTTTTATATTTTTAAAGAATTAAAAATATAGTCTTTACTATATAGAAATATTAAAAATATGATTTTTATATTTTTAAAGTATTAAAAATATAATCTTTATAGGATAGAGAATATAAAAATATAATCTTTGTATATGTAGCGAAATAAAAATCTGATTTTTATTTTATATACGTTGAAATAAAGTGGTGATTTTCATAACGATGAAAACTTTATTTTTATAAAGGCGAAAACTTTATTTTTGAAAGGGCGAAATCTTTATATGAAGAATAAGGTGATAAAAATATAATCTTTATCTATATAGTAGCGTTGTGAAATATGCTTATTTTTATATATTGAACAACGTAGGAAAAAATTCGATTTTTATATATTGAATAGCATAGTGAAAAATTCGATTGTTAAATATATGAAGTGATTATAAAAATATGATTTTTAAATTGAAAGTGAATAAATAAAAATGTGATTTTTATTTTAAAGACATTGAAATATAAAAATGTGTGATTTTTATATATATATAGTGACTACGGGCACAAGAAGACGATAAAAAGGCGAGGATGAAGAAGATTTCTATAAATGAAGAGTCGTGGTATTGGATAGCTAGTCGGTGAGAACTTCTCACTCTAAATTCTTTTTCTAGTTATATATATATACTAGGATGCAGACGGTGCTTAGTAGCACCCGACACCCGTCATCCACAGACCATGGATGGCTTGTTTGTTAAAATGTTTGGCTATTATAAGGGAAAACCCTATCCTCCGGCTTGCGTTGCATTGTGTGATGGGACCTGGGTCTTATAATAGCTTCATTTTTCTAAAAAGCATTGCGCTGTTTATTCCATGCACTAGTATTCTTGGGAGGAAACCCGTTCCGTGTTATACGGCGTGGTCCCTTGAATTACTATCTTTAAAGTAAAGTTTTAAATAACTGTTTTAGTTCTCACACCAGTCACATGACTGACCTGGAGTTTATTGTTTTAACCTAAACTCTGGGTGCCCCTATTTTCCGCACGGGCAGCTAGTAGTTTTGGTTTTGCAGATTTATATTCACAGGGTCCTGATTTACAGCTGGAACGATGCTCGGAAAGCTCTGTATCCGTGTATCACTTTCAGTTGTGTTTTATATTATTTTTCCGCTGCTATGTAACTTATTGTAATCTCTGATATTTGTCGAATGTAATTTATTCATTTATACTCTGTATATTCTTGTATCTGATGGAATTGTTGTGATAACAATGAAATGTTCTTCCGTGTGCGTTCTATTTTGTCTTGTCCTCAATTCTATCCGTGCTTTCCTTCACGGGGAAGTTCGGGTCGTCTCAATCAGAATACAAGAATATACAGAGTATGAATAAATATTACACAGAAAATATCAGAGATTTAAATTACATTTAAATACATCGCAGCGGAAAAATAATACAAAGCACAACTGAAAACAGATACACGGATACAGAGCTTTCCGAATATCGTTCTAGTTGTAAACCAGGATCCTGTGAATATAAATCTGCAAAACCAAAACTACTAGCTGCCCATGTGGAAAATAGGGGCGCCCAGAGTTTAGGTTAAAACAATAAACTCCAGGTCAGTCATGTGACTGGTGTGAGAACTAAAACAGTTATTAATATTTATTTTAAAGTTAGGTAAATCAAGGGATCACGCCGTATAACATGGAACGGGTTTCCTCCTAAGAATATCAGTGCATAAAACAATAGTGCGATGCTAAATAAAGAACAATGAAGCTATTATAAGACCCAGGTCCCATCACACAATGCAACACAAGCCGGAGGATAAGGTTTTACCTTATAATAGCCAAAGAATGCTTGATACCTAAATTTCATCTTTTATTATTACTATAAGTGTATAGTGTCAAAACAATTTCAATCATAAGTATCAATCATAAACGGCATAAGTGCCCCACACCACTATGTCTCCATATATAGGCTTACAATTGAAACCGCAAATGTCTCGTATTGGAAGTTGGATTTCCATTTGTGAACCGAGGCAAGGGATCGTCCTCACCGCTTCGAGACTGTCTAGCCCGAGTCTCAGGAACAGAATGCATCGTCCCTTGGATCATCAGGGCAGTCCACCGATGTGGATTAAAATGCCTGAACACTGCGTTTCCCCGCCCTTTGGAGCGTAAATGAGCCAAATGACTCCATCGTCTCCACATAGTCACCGATATATCCGAGGCGCCTCGCAATCCAACAACCACACAGGTGAATATAATATAAATGTCAGGGCTGGTAGGTCACTGACACAACCCTAGCTAGAAGGAAACACATGCCCTCCCTGATGTCTTCTCCCGTTTCTGGTTCACAACCGGGGTGTGAGGCTCGCGAATTAACGCTACACAAAGCTATGCCAAAAAGGATGTACTTTGATCATCAACCACAAGACTCTGCTTTTCCACAGAAGCCTTGATCATTTGCATCTTAGCATGCCACACAGGAAAACCACTCCATGCAACCGATATCAATCAATCACGCAGAATGATATCCAATGTCAGACACACGGTCCATTTACAAGTCCATTTTCGGTCTGAACGAAACCGGAGGCACCTTGTACCTCACATATCCATCAATCTCCAAGTACGTCTGGACGATCACCAACTGATTCCCTCCTCTTGGGTGTACAACCCAATCAAGATCATCAGTAATTATCCAAATGATGTGAAGAACTCCGGTCTTTGACCACCGTCTTCATCCTCGACACATCGTCGAATCAGTTATTCAGAATGGGATAAACTCTGTCTTTCTGAATAACTCGCATATGTAATAAACAGGTGTTACACAAACACAACATACGCCTCATTCCAATTCAGAATATTCTTTTGTTCAAATATTCTTATACTTTGGGAAAGGTTCCCATTAATTTTATCAAAGATAAATTCTTTAAATTTATTCTTTAATCTTCTTTTGAATATCAATTCAAACCAAGTTATGGTTTATCCAAACTAGTCGGGAATAGCGAACCTTACCGAAGTAATCACTTGTTAAATTTCCCAACCCCAACCTATTCATCCCATGAAGTAAAACTGGTCATAATTCATATCTAACACCACGATATTATCGGTAAATTCAATTACCATTTCACGTTCAAATCTGATTAAAGATTTAACTATCGCTTGGAGAAAAACTGGTGATACTCCATTCTCGATCATTTCAATCTAATTAAAGATTCATTTAAATTCCTCTTGGTTTTAATCTTCCCAAAAATCAATATTACTGATTGTTTAACTTAGGAAATCATATCCTGTCTTTAACTAGGTTAAAGAACCAATGTCATTTAAAACACGGTTCACTATAAACCCAAAATCACATTCCATTCTATCAGCCTTTAACCGTAAATTAAAAAGTGAACAATTCCCCAAGTATTAACCCCGAAGGCTGAAACCGACATCAGATCAATACCCAGGAAACCATCAACTTGACTAATCTCCAGTTAGTTCCTGATTTTCTTAACTCCGTTGGGTCTAAGAACAGTATTATTAAAGATACTGTTCACGACAACCCAAAATCACATTCAATTTACAATGGAATCTTCATGGGAAACAAATCGATATATGTAACCAATATAAACTTCCATATCCGACTAATAATATAAATGGAATAATGGCAAAGCCTTTTAAATTCCAGATATACTAGTTGTCTTCCTCCACAGAAATTTACTTCGATTATTAGCAAATCGAATTCCATTCCATTCCTATTTATTTTATTAAATTGGAAAACTTTACTTTGGAAAATCTCCTTTAAATCTTAACAAAAGATTTATAAATTCCAAATCACATTTCACTGTAAATCGAGTTAAAGAACGAATGTTGTTAAAACACAGTTCACGATAAACCCAATTCACATTCCATTAATTATCGGGTTAAAGAACAAGTGTTATTTAAAATACCGTTCACGATAAACCCAAAAATCAATTCAAATTCAATTCCAATTTTTTACCATTTAATTGGTATACTTCATTAAATCTAAATAAAAAGATTTAATCTTTTTCTCAACTGGGTTTAAGAACAGTGTTAATGAAGACACCATTCATGGCAAACCCAAATCCCATTTGATATTAAATTCAAGGCTCTGAATAGAAAATATATCGGCTTATATTCAATATCAAATTCTGCGACCAACAAATATCGTATTGGAAATAACGATATAAATATATCTTTCAAATTTCCATAACAATATCTGTAAAATCACCAAATCCAACAGCGAAATATTCCAAAGACAATTTCGATTCAAATCCATTCCAATTCAAAAATTCTGGTTACTTTCAAAACTCTTTCAAATCCAATTTATATATTTCAAAAATAAATGGATTACTGTTCTAGTTCAAAACAAGTTCATTTCGATAAAAATCTATTTTTATCATTTCAAATTTGGTGTTTTTCATCCCTATTCTTTTCAAATCATTTCTTATGATTTTACACTAATTATTGATATTTTTAATAATTTTATCAAGGCCCGTACAGTCGATTTCCATCAATGGCCATCGAACTGCACTTATAGCGACCTTTTCCAAATTTGATTTGGACATAATTCCAAATCCAACCATTAGATTTCAAATCTCTAATATTCGTTAGAAAGCTCTTTTTGATACGAACCCAATGTTTCTGGTTTTAGGAGAATCCGACGGTCGGATCTCTCGTAATGTCCATTCGAAGTCAATGGTCGAAATTCGCGAACTGCCGCAGCACGGCGCGTTCTATTCAGGCCATTATATATATATAATATTATATATATTTCGTCGATTTCCTTATAAAACGTATTTAATTCGTTTTCAAAACGATTTCAACTTCATATTCAATTTCAAATCAATATTGAATATTCCATATCATCGATATATAAATGATAGTATTTTCAAAATATTATATTTTGAAATCAATCCCTTTTCGATAATCATCATAAAAATGAATAAAATCGATATAGATATCGTTCACATCAAAATGGCTCATATCTAATCAACACGGCTCGCTACAACAAAATGACCCTATTACAACGGTGGAACACCGTTGTAATATACATTTTACAACGGTGGGCAAACCGTCGTGTATTAAGAAGTTGTAATAGACTAATATCTTTTACAACCTTTTTGCACTGTTGCAACACCGTTGTAATATGTATATTTTACAACTTTTTTCCACCGTTGTAATAAACTTTATTACAACAGTTATGCACCGTTGTAATAAAATCTACTATTACTGTTATGCACCGTTGTGATTGACATTTGGGTTTTAAAAAAAATAAACATCTTTTGCAACTGAAATGAACAATACACTAAATATAGCAATACTCCATAAGCAAATCCGATATTACAGTTATTTGCAAACTAATTTATTAAAATACTCAAATATTCAATACTACAAACTATAAGTTTTAGAAAAAATTTCGTACATTATTACATACTTGACCGTTACAAAGCAACTTAGTACAAGCACAAGTTATCCACAAAAAAATGCATATCCTACGGGAGTACACTAGTCGAAGACAAGGAAATCTTTGCGCCATTTATCTTTTTGGTGCAAGTTCACTATAGTGATCAAACCTATTGCATAAGAATATGTCTGTTGTTAGAAAAAGGAACAAAAGTGTTTTTTAAGCCAACAATACCAAAACTTAACAATAATGCTTAACGTACCTGATAGCATGAACTGCATGTGGTCCAAAGCCCCTTTTTAATAAGAAAGCTACAAATCCAATGTGAATAGGTAATACAAGGTAGATGCATACCTTTTTGAAGGGTTCGTTGTCAATGCTTGGTTGTTCACCTTCACATGTCCTATCTGTTTTCTGTTCAAAATACATCCACAAATTGTTGAAGATTTTGATACAATATGTACATGTCTGATACAAAGTATATTTTTTTTGCAGTAATTTTTTTCACATTTATCCATTCAAATGTTTTACTACACTCATGTATGATACAATATAATACATCTTGGGACGGACATACAATGATAAATGAATACACCATGTATATACCTGCTTCCATTTAGTCATAAACTAATTTGAATATGTTGTCTGTATCTCCAGAAATTCTTCTACCATAATCAAAAGGACTAGTGCAGTCCAGCCCGTAAAAGGATTTGCACCTTTGCCCTTTCCTTCATTTTCCTGATTATATTGTTCCCATAAGTACCCTTTCCTTCTATAATTTTGCACAATGTTCCTAATCATATTTCACAGCCTAAGCATATTTCAAGGATTTATTCAGTATGCATGTGTACAAAAAAATTTGCACAAGAATTTAAAATGGTATTGTACACCTCATTCTAAATTAAGAAGTATTAATGAGAAGGGGCAGTTGAGTAAATAATTAAGTTAGTTGTTGGACGTTATAAGCCGAATCAAAATTTCCAGTAACAGAAAGCGGATTTTTGGAATAGGGATTTACACAAACACCTCTTGTGCAACCGACATCAACAACCAAACCATTGGAAATTCGATAGCTTCATTACCTATTGTATCACAGCATATTGTATCACAACATTTACCATTATAATTCAATACATCCAAATGACCACCAAGATGTATTCTCACAAAAAAATTGGGAATATTCTCACCAAAGAAAAAAAAGAAACAACATAATATAATACTGAAAAGATCAAAAAAAAGCAGCAGTAATGTAATTCTGAAAGAAAGATGGAAGATGGAAGGAAGCAGCAGTAATGTAATGACCCGGTTCAATTAGAAAAACAAGAACAAAATAAACAAAACTCTGAAAGGAAGCGACAATAACAGTGTGGTCTATATCTAAAAAAACATCACCTTTTATACCAGAAGCGACGGTATCAGCGATCAATCGAAGATTAAAGAAGCAAAAGGCTTGGATCTAGATCTGGAAAGGGGAGCAACTATACCACAAAGGAGAAAGCTAGGGAACAATGGGGTATAGGGGATAGCAGAGGACGAGCATGACTGAGGAGAGACGAAAATAGGTCAGGCGAAAGGATTGAAAGGAGATAGGGGAAGGAGGAGGGAACCGTAGTCTCCTTGAAGAAACAGAAGCTCCGCTATTTTTTGTTTTTGAAAAAAAAGTAAAGTTTGGTGGCGGCCTTGAAATTGGGGTTTAGGGTTCAGGAAAGCTTCGGTGTAATATAAGGGTTGGCCGCCAAAATTTTCAGGCTAGCGCCACTTCTCCAAAAGATTAATTTTTTCATGTTTATTTGATTGGTACTTACTAAGGTGATTACATCTTATATTTCAATTGTTTTCAGCACTATACATAATATTATTTCTCATAGGAATCAATTAACCAATTTCAACAATCAATAGATCACGTTGGTTAAGTCATCTAAATATTCATTTCGATTTTAAGGTTCAATTATCATAAGAAAAAAAGAAAAAAAATACTAACTAGTTATTTGAAATTTTGGATATTTTATAAAAGTTCTAGTTCATTGGTTTTTTTTAATTAATTTGTGAAAATTTCAATATTTTATAAGTTTTGTCTAGAAAAATTTAAACTTTTTTTGAAATATTAGATGTTAAATATAATTATTGCCCATAACTATTAAATATTAAATACTAATAATAAGTATTACTTTTTAATTATTAAATATTTCTTATTAATCATTCGTTATTATAAATTAATTATTAAATATAATCTTAGTTATTTTCCTCTTCTTCTTAATTATTAATCTCTACTTCTTAATTATTAATAGAAATCATTGATTATTCATGATTAGCATTAATTATTATATTATAATTGTTATATTTTAATTATTAACTATTTAATAGTATATAATTATGTAATATTAACTATATTTTTATTTTATTCTTCTTAATTGCTAAGTATTAAATATTACAGATTGATTATTAATTATTACTTCCTAATTGATTATTAATAGTAATTATTAGTTTATTAATTATAAATAATCAATATAAATGTACTCAATATTAATTATTGGTTGTTAATTATATTAAAATATGGTCATATATTACAACAGTCAAAAAATAAAAGTTGTGATAGGCTTTTATTGCAACTGTCAAAATAACACAGTTGTTAAAAATAAGTTTATTACAACTTTTCTTGAAAAAAGTTGTAAAAAAACATTTATTACAACGGTGCTTTTACCACCTTGTAAAATTAAAGTTGTAATATGGTGTTTTTGTTGTAGTGGCTATATATATTTCAATAACTTCATTACTCTATTCAACAAATGAATATTTTCTTCAACACATGAATTTTCTTTTATTCAACACATGAATATATATTTTATTCAACACATGAATTTTCTTTTATTCAACACATGAATATTCTTTTTATTCAACACATGAATTTTCTTTTATTCAACACATGAATATTCTTTGTTCAACACATGAATTTTCTTTATTTTCCAACTTGGAATGAGGCCCAATCAATTACCATACAATGTGATTGATATGGATTTCATACACACGAGTACACTACAATAATCAAACACAGTCAACAAACACCCAAAGTGCATTCTACACTACAAAAGCATCAAATATAAATATCTAACGTTTATAACAGCCTGTCAATCAATCGATCGACATACCGCTAATTATTAGCACTAGTGTATGGCCAATTTCATCCCAACACCCGTGTGGGGTTTTCAAACAATCAAACACAGGTTTTGTTTGTGCAGTTGGGGGATGTGTAAAATTTATTGCCCCAATCCATATCAGTCAAATGTGTGTACATAAACAAATCGTCCGATTTGTTTATAACTATTTATTTTATATACTCATTAAAAATTATATTTTTAACCATAAAATAATTTATTTCATTCCACTACACACAATCAAACAAACAAGTCATCCATGGTCTGTGGACGACGGGTGTCGGGTGCTGTAAAGCACCATCTGTATCCTAGTATATATTTCAACTAGAAAATAAATTAAAAGTAAGAAGTTCTCACCTATAAGTTTAACCAAATGCCACGACACTTCTTATGTAGAAAATCTATGTCGTGCTCGCCTTTTGTTACTTTCGTGGTCTGTAGCCACTACATATATAAAAATCACATTTTTATATTCTTTTGTATATAAAAATCATATTTTTGTCGCTACTTTGATATGATAAAAATCATTACTTTGATATGGATAAAAATCACATTTTTGTATAAAAAATCATATTTTTATATATAATTAAAATCATAACTTTGATTATTTAAAAATCATAACTTTATACGATTAAAAATACTAAGTTTATATGTTTAAAAATCAAAACTTTCTTTTATAAAAAAAATCAAATCTTTCTATATTAAAAATCTGATCTTTACTATGTTAAAAATCTGATCTTCACTTTGCTTGAATCTACATAAAAATCTCAACTTTTCTATCTTATTTAAATTACAAAATATAAACTTTATTATAATAAAAAATATAAACTTTCATATATATAGAAATATAAACTTCCATATATACATATAAACTGATTTTCTATAAACATTTAAACTGATTTATAATGAACTGAAATTAAATAAAAAAACTGATTTAATAAAAATAATAAAGAAAATTACCTTCATCAGTTGAAAGGGAGCCGGAGATTAGTCGGAACTCGCGGGTATGCGCGGTGTTAGTGGAGGACAGGCTGTGGTGGTGGCTACGTGGTGGGGCTCGCGGTGGGGTTCGATTCGTGGTGGGATGAAGTCACAGTCGAGATAAAAGGGGAGAGGGCCGGTGGCGGTTGGCCAGTGGGGGACGCGGTGGCACTAAACGAGGCGGCGACTGGGTATCGCGATGGGGCTGTGGCGATTTGGGGATCGGGTTTTTTTTTTCCGTTCTGACGTGGAATGGGGAAGAGAGGGTAAAGGGGGAGGGATTTATATTATAATTTATTTATTTATTTTCCTTTATTTCTTTCAAAAAGTTTGATTTTAATTCGAACTCAAAATCAAACCAACCGACTATTACCCCTAGCTAATCACCCCCATTTCGAACGCAATGGGATACATCTCGTAAGCTGATTCGAAAATTTCGATCGGTTTCCATCAAAATTGAAATATAAATTAATATAATGGTCAATATTGATTTTAACGTACATTTTAATTTACCGGGGCCACATACAGCCTCTAAAAAATCTAGAAAAAATATTTCTAGCTTCGTATTGATGGTACGGTTCTAACAAAACTCATTTCGTCAAGTTCTGAGACCGTTTGAAAAATGGCCATTTTTTGGTCGATTGAAATTGATTGAAACTGTTAAACACATTTAACTTTGCCACGCTCACATATTGATTCAGAAAATTATGCAAATTGGAATCTAGCAATAACTTGATGTCCCGGATCCAACAAAAGTGGTTTCGTCGAAAACCGAGATCGTTTGCAAAATTTCTATTTTTAAAGGCCAGAATTCCATAGCGACTATTCTGAATTTTCAACTGGGCATAACTTTTTATCCCCGCTATGAACTTTCAATTTTTCGGATTCGTTGGAAAGATATTCTCAAATAGATTCTAATATTTTTGGTTTCGCTAAAATCTGAATTATTTTGAATCCTGTACATTCATTTGAACTTTGTAATCGAATTATCGAACTACCGCGCCATTTTCAATTCCTTTTATAATTAAAAATAATTATTTGCGTTCTAACGTCGATCTATATAAATATTTACATTCAAATTCTATTCAAAATAAATTTCTCGTCGTTATTATTTAAAATAATCATTTTAAATATTCAAAATTCATCAAAATTGCCAAAATATTTTTTTTTAAATTGGCTCAGATTTCCGGGTTATTACAGTTTTACTCACATTGGACAGTTATCGTCAAATAACGAATAACGATTATTGATTTGGTTCTGGCAATTTATTTTGCTATAAATTGTAACGAGCTCCAATTCACTCCAGACCAGTTCCATTGTGTAGCTGCCGTCCATGCGATCCCAATGGATCTTGTTTCACATAATTCTGATTTCGAATGGATAAGTTATGGACGTTATAACTTAATACATTATTTATTTTGAAATTTAACTTGGATTTAAATTTCCTATTGGGTTTTACCTTACACACAGGCCCATCCCCATCCTTAAACCCGTGACCACTCCTGGTCTTCTTCTCTGGCTCCAAATAACCCCGTATCCTTCCCACAGCAATGGACGCATTTTAAACTCCACATCGCTCCACTTATAGTCAATTAAAAATATCACCACCCTTCTCTCCATCGAGTTCTCTTTCCACGCATACCCAAAATGTCACACTCGAAGCTGCCTTCTACTGTGCGATTTCAAGTAATCTTGCACTGTTTGTTTCAACTCGTGACATTTATATATGTCGAATTCAACCAAAAACCATAGACGAGTACCAACTTACTTCACAATTTTCAAATCCGATGCTCAAAATAAGGATCGACGTTTGAATCACTTTCAGTTCTTAACCCTAGCTAATGCTGTTAAAATAACAGCAAATAAAATCCCATGTCAAGTTCAACGAAATACATATAGCATTGAAAAGTAACAAAAGTGGAATTCAAAGATATTTGTTTTGACAATTCTAGGAATTTATTTGTATTTCTTTTTTATTTTACAAGGATAGATCTAAGAGAAGAAAATGACGGCCACATTTGTTTTTGACTATAGAAAAATTGGAATTACGTTTAGAAGGGTGTAAAGGTATTTAGAGGATTATTTAAATATTTTTATATTCATTATTTTATTTATTTTTAAGCAACCACTGTTTGTATTTATCATTAAAAATTCTTCTGATCATATACAATATCCAAATTCGATAAAAATGGACATGCAGCTACAGTTCGACATTACAGACCCAACGAAACTTGTTTCGTCGAAATCCGAGTCCGTTTGCTCACATAGCGTATTTTTAAAGTCAAATTATTGACTGTTTTTCAATTAAAATTCCTTATGGTGACATACTGACTCCAAAATCACGAAAATTGAAATCTAACAACAATTTAATATTCCGGATCCAACAAAATTATTTTCATCGATAATGAGGGCCATTTGCAAAATTGGCTATTTTTAAAGCTCTAAATAAACCTATTTAAATATTACTATATTTAAAAAGAATTAAATTTAATATTAATAAATTAATATTATCTTATATATTCACATAGAATATAATACAGATCCAAAATATTCCTATCTGAATTTATAACTCGATATTTGAAATCCAGTGTTAAATCGATACCCGATTTATATTAAAAATCCTTTTATAATATAAATAAATCGTTATAAATTTTAAAGGAATTCTATAGCGACTTTTCAAAAATTTGATTTGGATATAACTCATAATCTACACGATGAAATCTTGAATTTTCTCTTCCATTAGAAAAATATACTTTGCCAGCTCCGAACGTTTCTTGTTTCACAAAAATTCGGCTTAAAACGAGTTCTGTATATTCGTTTAAAGTTCGAAATACCAAATTACGAACTGTCGCGCGATTTCAAGCTCGATTATAATTATAATATAATTATACGTTCAACCGTCGTTTATATAATATATTAGTTAATATGATTCAACTCTAAACTGAATTATATATTATAAATTATCCAGTTCACACAATATTGTGAATTCCACTAGTTCCGACTATTTCAAAAATTAAATATATTATTCTATTATTTATATTAATTAAATATTCAATAATATTTAATTTTGGTCATTTTAAATTACCAAACCATCATTTAAATAATTAAATAAATTATTTATTATCTGTTAAAAATATAGGTCGTTATAGAAGTTTGAAACATTGACTGAGAAACTTATTAAAAATAAAGAACCATATACCCATTTAAATCTGAAAAGGAAACAATTTACTATTTATTAATAATTGGAATACAAGAAGATATATTAACGTATAGTTTTGATACAACAATTTAATCCTCTTTTGTGACTTAGGAGACAGAGCAAGCATTGAGTCATAAGATGTCCTAAAGTCCTTTGATGTAACTACTAAAGAAAAAGGTGATAATCCCTCCCTTCAGTTGGTGGGTATGGAGACCACTAATGATTCCTAAGTAATATATCTAGTTTTCTTATAGAAGCTTTTCCTTTTCTTCACTTAGGAAATCGAAACGGTACCGAGGATATAATATGTGAAATCTATGTAAACACCTATGAAAAGAGTATCGCTCCAATTTAGAAATCTTAATTTGTAGGGGTTTTTTTCCTGATATTTTCTCCGTGATATGATAAATTTCGATAGGTAATCTTGGGTAACATGACTTCTAGGTAAATGAGCATTCTATGGTAAAATTATTAGGAAACGCTACACATACAAGCTTATCAAAAGGAGAATTTTACATTAATGCCATTTTATATTTACATAATATTAAGATGATTCATACAAAATAGAATTATTTAATATTTGTGGGATAAATTTGTCTTTGTATTATGAAAGTTTTTCAGGAGGAAGATCGATGGATAGTGAATTCTTTTTGAAGGCTCCATGTTCCTTCTATGTGAAGTCCACAATCAATTTTTTTAAGTACCTCCAGTGGAGGCATTTAAGCAAGCCTCCGCTGAGGTCTCCGTAATAGAATAAGTCATCTTTCGTGTAACGGCAATAAGCTTTCCAAAGAAAGCCAATAAGGAAATATCTTTCCATGATCAACATCCAAAAGAGCGTCATAAATTCTATGTTTTCTTTGCTAAACTTTCATGCCGAAGGTGAGCCCTCTTTAAGAGAGGACTAGCTTCATCTCTTTTGAAAGGCAAAAGAGTGACATCTCTCTTATTAAGCTCGAATTATTTATATTTAAAAGATTCCAGATGTTTTCATTATATTTAAGGTTATGTATAATGGTCACGTGGATTAATTCCTAATAAATAAGTGAAATGTAAACGAAAATAATACTATACTTGAAGAGAAGGTGCTACCGACATTTTTCCTTTAGAATTGTTGAGATCAGGAAACTATGGAAGTTTAGTTGAGCAAATAAGCTCTATTGAATCTAGAGCCACAGTTCCAAAAGAAGATTTCCCTATACCATAATGTCCATCCCTCCTTAAAAATTGGTAGTCCTCTTTATGGCCTTTATCAGAGGATGCTTTATGCTCTTCATTACCTACTTTGGCATTGTATTAATAGTGTTGCCTTTGGAACTTCCTTTATCACCAACATTATTCTTGTCCTCATCATCATCCTCAGAAGTTTCCTCCGCATCATCATCATCATTCTAAGTTCCCAACCATCCTCACTTCCTCTTCGAAATCTTCTTCATCCATATTCAGAATTTCAAAAGAAATAAGACAACTGCACTACAGCCTCTATCTATGGAATTTCAATACCGTTTCAAAGGTTGTCAAGCTTTGCGTAGAAATTATTTGTCATTCTCGAAGGTAGATTAGGGAATGTTAAATCCAGGTATTTATCTCCATTCTCAAAATAAGTAGTTACAAGAGCATCCGCGAATGTATTGGCTAGAATTTTACTGTATAAGTTGGCCAAGAAATCATCCACCTTCTTCTCTACATCAAAACAAGCAGCGAGAACCTTGGAATGTGATCCTTTCTCACTTCAAAATATTTTCTTGAGGTCATAAGAGAGAATCATATTTGGTTCCCAAGTCATCTCTTTCCTTTCTTGATTGTTCTAATCTAATGACCAACTCCATGTTCTGGTTGAAATGGTTACATGCTATGCTTTCCTATCGGAAATGGTGGCTTTAAAAGCATCCAATTCTTTTAAAGCATTGCCCTTGGCAATGGATAAATAAAAAACTTGAGCTTTTAGAGTTCGATTTACCAGGCTCTAGTAAGTTAGCGATATCTTTTTGTGAAGAGAACCAATGTCTAACAAACTGTAACAACCTAGATTTTTGGAGGGAGGTTGTAATAGCTAAAAAAATTATGGCATTTAGAAAGTGAATTAAATTAAGATTTAAATAGAATTTATATTTTAAATTCAAATTAAAATTTGAAAATTTATCTTTTGAATATAGTTTGGGTATGTTTTCTTCAAACAAAAATAAAAAAGGGCATTTTGTAGTAAACAATCAACATTAACATTCTAGCTTATTTGTATTCGTTGGAGTATTCGAAAGTGTAATTTTTGAAATAAAATCTAAAGTTTGAAATATAAATCTTGTATGTTCAATTTGACTTTTCAATTTAGTTAGAAGATTATATTGAATGTAAATAAATTTGTGTTTATACTTAATTTTCTTTTGAATTTGAAATCTGGTCCATTTAAAACTTGGTTTTGAATTTATTTTGATGAGTGTAAATTTAAATTTTTAACACTTGAATTAGAGTTATTTTGTTAAACTTAATTATATTAGTATTTTAAAATTTATTGAAATATACTATTTGAGAAATTATAATTTGATTTTTACTTGAATTGGACATTTAATTAGAATAAATTTGTTTAGTTGAATTTGGTTTTAAATTAGAATTTAGATATGTATTTGAACATATTATATACAATAGTATTGTATGTATGCATATCATATAAAATATGGTATCTACACTTTGAAAAATATTTATTTAAATGTTGTTGCCACTTGTAGTGGTTTGTTGAAATGTTTGACACTTGTTAAAATTGTCCTGAAATCTTTGAAACGTGTCCACAACGCGCTATTCTATTTCATCACCACCACCCCTTACTATTCTCATTTTTTTCTCTCTTTTTCTCTGCAAAATCCATTTATCCCCCAAAATTCGTGATCCTTAGAATTCCAAATTGAGGATCAAGGCTACCATTTAAAATTGATCTTTCAGACGCTCCGCCTCTCCCTGCAATCGAAGTCTCACTAGCCGTAATCAATGACCCCTAAACACCTGCACCGTGCCACAAACAGGCCAAGCACCATCGCTCCGCTCGAAATTGAAGTCGTGCCTTCATCTCGTAACTCCAATTGCCACCTAATTAGTCTCGATTTGTGTGCCACTAAGATCCATGACACGAGTAAGTGAAGCCGCTAACGTTGAAGCTCAGTCCAACGTCATCGTCGAACCCTATATTCCCTCACTTCTCGATGTCACTGTCTGCCGAATACAAGTGAGTATTTCTCACGATTAAACTTTGTGCAAGTTTTTCAACCTTAGTCTAAACTAGAATATAATATTTAAAATTTTGGCTTGTCATTGCTGTTGGGTTCCTATTTTCCATTGGACTTGCACAAGCACCACTTGACCCTGTTATGTTTCTTTTGATTGTTGGACTTTGCGTTCTGCTTGATGGTCATTGTTGTGTACTTGCATTTCCACTATATTTTGCTATTTTCCTTGCATGCATTCACTTTATATTGTGTTAGTCACCCGCCTCTGAATGGATTATGTCGTTGTATACGTATAAGAGTAGGCAAACCCTGCCTTATTGACTATTATTGCACTTTCATGTACACTTCCTTTTATCACTTGCTGTCGAGACCTGCTTGCTGCCTAAAAGTGTAATTAATTTGAAACTTTGATAGAACTGACCTTTAGCTGTCTTCCTGTCACTTCGCTTTGAGCCTTTAACAAGCTATTTCGGTACTGATCAGAAATTATTTGAATACTGAGGTTGTACACATGTTGATGCCTACATTAAAGTTTTAGCTGATAGGAAAATTTTGCAAGTCCTGAATTATACCTTAGTAACATGTAATGTTAACTGAGTATACGTACACACTTGCGCTTCCTACATGATTTGCCTTGGGTGTTTTCAAATTTGGGATAAACTCGTACCTTGTCATCTTTGCAAACTGGCTTATTTATAAAATTTGGTAGGACTTGTAACACATCTATTTTAACAAATACCTGCTGTCGTATTTCTTTGGTGATAATTTCCTTGGCCATTGAAATTACTGCAGCAACTATGTTTCTTGAGGTGTAACGTTTTCGTCATTTTGTCATAGATTTAGGATATAAAATTTGTTGGGAATAGACATTAGAAGAAAGTAATCAGGTTCTTAGTAATGTTGTTTATTTTTATTTCATTCTCTAAGTTTACACTAGGATGTCTGAAAACGGTAGCCGTTTATAACCATACTGTTGTACATGCAAGCATGCAACCGTTTCCATAGTTTAACTTTCAAGTCCCACTCATTTCATATTGCATGTTTCATTCCTGTTGTCATATATATGTCGAGCCTCGCGCTAATTAAATTGCATATATAAGCCATGTTGAACCATTTACCCATTGCCACGTTGAACCCCTTATATTGAAGCATATATAGAAATATATATGCCAGTTGCAGTATAAAA
Source organism: Allium sativum (assembly GCA_030737875.1). Lineage (NCBI taxonomy): Eukaryota > Viridiplantae > Streptophyta > Magnoliopsida > Asparagales > Amaryllidaceae > Allium > Allium sativum. Next base: position 153,747,434 of record CM060916.1, on the reverse strand, counting down.
TCAGTCTCTGCAAATTTTATGTTTGCTTCATGTTAACTTCTATCTTTCTTTGGGAATAATATTTGAACTGTATTAATTTTCTTGCGGCCGAACTTGTCTCTCTTTCCCTGGCCTTAGTCAGTTTTGTACATGTTGACTTGTGCATTGAATTATTTGGTAACTTTACTTGGATAGTGGCGCACTAGAGTTTGATAGTTTCTCACTTATGTTATAATTAACTATTATATTCAGTTTTAATTGAAGTTAATTCACTATAACAATGATTAATCCTGACTCCAGTGTTTTATGTATTTGCATGGAATGCTCGGGTCAGATACGAGTGCTATAGAATTGAAGTTTTCAACTAACAAAAGAGGAGAGGCATGAGAAGACGCATGCGTGCACGAAGCTCGACAAAGTTTTCCAATTATATTTTAATTTAATGTACATGTTTCTTTTCCCCACTGTACAAAAATATTGTATAAACTCTGATATTATATATAAAATTTTATTCTATTGCAAATATTGTACTCTGTGATTTTGTATTAAATTTTGTTTAAACCCTGTAAGCCAATAATAATCCGTCGCTTTGAATGCTTAAATTTGGTTTAATTACTGACTTGGGGTGACCAAAATTGCGGGTTGTTATATTTGGTATCAGAGCTATGGTGTATACAAAACATTGCTTATTGGGTTTAAAAAATCATTAGAGATAGGGTGGAAATGCACTAGAATGAGCAGAATTGATACTAGAATCGCTCTAGAGAGAGCGTATTTTGGGTAAAATAAAATATTTTTATGAGATTTTGGAAAAAAATTGAAGAGATTTTGAAGATAAAAATATATTTTGAAAGAAATATTTTCAAAATATAAGTTCCCTTGTTGGAATTTCCATCTAAAAGCCCTTTGCGATGAGAATTACCGAAGCTTATTATCAAGAAAATAAGTAATCCATGAATTGATTTGGCCAAGTGTTTTAAAATCCTTCAAGCGATGAAGGAAAAAAAGGGGGGATTTCTAGTGGAAAATCGAGATGGTCACTAAGTATTAAATTTTTCGAAAGAGTATATAGAAACCTGACAAAGCAGGACCCGAATGATGTTCGATTTGAGAATGGTTGTTAAGAACTAAATCATTTTTGAAATTTGACTCGGATTAGATTCGAGTCAGTATTAATCGCTTCAACATAATGTTGGTTGTTTTTAGAAATAAAGTAAGAGTATCGGTAATAATAAATAATAAAACAACCAAGTATAAACTAATTATTTTCTTCTGATTATTTAAACTTTGACATATATATTGTTTGAATTGAACACAATTTTTATTTAGGTGAAATTTTATATAATGAGGATTTTGAGTAAATGGTTTAGTAATACCAAATGGTATGGGATGTTTGGTAATACTTTTCTGATTACTCTCTTGGCGCCTCATACGGAATATTTATTTGCCTTCTACCCCCGGTCATTGAGATATATTTTCTTATTGCTAATACTTAAGTAAAGTAATGTAATATATGGGACGAATGTGTTATATTTTGTGTAAATACAATTTGAAAGTATACCATTTCTAAATTAAAGTGCTTTGGGCCATCTTTAAGTTGGCATGCTTCTATGTCATTCAAATTATGATAATATTTGTTCCATATTACAACTAGTATGGTTTAATTTAAGTGGCTAAATCACCGCATTTTATTAATGGGCCTATAACAGGCTTGTTTTTATTTGCTTTTTGATAACTAGATTGGTGGTTTTGTTTTGTCTAACTTGTGTTATGATTACCATTTTTCTTTATTATATGGTATATTTTTCAAGTCAGGGTTAAGTTTATAAAAGGTTTTGACATTATAAACACTTTCATGGCATATCTATTATAAAATAACATTTTCAGAAAGTTTTGATTTTGGGTTGGGATAGATTGGACTCTGTTGTACTGGCAGGCCAATATTCCGTCTTGGCCGACCGAATTCAGGATTGTAATCTGAATTGGCGGTTTTACCACCAACGGTCAACGGTCTGCTACATTTTTCTTGATCGGGATTCCCGATCGGCGGGTCATACACTTTAGATGGAGGCGTGGGGGACCCCCCATGTAGTGTCATGAACGGGTAGCTTACGACCTTCGCCTTAGACCATCCTGGTTATCCTGGGTTGATCCCCAGGTATGTTGTGGCTTTATAAGTACATTACACTGTGTTAAATTTGGGTGATACAAAATCACATTTAGATGGAACAAATATGCAAAATGGGAAAGTAAATATATTCAATATGGAATGCATAAATGCATTGATTGCATTTGCATGAGATGGATGCATGGATTATTTTCTTCCATATTTGCTATTGAGTCATTTGTTGCCATTGTAATTTGCCTCCATAATTTATTACCATATGATGGTGATTTGATTGATGACTCACATACATTTCACTGGCTATGTATTGAGGGGTAGACTTCTTAGTAAACCCATCCTGGCATGGAGCCAGTGATCCCCAATGGTATCTCTTCTTGTTATGCCTATTTGAGGTTATATGTAAACTCTTTTTGTGTAATCTCTTGTAATTCTCTCTATTATGTGAAATAAAATCTCTCTCTTTTGAACTGGACGTACACTATCTCGATGATAGTGGAACCAGTATAAATATTGTCTCTTTTCTTCTTTATAGTTATTTACTATTTCTTTGTAGTAATAGAATAATTGCTATCAGATTAGTTTGATGTACAATTGGCAAATCTAGATCCTGCTTATTGTTCTTCCGCAATGGCGCAATTTCCCCAACAAGTGGTATCAGAGCAAGGCGATTTGTTTTAAATTGTGCATCAATAATTTCTACAAAGGTTGTAGATTCAGTGGTGCTTATTCTATTACAATTTTGGGAGAAAAGGAAGACTTTGGTGGAGGAGATTATGTTGAGAGTGAAGAGCGTTCCAATCTGGGAACTTTGACGTGATAAAGAGTTTAGTGTGTTGAAGAGACCATTGGATTTGGAAATTATATCTGATGTAGCTGATTTTGGTGACGGATTTGACGTCGTTGAGGCTTATCAACTTATGATGTCGTCTTGGAGAGTTCAGTTCATAGAGCTGATTTTGGCGAATTTGTGCCATCGTCGATTTTGTGATGCCGTCTTAAAAGAGGTGCTACATGCAGATATGTGGAAGGAGAGAGAATTTTGTTGCATGCAGAGATTTGGTTTTTGGCTCTGTTTTTTTTGAATTGGTGATTGAGAGAATTATTTTTTGCCTCGGCGGTGTTGAGATTACTTTGGTGTCTGCCTTCTTTTTTATTTTGGATATTTGCAACATTTTGTTGGCGGGCGGGGACGTAGTCTGAGCTCGTTAACAATTGTGTGATGGGGGGTGGCTTTGCTGGAACCCATTTGGTAAATATTCATTTTTGGTGTACCTCATTATGAGATTTTGATTGAAGGTGGAGTTCTTTTGAAGAGTTTTTTGATGTGAAGAGAATTTAATTCGAGATGGGGTGTTGCAGATATGTGATTTTGCATCAAGGTGGAGATGTTAAATTTGGGTGATACAAAATCACATTTAGATGGAACAAATATGCAAAATGGGAAAGTAAATATATTCAATATGGAATGCATAAATGCATTGATTGCATTTGCATGAGATGGATGCATGGATTATTTTCTTCCATATTTGCTATTGAGTCATTTGTTGCCATTGTAATTTGCCTCCATAATTTATTACCATATGATGGTGATTTGATTGATGACTCACATACATTTCACTGGCTATGTATTGAGGGGTAGACTTCTTAGTAAACCCATCCTGGCATGGAGCCAGTGATCCCCAATGGTATCTCTTCTTGTTATGCCTATTTGAGGTTATATGTAAACTCTTTTTGTGTAATCTCTTGTAATTCTCTCTATTATGTGAAATAAAATCTCTCTCTTTTGAACTGGACGTACACTATCTCGATGATAGTGGAACCAGTATAAATATTGTCTCTTTTCTTCTTTATAGTTATTTACTATTTCTTTGTAGTAATAGAATAATTGCTATCAGATTAGTTTGATGTACAATTGGCAAATCTAGATCCTGCTTATTGTTCTTCCGCAATGGCGCAATTTCCCCAACACACTGTTGATGTCGCCACGCACGCTTGAACTTTGGCACCGTGATTTTACAACATTGGCGTCTGTTTATTTGGTATGTTATGAGTCGGATTATATTTATCCCATAATCCCCTAATACTTTATTACATTACTATAATTGATCAATTTTATTATCATATTAATTTATATATGATAACTGTTATGAGTATCGTATTGATTTACATATGATACTCTGATTTGATCATATTGCTTTACATATGATAAGTGCCATGAAGATTTTATTGATTATATTAGTTATTATATGATATTTATTATAAATATCATATTGTTTGTATATGCTATTTTGTTAAGAGTATCGTATTTATTTATATATGATACTCTATTGTGGGTCATTTTATCGTATTGTTTTTATATACGATAAATATCATGAGGATTTTATTGGTTTATGATACTCTAACTTGATTATTATGAGTATCATATTGATCTAAAAATGATATTTGTTATGAGTAACATGTTGATTTATACATGATACTCTTTGTTAATTTATTTTATCATATTGTTCTTATATATGATAAAAGCCATGAAGATATAGTTAACCTATATATAATACTCTGTCTTAATTGGTTATCATATTGTATGATATTTACAATAAGTATCATATTATATTTATATATGATAATTGTTATGAGTATCGTATTGATTTATATATCATACTTTGACTTGGTTTATTTCATTATATGGTTTTACATATGATAAATGCGATGAAGATTTTATTGGTATATATATTTGATACTCTAATTTTGGTTATCATATTATATTATATGCGATATTTATTTTGAGTGTTATACTATTTTACAATGGGTAATTATTGCAAGTATTGTATTGGTTTTTCTATGATACTTAGACTTGATTTGTAATTATATTATCCTATATATATTTTAAATGATATGGGTATTGTATTAATTAATATATGATACTCTGTTATATTTTTCTTTTACCATCTTAGTATTTACATGGAATTTGTTACGTATATCGTATTGATTTATATATGATACTCTGACTTGACCATATTGTTTTATATGTAAAGTATTACATGTATCTTATTGATTTATATATGATAACCTGATTTGATTTATTACCATATATTGTATTTACTTATGTTAAATGCCATGAAAATTTTATTGGCTTATATATGATACTCCTCGTTGATTTATTTTATCATATTGTTCTTATATATGATAAATATCATAAATATTTTATTTGGATTTGTTATTATATTGTGATTTGTTATGAGTATCATATTGATTATATACGATACTCTGTTATAGTTTTCTCTTACTATATTTTTTTAAATACAGTAATTGTTACAAGTATCTTACTAACGTATGTATGATACTCTCGAATGGTTCATCTTATCAATTATGTGGTATTTGTTATGGATATCAAACTAGTTTATATATCTTACTCTGTCTAATTTTATTATATTTTCTAGAACTATTATTGTCGGAATCGTATTGATTTATATACGATACCTTATATTGAAAACAGAGAGTGGGTATCCTAAAATATGTATTTTATTTGGGAAGAGAATTGAAAATTTCTATGAAATTGTGTAATTAAAGTTTGAAATTTCCTGCTGTTATAATCTAAACAAGTTGGGGAAGATTATCGAAGTTTCAAATTCTATATGTTGAGTATTTAATTAAAAGGGAAGAAGTTAATATACGATACTGGAATTTTATAATGAATAAATAAATTGCGAGGACGCAATTTCATTAAGCGGGGAGTATATAACAACCCAGATTTTTGGAGGGGGTTTGTAATAGCTTAGAAAATTTTGGCATTTAGAAAATGAATTAAATTAGGATTTAAATAGAAGCTATATTTTAAATTCAAATTAAAATTTGAAATTTTATCTTTTGAATGTAGTTTTGGTATGTTTTCTTTCAAAATAAAAATAAAAATGAGAGTTTCATCGTAAACAATCAACATTAATGTACTAGCTCATTTGAATTCATTGGAATATTCGAAAATGTAATTTTGGAAATAAAATCTAAAGTTTGAAATATAAATCTTGTATGTTCAATTTGACCTTTCAATTTAGTTAGAAGATTATATTGAATGTAAATAAATTTGTGTTTATACTTAATTTTGTTTTTAATTTGAAATATGGTCCATTTAAAACGTGGTTTTAAATTTATTTTGATAAGTGTGAATTTAAATTTTCAACATTTGAATTAGTATTATTTTGTTAAACTTAATGATAGTAGTATTTTGAAATTTATTGAAATATATTATTTGAGAAATTATAATTTGATTTTTAAATTAACTTGGATATTTAATTTAAATAAATTTGTTTAGTTGGATTTGGTTTTAAATTAGAATTTAGATATGTGTTTGAACATATTAAAAATACTAGTATTGTATGTATGTATGCATATGGTATAAAATATGGTATCTACACTTTGAAAAATATTTGTTTAAATGTTGTTTCCAGTTGTAATGGTTTGCTAAAATGTTTTGACACTTGTTAAAATTGTCCTGAAATCTTTGATACGTATCCACCGTGCCCTATTCTATTTCATCACCACCACCCCTTACTGCTCCCATTTTTTCTCTCTTTTTCTCTGCAAAATTCATTTTTTCCCCCAAATATGTGATCCCCAAAATCCCAAATTGAAGTCCATGGCTACCGCTTAAATTCGATCTTTCCGTCGCTCCACCTCTCCTTGCAATCAAAGCCCTATTGACCGCAATCAACGACCCCTAAACACCTGTACCGTACTACAACCAGGCCAAGCACCATTGCTCCGCTCGAAATTGAAGTCGTGCCTTCATCTCACAACTCTAATTGCCACCCAATTAGTCTTGATTTGTGCGCCACTGAGATCCATAACACGAGTAAGTGAAGCCGCCAATGTTGAAGCTCAGTCCGACGTCATCATCGAATCCAGCATTCCCTCTCTTCTAGCTGCCATTATCTGCCGAATACAAGTGAGTATTTCTCACTATTAAACTTTGCGCAAGTTTATTAACCTTAATCTAAACTTTGCGCAAGTTTATTAACAATCTACACTACCATTGATTTCTACCGATATATAACCTCTAAGTTTATGTCTCAGAGAAGGGTGTTAAGCAAGAGAATAAATTCTCCACCATCAAACAGATGTATATTTAGTAGAGATCAATAAAATGGTCCGAAATACAATGTTATACATGTAATCCTGTCTTTAACTGGGTTAAAGAACTAATGTCGTTTAAAACACAGTTCACGATAAAACCAAAATCACATTCCATTAACCATGGAATCTTCACGGAAAACAAATCGATATATAATCGATATCAATTTCCATATCCAACTAATAATATAAATGGAATAACGACATACCCTTTTAAATTCCATATATATATTAACAGTCTTCCTCCATAGAATCTCACTTCGATTATTACTAAATCAAATTCCATTCAATTCCAACTTAATATATTAAATTGAAAAACTTTACATTGGAAAATTTCCATTAAATCTTAATAAAAGATTTATAAATTCCAAATCATATCTCACTGTTGATCGGGTTTAAGAACCAATGTTGTTAAAAACACAGTTCACAATAAACTCAATTCACATTCTAGTTTATTCCAATTACTAAATATAATTGGAAACTGTAATAATCTAAACTAAAAGATTTACTCATTTCACACGGGGTTTAAGAACAGTGTTACTGAAGACACCATTCAAGACAAACCTAAAATCCAATTTAATATTAAATATAAGGCTCTGAATAGAAATTATATCGGCTTATATTCAATATCAAATTCTGAAACCAACACATATCGTATGGATAATAACGATATATATCTATCCTCCAAATTCCTCCACAATATCCGTGTAGTCACCGAATTCAATATCGAAATATTCCGAAGATGATTTCTATTCAAATCCATTCCAATTCATATACTGGAAAATTCTAGTTAGATTAAAACCATTCTCTAAACCAATTTATTTATTTAAAAATGTTCGATTATTTTTCTAGTTAATAACTAGTTCATTTTGATAAAAATATATTTTTATCTTTACAAAATTGGAATTTTTTAGCCAAATCCTTTCCAAATCATTTATTATGATTTCACACAAATTATAAATATTTTTAATAATTTTATCAAGGCCAGTACAGTCGGTTTCCAATAACGGCTACCGAACTACATCCATAACGACCTTTTCCAAATTTGATTTGGACATAATTCCAAATCCAACCGTTAGGTTTAAAATCTCTTATGTTTGTTGAAAAATTATTTTCGATACGAACCCAATGGTTTCAGTTTTAGGAGAATCCAACGGTCGGATCTCCCGTAATGTCAATTCGAAGCCAATGGTCGAAATTCGTGAACGGCCGCGGCGCGGCGCGTTCTATTCAAGCCATTAATATATATATATATATATATATATATATAATATTTTGTTCAAAACATATTTTATAATTTTGTTTTAAAACGATTCCCAATTTCACTTCAATTTTAAATCAAAATTGAATACTCCTTATCATTATAATATTTAAATGACAATATTTACAAAATATCAGATTTTGAAATAATATCCTTTTTCGATATTCATTATAAAAATGAATAAAATTGACATAAATATTGTTTGCGTTAAAATGGTGCAAATCTAATCGACATGGCTTCACACATTTCAATATTTTCATGTCCATCCCAAATCGGACATCAAAATCATATTTTAATCCTTTACAGAATATTATTTTAAAATATTCATTATTTTAAAATATTCATTATTTTTAAAATATTCATTATTTTTAAAATATTCATTATTTTTAAAATATTTATTCTTTCTGAATTGGAATCAGACACGGTTAGTTACCATATAATGTTATATATATGGATTTCATACACACAAGTACTCAGCAATAATGATACATAGTCAACCATCATCCAGAGTGCATTACACAACTGCATAAGCATTAAATATAAATAATTAACACTTACAATGGTATGCAAACCAATCGATTGACATACAACTAAGCAATTGGGATTAGTGTACGCCGAATATCATCCCAATACCCGTGTAGGGTTTCATCCAACAAATACTGAATATTATTTGTGTAGTTGGGCGATGTGTAAAATTCATCATCCCAATCGATGTCAGTTAAATGGGTGTACATAAACAAATCGTCTGATTTGTAAATGAATATTTATTTTCATTTCAGATGAATTTTATCCTGTTCATTTATATGTTAAAAATTATATTTTTAACGATAAAAATATTTGTTCCACACTTGACTATTTTATATAATTCATTTATTCAATATAAATGATATTTTTATTGTTCAAACATTTTATTCAACACATAAATATTTCATATAGTTCACATACACATTAAAAATGATATTTTTAATGAATGAATATTTACTTCATAAAATTTCGACATTATAATGGTGCGATATTTGAACTGGAGTAGTGTCTAGCATTACCCCTCTCCTGATACTGTCTCGCGTCATACACAATAATCACAACCAATTCAAACAATCCCAATCAATTTTACAACCACAATCCAAATTTCCACAATGCAATCCAAACAAACAACTATGGTTTATACAATAAATAGTGTCAGGGGCTACTATGCCCCGTCTGCAACCTAGTATATATTTAACTGTAAAATAAATTGAGTGAGAAGGTATTCTTACATTGGGATCCACTCTGCCATTCTTTAATTATGAATTTCTGTTTTGTTCGCGTTTAAATTTGCCTGAAATTCTAAAGTGCTCCATTTCCATTTTGGTTAGTTCTATTGCGTAGATATTTTCACCACGATTCCAACGGATCTGAAATCATCGAAATCCGACCTCGTATGAAGAAGTTAAGACAATTTTTATATTAATTACATTTTGAAATAATTAATTAAATAATTAACTCTAATTAATCAGTTGATCTCTCCCTTACCTCCATCTAAACGAGAACCCATTAGCTCAAATCGGAAACCGCCATCTCGCCTCTAATCTAGATCGCCGGACCCCCCATCACTCCATCCACGTGACGCGTCCTAACGTGCGCCACCCTCTCCCCCGACGCCGACGAGTTCGAACAGCCCCTGGCCCCTCAAAATCGCTCACGAACCGAAACTCTTTGAGGCAAAAATTCCCCCCGTATACGAAACTAAATTCAATCTCCACCGTTAGATGTGTAGAGCTTGTTGAGTTGTTTGATTTTTGCTTTGGAAGGGTTGAATTTCTTTAAGTGGGATTTGAGATGAAAGGGTTTTTTTATTTGGGAATGTTTCCGCCAGTAATTGCTCAAGGAAGAATCCGGCGGCCTATAGAAAATTAGGGTTTATGGAAAAATCTGAATGGCCAAGTATTTATAATAATTTATTTTTAATTATTTTAATTCCAAAAATAGTGAATTTACATCCGAGCTCCAAATCGAGCCCAACGAGTATCACCAGCCATGTTTTGACGATATGGTCCTAACAAAGCTAATTTCGTCGAATTTGGAGACCATTTGAATAATTGTCATTTTCCAATCGATTAAATTCAAACTAAAAGTACCAAACGCGTTTAAATTCACCACACTCACATATTAATTCCAAAATTTATGAAAATTGGAATGTAGCAATAATTTGATATTGCAGATCCAACAAAAGTGGTCTTGTCGAAAAAGGAGGTCGTTTGCAAATGGCTATTTTTAAGGGCTATATATTATATTAATATATATAAATTCCATAGCGACTATTTTAAATTTTAAACTGGCCATAACTTTCAATTTATATTATGAAATCTCAATTTTCCACATTCGTTAGAAAGATATAATTAAACAGATTCAAATATTTCTAGTTTTACTGAAATCCGATTTAATTTGAATCTTATACACTCCATTGAAATTTAAAATCGAATTTTCAAACTACCGCACCCTTTCAGGCTCGTTTTATAACTAAAATAAATTTATACATTCTAATTTTATTCAAATAAATTTTTAGTCGTTATTATTTAAAATAAATCAATTTAAATATTCAAAACCCATTGAAATAGCTAAAATAAAAAATTTAAATTGATTCTGAAAATCCGGGTTGTTACAATCTCCCCCACTTAAAATCTTTTCGTCCTTGAAAAGGAACAGAGCTGAAAGTTGTTTAACTAACCAAATCAACTTTCATTCTGGCTTTCATTCTTCAACTTTTCAGTTTCTAAGAATTTTCAATTTTCTCAAAAATTTGGCAAACACCCTAAATTTTCGAAATTTTTTGCCATAACCTCCTTTGTATGGGGAGACCTTTAAAATCACAACTTGACTCATAGGGCCCTCATCAATCCAAAAGAAAATGAAAAATCCAAGCGGCTAGCCAATCGGCTCATAGAATCATCAAACCCCAAGAAATACAATAAACATGTACCTATTTATTCCTCTTCTTAGCTTCCATGCTATGACATGTTCATTGTATATACATGTACATATATCCAACTCTAATAAATTTCAATTCAGTTCAATATTTGATTCGATTTGGCTAAATTTATCTTCTATTTTCTTAGTGGTTTTATCAGTTAAACTAATAATCAAGCATCACAACCAGCAATCAATAAGTTGATTAAATTTTCAAATATATAATTTTTATATAGTCAAAAATCATATTTTTGATTCCAAGTCACAAACAATAAATGCTAATTAAGTTTTTGTTCACACAGTAATCAATTGGAAATATATAGATATCCCACTTTCGAGACTCGAACATAAATACTGATGATGGCGCGCTGTAAAGGCCCGCAAATCCGTGCTACCTGAGTTGACTAAATACACCACACGTCCAACCCAAATAACACAGAAATACGACTCATTATTAGAAAGAAGTTAGAGGATGAGAAATAGAAAGAAAGAAATATTAGAATAGAAGAAAACGAAGATCACAAACTCACAGCGGAACGAATAAAATATATTATATAACATAAACTTCGAAATACAAATCTGTTTTGTACATACATACATACCATCATCAGAGTACACATAACATTTGATTCAGCGGAAGTAACTCTAAATAACTAACATTGAAGCCTCCAGCTTCAAGCTCCTCCAAGTGTATCTGTAAAAGCCTGAAACACTTGACTGCCCGTACAAATTTGGGCACCCAAGAGTTTAGGGAAAACAAAACAAAATAAACTCTGGGTCAGTCATGGGACTGGTGTGAGTAAACTCCAACCACTTGTTTAACTTTAAAAATCCTTTCAAAAGAAAAGATAATAGTAAGACCAGCCCACACATAAACACGGACGGTTTTTACCTTACTATAACCCAAAACACTTTGATATCAAATCCAGTGATATTATAATAATGTCTACATCAAGTAAATAACCAAATAGCAGAACGCTTGCATCTCACGCTCCACATACATAGTATATAATCAAAAACCGCATGGCGCTTATTGGAGATTGGATTTCCAACATGACAAGGTATGGGACCACCTTCCGATGATGTATCTCTAGAGGCGAATACACCTGGGTTCAACAAGAACATCTTGTAACCCGGCCCACACATGACCGACCACTCATTTCGCTTGAGTGAATCGAATGTATATCACCAACGGTTGGACTCAAACCACCGTTTCCCGAATGGGCAGAATCGATAGATTTAGAAACAAAAGGAATTTCTCTAGATAGGTGATTATACACCCTAATGGGTGCGACCCACATAGCCATGCTGCCTGCCCGATTTTTGTCCTTTCCCGGTTGTTGAGGCCTGAGGCTACGCATACTTACCATTCCTTGATAACACAATCACTTTGAATGCCACATCGTCAGATCCGTTAATCACTAGTTGAGTTTGCACAAATATTCTGGATATTATGCTAAGGGATAAATCCGTTGCAACCATATATATTCATACAGACCAACCCATTTGATCATTGGAAATACTCTGTCAGACATTCGTCCATTTACGTTCGTTCTGGGACTGAACGAAACCGAAGGCACTATTTCTATAAATAGAAAAGCCCTTGCACTTTACTCCGTCTTCAATATGTTCAGCATACTTGGTTCGCAACGCTTATGCCGATACGGAGTGGTTCTTCGGATAATAATCCAACCGGTCTCTCCATATTGACAACGAAGGTCAAAACTTCGATAGTCTGTGATTTAACTATCGAATAAAAACAAGTGTTCATCCAACATATCAAACAAATCACTGGGCCCTTTAATTAATATTTCATTAATTAAATCTCTTCTCCATTTTCTCTTATCAATATTTGTTAACCAAATATTTCAATAACCATATTGGCTCTTATGCCATTTGGAAAACGTTTCCAAATATTAACTTCTTTTATTTTCTATATATTAGAAAATATCTCTATTTGCAATTGAAAACACTTTCAATCATTTATCTCTATCCCCTTTTGTTTACAACATTCGATTTTTATATGCACTTTACTATCGAATTCAATACGTCGATACAATGATTTCAAGTTATCAAAATATCTTAAAAATATTCTAACTCCTTAAATTTCCGGAAAATTTCGCCATAACCTCCCCTGTATCGGGAGCATCGGGAAATTTCAAATAGCATCCCGGTATCTTCCTCAATCAAAAAGAAAAAAGAAAAGCCAAGCGGCTTGCCGATACGGCGCATAAAATCTCATATATGAATTAAACATGTACTGTAACGTCCCGCCTTTTTGACTGCTTCAAATTGGTATTTAAACCAACTTAAAACGTCCAAACTGACGGAGCGTATTTAGCTTACAGAGTTTAGAAACAGAATCAACACAGAGAATACAGAATAATAAATAATACAGTGTGAGATATAAAAAAATAAAACTTTCATTTATAAATCATGATTTTTGAATACAAGGATTTTTCTACAGCGGAAAATAAAATATACTTTGAATACAAGAAAATCTTTACTGTATAAATCTTCAGAGCACGCCAGCTTGGAATCCCCATCTTCGTCGATCTTCGAATCCTGACTGAAATCTTTAAATCTGGAATGCTCAGGGTCTGACTCGAGCATTCCATGCAAAAACATAAAATACTCGAGTCAGGATTAATCATAGTTCACGTAAATTAACTTCAATGTAAATTGAAGTATAATAGAAATTCCTAACTTCCAAAATATACACAATTGTGATTGTTGTGTAGTATGTCTATATCAGTTCTATATCAGATTTGGTTTATGATTTTTAACAAGTACTGAACGGGGGCAAACAATGGTGCATGACCAATAAGTTTCGGGTTACCAAATATGTAGCAGAAATTTCAATAAGCATGGAAACCAGCAAGGCCCAGTATAGTATTTTTGCCAAAATGGTGCTGCATATATTAGTATTAACAAAAAGGTGGTGTACATGCTTCTGGTTTCAACACCAGACTATTTCCGCCCAAATGACAAACCGATTTTCAGTGTGTTGGCAAAAATGGAGTACCACAGTTTTTCAGGTAATTAATTAAAAAAAAAACGTAGGCAAGTGATCAACTAGATGGCAGCCGATAAATCATGGTCGAGTGAACAACTATGTGGCATTAGACAAAACATGGTAATACACAGAATGAATGTATTCAAAGTGCCGAAACAATGCAGGCTGAATGTATCTATATGGTTCGATGCAAACAGATGCACCCCAATGTATGTAAAACAGACATTTACATTTGTGGACAAATATGTGTACATTTAGCCTAATATCCAAACAACATGTGGCTGTTTTAAAAGCCATGATGTACATATAAAAATATTTCGTGTATGCAACAGTACCTATTTTTAAGGCATGATGTATAAAAACATGTCATGCATCAATAGTAGTCCACTATTAAATGTATAAAAACATGTCATGCATTAACAGTAGGCACCTTTTTAAAACCATGATGCTCATGTATAAAAATGCAACAGTGAACCCTTTATAAAAATAAATGCAACAGCAAACCGTTTAAGGCCATGGATTTCATGTAAAAAGGAACAACAGCCAACCAGTTTAAACCCAACAACGGCAACTATATATCCTCATGTATCCAAACGAATGGAGCAGCATAATGGGTGACCAAATGTGACAAAAATTGCAGCAAACAGTGGACCAAATTCAAGGGGTATTTTATTCCAACAAGACAGAAATAAAAGTCCTATTGGACCTTATGTAACTGGAAAAGAACTTCATGAGTAAGTGACCCTATGTGCTTCGTTTTTACATCATGCAGGCTTCCCGTACTATATGATATTTAAATCATTTGACCTTAAGTTTCAATTTTTTTTTTTTTTTTTTTTTTTTTTTTTTTACAACTTAGTTAGTGTAGGGTACCCTTTCTTTCAAACTGTTAAAACAACTACTGTCACAAGAATAGGCGAGATACTAATCAAGGGTACAAAATCAAGGGCCATGTATTCCAAGCTACAAACAGGGTATAAGTTTAAAGAGCACTTGCAAATTGAGATTTTCTGGCAAAAACGTGTGTACATAAAGTTGAGCAATATTACTACTTAAAGGTGTGACACGGCCTTAACAAGTAAACAGCATTTCCAATGATAATAGCCATTCATAAATCCAAACAACCAGTTATTTCCCTAACATACATGCAATTTCAATTTGGCTTACAAATGAAAACATGTCCAAGCATGGTATGAGATTAAGGCATATAGTGACACAGTGGATCCATGCACACAGTGGATTTACAGCAATGAAATAGCATCTCAAGAGTGTGTATGTATGTCTGCCTTAGTATGGAGCTATAGAAAGTGTGTAATGTATTCATGTAAAGTGCATGTTGGAGTGAGTGCACACTACTTTCAGTTCTTGCATGTGTGATATAAAATCTTGTGGGGTATGTATACGTTTTAGATATCAGAATAGCGCATAAATGTGCTTATATGTTCATTTTTATTGAAAGAATAAGCCGCTGCAAGGAGCAACAGTAGCCACCACATCGAAAAAAAATATATATTTGTTTTTACTTTTCACTGTTCAGACATGCCGGTTAATTGTAGAATTCTCAAGGAGAACATATCACATAGGTCCATGATCTCAACCCCCTTAGTATAAATTGAGATATGTGCTTATAAATCTCCTTTACTATTCTCAGTAAATCAACCCTACAATGTATTAATCCAAACAATAAACCTAATAATCTTTCCAGATTTCGCAAGTGATATGAGTTGAAATTTGACATTGGACCACAATGCACTAGTCTCATAGAGCTTAGTAACCATAACCAGATTCATGTATTTCAGGAACTTTTCAACAAATTCGATGGTACTGGAAAGGAATAGATTTCGCATTTCAAAGTGTTGCCAGAAATTCAAACAATCAATTTGCAGATGCATATTAACGCAACAAATCAGACAGTCAATCACGCACAAACTAACCAACAAAGCACACACAATTTAACTATTATAGCTCAATTTAAAATCGAGTTGAAATTCACTTGAACAAATGATTAATCGTGAGTGATTTCTCACCTTAAATGGTCGGAGCAAGCAATTACAGTGGTGGTGCGAACATAGACTATTCTGGAAACCGAAAGGAAGTGCTGCAATGTTGGTCCTTGCGGTGGTGGCTGCAGCTAGCATCGGCTATGGCAGCTGATTCGAAAAGGATGGATTTTTAATTTAGGAATAGCAATCTCGGTTAGGGATTTGGGGAAACGATTCAATTTAGGGCCGAGGAGGGTGGCTTTGGATTTTCCGATCGCCAGAAGGAGGAGGAAGCCATCAATTTAGGGAAGAACGTAATTTGACTTGGGGAAAAAGGAATTAGTTTCATTGGAGGCCATAAAAAGTTGAAAAGGGGAAGAATGGTTTTGCTGGAGAAATTTAGGAAGGAGCGGATTAATTTATAAAGGTGGAATCCGTGGGAGCCAAGTAAAAGAAATTCCGTGGCATCCAAGGAATTGAGATAGGCTAAATTTGGACGGGTGGTTTCTGAGTACGAACTTACTTGGTGCTGAGGAAAAAGAAAAATTTGTGAACCCTTAGTAAGTTAATTTCTACCGCAATTTACGTTACACATTTTATTTTGTTTTCATCACAACAAACTCCAACCGCTACGAAACTTAACGTGCTACTACGTTTTCACATTTTGAATCAAATAAAATTATTCTGGTTATAAACCGACTTCATATGTATACAACGTTATTTTAATTTATTGGTTCACTGATCTTATTCTGTTAGTTCACTAGTAATTCCGTTCGTTTCCAAATTTTGAATCGTTACATTTAATTTCTTTATATGCACTCCAATACACACATATCTAAGCCATTACCCACATATCTAAACAAATGAAATCTCCAACGTCAATAACCAATTACATTCTTAAATCGAAGTTTAAATCCATTTTAAACATCAACAAAAAATCAATTTAAATTTTCAAAAATAAATTTTTGATTTTCAATCAAACATCCTGAATTAATATTGAGTCCAATTCAACTTAGAATCACATATTCGATTTTCAATTTCTAATCAGAGTATTAATATAAAATTGATTATTCAAATTAAATCTATAATAAATCTCACATTCTAGTAGTCGAAATTTCTGGGTCGTTACATTCTTCCCCCCTTTAAAACTTTTCGTCCTCGAAAAGGAGAGATCGTTATAGTTGTACAAATTTATACTTTCAATTTTCATATCTGTGTGAGATTCTTCCATAACTAATTTAAATATCGATATTAAGCTATCGACCTTCTTTGTTTATCTGCCACATTCAATTAACTTGATAACCCAAATTTCTTTCCAATACCAATCCCCTTTAAATTTTCAATCTCTGCATAATTTGGATTTATACATCTCAAACTATTCCAAACTTCGTTATAATATCATTTGTCAACGATACTCATTCATCGTTGCAGCTGTAATGGGTCTAGGCTTTGCAATCATCAATCCAATCTTTTTACCTTGTTACTTTTAATCCATTTAATTCTTCTCAATACTCATTTCAGAGTGTAAGTACATTCCTCTTTCCAAGTACAAATTGTTGACTTGAAAATTTCCAAAAATCTGAATTTCTTTTATAACTTCTATACAAAATTTGTGTGAAAAATATTTGTATTATTATTCCAAAGCTATGGATTTGAAAATATTCTGTAATTCTCTTTCTTACAATCTTATGATAAGTATAATTAAATTTCAAAATTATTTATTTAAAAATATTTGATAACTCGAAGTTTGACAAGTACATTGTCGTTCTTACAGATGTTAGGCATACGCTGGCCAGGCGCACAACTAAAATCTACAAGTACTAAATATCCTTGCTTCAACTCACAAGTGAAAATATTTCAAAAATTCCTTTAAAAACAGATACGGAAAGTACCAATGTGAATGTTGATTGTTCAAGAATCGCAGATACACAATGGTTCCGTCTGGATCCCCCAGAAAACATCCGTATCCGTAGAAAATCACTTCCCTGCGAATTTCGTCATGGACAGATCAACAGATAATATTTTAAGAATCAAAAGACATTCTGATGTCACTGAGCGTTGATTGCTATGTCTCAGAATCACGGAACAAATCAAGGAATTATGAATATACTTCAAGTCACAGGAACAAAACAAGTCCCAAAGACAAATCAGGTCACGAAGACCAATCAAGTCACGAAGACTAACTGCTGCATCAACGGGTGGCTCACTATCCATAAGATATCTCAAATACTGTGGACCGCAGGTACACAATGGTTACGCCTGGGTCCCCCAGGAAACATCCATACCCGTAAGCTTTCACAGCTCTGCGGATTACGCCCTTACATTCGACTATAGATCGCAGCAGTCACAATGGTTACACTTGGTTCCCCCAAGAAACATCCGTCCGCCGTAGGCTATCTGCAGCCCTGCGAATTTCGCTACACGGTCGAATTCAACGACTCTAGATCGCAGCGATCACAATGGTTACGCCTGATTCCCTCAGAAAACATCCGACCGCCGTAGGCTATCCGCAGCCCTGCGAATTACGCTAGCAGTCGTGCTCAATGGCAACTCATGAGTTTTATGTCCGGACAACCTACCGCCACCCGCAGCATATCTCAATCAAGCTCGAAATTCATAGAGAAGGAAGGTACTTTCCTTATCTTTATTTAAAAAACATATGATACTATATACATATAGTATTTTATTTCATACTTCTCATAAATCATACTTATGTGAACTTACATAAGATTTAATTTCCAAATCATATTTCAAACATCTCGTCTTATATAAATTCCGTTATATAAGATTTTATCTTAATCGATTACCTTTCAAATCAATAGTTCTCGACTTCGCTATATTTTTATGCATTTCTCATATAAGTTCTGAAAATTTCTATATCCACTATCTCACATCGAGCATCCTCAAATCTCCATTCAATTTCAGTTTTGATCTCTTATCCAATTCAGATATCTAATATTTCCTTTAACTCGAATTTATGAATCTATTGGTTATAACCAATTCTTCTTCCAAACCTCTAATTAAAAATTCATCACTTCAGTCACAACTTTATTCTCTCAAAATTCCATTTTTTTTTCACAAATTTTTTTTCTTCCTGCATTATCACTCCTTCACGTCCACACCTCGACCATCAATTAACAAGCGAACAATTCCCTAAGTATCAACCCTGAAGGTCGAAACCAACATCAGATCAATACTCAGAAAACTATTCAACTTAACTAATCTTTAGTCAGTTTCTAAATTCCTTAAGTCCACTTCTTAATTTATTAACAATCATTGTTTACGAAATTCTCGGATTCAATTTACAATTCCACTTCTCTTTATGTTCTGCCGCTCTTTGTTCTCGTCGTACGGCTTTTCACACTTCAGCTCTTGCCATACCAATTTACCAATACCCAATAGCCTCTCACGATATTTTGGAAAA
The DNA here is from genome assembly GCA_030737875.1 of Allium sativum. Taxonomy (NCBI): domain Eukaryota; kingdom Viridiplantae; phylum Streptophyta; class Magnoliopsida; order Asparagales; family Amaryllidaceae; genus Allium; species Allium sativum. The sequence continues at coordinate 153,727,577 of CM060916.1, read as the reverse complement.
CATTTCCACTTATCATATTCATATTTTTACCATTCTATAAAATCTTTTTAACATCTCCACTCACATTTTGCTTCATCTCATTTATGATTCACTTCCTTTAAAATCCTCGCTTGCCATATACTTCTTGTTAATTAATTAACAAGTTTATAATTTACTATCGAGTTCATATATTCGATTATACATTGTTGGTTTGAAACCAATTATTATTTATCTTGCCAAGTTCTGAATAATCGAATCTCGATCATAACTTTTTCCTTCGATTTTATTTTTATAAATTTTTATTTTAAAATATCAAAATAAAATTCATCGTGCCTTTCTTTGAAACGACTTCAAACTCTCTCTTTTCATTCAAATCTCATCCGAATTCTTATTTCCCATAAATTCAGTTGTCCTTGAATTCTAAAATACCCGATTAGATAAATTGTTTTGTTGATTCTACTATACTTATCTTCCTTTGGTATCATTCGACGATGGACTTTGATTTTAAATCTAAACGGGATCTCATCGAAGAATAATTCTCGCAAAACTGGATTCGAAGACTTCTGAAGACTGGGGATTCTGAACACAATTTTAAATCTCAAAATACTTTTTCCGCTGTATTAGTTTCAAAATAATAGTCTCAAAAATAATTTTTTTCAAATAACTTTTTTTTTCAAAATCTATTTTAAAATTATTTTCATTTTCAAAATTCACATTTCGAAACCTTTTTATTTTCAAAATTCGCTTTTCTAGTGTCGATCCTACTCATTTAAACTCGATAAGCTAAGCTTTGATTAAACCAAAGCTCTGATACCACTTGTAACGTCCCGCCTTTTTGACTGCTTCAAATTGGTATTTAAACCAACTTAAAACGTCCAAACTGACGGAGCGTATTTAGCTTACAGAGTTTAGAAACAGAATCAACACAGAGAATACAGAATAATAAATAATACAGTGTGAGATATAAAAAAATAAAACTTTCATTTATAAATCATGATTTTTGAATACAAGGATTTTTCTACAGCGGAAAATAAAATATACTTTGAATACAAGAAAATCTTTACTGTATAAATCTTCAGAGCACGCCAGCTTGGAATCCCCATCTTCGTCGATCTTCGAATCCTGACTGAAATCTTTAAATCTGGAATGCTCAGGGTCTGACTCGAGCATTCCATGCAAAAACATAAAATACTCGAGTCAGGATTAATCATAGTTCACGTAAATTAACTTCAATGTAAATTGAAGTATAATAGAAATTCCTAACTTCCAAAATATACACAATTGTGATTGTTGTGTAGTATGTCTATATCAGTTCTATATCAGATTTGGTTTATGATTTTTAACAAGTACTGAACGGGGGCAAACAATGGTGCATGACCAATAAGTTTCGGGTTACCAAATATGTAGCAGAAATTTCAATAAGCATGGAAACCAGCAAGGCCCAGTATAGTATTTTTGCCAAAATGGTGCTGCATATATTAGTATTAACAAAAAGGTGGTGTACATGCTTCTGGTTTCAACACCAGACTATTTCCGCCCAAATGACAAACCGATTTTCAGTGTGTTGGCAAAAATGGAGTACCACAGTTTTTCAGGTAATTAATTAAAAAAAAAACGTAGGCAAGTGATCAACTAGATGGCAGCCGATAAATCATGGTCGAGTGAACAACTATGTGGCATTAGACAAAACATGGTAATACACAGAATGAATGTATTCAAAGTGCCGAAACAATGCAGGCTGAATGTATCTATATGGTTCGATGCAAACAGATGCACCCCAATGTATGTAAAACAGACATTTACATTTGTGGACAAATATGTGTACATTTAGCCTAATATCCAAACAACATGTGGCTGTTTTAAAAGCCATGATGTACATATAAAAATATTTCGTGTATGCAACAGTACCTATTTTTAAGGCATGATGTATAAAAACATGTCATGCATCAATAGTAGTCCACTATTAAATGTATAAAAACATGTCATGCATTAACAGTAGGCACCTTTTTAAAACCATGATGCTCATGTATAAAAATGCAACAGTGAACCCTTTATAAAAATAAATGCAACAGCAAACCGTTTAAGGCCATGGATTTCATGTAAAAAGGAACAACAGCCAACCAGTTTAAACCCAACAACGGCAACTATATATCCTCATGTATCCAAACGAATGGAGCAGCATAATGGGTGACCAAATGTGACAAAAATTGCAGCAAACAGTGGACCAAATTCAAGGGGTATTTTATTCCAACAAGACAGAAATAAAAGTCCTATTGGACCTTATGTAACTGGAAAAGAACTTCATGAGTAAGTGACCCTATGTGCTTCGTTTTTACATCATGCAGGCTTCCCGTACTATATGATATTTAAATCATTTGACCTTAAGTTTCAATTTTTTTTTTTTTTTTTTTTTTTTTTTTTTACAACTTAGTTAGTGTAGGGTACCCTTTCTTTCAAACTGTTAAAACAACTACTGTCACAAGAATAGGCGAGATACTAATCAAGGGTACAAAATCAAGGGCCATGTATTCCAAGCTACAAACAGGGTATAAGTTTAAAGAGCACTTGCAAATTGAGATTTTCTGGCAAAAACGTGTGTACATAAAGTTGAGCAATATTACTACTTAAAGGTGTGACACGGCCTTAACAAGTAAACAGCATTTCCAATGATAATAGCCATTCATAAATCCAAACAACCAGTTATTTCCCTAACATACATGCAATTTCAATTTGGCTTACAAATGAAAACATGTCCAAGCATGGTATGAGATTAAGGCATATAGTGACACAGTGGATCCATGCACACAGTGGATTTACAGCAATGAAATAGCATCTCAAGAGTGTGTATGTATGTCTGCCTTAGTATGGAGCTATAGAAAGTGTGTAATGTATTCATGTAAAGTGCATGTTGGAGTGAGTGCACACTACTTTCAGTTCTTGCATGTGTGATATAAAATCTTGTGGGGTATGTATACGTTTTAGATATCAGAATAGCGCATAAATGTGCTTATATGTTCATTTTTATTGAAAGAATAAGCCGCTGCAAGGAGCAACAGTAGCCACCACATCGAAAAAAAATATATATTTGTTTTTACTTTTCACTGTTCAGACATGCCGGTTAATTGTAGAATTCTCAAGGAGAACATATCACATAGGTCCATGATCTCAACCCCCTTAGTATAAATTGAGATATGTGCTTATAAATCTCCTTTACTATTCTCAGTAAATCAACCCTACAATGTATTAATCCAAACAATAAACCTAATAATCTTTCCAGATTTCGCAAGTGATATGAGTTGAAATTTGACATTGGACCACAATGCACTAGTCTCATAGAGCTTAGTAACCATAACCAGATTCATGTATTTCAGGAACTTTTCAACAAATTCGATGGTACTGGAAAGGAATAGATTTCGCATTTCAAAGTGTTGCCAGAAATTCAAACAATCAATTTGCAGATGCATATTAACGCAACAAATCAGACAGTCAATCACGCACAAACTAACCAACAAAGCACACACAATTTAACTATTATAGCTCAATTTAAAATCGAGTTGAAATTCACTTGAACAAATGATTAATCGTGAGTGATTTCTCACCTTAAATGGTCGGAGCAAGCAATTACAGTGGTGGTGCGAACATAGACTATTCTGGAAACCGAAAGGAAGTGCTGCAATGTTGGTCCTTGCGGTGGTGGCTGCAGCTAGCATCGGCTATGGCAGCTGATTCGAAAAGGATGGATTTTTAATTTAGGAATAGCAATCTCGGTTAGGGATTTGGGGAAACGATTCAATTTAGGGCCGAGGAGGGTGGCTTTGGATTTTCCGATCGCCAGAAGGAGGAGGAAGCCATCAATTTAGGGAAGAACGTAATTTGACTTGGGGAAAAAGGAATTAGTTTCATTGGAGGCCATAAAAAGTTGAAAAGGGGAAGAATGGTTTTGCTGGAGAAATTTAGGAAGGAGCGGATTAATTTATAAAGGTGGAATCCGTGGGAGCCAAGTAAAAGAAATTCCGTGGCATCCAAGGAATTGAGATAGGCTAAATTTGGACGGGTGGTTTCTGAGTACGAACTTACTTGGTGCTGAGGAAAAAGAAAAATTTGTGAACCCTTAGTAAGTTAATTTCTACCGCAATTTACGTTACACATTTTATTTTGTTTTCATCACAACAAACTCCAACCGCTACGAAACTTAACGTGCTACTACGTTTTCACATTTTGAATCAAATAAAATTATTCTGGTTATAAACCGACTTCATATGTATACAACGTTATTTTAATTTATTGGTTCACTGATCTTATTCTGTTAGTTCACTAGTAATTCCGTTCGTTTCCAAATTTTGAATCGTTACATTTAATTTCTTTATATGCACTCCAATACACACATATCTAAGCCATTACCCACATATCTAAACAAATGAAATCTCCAACGTCAATAACCAATTACATTCTTAAATCGAAGTTTAAATCCATTTTAAACATCAACAAAAAATCAATTTAAATTTTCAAAAATAAATTTTTGATTTTCAATCAAACATCCTGAATTAATATTGAGTCCAATTCAACTTAGAATCACATATTCGATTTTCAATTTCTAATCAGAGTATTAATATAAAATTGATTATTCAAATTAAATCTATAATAAATCTCACATTCTAGTAGTCGAAATTTCTGGGTCGTTACATGTACCTTATGTCGAGCATTACGTTTATAAACTTCATATACTTCATATCAAACCTGCTTACACATGTTCACCTGTTTTCAATTCAATTCAACACTATCTAATCGTTTGAATTAAATTTTGAATCGTTTGAATTCAGTCTTGCTCAAATATTCTTTAATTAGTCCTTTTTGCCTATTTCACTTCTTTGTTGAACATAACATGTTCAAAACAAAATATTTAACTCGTTCATAACCAAATTGAATTTCAATTTCAATTCTAGTTTCCCTTTTTCATTTCGAATATAAATTTTCAAATCGAATTCGCTTATTCAAAGTCCCATATTAATTCGAAATCTCATTAACTAATTTCTATTCGAATTAGTTAACTCTATTCAAAATTCTGATTTCTGTTTCAAAAATCAACTCATTACTCCTACTGGAGTTCACATATATTTTATAACTCAAATCTGGATTTTCTAAATAGAAATTTCGATTTTTATTTGCTTAAAATCCTTTAATATCATTGAATAAACCGTTATGGTTTTAAAACGATTCTGGCGCTGCTTTTCTGAAAATTTGATTTTGACATAACTCAAAATCTATACGACGAAATTCAGATTTTTCTCTTCTATTTGAAAACTATTATCAAATCGGTCCTGACGTTTCTTGTTTCAAAGAATTCCGACTTCAATTGAGTTCTGTATCCTCAATTGAAGTTCGAATCGCTATTTTACGAACTGCAGCGCTGCGGCGAGTTCGTTTTAATTATATTTATATATAAACTTTTTAAACCTCTTAAAAATGAATTCAACTTCGTTTTAACCTTATTTGAATTCCTTGATTCAAATTCCAATCTCACTTTTGAATTCTATATTTCAAATCCCAATTCCTTTTCTATTTGATATTCAAATTCAATATTTGAATTTCTATTTGAATTCCCTATATTCAAATTCTAGACTTGAATTCATTTGAATTCTCTTATTCAAACTTTATACTTAAATTCCATTTGAACTTCTATATTCCCATTTCTATATTTGAATTCTATTGAAGTTCAAATATTCAAACTCCTTTTTAAATTCTATGTTCAAATTCCATAGTTAAAACCCATTTGAATTTCATATTCAAATCCCATAGACCAAATCCTATTTGAATTCAATTTGAATCTCTTATATTCAAATTCCATTTTTCATTTCCGACCCCATTTGAATTTCTAATATTCAAACTCATTTCCAGCCCCATTTAAATTCTAATATTCAAACTCATTTTGAATTCTAATATTCAAACCCATTTGAATTTCTTCACTCAAACCCATTTGAATTCCCCTGAACTCAAATCCCATTTTCAAAACCATTTGGATTTTCTATTTGAAATCCTATTTTTGAAATTCCATTTCCCATTCTACTTTGAAATCCTATTTTCAAAGTTTATTTCAAATTCTATTTGAAATCTCATATTCAAATTTCTACTTGAATTTCTATATTCAATCCCATGTTCAAATTCAATACTTGAATTTCTATTTCAAATCTCAATTCAAATTTCATATTTAAATTCCATTCAAATCTCTATTCACATTTCACATTTGAATTCTTCTTTGAAATACTATATTTCAAATTCTATTTAATTTTTCTTTGAAAATCTAATTTCAAAGTCTATTTCAAATTCTCTTTTGAAAATTCTATTTTGAAATTCTATTTCAAATTCTATTTGGAAATTCTATTTGGAAATTCTCTATATTCAACACCCTTTGAAAGTTCTATATTCAAATCCACCTTGGATTTTCTATTTGAATTCTAAATTCAAATTTTCTATTTCCTTTTCTTTTTGAATTCAAATTTCCATTTCCTTTTCTATTATTCAAATCCTATATTTAAATTTCCTTTTGAATCATATTTTCAAAACACTTGTATTTCTATTTCTGAATTATCAAATGATAATTCTTTTCACTTCACTTATAACTTCGTTATAAAAGAACTATTTATAAACTTCGTTTAAAAAGAACTACTTGTTTTATTTTTTCAAAACAAGTTTATATCTTTATTTCCATTAAAAATTCAAATTCTATTTAAAAATAGAATTTTTCCTTTTAAAATCTCAAATGTCCTTTTAATTGGCCCAGTGATATTTAAACACACAAAGCAACGAATTATTTATTTTTCTAACACGTCATATATAACAATATATATATGCAAACAAATAAACAAACAGATAATATATTTTTGAGGAATCCAGTTGGATTCCTCCAACCTGCTTTCCTGCATCCACAGATGTTAGCACATAAATAATACCCATTCTGCTTCGTGGCAGAATATCGCGGTATAGAAGGTCATCCACTAATCATAGCGTGGGGCGTATAGGGTAATCATCCGCTATGAAACTGCGGGCATCCGCTAATGAGACTGCGGGAATCCAACCAACCAATCAACCCAATATATATATATATAGCCTAAATAACTAATATATATAAAACAACCATAAAACATTCACACAAGCAACAGACAATTATTTTTAATGAAATAAAAATAATTCTAAAGGTGAGTGAGATTTACTCACCTGGTTTTCCTTGTTCGATCCATTCTGATCCAATTGATTTTAGAAATTTCCAATCCAACATCCAATAGTATTTTCCGCAACTATATTATAAGGAACTGGCTTCTCGATTTAATTACCTTGTATAATTTAAATTTTTGCATTTATTAGATATACGGATTATATCGACTAATAGGATTAAAGGTAAACTAAATTTGATTTTTAACTTTCTTTAAATTAATTACTTATGGGTTAACTAAATTCCAACTAAAATCTTAACTGATTACTTTACAGATTTTATTTCTAACTAACTAATCCTTTATATAAACTAACTTAAAAATCCTAATCACTTTATAAATTAACTAATAAAAAAAATGTTATTAACAAATTTAACAACCGTTATTAACTTGCAAATTAGAATTAAATTAAATAATTTATATTACCTTGATTTCTTCTTCTCCTCGGCATTTCACCAAGCACTTCACCTTCACTCTCGGAACTGCTCCTCACAGCCGCAATCCCCCATTCGAACTCCTCTGCCTATCTCCCCAAATCGTCACCAGAAAAACCAAACTCTCCCAGATTCACCTAAAGTCACTGCTCCTATCACGAACGTCTACGGACCATCACGAGGTGCTCCGCCAAAAGACCATCGCGAGTTACCCAGATGAAAACCAATATCCAAGCTTCGCCTTCCCATCGATCAACCCAAACAACCCTGGACCGCCAATCATCACTGCTGAACACCTCAAAACCAACTCGAATCACCTATCGCACATCCCAGTTTTTACGTCGAGATTTAGGACCTAGCAACTGCAAATTTCGATCCTCGAGTTCCCCAAATTCACCAGCGCTTCCATCGTTTGACCGAGCTTCAGAAATCGGTTGGCGTTGAATTCTGGTGCTCTTCGCGATCGCGATCATGAATTTAATTTCTTTTTTTTTTCTTTCAGCATCGGTGGCTCGCTTTGGGTTTATTTGGAAGAATGGGGAAACGAAGAAAAGGGTTTTCAGTTGAATTTAGAAAGAGGATTCAAAAGTTATGAAGGCTAATGCTTGCTTTATAGTTGCGAGCAGCAGACCAACGTACAGAGGGCATTGAATTTCTGCTCCTTTGATATAGAAGATGGGAGACAAATTATTTGGCTCGAGGAAAGAATAGCTGTGGCTTGAAAACATTTAGGTCGGCTGATGTATTTATATATTTTTTTTTTTTTTTTTTTTTTTAAAAAGCTAAATATCTTGTGGTCTTTAACCCGTAAATCTGAACCGCTATTTTAACGTATCCACTGGCTTTTCAATACTGTAACATTATTTTGAACTGAATAAAAATCTAAAATTTAAATCTGAACGTATAATTAGAATAACCATATTATATTGATAATTCAATTATAAAATATCATTTATATTATCAACTAAATATTTAAAACAATAAAAAATATTTAAAATAAATTATTCAAAAATCTGGGTCGTTACATTCTTTCCCCCTTAAAATAATTTCGTCCTCGAAATTGCTAAGTTAGGAAAAATGGTACAAATCTATTACTTTTCAAAACTTCTTTATGTTGAAACTCAACTCCTCATATTTCTATGACTTTAATTTCAACCAAAACTTTTGGTTTCCATTCATATGCATTCTAATTCATATTCATTTCAATTTATTTCAAATTGATTCTAGTCAATTGAATTCACCCTGAACCATTTAACTTGCTTTAGTTAAATTTTAATTCCAGAATCCAAATCCCAGGGTTATCATCTCAAATTCTTTTGAAACCCCATAAATATATACATATATTTATTTTCATTTCAAATTCAAAACATTTGAATTCTTCCCAAAACAACATGTTTCCCTCAAACAAATTTCCAACAAAACTTTTTCTAAGGTAGCAATTCATCACTTAGAAACTCGGAAATGAACACTGATGATGTTGCAATCATCATCAGAATTCTTTCCCAGCCACTGAAGTGAGTTCAGTGCTTAATCACTTTCAAAATCCACTCAAATATGGTTTTGATTCAAAACCCTTGCAAAACAAAGCTATATTATTTTAATATACTTTGGAAAATATTTTCAAACTTCCCAGGATTTTGAATTCTTAATTCTGGTTTGAATTAAATTCTAATTCATCTCATTTGTATATTTAATTCCTATACAAATTCTATTTGGGTATAGATAACCATTCCAATTCATATAATCTCATTTGATTATAATTGTAACAGCCAACACATCCATATAATAATAATTCTAGAAAATTAATTCTTTCTATATCAAAATAGAAATTTTGGGTAAAATTATTTCATTCACCCACTTTAAAACAATACTGTGTCGAATTTCTCTGTTTAAGTGTTTACAAACTCCTATCGACGTCGTAGCGTCCCACGATTCGACCAGAATTCATAAACTACTCAACAGACAAGCCAACACAATATAAAACAAATTTTATATCAACTTACAAATACGCTCTCTCATATATACACTCAACTCATTCTAGGGTACTACTGACCCTATCTCTAATGAGCACATGCTACACAAGCCTAGGTATTCGCTCAACCTAAGCTCTGATACCACTGTAAAGGCCCGCAAATCCGTGCTACCTGAGTTGACTAAATACACCACACGTCCAACCCAAATAACACAGAAATACGACTCATTATTAGAAAGAAGTTAGAGGATGAGAAATAGAAAGAAAGAAATATTAGAATAGAAGAAAACGAAGATCACAAACTCACAGCGGAACGAATAAAATATATTATATAACATAAACTTCGAAATACAAATCTGTTTTGTACATACATACATACCATCATCAGAGTACACATAACATTTGATTCAGCGGAAGTAACTCTAAATAACTAACATTGAAGCCTCCAGCTTCAAGCTCCTCCAAGTGTATCTGTAAAAGCCTGAAACACTTGACTGCCCGTACAAATTTGGGCACCCAAGAGTTTAGGGAAAACAAAACAAAATAAACTCTGGGTCAGTCATGGGACTGGTGTGAGTAAACTCCAACCACTTGTTTAACTTTAAAAATCCTTTCAAAAGAAAAGATAATAGTAAGACCAGCCCACACATAAACACGGACGGTTTTTACCTTACTATAACCCAAAACACTTTGATATCAAATCCAGTGATATTATAATAATGTCTACATCAAGTAAATAACCAAATAGCAGAACGCTTGCATCTCACGCTCCACATACATAGTATATAATCAAAAACCGCATGGCGCTTATTGGAGATTGGATTTCCAACATGACAAGGTATGGGACCACCTTCCGATGATGTATCTCTAGAGGCGAATACACCTGGGTTCAACAAGAACATCTTGTAACCCGGCCCACACATGACCGACCACTCATTTCGCTTGAGTGAATCGAATGTATATCACCAACGGTTGGACTCAAACCACCGTTTCCCGAATGGGCAGAATCGATAGATTTAGAAACAAAAGGAATTTCTCTAGATAGGTGATTATACACCCTAATGGGTGCGACCCACATAGCCATGCTGCCTGCCCGATTTTTGTCCTTTCCCGGTTGTTGAGGCCTGAGGCTACGCATACTTACCATTCCTTGATAACACAATCACTTTGAATGCCACATCGTCAGATCCGTTAATCACTAGTTGAGTTTGCACAAATATTCTGGATATTATGCTAAGGGATAAATCCGTTGCAACCATATATATTCATACAGACCAACCCATTTGATCATTGGAAATACTCTGTCAGACATTCGTCCATTTACGTTCGTTCTGGGACTGAACGAAACCGAAGGCACTATTTCTATAAATAGAAAAGCCCTTGCACTTTACTCCGTCTTCAATATGTTCAGCATACTTGGTTCGCAACGCTTATGCCGATACGGAGTGGTTCTTCGGATAATAATCCAACCGGTCTCTCCATATTGACAACGAAGGTCAAAACTTCGATAGTCTGTGATTTAACTATCGAATAAAAACAAGTGTTCATCCAACATATCAAACAAATCACTGGGCCCTTTAATTAATATTTCATTAATTAAATCTCTTCTCCATTTTCTCTTATCAATATTTGTTAACCAAATATTTCAATAACCATATTGGCTCTTATGCCATTTGGAAAACGTTTCCAAATATTAACTTCTTTTATTTTCTATATATTAGAAAATATCTCTATTTGCAATTGAAAACACTTTCAATCATTTATCTCTATCCCCTTTTGTTTACAACATTCGATTTTTATATGCACTTTACTATCGAATTCAATACGTCGATACAATGATTTCAAGTTATCAAAATATCTTAAAAATATTCTAACTCCTTAAATTTCCGGAAAATTTCGCCATAACCTCCCCTGTATCGGGAGCATCGGGAAATTTCAAATAGCATCCCGGTATCTTCCTCAATCAAAAAGAAAAAAGAAAAGCCAAGCGGCTTGCCGATACGGCGCATAAAATCTCATATATGAATTAAACATGTACCTTATGTCGAGCATTACGTTTATAAACTTCATATACTTCATATCAAACCTGCTTACACATGTTCACCTGTTTTCAATTCAATTCAACACTATCTAATCGTTTGAATTAAATTTTGAATCGTTTGAATTCAGTCTTGCTCAAATATTCTTTAATTAGTCCTTTTTGCCTATTTCACTTCTTTGTTGAACATAACATGTTCAAAACAAAATATTTAACTCGTTCATAACCAAATTGAATTTCAATTTCAATTCTAGTTTCCCTTTTTCATTTCGAATATAAATTTTCAAATCGAATTCGCTTATTCAAAGTCCCATATTAATTCGAAATCTCATTAACTAATTTCTATTCGAATTAGTTAACTCTATTCAAAATTCTGATTTCTGTTTCAAAAATCAACTCATTACTCCTACTGGAGTTCACATATATTTTATAACTCAAATCTGGATTTTCTAAATAGAAATTTCGATTTTTATTTGCTTAAAATCCTTTAATATCATTGAATAAACCGTTATGGTTTTAAAACGATTCTGGCGCTGCTTTTCTGAAAATTTGATTTTGACATAACTCAAAATCTATACGACGAAATTCAGATTTTTCTCTTCTATTTGAAAACTATTATCAAATCGGTCCTGACGTTTCTTGTTTCAAAGAATTCCGACTTCAATTGAGTTCTGTATCCTCAATTGAAGTTCGAATCGCTATTTTACGAACTGCAGCGCTGCGGCGAGTTCGTTTTAATTATATTTATATATAAACTTTTTAAACCTCTTAAAAATGAATTCAACTTCGTTTTAACCTTATTTGAATTCCTTGATTCAAATTCCAATCTCACTTTTGAATTCTATATTTCAAATCCCAATTCCTTTTCTATTTGATATTCAAATTCAATATTTGAATTTCTATTTGAATTCCCTATATTCAAATTCTAGACTTGAATTCATTTGAATTCTCTTATTCAAACTTTATACTTAAATTCCATTTGAACTTCTATATTCCCATTTCTATATTTGAATTCTATTGAAGTTCAAATATTCAAACTCCTTTTTAAATTCTATGTTCAAATTCCATAGTTAAAACCCATTTGAATTTCATATTCAAATCCCATAGACCAAATCCTATTTGAATTCAATTTGAATCTCTTATATTCAAATTCCATTTTTCATTTCCGACCCCATTTGAATTTCTAATATTCAAACTCATTTCCAGCCCCATTTAAATTCTAATATTCAAACTCATTTTGAATTCTAATATTCAAACCCATTTGAATTTCTTCACTCAAACCCATTTGAATTCCCCTGAACTCAAATCCCATTTTCAAAACCATTTGGATTTTCTATTTGAAATCCTATTTTTGAAATTCCATTTCCCATTCTACTTTGAAATCCTATTTTCAAAGTTTATTTCAAATTCTATTTGAAATCTCATATTCAAATTTCTACTTGAATTTCTATATTCAATCCCATGTTCAAATTCAATACTTGAATTTCTATTTCAAATCTCAATTCAAATTTCATATTTAAATTCCATTCAAATCTCTATTCACATTTCACATTTGAATTCTTCTTTGAAATACTATATTTCAAATTCTATTTAATTTTTCTTTGAAAATCTAATTTCAAAGTCTATTTCAAATTCTCTTTTGAAAATTCTATTTTGAAATTCTATTTCAAATTCTATTTGGAAATTCTATTTGGAAATTCTCTATATTCAACACCCTTTGAAAGTTCTATATTCAAATCCACCTTGGATTTTCTATTTGAATTCTAAATTCAAATTTTCTATTTCCTTTTCTTTTTGAATTCAAATTTCCATTTCCTTTTCTATTATTCAAATCCTATATTTAAATTTCCTTTTGAATCATATTTTCAAAACACTTGTATTTCTATTTCTGAATTATCAAATGATAATTCTTTTCACTTCACTTATAACTTCGTTATAAAAGAACTATTTATAAACTTCGTTTAAAAAGAACTACTTGTTTTATTTTTTCAAAACAAGTTTATATCTTTATTTCCATTAAAAATTCAAATTCTATTTAAAAATAGAATTTTTCCTTTTAAAATCTCAAATGTCCTTTTAATTGGCCCAGTGATATTTAAACACACAAAGCAACGAATTATTTATTTTTCTAACACGTCATATATAACAATATATATATGCAAACAAATAAACAAACAGATAATATATTTTTGAGGAATCCAGTTGGATTCCTCCAACCTGCTTTCCTGCATCCACAGATGTTAGCACATAAATAATACCCATTCTGCTTCGTGGCAGAATATCGCGGTATAGAAGGTCATCCACTAATCATAGCGTGGGGCGTATAGGGTAATCATCCGCTATGAAACTGCGGGCATCCGCTAATGAGACTGCGGGAATCCAACCAACCAATCAACCCAATATATATATATATATAGCCTAAATAACTAATATATATAAAACAACCATAAAACATTCACACAAGCAACAGACAATTATTTTTAATGAAATAAAAATAATTCTAAAGGTGAGTGAGATTTACTCACCTGGTTTTCCTTGTTCGATCCATTCTGATCCAATTGATTTTAGAAATTTCCAATCCAACATCCAATAGTATTTTCCGCAACTATATTATAAGGAACTGGCTTCTCGATTTAATTACCTTGTATAATTTAAATTTTTGCATTTATTAGATATACGGATTATATCGACTAATAGGATTAAAGGTAAACTAAATTTGATTTTTAACTTTCTTTAAATTAATTACTTATGGGTTAACTAAATTCCAACTAAAATCTTAACTGATTACTTTACAGATTTTATTTCTAACTAACTAATCCTTTATATAAACTAACTTAAAAATCCTAATCACTTTATAAATTAACTAATAAAAAAAATGTTATTAACAAATTTAACAACCGTTATTAACTTGCAAATTAGAATTAAATTAAATAATTTATATTACCTTGATTTCTTCTTCTCCTCGGCATTTCACCAAGCACTTCACCTTCACTCTCGGAACTGCTCCTCACAGCCGCAATCCCCCATTCGAACTCCTCTGCCTATCTCCCCAAATCGTCACCAGAAAAACCAAACTCTCCCAGATTCACCTAAAGTCACTGCTCCTATCACGAACGTCTACGGACCATCACGAGGTGCTCCGCCAAAAGACCATCGCGAGTTACCCAGATGAAAACCAATATCCAAGCTTCGCCTTCCCATCGATCAACCCAAACAACCCTGGACCGCCAATCATCACTGCTGAACACCTCAAAACCAACTCGAATCACCTATCGCACATCCCAGTTTTTACGTCGAGATTTAGGACCTAGCAACTGCAAATTTCGATCCTCGAGTTCCCCAAATTCACCAGCGCTTCCATCGTTTGACCGAGCTTCAGAAATCGGTTGGCGTTGAATTCTGGTGCTCTTCGCGATCGCGATCATGAATTTAATTTCTTTTTTTTTTTCTTTCAGCATCGGTGGCTCGCTTTGGGTTTATTTGGAAGAATGGGGAAACGAAGAAAAGGGTTTTCAGTTGAATTTAGAAAGAGGATTCAAAAGTTATGAAGGCTAATGCTTGCTTTATAGTTGCGAGCAGCAGACCAACGTACAGAGGGCATTGAATTTCTGCTCCTTTGATATAGAAGATGGGAGACAAATTATTTGGCTCGAGGAAAGAATAGCTGTGGCTTGAAAACATTTAGGTCGGCTGATGTATTTATATATTTTTTTTTTTTTTTTTTTTTTTTAAAAAGCTAAATATCTTGTGGTCTTTAACCCGTAAATCTGAACCGCTATTTTAACGTATCCACTGGCTTTTCAATACTGTAACATTATTTTGAACTGAATAAAAATCTAAAATTTAAATCTGAACGTATAATTAGAATAACCATATTATATTGATAATTCAATTATAAAATATCATTTATATTATCAACTAAATATTTAAAACAATAAAAAATATTTAAAATAAATTATTCAAAAATCTGGGTCGTTACACGCGCCATCATCAAAATCATGCCTGGGCGACTAGAGTGTGATTCTATATCTATCCAGTAATTTTGAGACTTCAAATATACGTTCATGACGCGTATATGCAAAATCTTCATATACTAAATAGTTCAAATTCAATATAAAATAAATAATCAAATACATATAATATGGTTTAAAATTTCAAACTAAATTTATTTTTATAATTAATACTCTTTTTACTCATTCTAGGATGCTACTGATCCTATCTCTAACGAGCCATTCTCATTGGATATTACTGATCCAATCTCTGATGAATTCTTTTGTTCGGTTGTAATGTGTCTTGTTCTCTAGCTCTGTAAACAAGAGCTCTGATACCACGCTGAAATGACCCGAACTTCCCGGTCGACCTAAATCGAACAAGAAAGTGGACTTCTTTGAGAACAAGACTAATCGAATGCAAATGATAGAACATTACATTGTTATTACAAGAATTTACATCAGAGTACAAGATATCAGAGTATAAATGAATAATATACAATAGAAAACAATTGGATATTTAAATGCAAAGCAACAGAAAAATAATACATAACACAAATGAAAGAAATACACGAATACAAAGCTTTCCGAATATAGCTTCAGCTGTAAATCCAGGATCCTATAAAATAGAAATCTGCAAAACCAAAACTACTAACTGCCCATGTGGAAAATAGGGAACTCAGAGTTTAGGATAAAAACAATAAACTCCAGGTCAGTCATGGGACTGGTGTGAGAACTAAAACAGTTATTTAAAACTTTACATTAAAATAGAGTAAATCAAGGGGTCATGTCGTATAACACGGAACGGGTTTGTCCCAAGAATACCAGTGCATAAACAGTTTATAAACAACGCAATGCTTTTTGAAAAATGAAGCTATTATAAGACTCAGGTCCCATCACACAATGCAACGCAAGCCGGGGGATAAAGTTTTCCCTTATAATAGCCAAACATGCTTGGTACATTTAAAAATAATAATCATTTGATACTATTATAAGTGCATAGTGTTAAAATTAACTTTAGATATAAATGTATCAATCATAGACGACATGGGTACCATATATCATGTTGCCATACTAGTTCTACAACTAAAACCGCACGATGTCGTATTGGAAATTGGATTTCCATCATGAACCAAGGCAAGGGATTGTCCTTACCGAATTCGAGACAATCTAGCCTTGTCTAAGGATCAGTTGCAACTGCACCTAGGAAAATGTAGGGTCGGTCCTCTCTTACTTTTGAGGATTGGCAATTCCTGAACAATATGTTTCCCCGCCCTATGGGGCATAAATCAAGAGCTACTAGGGACTCAATTCTGAGGTACCTCGCTATCCATCATCCACATTAGTAAAAATGTCTAGGCTCCATACCATGACACCGCTCCTAGCTAGAAAGAAACGCATATCCTCCCAGCCGTCCTCTCCCGTTTCTGGTTCATACCTGGGTGTGAGGCTCACGAATTAACACTATACACAAAGCTATGCTATTTAAAGCTGTGCTTTGATTATCAACCACAAGACTTTGTTTTCAACAAAAGCCTTGATCATTTGCATTTTAGCATGCCATATTGAAAATTCACGCCATGCAACTGATGTCTATCGATATATAACCTCTAAGCTTGTACGTCTCAGAGAAGGGTGTTAAGCAAGAGAAAAAATTCTCTGCCACTAAACAGATATATATTTAATAGAAATCAATAAACACAGAATAAAATTTAGTTTCAGACACACATCCATTTACAAGTCCGTTTTGGGTCTGAAAGAAAACGGAGGCACCTTATTCCTTGTCCCATATGTCCAATATAGGAAACAGGTCCTCGCATATCCAGTCGATCTCCAAGTACGTCTGGATGATCACCAATTATTACCTTGTCTTGGGAGTACAGCCCAATCATGACATCAGTAATCATCCAAACGATATGAAGAACTCCAGTCTTCAACCACTGTCTTGATCGTCAACTTATAGTCGTCGTATTCGTTATTCAGAATTGGTTAAACGCAGTTTTCCGAATAACTCGCGTATTTTATAATCAATAATCAAGTGCTATAAAAACACATCATATGCCTCATTCCAATTCAGAATATTCTTTTATTCAAATATTCATATCTTTAGGGAAAGATTCCCGTTGATTTCATCAAAGGTAAATTCTTTTAAATTTACCTTTTAATCTTCCTTTGGATATCAATCCAAAACAATTTAGGGTTTATCAACTAGTCCGGGTTATCGAGCCTTACCGAAGTAATCATTTGTTTAATTTCCCAATCCCAACCTATTCATCCCATGGAGCAAAACTGGTAATACTCCATATCTAACACCACGGTGTTATCGGTAAGTTTAATTACCATTTCACGTTCAAATCTAATTAAAGATTTAACTATCGCCTGGAGTAAAAACTGGCAGTACTCCATTCCCGATCATTTTCCCAAATTTGATAATTTAAATTATAACCTTCTCATTTCAATCTAATTAGAGATTCATTAAAATTTCACTTAATTTTAATCTCATTAATCACTATTCAATGATTATTTAACTTTGGGAAATCAAACATGCCACATTGGCAATCTACACTATACCATTGATTTCTGCCGATATATAACCTTTAAGCTCGCACGTCTCAGAGAAGGGTGTTAAGCAAGAGAATAAATTCTCCGCCACCAAACAGATATATATTTAGCAAAGATCAACAATACGGTTTGAAATATAATGTTAGACATGTAATCCTGTCTTTAACTGGGTTAAAGAACTAATGTCGTTTAAAATACAGTTTACGATAAACCCAAAATCACATTTCATTAACCATGGAATCTTCACAAAAACAGATCAATATATAATCGATATCAATTTCCATATCCAACTAATAATATAAATGGAACAACGACAAAGCCTTTTAAATTCCATATATATTAACAGTCTTCCTCCACAGAAGCTCACTTCGATTATTACCAAATCGAATTCCATTCAATTCCAATTTAATATATTAAATTGGAAAACTTTACTTTGGAAAATTTCCAATAAATCTTAATAAAAGAATTATAAATTCCAAATCATATCTCACTGTTAATCGGGTACAGAACAAACGTCGTTAAAGACACAGTTCATAATAAACCCAATTCACATTCCAATTTATTCCAATTAATAAATATAATTGGAAGCTCTAATAATCTTAATTAAAAGATTTATTCTTTTCACACGGGGTTTAAGAACTGTGTTACTGAAGACACACTTCAAGAAAAACCCAAAATCCAATTTAATATTAAATATAAGGCTCTGAATGGAAATTATATCGGCTTATATTCAATATCAAATTCTGAAACCAACACATATCGTATGGGGAATAAAGATATATATTTATTTCCAAATTCCTCCATAATATCCATATAGTCACGGAATCCAATATCGAAATATTCCAGAGATGATTTCTATTCAAATCCATTCCAATTCATATAATGTAAAATTCTGGTTAGATTAAAACCATTCTCAAACCCAATTTATTTATTTAAAAACATTGGATAATTTTTCTAGTTAATAACTAGTCCATTTTGATAAAAATACATTTTAATCTTTTGAAAATTTAAATTTTTCATACAAATTATTTCCAAATCATTTATTATGATTTTATACAAATTATTAATATTTTTAATAATTTTATCAAGGCCCGTAGAGTCGGTTTCCAATAACGGCCACCGAACTGCATCCAAACGACATTTTTCAAATTTGATTTGGACGTAATTCCAAATCCATTCGTTAGATTTCAAATCCCTTATATTCGTCGGAAAGCTCTTTTTGATACGAACCCAAAGGTTCCGGTTTTAGGAGAATCCGATGGTCGGATCTCCCGTAATGTCAATTTGAAGTCAATGGTCGGAATTCGCAAACGGCCGCGGCGCGACGCGTTCTATTCAAGCCATTAATATATATATATATATAATATTTCATTCAAAACAGTTTTTATAAATTCATTTTAAAAACGATTCCTAATTTCACTTCAATAATAAATCAAAAGAGAATACTCCTTATCATTATAATATTTAAATGACAATATTTTCCAAAATATCAAATTTTGAAATCGTTTCCTTTTTCGATATTAAAAAATGAATAAAATCGACATGAATATCGTTCATGTTAAAATGTCGCAAATCTAATCAACACAACTTCACAGATTTCAATATTTTCGTGTCCATCCCAAATCGGACATCAAAATCATATTTTAATCCTTTACATAATATTATATAAAAATATTCGTTATTTAAAAATATTCGTTATTTTTGAAATATTCGTACTTTCTGAATTGGAATCAGACACAGACAATTACCATATAATGTTATTTATATGGATTTCATACACACAAGTACTCAACAATAATGATACACAGTCAACCATGATCTAGAGTGCATTACACAACTGAATAAGCATTAAATATAAATAATTAATGCTTACAACAGTCTGTCAACCAATCAATTTACATACAGCTAAGAAATTGGGATTAGTGTACGCCGAATATCATCCCAATACCCGTGTGGGGTTTCAACCAACAAATACTGAATATTATTTGTGCAGTTGGGCGATGTGTAAAATTCATTGTCCCAATCGATGTCAGTTAAAGGGATGTACGTAAACAAATCGTCCGATTTATAAATGAATATTTATTTTCATTTCAGGAGAATTTTATGTCGTGCATTTGTATGTTAAAAATTATATTTTTAACGATAAAAATATTTGTTTAACACTTGACTATTTTATATAGTTCATTTATTCAATAAAAATGATATTTTTATTGTTCAAACATCTTATACAACACATGAATATTTTATATAGTTCACATACACATTAAAAATGATATTTTTAACGAATAAATATCTATTTCAGAAAATTTCGACATTATAACGGCGCGATATTAGAACCAGAGTAGTGTCTTGCATTACCCCTCTCCTGATACTGGCTTGCGCCATGCACAATAATCACAACCAGTTCAAACAATCCCAATCGATTCACAATCAATTTTACAACCACAATCCAAATTTCCACAATAAAATACAAACAAACAACTATGGTTTGTACAATAAATAGTGTTAGGGCCTACTAAGCCCCATCTGCAACCTAGTATATATTTGACTGTAAAATAAATTGAGTGAGAGGGTTTCTTACATTGGGATCCACTCTGCCGTTCTTTAATTCCGAATTTCTGTTTTAATACTATTTGCATTCAAATTTTCTTGAAATTCTAAAGTGCTCCATTTCCGTTCTGGTCAGTTCCATTGCGTAAATATTTTCACCACGATTCCAACGAATCAGAAATCATCGAAATCCGACCTCGCATGAAGAAGTTATGACAATTTTTACATTAATTAATTAAATAATTAACTCTAATTAATTAGTTAATCTCTCCTCACCCCCATCTAAACGAGAACCCATCAGCTCAAATCGGAAATAGCCATCTCGCCGCTAATCTAGATCGCCGGACCCCCCATCACCCAGTCCACTTGACGCGTTGTAACGTGCGCCACCCTCTCCCCTGATGCCGACGAGTTCGAACAGCCCCTGGCCCCCCAAAATCACTCACAAACTGAAGCCCTTTGAGGCACAAATTCCTTCCGTATACGAAACCATATCCAATCTCCACCGTTAGATGTGTAGGGCTTGTTGAGATGTTTGATTTTCGATTTGGAAGGGTTAAATTTCATTGAGCGGAATTCGAGATCGAAGGGAGTTTTGTTTTAGGAGTGTTTCCGCCGTGAATCGCTCTAGGAAGAATGTGGCGGCCTGTAGAAAATTAAGGTTTACGAAAAAATCTGATTGACCAGGTATTTATAATAACTTATTTTTGATTATTTTAATTCCAAAAATAGTGAATTTACATCCGAGCTCCAAATCGAATCCAACGAGTGTCGCCGCAAGCTAAATACCCCTATTCCGGACACAATGGGATATGTATTATAAGCCAGTTCGACTGTTTCGATCCGTTTTTATCAAAATTAAAATATATTTAATTCAAATATACATTTTAATTTACCGAGTCGACATACTAACTCCAAAAATTCCAGGAAAATAAATCTACCTATGTTTTGACGATACGGTCCTAACAAAACTAGTTTCATCGAATTTGGAGACCATTTGAAAAATGGTCATTTTTCAGTCGATTAAATTCAAACAAAAAGTACCAAACGCGATTAAATTCGCCACGCTCACATATTAATTCCAAAAATTATGAAAATTGGAATATAGCAATAATTTGACATTCCGGATCCAACAAAAGTTGTCTAGTCGAAAACGGAGGTCGTTTGCAAAATGGCTATTTTTAAGGGCTATATATTATATTAAAATCTATATAATACCATAGCGACTATTTTAAATTTTAAACTGGCCATAAATTTCAATTTATATTATGAAATCTCAATTTTTCACATTCGTTAGAAAGATATAATTAAACAGATTCAAATATTTCTGGTTATACCGAAATCCGATTTAATTTGAATCCTATATACTCCATCGAAATTTAAAATCGAATTTTCAAACTACTGTTCCCTTTCAGGCTCGATTTATAATTAAAATAAATTTATACGTTCTACATCTATTTAAATAAATTTGTAGTCATTATTATTTAAAATAAATTAATTTAAATATTCAAAACCCATTAAAATAGCTAAAATAAAATTTTAAAATTGGTTCTGAAAATGCGGGTTGTTGCCAGACATTAGCTGAAAGTAATAAAGCACTAAATAGCATTGTTTATTTTTATTTCTTTCTCTAAGTTTACATTGGGATGTCTGAAAATGGTAGCCGTCTACGACGAAACTGTTGTGCATGCAAATATGCAACTTGTTCCATAATTTAACTTTCTGGTCCCATTCGTTTCATATTGCATGTTTCATTCCTGTTGTCATATATATACTATGCCTCTCGCTAATTAAATTGCATATATAAGCATGTCGAACCCTTTATCTGTTCCCACGTTGAACCCCTTATACAGAAGCATATACAGAAACATATATGCCAATTGTAATATAAAATTAGTCTATGCAAATTTTATGTTTGCTGCATGTTAACTTCTCTCTTTCTTTGGGAATAATATTTGAACTGTATCAATTTTCTTGTGGTCGAACTTGAGTCTCTTTCCCAGGCCTTAGTCATTTTTGTACATACTAACTTGTACATTGAATTATTGGGTAACTTTACTTGGATATGTGGCGCAGTAGAATTTGATAACTTCTCATTTATGTTAGGATTAACTATTATATTTAGTTTTAATTGAAGTTAATTCACTTGAACAACGATAAATCCTGACTCTAGTGTTTTATGTATTTGAATGGAGCGCTCAGATACGAGTGCTGCAGAAATGAAGTTTTCAGCTAACAAAGGAGGAGAGGCATGAGAAGATGCATGTGCGCATGAAGCTCGACAAAAATTTCAAATTATATTTTAATTCTATGTACATGTTTCTTTTCCCCACTGTACAAAAATATTGTATAAACTCTTATATTATATAGAAAATTTTATTCCATTGAAAATATTGTACTCTGTTTTTCTGTGTTAAATTTTGTTTAAACCCTGTAAGTCAACAAAAATCCGTCGTTTTGAACGCTTCAAGTTGGTTTAATCACCGACTTGGGGTGGTCAAAATGGCGGGTTGTTACATTTGGTATCAGAGCTATGGTTTATACAAAACTTGGCTTATTGGGTTTAAAAACTCATTAGTGATAGGGTGGAAATACCCTAGAATGAGCAGAATTGATAGTAGAATCGCTCTAGAGATAGCGTATTTTGCCTAAAGTAAAAATTTTGATGAGATTTTGGAAAAAAAATTTGAAGAGATTTTGAAGATAAAAATATATTTTGAAGGAAATATTTACAAAGTATAAATTTCCTTGTTGGAATTTTCATTTGTAAGCCCTTTGTGGCAAGAATTACTGAAGCTTATTGTTAAGAAAATAAGTAATCCATGAATTGTTTTGGCCAAGTGTTTTGAAAGCCTTCAAGTGATGAAGAAAAAAGGGGAGGATTTTTGGTGGAAAATCGACATGGTCACTAAGTATGAATTTTTTCAAAAGATTATGTTGGAACCTTACAAAGCGGAACCCGAACGATGTTCGATTTGAGAATGGTTGTTAAGAACCAAATCAGTTTTGAAATTTGACTCAGATCAGATTGGAGTCGGTATTAATTGCTTCAACATAATGTTGGTTGTGTTTAGAAATAAAGTAAGAGTATCGGTAGCAGTAAATAATAAAACAACCAAGTATAAACTAATTATTTTCTTTTGATTATTCAAACTTTGACATATATATTGTTTGAATTGAACACAATTTTTATTTGGGTGAAATTCTGTATGATGAGGATTTGGAGTAAATGGTTTAGTAATACCAAATGGTATGGGATGTTTGGCAATACTTTTCTGACAACTCTCTTGACTTCTCATATGGAATATTTGTTTGCCTTATACCCCCAGTCAGTGCGATATGTTTTCTTATTGTTAATACTTAAGTAAAGTAATGTAATATGGGCCAGATATGTTATATTTATGTAAATACTATTTGAAAGTATACCATTTCTAAATTAATGTGTTTTGGGCCATCTTTAAGCTGACATGCTTCTATGTCATTCATATTATGATAATTTTTGTTCCATATTAAAACTAGTATCGTTTAATTTAAGTGGCTAAACCATCGCATTTTATTAATGGGACTATAATAGGCTTGTTTTTATTTGCTTTTTGATAACTAGATTGGTGGTTTTTTTGGTCTAATTTGGGTTGTGATTTCCATTTTGCTTTATTATATGATATATTTTTCAAGTCAAGGTTGAGTTTATAAATTATATTGACGTTATAAACACTTTGAAATTCATGGCATATCTATTATAAAATAACATTTTAAGAAAGTTTTGATTTTGGGTAGGGATAGATTGGACTTTGTTGTACCAATGGGCCAATACTCCATCTTGACCGACCGAATTCAGGATCGCAACCTGAATTAGTGGTTTTACCACCAACGGTCAACGATCTGCTACATTATTATTTTTTTGATCGGGATTCCCGATCAACGGGTCTAGACTACTTCAGATGGAGGAGTGGGGGTCTCACGTGTAGTATCGTGATCGGGTAGCTTACGGCCTTCGCTTTACACCATTTTGGTTATCCTGTGTTGATCTCTAGGTGTGTTATGGCATTATGAGTAGGTTACGGTGTTGATGTTTCTGCGCACGCTTGAACTTTGGCATGGTCATTTTACAACATTAGTGTCTGTTTATTTGGTATGTTATGAGTCAGTTTATATTTATCCCATAATCCCTATTACATTACTATAATTGATTGATTTTTTTATCATATTGATTTATATATGATAATTGTTATGAGTATCATAATGATTTAAATATGATACTTTGATTTGATCATATTGCTTTACATATGATAAGTGCCTTGAAGACTTTATTGACTTGATTAAATATTATAAGATTTTTATTATAAATATCATATTTCTTGTATATGATATTTTGTTATGAGTACCGTATTGATTTATATATGATATTCTGTTTTGTGTTATTTTATCGTATTGTTTTTATATATGATAAATATCATGAGGATTTTACTGGTTTATGATACTTTGACTTGATTATTATGAGTATCATATTGATTTAAAAATGATATTTGTTATGAGTAACATGTTGGTTTATACATGACACTCTTTGTTAATTTATTTTTTCATATTGTTCTTATATATGATAAAAGCCATGGAGATATAATTAACCTGTGTATAATACTCTATCTTGAATGTTATCATATTGTATGATATTTATTATAAGTATCATATTATATTTATATATGATAATTGTTATGAGTATCGTATTGATTTATATATCATACTCTAACTTGGTTTATTTCATTATATGGTTTTTACATACGATAAATGCAATGAAGATTTTATTGGCATATATATTTGATACTCTGATTTTGGTTATCATATTATATTGTATGTGATATTTATTTTGAGTATCATACTGTTTTACAATGGGTAATTATTGCAAGTATTGTATTGGATTATCTATGATACTTAGACTTGATTTGTTATTATATTATCCTATATATAACAATCATTATGTGTATTATATTGATTTATATATGACACTCTGTTATATTTTGCTCTTGCCTTCTTATTATTTATATGGAATTTGTTATGTATATCATATTGATTTATATACAATACTCCGATTTGTCCATATTGTTTTATATGTAAAGAGTATCTTATTGATTTACATATGATACCCAGATTAGATTTATTACATCATATTGTGTTTACATATGATAAATGCCATGTTGATTTTATTGGCTTATATACGATGCTCCTCATTGATTCATTTTATCATATTGTTTATATATATGATAAATGTCATAAATTTTTATTTGCTTTAACTTAGTTTGTTATTATATTATGATTTGTTATAAGTATCATATTGATTATATATGATACTCTGTTATAGTTTGCTCTTACTATATTTTTTTAAATATAGTAATTGTTACGAGTATCCTATTGATGTATATATGATACTCTCGAATGGTTCATCATATCAATTATGTGGTAGTTATTGTGGATATCAAACTAGTTTATATTATGTTACTCTGTCTAATTTTATTATATTTTCTAGAATTAGTATTGTTGGAATCATATTAATTTATATACAATAACTTTATATTGAAAATACAGAGTGGGTATCCTAAAATATGAATTTTATTTGGGAAGAGAATTGAAAATTTCTACAAAATTAGGTAATCAAAGTTTGAAATATCCTGTTGCTGTAATCTAAATAATTTGGGGAAGATTACCAAAGTTTCAAATTCTAGATGTTGGAAATTTAATTAGAAGGGAAGAAGTAAATATGCAACATTGGAATTTTGTAATGAATAAGTAAATTGCGAGGAAGCAATTTCATTAAGGGGGAAGTTTGTAACAACCCGAATTTTCGGAGGGGGGTTGTAATAGCTTAAAAAATTTTGGCATTTAGAAAATGAAGTAAATTAAGATTTAAATAGAAGTTATATTTTAAATTCAAATTAAAATTTGAAATTTTATCTTTGGAATTTACTTTGGGTATGTTTTCTTTCAAAATAAAAATAAAAATGAGCGTTTTGTCGTAAATAATGAACATTAACGTTCTAGCTGATTTGGATTCATTAGAATATTCAAAAATGAAATTTTGGAAATAAAATCTAAAGTTTGAAATATAAATCTTGTATGTTCAATTTGACTTTTCAATTTAGTTAGAAGATTATATTAAATGTAAATAAATTTGTGTTTATACTTATTATTATTATTATTTTTGAAATCTGGTCCATTTAAAACTTGGTTTTGAATTATTCTGATCAGTGTGAATTTTAACATTTGAATTAGAATTATTTTGTTAAACTTAACTATAGTAGTATTTTAAAATTTATTGAAATGTATTATCGGAAAAATTATAATTTGATTATTAATTTAACTTGGATATTTAATTTAAATAAATTTGTTTAGTTGAATTTGGTTTTAATTAGAATTTAGATATGTATTTGAACATATTAAATATACTAATATTGTATGTACGCATATCGTATAAAATATGGTATCTATACTTTGAAAAATATTTGTTTAAATGTTTGTTGCCACCTGTAGTGGTTTGCTGAAATGTTTTAACACTTGTTAAAATTGTCCTGAAATATTTGAAACATGTCCACCTTGCCCTATTCTATTTCATCACCACCCCCCTTACTGTCCCCTTTTTTTTCTCTCTCTTTGAAAAATACAATTTTTTCCCAAATACGTGATCCCTAAAATTCCAAATCGAAGTCCATGGCTACCACTTAAATTTGATCTTTCCGTCGCTCCGCCTCTCCCTACAATCGAAGCCCCACAGACTGCAATCAACAACCCCTAAACACCTGCGCCGTGCCACAACCTGGACAAGCACCATTGCTCCCTTCGAAATTGAAGTCGTGCCATCATCTCGCAACTCCAATTGCTACCCAATTAGTCTTGAGTTTTGCGCCACTGAGATCCATGACACCAGCAAGTGAAGCCGCCAACATTGAAGCTCAGTCCAATGTCATCGTCGAACCCTGCACTCCCTCTCTTCCACTGCCATTATATGTGGAATACAAGTGAGTATTTCTCACGATTAAACTTTGTGCAAGTTTTTCAACCTTAATCTAAACTAGAATATAATAGTTAAAATTATGTCTTGTCACTACTGTTGGGTTCCTATTTTCCATTTGACTTACACAAGCACCACTTGACCCTGGTGTGTGTCTTTTGATTATTGGACTCTGCGTTCTGCTTGTTGGTCATTGCTGTTTATTTGCATTTCGACTATATTTTTCTATATATCCTTGCATGCATTCACTTTATACTATGTTGGTCACCTTCTTGTGATGACCCCAAACCCCATTCCAAGGTGGCAAGGGTAATCTTTGGAATATAATACATAAAACAATAACAACGGAACATAAATATATCATTACACCCGATAATGTACAATATAATACACTGGATAAATATAACCATCGGAGTTACACAGTAAAACAGGATCATACTTAGTACAAAATACAGTTTCAGCTTTACATAAAAATATCTGTAGCGGAATCAAACATAATATACATAACAAAAGCTGAACAGCATAATAGAAGTGATAGAATCCATCTTCTGCTCCATAGCTATGCAGAAAGAGACTGCAAAAACCTGAATACAAGGCTGCCCATGTAGAAATAAGGGCACCCGAGTTTGCAGAGTGAAACAAACTACGAGTCAGTTATGGGACTGGTATGAGAAATCTACTTCACTTATTTTATAATAAGGCCAATCACAGGACCGCGCTGCTAACGCGGAACGGGTTTACTCCATTGGATTGCCAGTGCTTAAAACAAGTAAATCATTTAAACATCGCAATGCTTTTTACCAAAATGAAGCCATTATAAGACTCAGGTCCCATCACACAATGTAATGCAAACCAGAGGATAGAGTTTTACCTTATAATGGCCAAAATATGCTTGATATGAATAAAACAAATCATTTGATATTTTTATTAGTGTTTATATGTTTTAAAAACAATCTCAATCATAATATCAATCATAGACGACATGAGCGTCCCATACCACTGTGTCGCCAATATATAGGTTTACAATCAAAACCGCACATGTCGTATTGGAAGTTCGATTTCCATCATGAACCAAGGCAAGGGTTCGTCCTTACCGCTTCGAGATGCTCTAGCCCGTGTCTCAGGATACAACCGCAACTGCACCTAGGATCGTCAAGGCCAGTCCACATGGGGTGGATTAAAATGCCTAAACACTGCGTTTCCTTGCCCTATGGGGCGTCAAACTGACCGATATATCTACCAAACCATCCATCGGCACCGTAGTGACCAATATAACCGAGGCGCCTCGCTCTCCATCATCCACATAAGTAAAACATCAGGGCGTGCAAAACCCTGACACCACTCATAGCTAGAAGGAAACGCATGTCCTCCCTGATGTCATCTCTCGTTTTTGGTTCATACGTGGGTGTGAGGCTCGCGAATCAATGCTATACACAAAGTTATGCTATATTAAAGCTGTGCTTTGATCATCAACCACAAGACTCTGTTTTTCAATAAAAGCCTGGATCACTACATCTCAGCATGCCACGTTGTCAATCTACAACGTCAGACACACATCCATTTACAAGTCTGTTCTGGGTTTGAACGAAACTGGAGGCACCTTATTCCTCGCTCTATATGTCCAATACAGGAGAGAGTCCCTCGCACATCTGAACAATCAACAAGTACGTCCAATCAACCACCACTGTAACCGCTTCAGGGCAGCAACTCCCATCAAAGGCATCAGTAGCCATCCATTCGATGTGAAAATCATCGGTCTTGCACCGTCTTCATATCTTCGACTTCTTATCTTAGATCAATTATTTGAAATGAGAATTAACTTGACCTTTTCAAATAATTTACGTATATATAGAATTTTAAATCAATTATGTCCATGGTTAAATTATTTGACATCCAGAATTCAGTTCATTAATACAATTTTCATGTCAAACACATTCAGCCATCAAACATCCAATAAACCAAGTATATTCGGTTAATTTCCATTTCATATCATTTATTATATTTTTAAACGATTTATCGCTATTTTTATTTATTTGAAAATAGCCCATTTATTTAAACGACGCTTCAGGCCATAGCGCGGTTATGGCGCTGTTTTTCTTTATATTTGATTTACACATATCTGAAAATATAACCATTGGATCTTTACCGATTTTGTACCATTGGAAAGATCTTTTCAAAGCGGGACCAACGGTTCCAGTTTGGGAAAATCCGATGGTCGGATCTCCTGGTATAATCGTTTAAAGTTACGATTTCAAAACGCGAACTGCAGCGTCGTTATTTGATTTAATTTAATATATATATATATATATATAATTCGTTCATTAATTTCTAAACCATTTTCGATCCATATACGTGTTAAAAATAATATATTAACTTACAAATTTTATTTCAACACATGAATATTTTTTAGCAATTCGTATATATAAAAAATGTGATTTTCATTGTTAAAACAATTTATTTCAAACATGTATACTTTTAGCGATTCATATATATAATAAAAATGTGATTTTATTGTTAAAACAATTTATTTCAAACATGTATATATTTAGCGATTCATATATATAGTAAAAATGTGATTTTTATTGTTAAAACAATTTATTTCAAACATGTATATTTTTAGCAATTCGTATATATAATAAAAATGTGATTTTTATTGTTTAAACAATTTATTTCCATCATGAATATTTTATAAACTTCATACGCATAATAAAAATGTTATTTTTATTATCTAAGCAATTTATTTCAATCATGAATAAATTATCAACACATGAATATATTTCAATACATGAATAAAATTCAAACACATCAATATTTCATAAAGTTTCGACAGCATAACGGCAGGGGGTTTAAAACCAGCTCCGTCCCGAGTACGGATCCTTGCACTACCTTAGGCCTGCGGCGTTCCCTAAGGGGCTTTTCCTAAGGAACTAAACATTTCTATCATTTTCATATCACATTGAATTTTTCCACAAACAATTTCAACTTTGTTTCAACCACAAACAACCATAATCAACCATTCGCTATATCAACAAAATTTCACACCAACCACTATCAAGTCGTCCATGATTTATGGACGAAGTGTCGTGAGTTTCTAAACTCCGTCTACATGCTAATATATTTTATTTCTAAATTTAATTGAATTTAGAAATCTCACATCGGTTTTTGCGTTGCCAAAATTAGTAGCAAGCTCTAAAAATTCTGTGGTCTCTTCTAGAATGTAGAAGACGTCGTCACGGTCCCGATGTCTATTGTTTCACTGGATTTCGACCAATAAAAAAAAGATATGATTTTTTATTTGAAAATCAAACTTTGCAGTGCTTCAAAGCATTATAAACTGTTAATTTTAAACAGCCGTTACCTCAGCAGATTAGTTCGAAACTAGGTCTACGATTGTCATAAAATCCGTGCAACTAGGGGATGATCGGGGAGTTGTACGTCGACAAGGGGAGGAAGGCATGCCTGACGGTGGGTGCAAGTCGAACTCGACGGTCAGACCAAGGCGGGGTGTCGCTTCGAAGTCCCGGAGTTCGTGGCGTCGGTTCTCAGCGAGGACGCGTTGACAGAAGGAGTGGTGGGTGGATTTGAAGAGGAGAGTGAGATCTAGAAAATCTTTAACTGGAGCGAAGGGTAATACGGAGCGGATTCCCCAAAACGGAGAAGAGAAGGAGGGGAGGTCTTTTCGCTGTCGAACAGTATAGGGTACGGGGGTTTCTGATTTATTTGGGAAAATTAATTAATGAACAAAAATTTTTGATTGGTCGGAATTTATATTATATTCTAAAATGGGGTTTTCTAATACGAACTCCAATCCAAACACAACAACTATCGCCCTAGTTAAATACCCCCATTCCGGACACAATGGAATATGTTTCGTAAGCCCATTCGACTGTTTCAGTCAGTTATTCTTTAAATTAAAATATAAACATTCAATTTTAGATTTAAACATACATTTTAATTTGCCTAGGGCCACATACTGATTCCAAAATTTCCAGAAAAATAAATCTAGCTATGTTGGGACGATACGGTCCCAACAAAATTAATTTCGTCGAATTTGGAGACCGTTTGAAAAATGGACTTTTCTGGTCGATCCAATTCCAACTCAAATTACCAAATGCGTTTTCCTTTGTCACGCTCACATATTAACTCCAAAAATTATGGAAATTGGAATGTGGCAATAATTTGACATTCTGGATCCAACCAAAGTGGTTTCGTCGAAAACGGAGGTCGTTTGCAAAATGCCCATTTTTAAGGGCCATAATTATTCCATATCGACTATTCATAATATTCAACTGGCCATAACTTTTGATTCCCGCTATGAAACTTCAATTTTTCAGATTCTTTAGAAATATATTCTTAAACAGATTTAAATATTTTTGGTTTCACTGAAATCCGATTTATTTTGAATCCTGTACATTCAGTCAAAGTTCAGAGTTGAATTTTCAAACTACCGCGTTATTTCTAACTCCTTTTAAAATTAAAATATATATTTATATTCTAACTTCGATTCAAATAAATATATACATTCTAATTCTATTCAAAATAAATTTCCTGTTGCTATTATTTAAAATAATTCATTTTAAAAATTAAAAATTCATTAAAATTGCCCAAACAAAAATTTTAAATTGGTTCTGATTTTTCAGGTTGTTACAATCTCCCCCACTTAAAATTTTTTCGTCCTCGAAAAGGAACGGAGCTGAAAGTTGTTTAACTAACCAACTCAACCTTCATTATTTTAATTATGGCTTAAGTTCTTTAACATTTCAGTTTCTAAAAACTTTTTAAATTCTTCAAAAATTTGGCTAACACCCTAAATTTTCGAAAAATTTCGCCATAACCTCCTTTGTACTGAGAGGGGTTTGGAATTTAATTGGGCCATATTAGGCACCCAATAAATCCTAAAAAAGCAAACACATATTTATAGTGATATAACTTTGTGTCCACAGGGGAGTATGTATAGATCATAACTCCAGAGAATAAATTCTTGTCACCCTATAAATAGTTTTTGTGCCTTAATGACTAGAGAGACGTGATTATTGTCAACTTCAGACCCGTATGGGTTTTTTTTATTAATCTGGCAATTTACCCTTACATTTTATATAGTCAATATCAGTCTTCGGTTCAATCTGAAATATAGTCGTCGCCATACAAGCCTCTCGCCTTTATGGTAAATCTTCAACCTCATCACACAAGCTCCAAGTGCTTATGTGGTATATGATAGAGTATGATACCTTCATGCAGTATGCCATGTAGTGTAGTTCAAAATTAATTGTTACTATCCTATGGCGACGTTTATAATCTCACACGGAATAACCAGCACTGCACATCCAATGGCATTCACAGGAGTTGATATATAAATAAAATTGCGCATCCAACTCATTAAGTTTTACCTATTTGTCGGCACGCAAATAAATTATTTACTCAACAGTAAATCCATTTACCTGTTCAAACATATATAATGTACATGCATGTATTTCAATCAATTTTCTAATCAGTTCAATATCTGATTCAATTTGCATAAATTTCCCCTTCATTCTCTTATTGATTAGATTAATTATCATTCCAATATTTTGATTAGTCCAATTCATAATCACACAACGCAAACATCAATCAATTTGTTGATTAACTTTTCAAAAATTTAATAATTAATTTATATACTCTTTTAAAATCATATTTGCTAAAACTAGACTATATAATTAAAAAAATTACATCCATGAAAAGGAAACAACAACAAAGTAGAAAACAATAGTAAAGTAGAAAACAAAACGGAAATGCAAAATACTCTAAATGTACCTTACACCAGAGTTAATCAAAGATATCCACTTCGCAATTGGGATAAGCTTGCTTAATGCTCTCCTCAGTTTCCCAAGTACAGTCTCGCGGATCTCCACTCCATTGCACTTTGACTAAGTGAACCTTCATATTCCTTAGCTCTTTAGTTTCTTTGCCAATAATCTTTATCGGCTTCCTCCTCATAGCTAATTCTGGAGTAATCTCCAAATCCTGTTGCGTTGCTTCTTCTACAACCAGATCATGCACATGCTTTCGAAGTTCAGACATATATCCCTTTTCAACGACTTCCACCAGAATGTTCACTTAATATCGTTATACATTTTCTCATACCTGGATGGATACTCAGCTTGGATTTGTGACATTCATCGAGTATCTCTCTTTGAGTTCTAGAACATCTGGAATACAGATTCGGCCTTGTAATCTCAGAATCCCTTTGCTATCAAAACTGAAATCTGAAGATTTGCCATCCTGAATTAGCTGGCTAATTCTTCACATAAATTCATCATCTTTTTGGAGAACACAGATCTTGTCAATCAATGAAGTCGTAATAATAAGACTGGCGATGATTACATTCTTTCTACTAAGCGCATTAGCCACAACATTGGCTTTCCCTAGAGTGTACAAAATCTCAAAATCGTATGCTGCAAAAAATTCTAGCCAACGCTGCTATCTCAAATTTAAATCTTTCTGGGTGAACAAATAATTCAATGACAATGATCTGTATATAACTCGAATTTCTTACCCAAAAGATAGTGCCTCTAGATTTTCAAAGAAAACATGATGGTTAACAGCTCAAGATCATGAGTTGCATATCTCTTTTCATGCGGTTTCAATTGACGACTAGCATAAGCAACTACTTGGCCTCTTTGCATTAATACCGCACTAAGACCACTAATAGAAGCATTCGTCCAGACCGTCAAATCCTACTTGCCATCGGTAATCGTTAATACTGGAGCAGTTGTCAATCTTAATTTCAGCTCTTGGAAAGCTGCCTCACATTCTGGGGTCCACTTAAATCTTGCGTGCTTCTTAGTAAGCTGCGTTAATGGACTAGATAGCTTCGAAAAATCCTTAATGAATTTCCGATAATAACTAGCCAATCCAAGAAAACTTCTGACTTCTGTGGGCATACTAGCTATTTCCAATCCTGAATAGCGGTTATTTAACTGGGTTCCACAGAAATTTCTTCCATTGACACGACAAGACCAAGGAACTTGACTTCTTTTTGCCAGAATATACATTTGGAAAATTTGGACTTTAAGACATTCTTTCTGAGAAATTTCCAACACTTGTTCCAAATGTTTTGCATGTTCGCTCTCTGACTTAGAGAAGATCAATATGTCATCAATGAAAACCAGTATGAATTTATTCAGTACTTCTCTGAATACTCTGTTCATTAGATCGACAAAATATGCTGGGGCATTACATAAGCCGAACGACGTTACTAACCAGTTGTAGAATAAGTCTGGACCACTGAATGCTGTCAGAGGAACACATTCCTTAGCAATACGAAGTTGATAGAAACCTGTAGCTAGGTCCATTCGTGAAAATACTTGCGCGCCGTTCAATCGATCCAACAAATCATCAATTCGCGGCAATGGATATTTATTTTTTCTTTAGTGTCTGATTATTCAAGTCACGATAATCCATGCATAGTCGGAGAGTACCATATGACTTTGGGATAAACACCACTGCTGCTCCCCAATCAGAGAAACTAGGCCTGATCAAACCCTTCCATATAAGCTGTCGAGTTTGATTGTCTAATTCTTCTTTTCCCTCAAGGTCATTATTCGAATAGAATGCACTACTGGCCTTGCATTTTGAACTAAAGCGATTTTGAAATCAATTTCTCTATGCGGAGGTAAGCTAACAACATCTTCAAACACATCCGCATAATTCTTGACCACAGGAATATTTTCTATGATGACCGCAATATTCTTTATAACGATATGAATATTTTCTATTTGAGCAGGGGAAACATCAAGGGCTGACAAAAAGTCTTTTCTATCCGAATTCGGACCTTCGCATGGTATGGTTATATAATTCCCGGATTTAGTCTTTGCCTTAACAACTCTCTCGGCGCATTTAACCTCAGCTTCATATTTGGTTAACCAATCCAATCCCAAAATAAGATCAAACTCAGTAAAATTCATGACGATCAAGATGGTGGGGAACCGATAACAGGAAAAAGAAACAGGCACCCCGCAAATCCAACTAAGATTGAGGGAACCCCCAATCGGATTATGGACAGTGATGGTTTCCTTGAGCTTTTTCAATTTCAAATCCAATTTCTTAACCGCATTACTTACAATAAAGCTTCGTGACGCGCCTGTATCAAATAGTACTTTCATTGGAAATGTCAGTTGGTGCGGTGCGGGTCGTCACATTTGGTATCAGAGCTCCAGGTTGCGTAGTTAACCTAGGGAGAGATGGTATACGTAAATGAGAGCACATATTTGTGATATTTTGGTTTTCAAAAGCTATATATATACACTATTAATATATTTAAGGATGGAGTTGCACTGCACTGACACCACTGAAGAGATGGTTAATCGTTTCTCCTTGCAGATTGAACGATGAGCCGATACACGAGGGGTACTGTTAGAGGAGCTAATAACGGGAACGCTCCAGATATGAGGACGATGTTCACTGACCTCATGAGAGAGATGCTTAGGAATGTTCAGAGGGCAGCTCCTAATGCTGCAAATGGTGGTGGTGCAATGGTGCAGGTGCCTAGGACCGATTTCGCCAAGCTATGCAAGGATTACACTAGTCTTGGTGGGAAGCCATTCCACGGAACGGGAGCACATCTTCGAAGATTTGGGTATCGAGAATGCGATGAAGAGAAAGCTAGCATCCTATCAACTGCAAGGACGGGCGATGAATTGGTGGAATACTATTCAGGCAGCTACTCCAGAGGATCAAGTTACATGGGATCAGTTTAAGGCCCGATTCAGTGAAAAGTTTATCCCGGCTGCTCAGAAGTCAGAGTTGTTTAGGAAGTTCATGGAGCTTAAGCAGAATGGTAGGTCAGTCTCGAAGTACATTTCTGAGTTCGATACTTTACCACAGTATGGATTATCTCTTATCGACACTCCCGAGAAGAAGAATGAGAAGTTCATAACTTGCTTAGATCAGTACTTGGGAGAAAGGCTTATAAATCATATTGATGAGACTTTTGAATCAATTGTTGGGAAAGCATTAAGGTTAGAGAGCCTTTATCATAAGCCCAAGACTGAATTTGTTGTTGTATCTGTAGAGGGGCCAAAGCCACAAGCAAGTGGTGGAGGCAAGAATAATTATCAGAATAAGAGAAAGCAGAACAAAACTAAAGAGGGTCAGAAAAAGAGTAAGAAAGATGTGGAGTGCTTTAGCTATGGCAAGAAGGGCCATTATGCTAAAGAATGTCGAGCAAAGCCTGCGGACAAGAAGTGCTTCAACTGCAGCCAAGTGGGACATCACAAGGATAAGTGTTCGCAACCCCCTAAAGAAAAGCAGATTGTGAAAGCATATACTATCAATGATGTTCCTTCTTCGTCGAATACCCCAACTGCGGCAGAGAAAGGAAAGAATGTCATCATTCAAGGTATGCTTTCTGTTTATGATCTTCCTGTTCGAGTATTGTTTGATACCGGGGCTTCCCGTTCCTTCATATCTAGTGACCTGGTAGATTGGTTGGGATTGGAACCCGAGATAGTCGACAGACCTTTAGCAGTGACGAACCCGATTGGCGGTTCGATAGCATTAGTATGATTTGTCGTAATGTGGTCTTATCGAGTCATGGATGTATATTTTCCTGTGATTGCTTTATTTTGGGCTTTACTGGGTTTGGCATTATTTTGGGAGTCGATTGGCTCCAAAGGTATGGGGTGGTGGCAGACTGTAAGGGCTTTTTGGTGATAGTTAGAGCGCATGATGTGCGAGGGGTAGTGTTTGGTTGTCTAACAAATGATGGGGTAATGGCTAGTTTTCTAAATTCCCTCGACATCCCGCATGATGAGTTGTCTGGTGTGTCGGTGGCTGGCAAATATTCGGACGTCTTTTGTTCGTAGACGATATCTTGGTTTATCCAAGGACAGAGGAAGAACACAAGGAACATTTGAGGATAGTGATGGAGGTGTTGAGAAAACACCAGTTGAAAGCAAAGTTTTCTAATTGTCACTTCTGGAGAAGGGAAGTGTGATTCTTGGGACATGTTGTTTCAGAGAATGGTATTGTCGTGGACCCAACGAAGGTGGCTACGGTACAAGATTGGTCTACGCCCAAGAATGCAACAGATGTAAGAAGTTTCTTGGGGTTAGCTGGATATTATCGTAAGTTTATCCAAGACTTCTCCAAGATAGCAGCACCGTTTACTAAGTTGACCAAGAAGAATCAAGCTTTCATCTGGGATGAAAAGTGCGAGAATGCATTCAAGATTCTAAAGGAAAAGTTGACATGTGCACCAGTGTTAGTCATTCCTAAGGGGAATGAAGAGATGACAGTATATACAAATGCATGTGGTATCGGACTGGGTATTGTATTGATGCAAGGAGGTATGGTTGTAGCTTATGCAAGTCGGAAACTGATACCGCATGAGAAAATATACCCTACCCATGATTTGGAATTGGTAGCGATCATATTCGCATTGAAGATGTGGAGACATTATCTCTTAGGAGAAAAATTCGAGTTGTTTACAGATCATAAGTCATTACAGTATCTTTTCTCTCAAAAGGATCTAAATCTCCAACAGCAAAGATGGTTAGAATTCTTGGCTTCCAATGATTTCGATATCGCATATACACCAGGAAAAGGCAATGTGGTAGCTGATGCATTGAGTGGAAGACATGCCAATTTAGGGGCTATGTTTCTTGAGTGGAAGCAACTGGATTCCATCGCTGG
Source organism: Allium sativum (assembly GCA_030737875.1). Classification (NCBI taxonomy): domain Eukaryota; kingdom Viridiplantae; phylum Streptophyta; class Magnoliopsida; order Asparagales; family Amaryllidaceae; genus Allium; species Allium sativum. Next base: position 153,689,177 of record CM060916.1, on the reverse strand, counting down.
GTATGATTTCAAACCAAAGTGCGAATTGGATCCAGAAATGTTAGCATGTTTGACAACTAGACCCACTTTGATTGAGTGGATTGGTTCCAGTCATAGGGACGATCCTAACTTATTGAAAATCATCTCCAAGTTAGAGATGAGTATCGATAAGGAGATGAGCGGGTATGGGCTTGATCGAGATGGATGGCTTAGAAAGAATGGAAGATTGGTTGTACCCAATGTCGATGGATTGAGAGATGAAGTTCTTAGAGAATGTCATCACTCAAAACTAACTGTACATCCCGGTGGTAACAAAATGTATCGAGACATGAAGCAGACCTACTCCTGGGAAGGAATGAAAAGAGACGTTGGGAAGTTTATATCCAAGTGCATAAATTGCCAGCTAGTTAAAGCTGAGCAAAAGAAACATAGTGGTTTGTTGCAACCATTAGAAATACCCGAATGGAAATGGAACAAGTCTCAATGGATTTCATTGATGGGTTACCGAGGACTAGATCGGGTCATGGTTGCATTTGGGTGATTGTGGGCCGATTGACCAAGAGTGCAAGGTTTATACCTCTCAAGTCGAATAGAACGGCAGCTAAGTTAGCGAAACTATATGTGAAGTGGGTAGTGAGATTAAATGGAGTACCTAAAAGCATTATGAGTGACCGAGACCCGTTTTTTACTAGTGGGTTTTGGAAGAGGTTACAAGAGGCTCTAGGGTCAGAATTATATCTCAGTACCGCGTATCATCCTCAAACTGATGGTCAAATAGAGAGTGTAAATCGTATATTAGAAGATCTCTTGAGAGCTTGCATATTGGATTCTGGTGGATCATGGGATGAACATTTGCATCTAGTAGAGTTTTCATATAATTATAGTTATTAATCCAGTATTGGTATAGCTTCATTTGAAGCTTTGTATGGAAGACCATGCAACTCACCATCATGTTGGTTAGAAACTGGTGAGAAGTTTATGCTTGGACTAGATGTGATAAGAGAAACTTCAGATATTATTAAGATCATTCAACAGCGAATGAAGGCTGCCCAAGATAGGCAGAAGAGTTATGCTGATAAGAGGCGAAAGGATTTGAAATTCTCCGTTAGCAACCTAGTATTTGTCAAGATCTCTCCTTTAAAGAATGTTATTCGATTTGGAAGGAGAGGAAAGATGGCTCCAAGAATTGTTGGTCCATTCACAATCCTCGAGCAAGTTGGGAATTTGGCAAATAAAGTTGAATTGAATTACCAAAGAAGATGGCAGGAGTTCATAACGTATTTCATGTTTCCCGGTTAAGGAAATTCGTGCACGACCCCGATATGACTATTTCACCTGATCAGTTGGATGATATCGAAGTAGAACCCGAGGCGGTTGGGAAACGCAAGCCGATTTGTATTGTCGAGCACGATACGAATCAACTTCGAAGGAAAGCGGTGAATGTAGTCAAAGTTCATTGGGGCGAGAATGAGAATGAATGTACTTGGGAGACAGAGGAGAGCATTAGGAAGACATATCCAGAACTCTTTGCCCGGTAAGTTCTTAATTGCATTCCACATGCTAGGATAGACTTGTTGTTGTTTTGTATGTTTGATTGTTGTGAATGGTTGGTAGGCATGCGGGATCCTTTTACTTGTTTCTTAGTTAAGGAATTTCGGGGACGAAATTTCCTAAGGGGAAGAATGTAACGACCCGCATTCTACGCATCAGGGGACCGTAGAATATTTATTTCTATCTTATGCGAATTCGTGTAGCCATGTAACTTTGGGAGACGACTATTGGGGTCATTTCCCATGTTCATGATTTTTGCCGATTTTTAAATGACCATTTTGCCCCTAGCTGATCTTGTTTCGGCCATAACTTTTGATTGGTAATGAAACCACTTCCATTAGATCCGGATGATGGTTTACCTTTCCGTAGAGTGGTCACATTAGCCAAACGGACTCATCATTTAGGAAATATGGATGAAACAAGGTTTAGAAGGTGAAAAACAGCTTAACCGGGCCTAATTCGGGTGATTAGCAAGAGGGCCCATAACCCATTTTGGGATTAGGATTATGGGGAGGCTGAGAACAGTAGGGAAACAATTTTTATTTCATTTTTCAGCTGCCTAAAACATTTCTCTAAACCTAGCCATGGCCTCCACCTTCTAATTTGCATCGTTTTTCACTAATTACAGCTAATTTGGGGGTGATTAGTGGTAATTAGCGAAATTATACGTAATTAAATTCTGAAAAAATTTGTAAAGTTCTAAAGTATTATTTTAGGACTCTGGTAGAAATTTGGGTTAATTTGGATAAGTTTTGCTAATTGTATGCTTAAACATGATTAAGGGGGATTAATGGGAAAATATGGGTTTTAGGTTTGTTTGATCCATTTTAACTTATCAAATTGTTGTTTTGGTGTTTGTAGTTGGTTTCACATGTTGCTATGACTATTTGGAATGTTTTATGATTGCTTAGAACAATTAGAATGATCGAAAATGCCGTCGTATGGCGTGAAATAGTCGTTGGAAAAGTTGTAGAAAAACTGTGTAGGAACCGGATCGGATCGGTGGAGGACGAACCGACCCGCTCGTGGAGCATTCCATGACCCGACCCGCTCACATATGGAGTTCTCCGACCCGATCCCCTCATGAAGAGTAGCCATGAACCGAACTGCCCCAGCTCTAGCACCACGAACGAGAAGTTCCGAACCCACCTGAGCTCACGATCCAAACCGATGCATTACCCTGAACCGATGCCTCCACGAAGTGCCACGACCTGGGAGATTGACCACGAGCAATGGATGACCGAACCGAACAGGCGATGGGGTCATGAGCCGAACTGATCTGGTGCTAAGAAGAGGAATCACGAACCAGTGAGCAACATAATGAACGAACCGGACCACTTAAGGAAGCATGAACGGAAGCAAAGTGAAGTGTAGAACCGAACCGATCTGGAGTAGACCAAAACTCGAGATGCAAAGGTAGTCCAAATGGGCAGTAGAACTTAGGATCCAGATGGGAACCAACCAGTTAACTTCATGATTGGACTTTGCTGCGGGACGTGTGCAAAGGAGTTATCGACGTCCATAGCTTTGATTCACCACCAAGATGGATGTTAGGCTACGTATTAGTACACTAGGGTAGTTACTACTCCATGGGGTAGAGTAATCGTAGCATAGCTATGAGCCAGTGCAGTGGAGTCTTCATGACTTCATCGGTCAAAGTGGACATAGCAAGGACTAGTGGCTATGGATCAGTGCAGTGGAGTCGCCATGACTTCATGGGGCAGAGTGATCATAACAAGGATATGGGTGATCAAAGCGGTAGATATCGTATGTTTTACGCACTGAGTGAGAGATGCTAGGATGGTTGCTGTTTGCGAACATATCAAACAATTGTAAACTACTATAAGATCCATTCGGCTTTCCTAAACAACAAGGATTGTTGTAGAGGGTGTCGAACTCTAGGACCAAAATATTTTAATTAATAAATCCAATCAAGTTATTCCAGGATTTTGGTTGATTGAAAACACAGAAAATAACAGCAATTAAATAAAAAGAGAGATTTATATAATAAGAGAAAGCAATTAGGGGATAATGACATAGATATGATTCATACTCATCAATAGCCAACAAATAAATATAGATCTAATTCATGTTTCTATCACAAACATTAACCAACGATAATTAGGTTCTTAGAAACAAATAATTAAATAACGACAAGCATAGCCTATGCAGGAGTTGAGCTCTTAAACAACCATAGGGTATCATGATAGATTCACTAATTAATTTCTAAAACCCTAAAATTAGATCTAAATCTGATAATTATTAGATCGAACACGAATATACCCTTTGAAGGAGCATAGCTCTTAAACGACACAGAATATGAAGGTTCAGATCTAACCCTTGATTCAGATCCAGATCTACATGTATAAAGTCCTCGTCTATTGGCTATGTGATTCATATTGAATCATATCAATTAGCGTCATCACCCCCTAATCAAAGGGGATTTAGCTAGACATAGCTAAATAAGAAGAGAAAAATTAAATAACAGACATAAATAAAGCTAAAACTAAATAGGACGGAGGAAGAATGATTTTATTCCAAGAAGAGAATTACAGAATAAAGCCTAATGTGTCTTTACATGAATGAGATACAATGTATTTATATTTGCATTGGCCAAGACTAAGAGGCTCATTACACAATGTGGGACAAAAGGTTTATCTTAAATAACCTATAAGCCAGTGTGAACGCAGCTGTAGAGTGAGTGGCCTTGCAAATGAGCTAATGTGAACGCAGCATGAGTAAGAGGCCTAGCAAATGAGCTAATGTGAACGCAGCATGAGTCTTTAGTGAGCTAAATCTACCAAGATGAGATCATTTTGCAACTGTTCTTCAAGCTTTAAACTCTTAAAGCTTTTATCAAATTTTAACTTCACTCTTTTTAAGTAATTTCTTCATGCTTTGTCCATCAATTGATCTACACCTTTCTTTTTTCTCAACATCTGAAAACACAGCTATAAATACACAATATCAATTATTTTAAAAATAAAATAAGATAAATAAGCGGATAAAATATACACATTTACGTGTATATCAAATAACCCCACACTTATCTTTTTATTCGTCCTCGAATAAACTAAACTAAGATAGGTCACACTTTCGTGGGAACACGATTGCATTTAGCGTATGCAACAAGCCGTTAAACCCCTAGGTGTCCCTAGTAGGATGAGTGTTGTCTCGTGAGGGTTTTTAGTGGATACTAGCCACAAAATCCAAAGCGTCTAATCAAACAATATATTTAACGTCTTTCACATTCCAAGGATTTCACCTAACTTCAACAATAACAGTTTAGCCCCAAATTGTCCATCCCATAATTGGTGCAAAAATGAATAAAAAATTTCAAGCTGAATCATAATTCTTGATAATACTGTAATTGTCTTGAAGGTTAAGAGCATGGTGTCAACCAAAGTTCTACACATCGGCAATGTGCACCCAATCATTTATTCTTCTCTTTTTTTTCAATAATCTTGCACCAGTGTAACTGTACTGTATTGGATGTGAGTTATGCACAGATGAAGGAAAATTTTGTAAGTTCTAAAAATGTTATAGATAAGAGGGCAAGTGCTTTAGTTGAATTTCAAGCTACAAAAGATAAAGTAATACTAAGGCACATATGAACCTTTTTTTTTTCCTTTCATCTCCTCAACTACAATCCTCACTTCTAAGTACAGTATGATGGATGTGGATGGAATGGAAATGCTTTGTAGTCAAGAATGGTGAATGACTATTTTATTCTCAGAGATTTTCTCTTTATTGCATTTTCTTTTCTACTTTTTTTTTCCTTCTTTTTACATGATGAATGATGAGTGGAGATGGAATGATACCATACATTATTTCATTTCATTCATCCTCTACCAAGAGAATCATAACCAAAACTTTATGAAAGGAAAGTTTTGTGCCCTAGTTACTCTATTTTTATAACTCTAATTCAACACACAAGTCTGGATTGATATTATATAAAAAGCTGAAAGGAATGATAAGCGAAGTTTCATAAGATAGATAACCCATATAAAATAAGATGAGGTATATGGTTATCCTACCTTAAAACAAGTACGGAGTGGGTAGTGTAATATTGGTATAAAAAGTGACATTTTTGAACCTTTGAAAATAAATCAGTACAAGGTTCTATACTATACCAATATAAGAAAAACTTGTCAAAACATGGATGTAAATTGACTAAAACTTGGGTTTGAATAATGTGGGGTCTCGAAGAAGAACGCTACAATGACTCGTTTCTCCTTAATTGGGCCAAGTGGACTTTAGAACTTACAAGTTTGAAAAAATTGAGTGAGAAAAATATTATGCATGAAAACGAACTCAGAAAATCCAACAAATGTAGGTGCAAAATAATTTTATTTCATGATTTTTTTTGATTATTTTTACTTGCACATTCTAACGTGTATAACAAAGGTTGACACGCTTACTTCAGAACACGACTAACGTCTGCACAGTCTCAAGCTAGCATCTTAAAAAGACACATTACGATTCAATGAATAAATAATGTTCATTCCCATCACCCAACAATTAAACTTATCAAACAAGAACCAAGGTGTTATTTATGAATTTTAAGTTAGTCCTTGTTCAGTGAATGACCTAGTTCATAAAATTTTATTTCTGATGTAATGTAAATTCCCCCACACTTGAGTGTGACTGTGTCCTCATAGTCGTTAATCAGACATATCTTAGTGAAAGGGAAATAAAATAAGATGGTCAGCATAACTTACCGGGTACACATGTAGAAAATAAGCAGTCATCGAATATATGAACCAGTCCTCAATGGACCAATGGATCGGCCTCATTAAGATGATGAGACACAGCTTATGCACAGAAAAACAAATCATAAAGAATTTTATATCACGATTCAGACTTGGAAAAACAAATTTTGTTTTTTCAAAATCTTGAGTTGCTACATTTAAAATTTTGAGCTTACAATTGATCCTAGAATCGAATTGAATTTCTGTAGCAACTAAAGAGAAGTCAGTGAGCCGGGGTTCAGTTAAAGTTTCAAAAACAAAGTTTAACTTGTTCAGATGATGTGTAAATTGAGAGACGTGTGCATCATTCTCACCCCCACACTTGCTTTGAGAAATATTGTTCAGTTTTGCTTTGATATTTGAAATTTTGTTGACTAAAGGTTCATTCGTAAACCTAAAGTTAAAACCGAACAAATGAATTTTCAGTAAATTTCGAAATCGTGTTTTCTCAAAAACAGTGTTATTCCAGAAAGAATTCATATACCACAGAAATTTATCATTAAGAAACAATTGATCACAGTGAGGTTCAGTTGAAACAATTAAGTTGCAAGGAGTTTCAACAGTTTCAGAAAAATCATTATTGTGCTAATGATCACATTCAACAGTTAAGTTGTTTTCAACCTTAAGAATTTCAAAGTTTTCAAATGTTTCAATTTTAGTTTCAGACCCAAAAGCATTATCGTCGATCAGTTTAAGAAGTTTTCGCTCATCAAAGTCATCCTCACTTAAACAATTGTTAACAACTTCATCATTTTTGTCATGTTGACAATCTAAAGTTGCTAAGTTTTCAAAATTTTCAGAATCTGAGGGAGGAAGATCAAATTGAAGATTGACGTCTTCATTTTAAAGGGACTTTAAATTTAAATCAATCATAATGCTTTCAACAATTTCATTAAGATTTTCATCAATTTCAAAAGTTGTTAGTTGAAAATTTTCGATGTCAGCAAGAGTTAACTTTTCAGCAAAAACATCAGTTTGAGTTTGAATTTCAATTTCACAAAAATCAGGGTTTTGCACAAGAGATTTTTCAAAACTTTCATCAATAGTCCTATCGTCAGAATCATCAATAATCGTGATATAATGTTGTGACGAAGTTACTGGCTGATTATTGTTTTCAAAAGAAGCGTTGGCAGAAACTTGTTTGTCACTACATTGGGATTTAAAGCTGTTGTACAATTCCATAACTTCAATTCGAAGAAGAGAAATTTGATACACGATCCTAATGCAATGTTGTTTGCTATCAGTTATTCTTTGAGCTAGTTCTTCGATCTAAGTCAAGCCAAGTTTCATTAAATCCTCAAATTCATCAACGTCCTCAATTCCCTCAAGTAAGAATTTTTCTATATTTTCCCAAAGTTCAATGATGTATTGAGCCAGTTGTTCAATGATACGCAAGTTTTCGATATCTTTATTTTCAGAGTCTTTTTTTTTCATCTAAAGTTCGCGCCCATTCCTTGATGTCCTCGCGACAATTCCAAATGTCATGCATTAATTGACTAATTTCACTCAGGCTCTCTTCTATCAAGTTAGTAAACACGCAAGACTTCAAAATGTTTTTTTTAGATTCATCGTTTCTATGTGTTCCTCACTGGTTGACCTTAAAAATTCATCCACCTCATTTTGTAGAAGTCGTCCATTATTTATTTTCCAAAACCAGCATCGCCAAAAATTTAGCTTGTTCGCAACACATTTTTCATATTCGATAACGAACATATGACATTCACTCGTATTATGAAAATCATTTTGGTTTTAAAAAAATTCGTTAAAACCCGTGTTGCAATTATTTTGATTTTCAGCACTATGCTTAGCCATTTGCGCTAACAATCGTCTCGCAATAGATAAATTCTCATTAATCATAGAATGACAGTTTTCATATTGGGGTACAACCGTTTGATGAGATTGGAGGAAATTATTCAAAAAAAATTCATCTTGAAATTCAGTTTGATTTGAATTGAAACCAAAATCATTTGAAGTTTGAAAAGAATTGCAATTTTGGTTGTACATGGGGCAAGCGCACATGTACTAGAAGTAGAGAGTTTTTCGTCGAAAAATCAGTTGCAAAGTTGTGGTTCTAAAGAAGCTCCTAAAAAAATATGTTAAAATTAACAACTTCGAATTATATAAACACAACTCTGGGCCAGGTTCGGACAGGGATTATCAATGTGCCATGACTCACCGTTGAAACACAACTGACGGTTTAAGAACCTGTTTGAGTTCTAGACTCTACCGTTCCTTAGACACCTCAGAGAGTATCAATCTTAATTGTTAATTTAACAAATATTTTGTCCTATGAGCTTTGGGGAATCCTCGATTCAATTTCAAAATTAAACTTTTCAATTAATCCCACGTTCGTCTTAAAATTTTAAACCACACATCAACAAGCAAAATATTCAGTCACAGAACAAGCACAGAATAATAAATTGCAGAAATAAATTTTTTACAAGCAAGTCGCGGTACCTGCAGAAATTTTTTACACGTAATTTCTATATATTTTTCTTTGCAGCAGAGTACCTGTAGAGTTTAGAAAATTCTCATCTAGATCGGCAGTCCATCCAGTGCAACTAAGTAGCGCTAGCGCGTTCACACCCCACTTGGTGTGCAACCGCTCGAATCCTGACCGCTGCTTTGTGTTGTTGTCGCCTCCTATTATTTTGCTTGACGACGCTGCTTTTTTTAAGACCTTTTCTAATTTTCACTGTACCCATTTTAGAAAAATTTCTCCTTTTTTTTAATGCAAGGGAGATGTGATTTTTTTTTTTGAAAAGAAATAAGCATAAAACTTTAAAATACATGACAAAAAGCTAAATTGGCAGCCCACACTAGCAAAGCCCACAAAGGAAATTAATTTAATTGAACCCAATAGCCTACGACCCTCAAACTAAAACCTAATTCAGATTAAACAAGCCAACCTTATCTCTTCTTTTTTTTAATCGGACAACGCAAATTCAAAAATAAGGGATGCTATGGGGGTTTTTGGTTCGGATGAACGGTGGTGAGCTGCAGTTGCGAATTGGGTTTCTGAATGCGGCTTGGCCACGATTGGGGTTCCGATTTGTATTGTACGATGAGGGTTCTTGGATATATAGGGTTTCAGGTTTTGAAACTGCAGGTTTTGAGGTAAGTCGTGAATTCTTTTGGTTGTTCGTATGCGGGTTTATGGAGTTCGATTTGAAAGTGATTCACCTGCACGTGGAGTTTTGGATTAAGGATGGAATAATTGATTGCAGTGGGTGATGGACTAGGGGAGATGGTGAGAGCTAGTTGAAAGCGACGGTCGTAGAAGGCTGGTTCGTGGTTATGGATGGATGATGGAAGTATGTTTTGTGGCAAGCAGGGAGTAGTAGGTTTTGTGATTGGAGGATGAGTGCTGCTTGAAGGGTATTAGAGGGGATTAGTAGTAGCGTGATGATGTTTCTGGTAGAGGGGAGGGTATTGGTTGTGTTCGGAACTGTAGGGATGATGAGGGCTGGGGTTTTTCGTGTTCCTAGAGTTCGATTGACATAAGGGGGGGTTTGAACTTGCGGTGGACGTAGTGAAGTCGGTTATGGCTGCAACACTCGTTGGTTGTTGCTGCGATGGATTTGCAAAGACAGTTTTTGTGACTGGATGGTGATATTGAGGTATCCGTTTCAGGTTATGTGGGTTCTGGAATTCGGTTGTAAGAGGATGTTGAAGAAGAGGTGAATATGGATGGGCTAGTTCAGTTTTGGTCAGTGGTATGGTTTTTGTGGTTGGTGTTGTGAAGAAAAGGTGGTCGATGAGGGGTGTATGGTGATGAGGTAAACAGTTTGGGAAATAGATGGTGGTAGAAAGAATGAGGTTGGGGACTGTGGTGGATTTTCAGTGGACGTTGTGGGTAGTTTAACTGGTTGATCAGTTTGAAGAATGTTGTCCTGGGTGGGGAGTGGGATTTGTAAGAATTAGAGAGAGGTGCTGAATTTGTATTGAGAAGAAGAGACCAAGAAGAGAAATTTTGGAAAGGGATGACTGAAAGAAAAGGAAGAAATTCTACTGAAAACAGGAAAGAAATTGGAATTAAAAGGCAAATGGTTTTTTTTTGTATTTTTGAAAATTGTAAAAGGTGAAAATGGAAAGTATTGAAAAATGGAAAGGCAGTAAAGGATGGAATAAAAACAAAAGGCAATGAAAGGGGAAAGAAATCAAACAGAAAATTGCAACTTTTTTCTCTTAATTAGAAGATTACCGTATCATTAATTTAATGCCAAATCAACTCAATATTTTTACCACGATTTATAACATGATCTGCTAATTAAGAGAGAATTTTTTTTCTATATTTAAAAAGAAAACAAAAATGAGAAAAAAAACAAATCAACTAACAAGAATTAAATATTTTTGTGTTTTTTTATATGAGGGAAATCAAAAGAAAAAATAAATAAAAATAAAAAATACAACCCGAAGGATTTAGTAAAAAAAATATTTTGGTCCCCGGCAACGGCGCTAAAATTTGTTTGCGAACAAATCAAATAATTGTAAACAACTATAAGATCCGTTCAGCTTTCCTAAACAATAAGGATTGTTGTAGAGGGTGTCGAACTCTAGGACCAAAATATTTTAATTAATAAATCCAATCAAGTTATTCCAGGATTTTGGTTGATTGAAAACACAGAAAATAACAGCAATTAGATAAAAAGAGAGATTTATATAATAAGAGAAAGCAATTAGGGGATAATGACATAGATATGATTCATACTCATCAATAGCCAATAAATGAATATAGTTCTAATTCATGTTCTGTCATAAACATGAATCAACTATAATTAGGTTCTTAGAAACAAATAAGTAAATAACGACAAGCATAGCCTATGTAGGAGCTGAGCTCTTAAACAACCATAGGCTATCAGGACAGATTCACTAATTAATTTCTAAAACCCTAAAATTAGATCTAAATCTGATAATTATTAGATCGAACATGAATATACCCTGTGAAGGAGCATAGCTCTTAAACGACACAGAATATGAAGGTCCAGATCTAACCCTTGATTCAGATCCAGATCTACATGTATAAAGTCCTCATCTATTGGCTATGTGATTCATGTTGAATCATATCTATTAGCGTCATCACCCACTAATCAAAGGGGATTTAGCTGGACATAGCTAAAGAAGAAGAGAAAAATAAAATTACAGACATAACTAAAACTAAAACTAAAACTAAATAGGGCAGAGGAAGAATGATTTTATTCCAAGAAGAGAATTACAGAATAAAACCTAATGTGTCTTTACATGAATGAGATACAATGTATCTATATTTGCATTGGCCAAGACTAAGAGGCTCATTACACAATGTGGGACAAAAGATTCATCTCAAATAACACATAAGCCAGTGTGAACGCAGCTGTAGAGTGAGTGGCCTTGCAAATGAGCTAATGTGAACGCAGCATGAGTAAGAGGCTGTAACAACAGGGAATTTCGCTCGATCCGAATCGATCGCTAAACCGACCAAGACCGTTCGAAACCCCTGATTGCTTTGAGAACAAGCCACATCGGAACACAAACAGAAGAGCATTTCATTGTTTATTACAACAATTCCATCAGAATACAAGAATATTATAGAGTATGAATAAATATTACACAGAAAATATCAGAGATTAAAATTACATTACATAGCAGCGAAAAAATAATACAATACACAACTGAAAGAGATATACAGATAAAGAGCTTTCCGGATATCGTTCCAGCTGCAAATCAGGATCCTGTGAATATTAATCTGCAAAACCAAAACTACTAGCTGCCCGTGTCAAAATAAGGGCACCTAGAGTTTAGGTTAAAACAATAAAATCCAAGTCAGTCATATGACTGGTGTAAGAAATAAAACAGTTATTTAAAACTTTACTTTAAATCAGATATATCAAGGGACCACGTCGTATAATACGGAACGGGTTTCCTTCCAAGAATACTGGTGCATATAACAAAACAGCGCAATGCTTTTGGAAAAAATGAAGCTATTATAAGACCCAGGTCCCATCACACAATGCAACGCAAGCCGGAGGATAAGGTTTTCCCTTATAAAAGCCAAACATGCTTGGTACGTTTAAAACCAATCATTTGATACTATTATAAGTGCGTAGTGTATAAAACAACTTCAAATATAAATGTATCAATCCTAGACGGCTACCATATATCATGTCGCCAATACTATGCTCTACAATCAAAACCGCAAATTTCACGTATCGGAAGTTGGATTTCCATTTGTGAACCGAGGCAAGGGATCGTCCTCACCGAATTCAAGACAATCTAGCCCATGTCTCAGGCAAGTACTCAGTCAAGCCTTTAGATCGTCAGGGCCGGTCCACCGATGTGGATTAAAATGCCTGAACACTGTGTTTCCCCGCCCTTTGGGGCGTAAATGAGTCCTATGACTCCATCGGCTCAACATAGTCACCGATATATCCGAGGCGCCTTGCAATGCAACAACCACACAGGTGAAAATAATATAAATGTCAGGGCTGATAGGTCACTGACACCACCCTAGCTAGAAGGAAACGCATGCCCTCCCTGATGTCCTCTCCCGTTTTCGGTTCACAACCGGGGTGTGAGGCTCGCGAATCAACGCAACACAAAGCTATGCCACACAGGCCGTGCTTTGATCATCAACCACATGACTCTGCTTTTCAATAGAAGCCTTGATCATTTGCATCTTAGCATGCCACACAGGAAAACTACTCCATGCAACCAGTATCCATCAATCACACAGAATGACATCCAATGTCAGACACACAGTCCATTTACAAGTCCGTCCTAGGTCTGAACGAAACCGGAGGCACCTTGTACCTCACATATCCATCGATCTCCAAGTACGTCTGGACGATCACCAACCGATTCTCTCCTCTTGGGTGTACAACCCAATCAAGATCATCAGTAATCACCCAAACGATGTGAAGACCTCCGGTCTTCGACCATCGTCTTCATCCTCGACACATCGTCGAATCAGTTATTCAAAATGGGATAAACTCGGTCTTTCTGAATAACTCACGTATATAATAAACAAGTGTTACACAAACACAACATACGCCTCATTCCAATTCAGAATATTCTTTTATTCAAATATTCTTATACTTTGGGAATGGTTCCCATTAATTTATCAAAGATAAATTCTTTAAATTTATTCTTTAATCTTATTTTGAATATCAATTCAAATTAGTCGGGATTAACGAACCTTACTGAAGTAATCATTTGTTTTTATTTCCCAATCCCAACCTATTCATCCCATGAAGTAAAACTGTTAATACTTCATATCTAACACCGTGGTGTTATCGGTAAATTCAGTTACCATTGTCGTTCAAATCTAATTAAAGATTTAACTATCGCTTGGAGCAAAACTGGTGATACTCCATTCCCGATCATTTCAATCTAATTAAAGATTCATTAAAACTCTACTTGGTTTTAATCTTCCCAAAAATCAATATTAAGGATTGTTTAACTTAGGAAATCATATCCTGTCTTTAACTGGGTTAAAGAACCAATGTCATTTAAAATACGGTTCGCGATAAACCCAAAATCACATTCCATTCTATCAGTCTCTAACTGTAAATTATCAAGTGAACAATCCCCTAAGTAATAACCCCGAAGGCCGAAACCAACATCAGATCAATACCCAGGAAACCATTCAACTTGAATAATCTTCAGTTAGTTTTTGATTTTCTTAACTCTGTTGGGTCTAAGAACAGTATTATTAAAGATACCGTTCACGACTACCCAAATCCCATTTGATATTAAATACAAGGCTCTGAATAGAAAATATATCGGCTTATATTCATTATCAAATTCTACGACCAATAAATATCGTATTTGAAATAACGATATAAATATATCTTTCAAATTTCCATAACTATACCTGCATAATCCCGAAATCCAACATCGAAATGTTCCAAAGACAATTTCGATTCAAATCCATTCCAATTCAACTATTGGAAATTCTGGTTACTTTTAAAACCCTTTCAAATCCAATTTATTTATTTCAAAAATAAATGGATTATAATTCCGGTTTAAAACTAGTTCATTTCGATAAAAATCTATTTTTATCATTTCAAATATGGAATTTTTCATCCTAATTCTTCCAAATCACTTCTTATAATTTTACACTAATTATTGATATTTTTAATAATTTTATCAAGGCCCGAACAGTCGATTTCCATCAATGGCCATCGAACTATACTTACAGCGACCTTTTCCAAATTTGATTTGGACATAATTCCAAATCCAACCGATAGATTTCAAATCTGTAATATTCATTAGAAAGCTATTTTCGATACGAGCCCAACGGTTCCGGTTTTAGGAAAATCCGACAGTCGGATCTCCCGTAATATCCATTCAAAGTCAATGGTCGAAATTCGCGAACTGCCACTCGCGGCGCGTTCTATTCAGGCCGTTATATAATATATATATATATATATATATATATATATATATATATCGTCGATTTCCTTTCAAAACGTATTTTATAAATCGTTTTAAATTTGTTTTCAAAACGGGTTCAACTTCCTATTCAATTTCAAATCAAAATTGAATATTCCATTTCATCGATATATAAATGATAGTATTTTCAAAATTTTATATTTTAAATCAATTCCTTTTCGATATTCATTATAAAAATGAATAAAATCGAATAAATATCGTTTACGTCAAAATGGCGCAAATCTAATCAACACAGCTTTAAATATTTCAATAACTTCGCTATTCTGTCCAACAAATGAATATTTTCTTCAACACATGAATTTTCTTTTATTCAACACATGAATGTATATTTTATTCAATACATGAATTTTCTTTTATTCAACACATGAATATATATTTTATTCAACACATGAATTTTCTTTTATTCAACACATGAATATATATTTCATTCAACACATGAATTTTCTTTTATTCAACACATGAATGTATATTTTATTCAACACTTGAATTTTCTTTTATTCAACACATGAATATATATTTTATTCAACGCATGAATTTTCTTTTATTCAACACATGAATATATATATTATTCCACACATGAATTTTCATTTATTCAACACATGAATATATATTTTTATAAAATTCTTTATTTTCCGAAATTGGAATGAGGCCCAATCAATTACCATATAATGTTAATTATATGGATTCCATACAACACATGTATATAATAGCAACGATAAATAATCAACCATCATCCAGAGTGCACCACACAACTGCATAAGCATTAAATATAAATAATTAACGCTTACACAACCTGTCGACCAATCGATCGACATACAACTAAATAATTGGGATTAGTGTACGCCAATTTCATCCCAACACCCATGTGGGGTTTTCAAACGATGAAACACAGGTTTTATTTGTGTAGTTGGGCAATGTGTAAAATTTATCGTCCCAATCAATATCGGTCAAATGGGTGTACATAAACAAATCGTCCGATTTGTTTATTCATATTTATTTTATATACACGTTAAAAATTATATTTTTAACTATAAAATATTTATTTCCATTCCACATCACACAAACAATTTTTCACAACATATTAATCAAACAACCAAGTCATCCATGGTCTGTGGATGACGGGTGTCGGGTGGTACTAAGTACCGTCTGCATCCTAGTATTTATTTCAAATTAGAAATTAAAATAAAAGTGAGGAGTTCTCACCGAGGGTTCCACGCCTCCATTCTTTATTTCAGAACGATCTAGATTCTGTTTCGCTTCCAGTTAGTTCCATCGCAATCTGTTCCACACGGTTTGCGTTAAAAATCCCATTTTTAAACAACGATCTTTATAAATAAGAGTCATATTTTCTTTCGGCGATTATATATATAAAAATCACATTTTTGTTTCGTTTTCTAGAGAAATAGAAATCATATTTTTATTTCGCCGTTCAAATAATAAATATCCAATTTTTACATGCCATTCGTATAAATAAAAATCATATTTTTATTTACCATTTTCATATGAAAAATTATATCTTTTACCAATCAAAAATCATTTCTTTTCATGACTAAAAATATAATCTTTTCAAAAGTAAAAAACTAATCTTTCTTTGAATAAAAATCAAATCTTTATGTAATAAAAAGCATGTTTTGACCGCTCATGTTAACAAACAAAAATCACATTTTTGCCTCTTGTCTTTACGAGTAAAAATCAAATTTTTACTTTAGCTTTACAACTATAAAAATCTAAACTTTAATCGTGTTAAAAATCACAACTTTAATCATGTTCTCAATATGATAAAATTATATTTTAATATGGTTATCTTTATGATAAAAGAAGTATGTTTAAACCATTAAAAATCATATTTTTAAACCATTACATTATATTTCCCTGCACAAATTAAAATAATTTAAAATAAATAATAAAAACTTACAGCGTCTAGAGGGGGGGTTTCACCGTCGTTGCTGGAGAAGGGGGGTGCTATGGACCGGCGGCGCCTGTCAGGGGAGGCGGCGGTGCTAGGGTTTCAGTGTGGGGGCTTTCGGGGCGTCGGCATCGCGATTGGAGTAGTGAGGAGAGGGAGGAGTGGCATCAGTGGGGGGTGGTCCGGAGGGGTGCGTCGCCTCCTGGGGAGGCACGATGGTCGGTTTCGCGACCTGCGGAGGAGTACGGCGGGAATTAGGGGAGCGGTTTTTTTTTCTATTTTTTTCCTGTTCCTCGATCTGAAAAGTAAGGCAGGGAGAGAGAGAGTATAGGGAGGTTTGACTAAGTATAGATTTATATATTTTTATATTATTTTATTTTCCCCTATAAAGTTACTTTTTAAATCGAACTCTAAATCCAACCCAATGACTGTCGCCCTAGCGTATTACCCCCATTCCGAACACAATGGGATATGTCCGTTAAGCCAATTCGGCTATTACGATCAGTTTTTATTAAATTCAAAATATAAATCCGTATATTTTGAATTTGAACATTCATTTTATTTTACCGGGGCCACATACGGACTCTAAAAATTTCTGAAAATTTATTTCTAGCTTCTTATTGACGATACGGTCCTAACAAAACTAATTTCATCAAATTCTGAGACCGTTTGAAAAATGGCTATTTTCTAGTTTATCGAAATTGACTAAAACTATCAAAACGCGTTTTCTTTTTCCATGCTCACATATTGATTCGAAAAATTATGAAAATTGGAATTTAGAAATTACTTGACATCCCGGATCCAACAAAAGTGGTTTCGTCGAAAACAGAGGTCGTATGCAAAATTTCCATTTTTAAGGGCCAGAATTTCATAGCGACTATTCTGAATTTTCAACTGGGCATAACTTTTTATTCCCGCTATGAAATTTCAATTTTTCGGATTCGTTGGAAAGATATTCTCAAATAGATTCTAATATTTTTTTGTTTTGCAAAAATCTGGTTTATTTTGAATCCTGTACATTCATTTGAAATTTGAAATCGAATTTTCGAACTACCGCGCCATTTTCAATTCCTTTTATAATTAAATATTAATATTTATATTTTAACGTCGATTCTAATAAATATACTCAATCTAATTCTATTCAAAATAAATTTCTCATCATTATTATTTAAAATAATTCATTTTAAATACTCAAAATTCGCCAAAATTGCCAAAAAAATAAAAAAATTAAATTGGCTCGGATTTCCATGTTATTACAATCTCCCCCACTTAAAACTTTTCGTCCTCGAAATGGAACGAAGCCGAAAGTTGTTTAACTAATCAACTCAACTTTCATTATTTTCATTACGGCTTAAGTTCTTCAAATTTTCAGTTTCTAAGAACTTTTCAAATTTTTCAAATTTTTTTCTAAACACCCTAAATTTTCGAAAAATTTCGCCATAACCTCCCCTGCACCGGGAGCATCGGGATATTTCAAATAGCCTCCCATGGCCCTCACCAATCCAAAAAGAAAAAGAAACAGCCAATCGGCTCATAAAATCATCAAAAACCCAAGAAATACAATAAACATGTACCTATTTGTCGGGCAAACAATTTTATTCCTCTTCTCTAGCCTCCTTGCAATGACCTGTTCAATGTATATACACGTATATGCATGCAATTGTAATCATTTTTCAATACAGTTCAATTTGACATAATGGTTCAAATTCTAATTAATCAGAACAATAATCAAATAACACAATCAGCAATCAATTAGTTGATTATCTTTTCAAATTTATTACTTGGATACATTGTCAAAAAATCACATTTTTGATGCCATATCACAACAATAAGCCCTACCTAGCTTTGGTTCTCACACCAGTCAATTGGAATCATATAGAAATCCCACTTTCGAAACTCGAACATAAATACTGATAATGCTGCAGCATTATCAGAATCATCACCGGGCGACTAGAGTGTGATTCAATATCTATCCAGTATATTAAAACTTCGAATACACGTGGATCAGACGTATATGCTCAATCCTTATATACTGGATTGTCCAAATTCAATATAAAATAAATAATCAAATATGAATAATTGATTTAAATTTTCAAAATAAAAATTGTTTCCAGTTTTATAAATATACTCTTCACACTCGTTCTAGGATACTACTGATCCTATCTCTAACGAGTGATTCCCATTGGATAAAACTAATTCAATCTCTGATGAATTCTTTCATATGGTTCCAATGTGTCTTGTTCTCGAGCTTCTTAAACCAATGCTCTGATACCAACATGGAATTTCGCTCGATCCGAATCGATCGCTAAACCGACCAAGACCGTTCGAAACCCCTGATTTCTTTGAGAACTAGCCACATTGGAACACAAACAGAAGAGCATTTCATTGTTTATTACAACAATTCCATCAGAATACAAGAATATTACAAAGTATGAATAAATATTACACAGAAAATATCAGAGATTTAAACTACATTACATAGCAGCGAAAAAATAATACAATACACAACTGAAAGAGATATACGGATACAGAGCTTCCGGATATCGTTCCAGCTGCAAATCAGGATCCTGTGAATATAAATTTGCAAAACCAAAACAACTAGATGCCCATGTCAAAATAAAGGCACCCAGAGTTTAGGTTAAAACAATAAACTCCAGGTCAGTCATGTGACTGGTGTGAGAACTAAAACAGTTATTTAAAACTTTACTTTAAATCAGATATATCAAGGGACCACGCCGTATAACACAGAACGGGTTTCCTCCCAAGAATACCAGTGCATATAACAAAACAGCGCAATGCTTTTTGGAAAAATGAAGCTATTATAAGACCCAGGTCCCATCACACAATGCAACGCAAGCCGGAGGATAGGGTTTTCCCTTATAATAGCCAAACATGCTTGGTACGTTTAAAACAAATAATTTAATACTATTATAAGTGCATAGTGTATAAAACAACTTCAAATATAAATGTATCAATCCTAGACGGCATGGGTACCATATATCATGTCGCCAATACTAGGCTCTATAATCAAAACTGCAAATTTCACATATCGGAAGTTGGATTTCCATCTGTGAACTGAGGCAAGGGATCGTCCTCACTGAATTCGAGACAATCTAGCCCATGTCTCAGGAAAGTACTCAGTCAAGCCTTTAGATCGTCAGGGCTAGTCCACCGATGTGGATTAAAATGCCTGAACATTGCGTTTCCCCGCCCTTTGGGGCGTAAATGAGTCCTATGACTCCATCGGCTCCACATAGTCATCAATATATCCGAGGCGCCTCGCAATCCAACAACCACACAGGTGAAAATAATATAAATGTCAGTTCTGGTAGGTCATTGACACCACCCTAGCTAGAAGGAAACGCATGCCCTCCCTGATGTCGTCTCCCGTTTCTGGTTCACAACCGGGGTGTGAGGCCCGCGAATCAATGCTACACAAAGCTATGCCGCACAGGCTGTGCTTTGATCATCAACCACAAGACTCTGCTTTTCAACAGAAGCCTTGATCATTTGCATCTTAGCATGCCACACAGGCAAACCACTCCATGCAACTGATATCCATCAATCACACAGAATGATATCCAATGTCAGACACACAGTCCATTTTCAAGTCTGTCCTGGGTCTGAACGAAATCGGAGGCACCTTGTACCTCGCATATCCATCGATCTCCAAGTACGTCTGGATGATCACCAACTGATTCCCTCCTCTTAGGTATACAACCCAATCAAGATCATTAGTAATCACCCAAACGATGTGAAGACCTCCGGTCTTTGACCACCGTCTTCATCCTCGACACATCGTCGAATCAGTTATTTAGAATGGGATAAACCCTGTCTTTATGAATAACTCGTGTATATAATAAACAAGTGTTACACAAACACAGCATACGCCTCATTCCAATTCAGAATATTCTTTTATTCGAATATTCTTATACTTTGGGAAAGGTTCCCATTAATTCTATCAAAGATAAATTCTTTAAATTTATTCTTTAATCTTCTTTGAATATCAATTCAAATTAGTCGGGATTAACGATCCTTACCGAAGTTATCATTAGTTTTGATTTCCCAATCCCAACCTATTCATCCCATGAAGTAAAACTGGTAATACTTCATTTCTAACACCATGGTGTTATCGGTAAATTCAATTACCATTTCACGTTCAAATCTAATTAAAGATTTAACTATCGCCTGGAGCAAAACTGGTGATACTCCATTCCCGATCATTTCAATCTAATTAAAGATTCATTAAAACTCCACTTGGTTTTAATCTTCCCAAAAATCAATATTAAGGATTGTTTAACTTGGGAAATAATATCCTGTCTTTAACTAGGTTGAAGAACTAATGTCATTTAAAACACGGTTCGCGATAAACCCAAAATCACTTTACATTCTATCAGTCTCTAACCGTAAATTAGCAAGTTAACAATCCCCTAAGTAATAACCCCGAAGGCCGAAACCAACATCAGATCAATACCCAGGAAACCATTCAACTTAACTAATCTTCAGTTAGTTTCTGATTTTCTTAACTCCGTTGGGTCTAAGAACAGTATTATTAAAGATACCGTTCACGACAACCCAAATCCCATTTGATATTAAATACAAGGCTCTGAATAGAAAATATATCGGCTTATATTCAATATCAAATTCTACGATCAACAAATATCATATTTGAAATAACGATATAAATATATCTTCCAAATTTCCATAACAATACTTGCATAATCCCGAAATCCAACATCGAAATATTCCAAAGACAATTTCGATTCAAATCCATTCCAATTCAATTATTGGAAACTCTGGTTACTTTTAAAACCCTTTCAAATCCACTTTATTTATTTCAAAAATAAATGGATTATAATTCTGGTTTAAAACTAGTTCATTTCGATAAAAATCTATTTTTGTCTTTTCAAATATGGAATTTTTCATCCCAATTCTTTCCAAATCACTTCTTATGATTTTACACTAATTATTGATATTTTTAATAATTTTATCAAGGCCCGTACAGTCGAATTCCATCAATGGCCATCGAATTGCACTTACAGCGACCTTTTCGAAATTTGATTTGGTCATAATTCCAAATCCAACCATTAAATTTCAAATCTCTAATAATCTTTAGAAAGATCTTTTCGATACGAACCCAACGGTTCCGGTTTTAGGAGAATCCGACGGTCGAATCTCCCGTGATATCCATTCGAAGTCAATGGTCGAAATTCGTAAACTACCGCTCCGCGACGCATTCTATTTAGGCCATTATATATATATATATAATATATATATATATATATATATTATATATATTTCGTTGATTTCCTTTCAAAATGTATTTTATAAATCATTTTAAATTCGTTTTCAAAACGGGTTCTAGTTCCTATTCAATTTCATATCAAAATTGAATATTTCATATCATCGATACATAAATGATAGTATTTTCAAAAAAATTATACTTTGAAATCAATTCCTTTTCGATATTCGTTATAAAAATGAATTAAATCGATATAAATATCATTCACGTCAAAATGGCGCAAATCTAATCAACACGGCTTTATATATTTCAATAACTTCATTATTCTATTCAACAAATGAATATTTTTTTTAACACATGAATTTTCTTTTGTTCAACACATGAATATATATTTTATTCAACACATGAATTTTCTTTTATTTAACACATGAATATACATTTTATTCAATATATGAATTTTCTTTTATTCAACACATGAATATATATTTTATTCAACACATGAATCATCTTTTATTCAACACATGAATATATATTTTATTCAACACATGAATTTTCTTTTATTCAACACATGAATATATTTTTTATTCAACACATAATTTTCTTTTATTCAAAACATGAATATTTTTTTATAATATTCTTTATTTTTCAAAATTGGAATGAGACCCAATCAATTACCATATAATGTTAATTATATGGATTCCATACAACACATGTATATAATAGCAACGATAAATAATCAACCATCATCCACAGTGCACCACACAACTGCATAAGCATTAAATATAAATAAATAACGCTTACACAGTCTGTCGACCAATCGATCGACATACAACTAAATAATTGGGATTAGTGTACACCAATTTCATCCCAACACCCGTGTGGGGTTTTCAAACGATCAAACACAGGTTTTATTTGTGCAGTTGGGCGATGTGTAAAATTTATCATCCCAATCAATATCGGTCAAATAGGTGTACATAAACAAATCGTCTGATTTGTTTATTCATATTTATTTTATATACACGTTAAAAATTATATTTTTAACTATAAAATATTTATTTTCATTCCACATCACACAATCAATTTTTCACAACACATCAATCAAACAACCAAGTCATCCATGGTCTATGGACGACGGGTGTCGGGTGCTACTAAGCACCGTCTGCATCCTAGTATATATTTCAAGCTAGAAATTAAAATAAAAGTGAGGAGTTCTCACCAAGGGTTCCACTCCTCCATTCTTTATTTCTGAACGGTCTGGATTCTGTTTCGCTTCCGGTTAGTTCCATCGCAATCTGTTTCACACGGTTTGCGTTAAAAATACCATTTTTAAACAACGATCTTTATAAATACGAGTCATATTTTCTTTCGGCGATTATATATATATATATAAATCACATTTTTGTTTCGTTTTCAAGAGAAATAGAAATCATATTTTTATTTTGCCGTTCTAATAATAAAGATCCAATTTTTACATGTCATTCGTATAAATAAAAATCGTATTTTTATTTACCATTTTCATATGAAAAATCATATCTTTTACCAATAAAAAATCATTTCTTTTCATGACTAAAAAATATAATCTTTTCAAAAGTAAAAATCTAATCTTTCTTTGAATAAAAATCAAATCGTTATGTAATAAAAATCATGTTTTTACTGCTTATGTTAACAAAAAAAAATCACATTTTTCCCTCTTGTCTTTACAAGTAAAAATCACATTTTTACTTTAGCTTTATGACTATAAAAATCTAAAATTTAATCATGTTAAAAATCACAACTTTAATCATGTTCTCAATATGATAAAATTATATTTTTATTTGGTTATCTTTATGATAAAAGTAGTATCTTTAAACCATTAAAAATCATATTTTTAAACCATTACATTATATTTCCCTATACAAATTAAAAGAATTTAAAAAAATAATAAAAACTTACAGCGTCCAGAGGGGGGGTTTCACCGTCGTTGCTGGAGGAAGGGGGTGTTATGGAACGGCGGCGCCTATCAGAGGAGGAGGCTGTGCTAGGGTTTCGCTATGGGGGCTTTCGGGGCGTCGGCGTCACGATTGGAGGAGTAGTGAGGAGAGGGAGGAGCGGCATCAGTGGGGGGTGGTCCGGAGGGGTGTGTCGCCTCTTGGGGAGGCACAACGGCCAGTGTCGTGACCTGGGGAGGAGTGCGGCGGGAATTGAGGGAGCGGTTTTATTTTTCTATTTTTTTCCTGTTCCTCGATCTGAAAAGTAAGGGTGTGAGAGAGAGTATATGGAGGTTGGACTAAGTATAGATTTATATATTTTTATATTATTTTATTTTTCCCTATAAAGTTACTTTTTAAATAGAACTCTAAATCCAACCCAACGGCTGTCGCCTTTAGCATATTACCCCCATTCCGAACACAATGTGATATGTCCGTTAAGCCAATTCGGCTGTTACGATCAGTTTTTATTAAATTCAAAATATAAATCAGTATATTTTGAATTTGAACGTTCATTTTATTTTACCGGGGCCACATACGGACTCTAAAAATTTCAGAAAACTCGTATTGACGATACGGTCCTAACAAAACTAATTTCGTCAAATTCTGAGACCATTTGAAAATGGCTATTTTCTGGTCTATCGAAATTGCCTAAAACTATCAAAACACGTTTTCTTTTGCCACGCTCACATATTGATTCGAAAAATTATGAAAATTGGAATCTAGCAATAACTTGACATCCCAGATCCAACAAAACTGGTTTCGTCAAAAATAGAGGTCTTTTGCAAAATTTCCATTTTTAAGGGCCAGAATTCCATAGCGACTATTCTGAATTTTCAAGTGGGCATTTTTTTTTATTCCCGCTATGAAATTTCATTTTTTCGGATTCGTTGGAAAGATATTCTCAAATAAAATCTAATATTTTTCATTTTTCTAAAATTCGGTTTATTTTGAATCCTGTACATTCATTTGAAATTTGAAATCCAATTTTCGAACTACCGCGCCATTTTCAATTCCTTTTATAATTAAAAATTAATATTTATATTCTGACATCGATTCTAATAAATATATTCATTCTAATTCTATTCAAAATAAATTTCTCGTCGTTATTATTTAAAATAATTCGTTTTAAATACACAAAATTTGCTAAAATTGCCAAAAAAATAAAATTTTAAATTGGCTTGGATTTCGGGGTTACTACAGAGGCCTTGCAAATGAGCTAATGTAAACGCATCATGAGTCTTTAGTGAGCTAAATCTACCAAGCTGAGCTCATTTTGCAACCGTTCTTCAAGCTTTAAATTCTTCAAGCTTTTATCAAATTCCAACTTCACTCTTTTTAAGTAATTTCTTCATGCTTTATCCATCAATTGCTCTAAACCTTGCTTTTTTCCCGACATATGAAAACACAGCTATAAATACACAATATCAATTATTTTAAAAAGAAAATAAGATAAATAAGCAGATAAAATATACACATTTACGTGTATACCAGTTGCTATGCTTGATTGTTTGACATCACTATGACATGCACGCCCCTTCCCCGTATCTTTGCACCATATGTTAGTGTCACATTAGAGTATTGTACATCTTGTTGTGCTAACTCTTTGGTTGCAGGTCCAGGTTCAGGTATGGTTTAGTATACCTGCTATTGTTCTGTTTTGCTGCTTATCGCTCATACTAGACTTTTGTCTGACCCAGAGTTTTATGTCTCTTCTTATTACTCTGGGTGCTCTTAAACAGGCAGACCAGAGACAGGTTAGGTGGTATGCACGAGTAGTTGTACTGGAGACGAGCAGGAGGCTTCCACGTACGATATATATATTCTTCCCGTGTCGCTGCTAGTCACTACTTTGGGCATTAGTAGTGTACCTTTCTTATTTTGCTTTAGAGACAGTTCTCCAAAGTTGTAATAAAGATGATGTGGAACATAAGCTATATTTTGAATTTCCGCTGCTATGATGGTTATGTTTTAGTTCTCATCTTATGCACTGTCTCGCCTATTTTATGTCAAGTATGTTATTATTATATTTTATTCCATGCGCTGTGATACATTCTATAGGTTCCTTGTTAGTTCAAGTTCCCTTCTTTCCTTTCTTTGACGACCGTCCCGTGCTGGTCAGGCATAGGCACGACGCACTTTCATTGGAAATGTCGGCTGGTGCGGGTCGTCACAGCCAGCTTCGAACGTTTCTTGTTTCACAGAAATCCGGCTTAAAATGAATTCTGTATATTCGTTTATAGTTCGAATCGCCAAATTACGAACTGTCGCGCCATTTCGAGCTTGATCATAATTATAATATAATTATACGTTCAACTGTCATTTATATAATATATTCGTTAATATAATTCAACTCTAAACTGAATTATATATTATAAACGATCCAATTCACACAAGATTGTGAATTCCACTAGTTCCGACTATTTCGGAAACTAAATATATTACTCTATTATTTATATTAACTAAAAATTCACTAATATTTAATTTTGGTCATTTTAAATTACCAAACCATCATAATTAAATAAATTATTTATTATTCGTTAAAAATACGGGTCGCTACATTCCTCCCCCTTAAAATAATTTCGTCCTCGAAATTACTAAGGTAGAAAACAAACCCAATTAACTATGTAAAAATTTATTTGTTTGTTAATTACCTTCGGTTTCGACTGAACTAATTGATTTCAATTAAAATATTAATTCATTCAGAATAATCAAAGTTTTCAAAAATTCCAAAAAAATCTAACACTCTAAATATTCGAAAAATTTCGCCAGCACCTCTTTTGTACGGATCAATCGGTATAACTACAACTCGCCTCTTTAGGCCTTCTCTAATCTAAAAGAAAATCTAACAACCAAGCAGCTTGCCAAATAGGCTCATAAATCACCAAACTCATATCAAAAAAACTTGTACCTTTTTCTTAGGCATATCATTATATCCGTTCCATCCGCTACCAATTCAGCATATACCAATATCATCCCAATAAATTCCAATTTGTTCTTATCCTTAAACCCAAATCATTTGCTTATACAAGCCAAATTTCATTTCAAATTCTAGTTTCATTCTTGATTCCAAAATCATAATCCACTAATCTGGTTCCATTTCAAATTCCTATCTCACAAATCCAATTTTTCTCGATACCATTCTAATCCAATTCAATTCAATTACCACTGAACTTCCTTTATTTCAATAACAAATTTGCTTTAACAAATTTCTATTAAATTTGTTCAAACAATTTTTACCTAGGAGTTTCAAATAGCTTAGCTTTTCCAAAAATCAAATATCCTTTTCTGGAATTTCAAAATAGCTTGTTTTTCTCAAAACAATTCAAAAACAAAATCTTTGGTAGTAATCCGTCACTTAGAAACTCGAAAATGAGCACCGATGATGTTCGGATCATCATCGGAATTTTTTCCCAGCGACTAAAGTGAGTTCAATACTATATCACTTTAAAAACCATTTCTTACCATTTCCATTTTGAAATACATTTCAAAATATTATTCGCAATGCTAGTAAACAATTTAAAATCTCTCAGGATTTTAAAATTCTCATATATTAATTCCAAATCCATCTACAAACACCTTTCCAAATTTCCAGGGTTTTAATTTCAATTTGATTTAAATTCATATTTAATTCATTTCGTAACACTTATACGATATTTGATTGGTTATTTACATAACAATTTCAATTATAATCTTATCTGATTATAATCATAACCAAAAAATCTAATATTATAATATTTACAATATATATATTTTCTTTATATCAAAATATATTTGGGTAAAATTATTTCATTTCCCTCTTTTCAAAACATACTATGTCGGTTCATCGTATTCGAGTGTTTAGAAACTCCTACCGATACAGTGGATCAAACTGATTGACTAGAACTCATAAACAACTCAACCAATAAACCTCCACAATATAAAACAATTTTTATAAAATCTACAAATACGTTCTCTCGTATATATACAACCAAACTCAATCTATGGTATTACTGACCCTATCTCTATCGAGTTACACCACAAAGCTAAGGTAATCACTTAACCTTTAGCTCTGATACCACTGTAACGACCTAGGGAATTTGCGATCTTGGTAATCGACATAAACTCAATGTCGACTATTCAAGCATCAAAAATACCAGATAGCTAATGAAAGAAGTTAGCGGGCGAGAATAGATAAGACAGAAAATTAGAATAGAAGAAGAAGATCACTATAACAGAATCAGAGTAACACGAATCTCAAAGCATAACGAATAAAATATAACATAACTTTGAAATAAAACCAATACATGTATACAATAACATTTATCAGAGTACAACACTAACAACATAGCGGAAATAAACAATTGCTATAAAATCCTGAAGCCTCCTGCTCCAAGCTCTCAGTATATTTGTAAAATCCCGACAACTTGACTTCCCGTACAAAATTGGGCACCCAAGAGTTTAGGGAAAACAAAACAAAATAAACCCAGGGTTAGTCATGTGACTGGTGTGAGTAAACTCCAACCATTTGTTTAACTTTTAAAATCCTTTTTATAAGAAAGAATAATCGTAAGACCAATCCATACATAAACACGGATGGTATCTACCTTACGATAACCCAAAATAATCTTTTAAAATGCATGCTCTTCTGATATTATAATAATGTCTAAATCAAATAAATAGCAACCTAGTGGAACACTTTCATCTCACATTCCATATATATAATATACAATCAAAAACCGCGGGCGCTTATTCGGTAATGGATTCCAACTCTGACAAGGTATGGAACCACCTTCCATCAGTGTAATCTAGAAGCGATACACTGGAGTTCAACAAGAACGTCTTGTAACTCGACCACCCATGACCGGGCATTTATTTCGCTTGAATGTTCCCAGTATACTGTCACCTTACAGTTGGTATACTAACATAACCGTTCCCGGGAGATACAAAATTGAAAGAAGTAACAAATATGAATTTTCTTTAGATGGTGACAATATACCCTAACTGGGTGCGACCCACTTAGCTATGTTGCCTGCCCGATTTCTGTCATTTCTCGGTTGATGAGGCTTGAGGTCATAACGTACTATTATACAGATCACATCTGTATTTACTTTGAATGCCACATCGTCATACCCACCAAATCAAAAATTGATTTCCCCAAAAATACCATGGGTATAAAGCCAGGTGAAATGAATTTCTCTACCACCAACATAAATATGTTTGAAGCGATCAACTTACGCGATCTATTAGATATACTTTGTTAGGCATTCGTCCATATATTTTGTCCTGGGATTGGACAAGCCCATGGCACTATTCCAGAACAGCCCTTGCATAAACTCCATCTTCAATTATCTTCGTCATATTTGATTCGCAATGCTAATGCCCATGTGGAGTGGTTTTCAGATAATAAATCTGATCCCGATCTCTAAGTATTAACAACGGAAATGGTCAAAAACTTTGATAGCCGGTTATTTAACTGTCAAAGGAAAACATGTGTACAAACAACAGTTGTATTCCCAAATGGAAATCATAACGAGCAAATCATCAATCGACCCTGATTCTATTTAATTTAATTTGTCATTCAATTATTCATTTCACTATTCCCGTTTCCATGTGTTCGTAAATTCTTATTTTCTAAATTTAAAAAATATATGTTATTAATCTTTGGAAAAGATTTCCATATTTACTCCCATTTCTTATTTTCTATATTAGAAAACATTTCCAAAACTCCTTCAGTGGATTTAAATGATTAAATAAAACATTGCTATGCCAACTCAAACCGTTACACTCATTAACTAAATTCACCTAACCAACATTCACTATCAAACCTTAACCATTCCTTAGTTAAAAATGAAGTCAATCAAGTTGGGGTAAAACTACCTCTCAGACCTTAACTGAAAAACATTATTAACCTTGAAATAGACAAAGTTCACCTTTTAAATCTTTAACAAACTTCCTTACGAAACTCATGGATTATATTTACGAATCCACTTCTTTTACAGAAATCATTTGATTATAACAATAGTGTTATAATCTCATGCTTCCAAAATATAATATCTTGAATATAACTTTTATTTATTAATTTGAATAATTAAACAAACCACTAATTTATTAATGAAAAAATAAATCTTGATTTAAAAGGTTAAAAACACAGTTCACAATAAACCCAATTCACATTCCATTTTATTCCAATTACTAAATATAATTGGAAACTCTAATAATCTTAATTAAAAGATTTATTCTTTTCACACGGGGTTTAAGAAAATTGTTATTTAAGACACCATTCACGACAAACCCAAAACCCAGTTCAATATTAAATATATGGCTCTAAACAGAAATTATATCAGCTTATATTCAATATCAAATTCTGAAACCAACACATATCGTATAGGGAATAATGATATATATCTATCTTCCAAATTCCTCCACAATATCCGTATAGTCACGTAATTCAATATCGAAATATCCCGAAGATGATTTCTATTCAGATCCATTCTAATTCATACATTGGAAAATTCTGGTAAGATTAAAACTAGTTATATATCCAATTTATTTATTTAAAACCATTGGAATATTTTTCTAGTTAATAACTAGTTCAATTAGATAAAATTATTCTTTTATCTTTGCAAAACTGGAATTTTTCATCCAAACTCTTTCCAAATCATTTATTATGATTTTAAACAAATTATTAATATTTTTAATTATTTTATTAAGGCCCTTTCTCTCGATTTCCATAAACGGTCATCGAACTACATTTACATCGACATTTTCCAAATTTGATTTGAACATAATTCCAAATCCAATCATTAGATTTTAAATCTCTTATATTCGTTGGAAATCTCTTTTCGATACGAACCCAAAGGTTATAGTTTTAAGAGAATCCGATGGTCGGATCTCCTGTAATGTCAACTAGAAGTCAATGGTCGAAATTCGCGAACGGTAGCGGCGAGGCGCGTTCTATTCAAGCCATTAATATATATATATATATATATATATATATATATATATTTCGTTCAAAACGTATTTTATAAATTCGTTTTAAAAATGATTTCCACTTCCAGTTCAATTTTAAATCAAAATTGAATACTCCTTATCATTATAATATTTAAATGATAATATTTTCGAAATATCACATTTTGAAATAATTCCTATTCGATATTCATTATAAAAATGAACCAAATCGATATAAATATCGTTCACGTTAACGTGGCGCAAATCTAATCAACATGGCCTCACATATTTCAATATTCTCGTGTCCATCCCAAATCGGACATCAAAATCATATTTTAATCCTTTACAGAAAATTATTTCAAAATATTCGCTATTTTAAAACATTCGTTATTCTAAAATATTTGTTCCTTCTGAATTGGAATCAGACCCAATCAATTACCATATAATTTTTTATATGGATTTCATATAATACATGTGCACAACAATCATGATATAACCATCATCCAGAGTGCATTACACAACTACATAAGCACTAAATATAAATAATTAATGCTTACAATTGTCTGTTAACCCATCGAATGACATACAACTAAACAATTGGGATTAGTGTACGTCAAATATCATCCCAATACCCGTGTGTGGTTTCAACCTATAAATACTGAATATTATTTGTGCAGTTGGGCGATGTGTAAAATTTATTGTCCCAATAAATGTTAGTTAAATGGGTGTACATAAACAAATCGTTCGATTTGTAAATGAGTATTTATTTTCATTTCAGGAGAATTTTATGCCGTCTATATATACGTTAAAAATTATATTTTCAGTAACATAATATTTATTTCAACACATGAATATTTTTTAATAGTTCAAACATTCAATAAAAATGATACTTTTATTATTCAAACATTTTATTCAACACATGAATATTTTTTAATAGTTCATACATTAAATAAGAATGATATTTTTATTGTTCGAACATTTTATTCAACACATGAATATTTTATACAGTTCATATACACATTAAAAATTATATTTTTAATGAACATTATTTATTTTAGAAAATCTTGGCATTATAACGGCGCGATATTAGAACCGGAGTAATGTCTAGCATTACCCCTCTCCTGGTACTGGCTCGCGCCATACATATCAATCACAATCAATTCAAATAGTTCCACAATCAATTCATAATCAATTTTATAATCACAATCCAAATTTCCACAAAACAATCCAAACAAACAACTACGCTTTGTATAATAAATAGTGTCAGGGGATACTAATCCCCGTCTTCAGCCTAGTATATATTTAACTGTAAAATAAATTGAGTGAGAATGTGTTCTCACATTGGGTCCACTCCGCCATTCTTTTATTTCTGAATTTCAGTTCTAATTCTGTTCGCGTTCACATTTGCCTGAAATTATAACGTGCTCCATTCTCGTTCTGGTCAGTTCCATGTTGTAGAGTTCTCCACCACGATTGCAATGCAACTGAAATCGCTCAATTTGCACCTCGTATGAAGAAGATAGGAATTTTTAAACACCGGAATAATTAAAAATGTAATTAATTAAATTAAAAACATTTAAAAATCGTTACCCTCTTTATTAATTTTCATCGTCCTCTTTCAAACCTTTCTGACCGATACTGGAACCCATATCGTGCCTCTTAGGGCTCCAATTTGGGCACTAATTAAGCCACCGGACGTCCATCAGAACTCGCCACGACGACCGGCGTTGCAACCCCCCCCCCCCCCCCGCGCCTCCATCCTTGCCCAGCTCGAAGGCCCCACCTGACCGCAATTCAAGGCGAAACGGTGGCGGTTGTGGCTCGAAATTTGAGCCAATAACTCCATGAATCATGATTATACCCGTACCATTTCGAAGCCCTCTCTTTGCTCTTTAATTCTTGTTTTGATTTCACCGTTGATTTAGGATTGGACTGGAAGTTTTAGGGGAATTAAATTTGGAAAATTTTAGCCGTTCCTTTTTGAATGCGGAGGCTACTGGTAGAAGAGGCTAGGGTTTCGAGGGGGGGGGGACTATTTATATAATTTTTTTATTATATTCTTTTAATTCCAAAATACATGTTTTTCATTCGAACTCCAAATCAACCCAATGTCTACCGCCAATACCCCCATTTCGGACACAATGGGATATGTTTCATAAACAAATTCGACTGTTTTAATCAGTTTTCCTATAAATTAAAATATAAATCAATATATATTGAATTTCAAACGCACATTTTAATTTACTAGGGCCACATACTGACTACAAAAATCGTAGAAAAATAAATCTTGCTATGTTTTGACGATACGGTCCTAACAAAACTAATTTCATCGAATTTGGAGTCCGTTTGAAAAATGGTCAATTTCAGGTCGATTAAATTCAAATTGAAAGTACCAAACACGTTTAAATTCACCACGCCCACATATTAATTCCAAAAATGATGAAAGTTGGAATCTAGCAATAATTTGACATTCTGCATCCAACAAAAGTGGTTTCGTCGAAAATGGAGGTCGTTTGCAAAATGGCTATTTTTAAGGGCTATATATTATATAAAATATACATATAAATTCCGTATCGACTATTTTAAATTTTAAACTGGACATAACTTTCAACTTACATTATGAAATCTCAGTTTTTCATATTCATTAGAAAGAATGATTTAACAGATTACAATGTTTCTGATTTTACTGAAATCCGATTTATTATGAATTCTATACATTCAATTGAAATTATAAATCGAATTTTCGAACTACTGCACCATTTAAGGCTCGTTTTATAATTAAAATAAATTTATACGTTCTAACTACATTTAAAACAAATTTTTAGTCGTTATTACGTAAAATAAATCATTTTAAATATTCAAAATCCAATAAATAGCTAAAATAAAATTTTTGAGTTGGTTCTGAAAGTCTGGGTTGTTACAATCTCCCCCACTTAAAATCTTTTTGTCCTCGAAAAAGAACAGAGCTGAAAGTTGTTTAACTAACCAACTCAACTTTCATTCTGGCTTTCATTCTTCAACTTTTCAGGTTCTAAGAATTTTGTACTTCTTCAAAAATTTGGCTAACACCCTAAATTTTCGAAAAATTTCGCCATAACCTCCTTTGTATGGGGGAGACCTTTAAAACCGCAACTTGTCTCACATGGCCCTCATCAATCCAAAAGAAAAAGAAAAAGCCAATCGGTTCATAATATCATCAAAACCCAAGAAGATAGTAAACATGTACCTATTTGTCGGGCATACTATTTTATTCCTCTTCTTAGCTTCTCTGCTATAACCTATTCAATGTATATACATATACATATGTGCAGTCTCAATCAATTTTCAATTCAGTTCGGTAGTTGATTCGATTTGGCTAAATTTACCTTTTGTTCTCTTATTGGTTAAATTAATTATCATTCCAATATTTTTATTAGTAGAACTAATAATCAAACATCACAACCAGCAACCAATTAGTTGATTAGATTTCAAACATATAACTTTAATATATATTGAAAAATCATATTTTTAGTGCCAAATCACAACAATAAATTCTAACTATGTTTTGGTTCTCACACCAGTCAATTGGAAATATATAGATATCCCACTTTTGAAACTCGAAAATAAACACTGATGATGTCACGACATCACCAGAATTATTCCTAGGCGATAGAGTGTGATTCTATATCTATCCAATATATTTGAGACTTCGAATAAACGTTTATGACACGTATATGCAAAATCTCCATATACTCGATTATCCAAATTCAATATAAAATAAAATACTCAAATACGTATAATAGGGTTTAAATTCTCAAAACAAAGTTTGTTTTCATTTTTATTTTAAAAATAACACTCTTTACACTCGTTCTAGGATACTACTGATCCTATCTCTAACGTGTCATTCTTATTGGATATTACTAACCCATCTCTGATGAATTCTTTCGTTTGGTTCTAATGTGTCTTGTTCTCGAGCTTTGTAAACCAATGCTCTGATACCAACTGTAGCGACCCGTACTTCTGGACCAGCCAAAACCGAACAAGAAGGCGGACTGCTTTGAGAACAAGACTATTCGGAACACAAACAATAGAACATTTCATTGCTTGTTACAACAATTTACATCAGAGTACAAGAATATAAAGAGTATGAATAAATAATATACATCAGAAAAATATCAGAGAATAAAATACATTACGTAGCAGCAGAAAAATAATACATAACACAACTGAAAGAGATACACGAATACAAAGCTTTCTGAATATTGCTCTAGCTATAAATCCAGGATCATGTGAAAATAATATCTGCAAAACCAAAAATACTAGCTACCAGTGTGGAAAATATGGGCACCCAGAGTTTAGGTTAAAACAACAAACTCCAGCTCAGTCATGGGACTGGTGTGAAAACTAAAACAGTTATTTCAAAATTTACTTTAAAAATAAAGTAAATCAAGGGACCTCGCCGTATAACACGGAATGGGGTTTATCCCAAGAATTCATGTGCATAAAATAAACAGCACAATGCTTTTTGGAAAAATGAAGCTATTATAAGACTTAGGTCCCATCACACAATGCAACGCAAGCTGGAGGATAGAGTTTTCCCTTATAATAGCCAAACATGCTTGGTACATTTAAAACAAATCATTTGATACTATTAAAATGGCGTAGTGATAAAAACAACTTCAAATATAAATGCATCAATCATAGACGGCATGGGTACCATATATCATGTCGCCGTACTAGGCTCTACAATCAAAACCGAAATGTCACATATTGGAGGTTGGATTCTATCTATGAGTCGAGGCCAAGGATGGCTCCTCACCGATTCGGCAGTCTAGCAAATGCCTTAGGATCCCCCGTAGTGAACCCTTGGAACGGAAGGGCCGGTCCACCCTTAGGTTTGTGGATTAATTATTTCTGAACACACGTTTCCCGGTCCTATCGGACCTATCCATTGGCCCTGTAGTGACCGATATATCCGAGGCGCCTCGCTATCCATCATCCACATAGGTAAAAGAATATAAATGTCTGGTCTCCATACCATAACACAACGCATAGCAAGAAGGAAACGTCGTGCACTCCCAATGGTCCAATCCCATTTTTAACTCATACCGAGGTGTGAGTATCACGAGTTAATGCTATACACAAAGCTATGCTATCTAAAGCCGTGCCTTGATCATCAACCGTAAGACTCTGCTTTTCAACAGAAGTCTTGATCATTTGCATCTCAGCATGCCACACAAGAAATTCATGCCATGCAACTGATGTCTATCGATATATAACCTCTAAGCTCGTACGTGTCAGAGAAGGGTGTTAAGCAAGAGAATAAATTCTCCGCCACCAAACAGATATATATTTAATAGAAATCAGTCAACACAGAATAAACTCCAATTTCAGACACACATCCATTTACTAGATCGTTCTGGATCTGAACGAAACCGGAGGCACCTTATTCCTCGTCCCATACGTCCAATATAGGAGAGAGGTCCTCGGATACCCGGTCGATCTCTAAGTACGTCTGGACGATCATGACTTATTACCTTGTCTCGAGTGTACAACCCAATCAAGACATTAGTAATCATCCAAACGATGTGAAGAACTCCAGTCTTCAACCACCATCTTCATCGTCAACTTATCGTCATATTATTTATTCAGAATGGGATAAACCCGGTCTTTCCGAATAATTCGTATATTTTATAGTCAATAATCAAGTGCTTTAAAAACACAACATACACCTCATTCCAATCCAGAATATTCTTTTATTTAAATATTCACATCTTTAGGGAAAGGTTCTAATTAATTTTATCAAAGATAAATTATTTTAAGTCCTTTGGATATCAATTCAAACAAAATTAAGGTTTATCCAAACTAGTCGGGATTATCAAACCTTACCAAAGTATTCATTTATTATATTTTCCAATCCCAACCCATTCATCCCGTGGAGCAAAACTGGTAATACTCCATATCTAACAACACGGTGTTATCGGTAAATTTAATTACCATTTCACGTTCAAATCTAATTAAAGATTTAATTATCGACTGGAGTAAAACTGGTGGTACTTCATTCCCGATCATTTCCCAAATTTGATAATTTAAATAATCACATTTACATTTCAATCTAATTAAAGATTCATTAAAACTCCACTTAGTTTTAATCTCTTAAATCATTACTCAATGATTATTTAACTTTGGGAAATCAAACATGCCGCATCGACAATCTACATCGTAATATTGATTTCTGATGATATATAACCTCTAAGCTCGTACGTCTTAGAGAAGAGTGTTAAGCAAGAGAATAAATTCACCGCTATCAAATAGATATATATTTAGTAGAGATCAACAATACAGTTCGAAATACAATGTTAGACATGTAATCCTGTCTTTAGTTGGGTTAAAGAACCAATGTCATTTAAAACACAGTTCATGATAAACCCAAAATCACATTCCATTAACCATGGAATCTTCACGGAAAACAGACCAATATATATAATCGATATCAATTTCCGTATCCGACTAATAATATAAATGGAATAACGGTAAAGCCATTTAAATTCTATATATATATTAATAGTCTTCCTCCACAGAAGCTCACTTCGATTATTACCAAATCGAATTCCATTCAATTCCAATTTAATATATTAAATTGGAAAACTTTACTTTGGAAAATTCCTTTAATCTTAATTAAAAGATTTATAATTTCCAAATCACATTTCACTGTTAATCGGGTAAAAGAATGAATGTCTTAAAAACACAGTTCACAATAAACCCAATTAACATTCCATTTTATAACAATTATACAAATATAATTGGAAACTCTAATCATCTTAATTAAAAGATTTTTTCTTTTCACACAGGGTTTAAGAACAGTGTTATTTAAGGCACCATTCGTGACAAACCCAAAATCCAAATCAATATTATATATAAGGCTCAAAACAGAAATTATATCAGTTATATTCAATATCAAATTCTAAAACCAACATGTATTGTATGGGGAATAACGATATATATCTATCTTCCAAATTCCTCTACAATATCTGTATAGTCATGGAATCCAATATCGAAATATCTCGAAGATGATTTCTATTCAAATCCATTCCAATTCATACATTGGAAAATTCTGGTTAGATTAAAGCCATTTATAAATCCAATTTACTTATTTAAAACCA
Organism: Allium sativum; assembly: GCA_030737875.1. NCBI lineage: Eukaryota > Viridiplantae > Streptophyta > Magnoliopsida > Asparagales > Amaryllidaceae > Allium > Allium sativum. The sequence continues at coordinate 153,651,276 of CM060916.1, read as the reverse complement.
TTGGATTATTTTTCTAATTAATAACTAGTTCATTTATATAAAAATATATTTTTATCTTTTCAAAACTGGAATTTTTCATCCAAACTCTTTCCAAATCATTTATTATGATTTTACACAAATTATTATTATTTTTAATAATTTTATTAAGGCCCTTTTAGTCGATTTCCATAAACGGTTATCGAACTGCATTTACAGCGACCTTTTCCAAATTTGATTTGGACATAATACCAAATCGAACTATTAGATTTCAAATCTCTTATATTCTTTGGAAAGCTCTTTTCGATACGAACCCAACGGTTCTAGTTTTAGGAGAATCCGACGGTCGGATCTCCCGTAATGTCAACTCGAAGTCAATGGTCGAAATTTGCGAATGGTCGCGGCACGTTCTATTCAAGCCATTAATATATATATATATATATATATATATATATATATATATATATATTTCATTCAAAATGTATTTTATAAATTCATTTTAAAAAATATTTCCACTTTCATTTCAATTTTAAATCAAAATTGAATACTCCTTATCATTATAATATTTAAATGATAATATTTAAAATATCACATTTTCAAATAATTTCCTATTCGATATTCATTATAAAAATGAATAAAATCGATATAAATATCGTTCGCGTTAAAATGGCGCAAATCTAATCAACACTTCTTCACATATTTCAATATTTTCGTGTCCATCCAAAATCGGATATTAAAATCATATTTTAATCTTTTACAGAATTTTATTTTAAAATATCCGTTATTCCAAAATATTTGTTCCTTCTGAATTGGAATCAGTCCCAATCAATTACCATATAATTTATTTATATGTAATTCATATAGCACGTGTACACAACAATCATGATATACAATCAACTATCATCCAGAGTGCATTACACAACTGCATAAGCATTAAATATAAATAATTAATGCAATTGACATACTACAAAGCAATTAGGATTACTGTACGTCAAATATCATCCCAATACCCGTGTGGGGTTTCAACCAACAAATACTGAATATTATTTGTGCAGTAGGACGATGTGTAAAATTTATCATCCCAATCAATGTCAATTAAATGGGTGTACATAAACAAATCGTTCGATTTGTAAATGAATATTTATTTTCATTTCTGGAGAATTTTATACCGTCCATATATACGTAAAAAATTTATTTTTAACGATAGAATATTTATTTTAACACATGAATATTTTTTAATAGTTCATATATTCAATAAAAATGATATTTTTAGTATTCAAACATTTTATTCAACACATGAATATTTTATAATAGTTCATACATTCAATAAAAATGATATTTTTATTGTTCAAACATTTTATTCTGCATGAATATTTTATACAGTTCATATACACATTAAAAACTATATTCTAATGAACACTATTTATTTTAGAAAATTTCGGCATTATAACAGCGTGATATTAGAACTGGAGTAATGTCTAGCATTACCCCTCTCCTGATACTGGCTCGCACCATACATATCAATCACAATCAATTCAAACAATTCCACAATCAATTCACAATCAATTTTACAATCACAATCCAAATTTCCACAATACAATCCAAAGAAACAACAATGGTTTGTACATATATAGTGTCGGGGGCTACTAAGCCCCTTCTGCAACCTAGTATATATTTAACTGTAAAATAAATTGAGTGAGAAGGTGTTCTCACATTGGGATCCACTCCGCCATTCTTTTATTTCTAAATTTCAGTTCTTATTCTGTTCGCGTCCACATTTGCCTGAAATTCTAATGTGCTCCATTCTCATTCTGGTCAGTTCCATGTTGTAGAGTTCTCCGCCACGATCGCAACGCAACTGAAATCGTTCAGTTTGTACCTTATATGATGTAGTGACCCGAACTTCCCCGGTCTCCGAAGAGATGAGAAAGAACGAATTACTGTGAGGACAAGACAAATCAGAACGCAGACGGAAGAACATTTCATTGCTATTACAACAATTCCATTAGATACAAGAATATACAGAGTATAAATGAATAAATTACATTCGATAAATATCAGAGAATACAATAAATTACATAGCAACGGAAAAAATAATACAAAGTACAACTGAAGGTGATATACGGATACAGAGCTTTCCGGATATCATTCCAGCTGTAAACCAGGATCCTGTGAATATAAATCTGCAAAACCAAAACTACTAGCTGCCCGTGTGGAAAATAGGGGCACCCAGAGTTTAGGTTAAAACAATAAACTCCAGGTCAGTCATGTGACTGGTGTGAGAACTAAAACAGTTATTTAAAACTTTACTTTAACAGAGAGTAATTCGAGGGACCACGCCGTATAACACGGAACGGGATTTCTCCCAAGAATACTAGCGCATAGAATAAACAACGCAGTGCTTTTTCGAAAAATGAAGCTATTATAAGACCCAGGTCCCATCACACAATGCAACGCAAGCCAGAGGATAGGGTTTTCCCTTATAATAGCCAAACATGCTTGGTACGTTTAAAACAAATCATTTGATACTATAATAAGTGTATAGTGTCAAAACAATTTCCATCATAAATATCAATCATAGGCGGCATGGGTACCATATATCATGTCGCCATACTAGTTCTACAATTAAAACAGCAATACACGTATTGGAAATTGGATTTTCGTCATGAGTCAAGGCAAGGGGCAAGCTCCTCTTCGCTTCGAGACACTCTAGCAAATGCCTCGGGACTACACACTCTGGGCAACCCCGGATCCGGCTGGGCCGGTCCTCTCTTACGTTTGAGGATTAGTTATTCCTGAACACACGTTTCCTGGTCCTTACAGACCTATAATCGAGGCGCCTCATTCCAACAACCACAAAGGTGAAAAGTATATAAATGTCAGGGCTGGAAAGTCACTGACACCACCAAAGCTAGAAAGAAACGTCGTGTTCTCCCAATGGTCTGTATCCCGTTTTTAACTCATACCGAGGTGTGAGGCTCGCGAATTCACGTTATACACAAAGTTGCCACGTAGGCCGTGCTTTGATCATCAACCACAAGACTTTGCTTTTCAACAGAAGCCTTGATCCATGCAACTCAGCATGCCACACAGGCAATTCATGCCATGCGATAGATATATCTATCAATATATAAGCTCTAAGCTCATACGTCTCAGAGAAGGGCGTTAAGCAAGAGAATAAATTCTCCGCCACCAAACAGATATATATTTAACAGAAATCAATCGACACAGAATAAAATCCAATGTCAGACACACAATCCATTTACAAGTTCGTTCTGGGTCTGAACGAAACCGGAGGCACTTTCCTCGCATATCCATCCATCTCCAAGTACGTCTGGACGACAACCAACTGATTCCCTCATCTTGGGTGTACAGCCCAATCAAGATCATCAGTAATCACCCAAACGATGTGAAGACTTCCGGTCTTCAACCACCGTCTTCATCTTCGACATATTGTCGAATCGGTTATTCAGAATGGGTATAAACCCGGCCTTTCCGAACAACCCGCGTATATTAAAAACAAATGTTACACAAACACAACATACGCCTCATTCCAATTCATTAGCCACTAACCGTAAATCAGTAAGAGAGCAATTTCCCAAATATTGACCCCGAAGGCCGAAACCAACATCAGATCAATACGCAGGAAACCATTCTTCTTAGCTAACCTACGGATAGTTTCTAAATTCCACATTCTTAGGGAAAGGTTCCCATTAATTTTATCCAAGATAAATTCTTTAAAATTTATCCTTTAATCTTCCTTTGGATGTCGTTACAAACCAAATTATGGTTTTCCAAACTAGTCGAGATTAGGGAACCACACCGAAGTAATTATTTATTTTATTTCCCAATCCCAACCTATTCATCCCATGAAGCAAAACTGGTAATACTCCATATCTAACACCACAGTGTTGTCGGTAAAATTAATTACCATTTCACGTTCAAATCTAATTAAAGATTTAACTATCGCTTTGGAGCAAATTTGATAATTTGATAATTTAAATTATCATTTCACATTTCAATCTAATTGCAGATTCATCAAAACTCCCTTTTCTGGGTTAAAGAACTAATGTCATTTAAAACACAGTTCACGATAAACCCAAATCAATTCTATTTAAAACCCGTTTCAAATCCAATTTATTTATTTAAAAATAAATGGGTTTTAATTTTAGTTCAAAACTAGTTCATTTCGATAAAAATCTATTTTTATCTTTTCAAATACGGAGTTTTTCATCCCAATTTTTCCCAAATCATTTCTTATGATTTTACACAAATTATTACTATTTTAAATAATTTTATCAAGGCCCGTACAGTCGATTTTCATTATTGGCCATCGAACTGCACTTACAGCGACCTTTTTCAAATTTGATTTGGACGTATCTCCAAATCCAACCGTTAGATTTCAAATTTCTAATATTCGTCAGAAAGCTCTTTTCGATACGAACCCAACGGTTCCAGTTTTAGGAGAATCCGACGGTCGGATCTCCCGTAATGTCCGTTCGAAATAAATGGTCGAAATTCGCGAACTGCCGCAGCGCGGCGCGTTCTATTCAGGCCATTATATTATATATATAATATATATTTCGTCGATTTCTATTTAAAACGAATTTTATAAATAGTTTTAAATTTGTTTCAAAAACATTTCAACTTCCATTTCCAATTCAAATCAAAATTGAATTTTTTTTTTCTTTTCAATTCAATTCGAATTCGTTTTCTTTTCAATTCAATTCGAATTCGTTTTCTTTTCAATTCAATTCGAATTCGTTTTCTTTTCAATTCAATTCAATTCGAATTCGTTTTCTTTTCAATTCAATTCGAATTCGTTTTCTTTTCAATTCAATTCAATTTGTTTTCTATTCCAATCAAATTCAATTTGTTTTCTATTCCAATCAAATTCAATTCGTTTTATATTCAATTCAATTCGAATTCGTTATATATTCAATTCAATTCAAATTCGTTTTCTTTTCAATTCAATTCAAATTCGTTATATATTCAATTCAAATCAAATTCGTTATATATTCAATTCAAATCAAATTCGTTACATATTCAAATCAAATCAAATTCGTTATATATTCAATTCAAATCAAATTCGTTATATATTCGATTCAAATCAAATTCGTTATATATTCGATTTTTATCTCTTTTCAATGTTCATTATAAAAACGAATATAATCGATGTAAATATCGTTCGCGTCCAAATAGCGCATCTCTAATCAACACGGCTTTATATATTTCAAAAATTTCCGTTATTCTATTCAACAAATGAATATTTATTCTATTCAATACGTGAATCTATATTTTTGCCAACACATGACTAATCTCAACGAATGAGTACTGTCCACATGTGACTATTTTTGTTATTTAATATATTTATAAAAATTAAGGTATCTATCGTTTGATTTAAAATCAGACTCCAACCGTAAATTAGTAAGAGAACGATTCCCTAAATATTAACCCCGAAGGCCGAAACCAACATCAGATCAATATCCAGGAGACCACTCATCTTATCTATTTTCCAATTAATTTCTAACTTTATATATGATAAAGATGTAAATTTTATTGTTAAAATACTTCGTTCAACACATGACTAATCTCAACGGATGAGTACAGTCAACACATGAACCTTTACTTTATAGTGATAAAGATATACATTTTATTGTTAAAATATTTCGTTCAACACATGACTAATCTCAACGGATGAGTACAGTCAACACATGAACCTTTATATTATAATATTCTTTATTTTCTAAATTGGAATGAGGCCCAATCAATTACCATATAGCGTTAACTATATGGGTTCCATACAACACATGTATATAATAGCAACGATAAATAATCAACCATCATCCAAAGTGCACTACACTGTATAAGCATCAAATATAGATATCTAACGCTTATAACAGCCTGTCAATCCATCGATCGACATACAACTAATTATTGGGATTGGTGTATGTCATATATTATCCCAATACCCGTGTGGGGTTTCAAACAATCAAACACAGATTTTATTTGTGCAGTTGGGCGATGTGCAAAATTTATCATCCCAATCAATATCAGTCAAATCAGTGTATATAAACAAATCGGCCGATTTGTTTATAAATATTTATTTTTCACTTTCACGTTAAAATTTATATTTTTAACGATGAAATATTTTTAACTATATAAATATTTTATTTCCTTTCAACACATTAATTAATATTATCGATTTCACATCAACAACACAAACAAATTTCACAACACATCAATCAAACAAACAAGCCATCCATGGTCTGTGGATGACGGGTGTCAGGTGCTACTAAGCACCGTCTGCATCCTAGTATAAATATATAACTAGAAAAAAAAGAAATTGAAGAGTGAGAAATCCTCACCGAAAGCTATCCCAACTTCACGACACTTCATTTATAGAAATCTTCATCGTTCTCGCCTTTTTGTCATCTTCGTTGCCCGTATTCTCTACATATGTAAAAATCAAATTTTTACTTTGCTATCCAATATATAAAAATCGAATTTTTACTTCGCTATTCAATATATAAAAATCGAATTATTACTTCGCTATTCAATATATAAAAATCATATTTTTAAAATCACCCCATATGGATAAAAATTCTATTTTTACATCACTACTATATAGATAAAAATTCTATTTTTACATCGCTACTGTATATATAAAATTCTATTTTTACCTCGCTACTGTATATATAAAAATCGAATTTTTACTTTGCTATAAAAATCACATTTTCTTTTCAACATATACATAAAAAAAATTAGATTTTTATTTCGCTACATATATAAAGATAATATTTTTTACTATCTACATCATATAAAAATCGTATTTTTATTCTTCCTATAATATAAAAAATATATTTTTAATGCTCTTACATTAATAAAAATCCTATTTTTATACTTTACATTATATAAAAATTATATTTTTATTATTCTTACCTAAAGATCTAATCTTTTACCTTTTAAAATATGTTTTCAATTTTAAAGTAAATAAGTTTTCAGTTTTAAAGTAAATAAAATAAACGAATAAAAAGGAAAACTTACAGCATTTCAGTCGTCGGAGGACCCGAAGAGGGGGTGGAGGGGCGGTGGTCGCGGTCAGGGCCTGAGGTGGCGAAATGGGTGCGGGTTTTGGTGTAGATGGGCTGCGGATTTCAAAGGAGGAAGAGGAGGAAAAAGGAGAAGAGGGGGACGGGGCTGAGGCGCGCAGGGGGGGTCGGGGATGTCGAAGGTGGGCGCTGGTGGCGGGGGTTCTGGGCTGAGGGAAATCGAACGAGGGGGGGAAGGGGATCGCGCTCTGGCGCGAGAGGGGGTGTCGATGGGGGGGACTTGGTGTGGTGGAGGAAGAGAGGAGGGCGGCGCTCTCCCCTACGGCGGCGCGATGAGCGGTGGGGCGGGGCTCCGCCCCCTTGTTTTTCTTTTTTTTTTCTTTTTTTTTTCTTTTTTTATTTGTGATTCTGTTTTGAAATGATACAGTGGGGGGTTAGAGAGAGGATAAAGAGAGGAGAGAGGAAATTAATTTGTAATTAATTTTAAATTCAAAAAGTTGACTTTTACATACGACCTCTAAACGAGGCCCACCGCCTGTCGTCCTTAGCTAATTACCCCCATTCCGAACACAATGGGATATGTATCGTAGGCTGATTCGATCGTTATAATCAGTTTCCGTTAAAATCAACATATAACTCTATATATTGAATTTAAACGTTCATTTCAATTTACCGGGGTCACATACTAACTCTAAAAATCCCCGAAAAATATTTTCTAGCTTCGTATTGACGATACGGTCCTAACAAAACTAGTTTCGTCGGATTCTGAGACCGTTGGAAAAATGGCCATTTTCCAGTCGATTAAAATCAACTGAAACTGGTCAAACACGTTTTCCTTTGCCACGCTCACATATTGATTCGAAAAATTATGAAATTTGGAATCTAACAATAATTTGACATCACGGATCCAACAAAAGTGGTTTCGTCGAAATCCGAGGTCGTCTGCAAAATTCCCATTTTTAAGGGCCTGAATTCCATAGCGACTATTCAGAATTTTCAACTGGACATATCTTTTGATTCCCGCTATGAAATTTCTGTTTTTCGGATTCGTTGGAAAGATATTATCAAATAGATCCTAGTGTTTTTGGTTTCATTAAAATCCGGATTGTTTTGCACCCGGTACATTCAATTGAAGTTTGAAATCGAATTATCGAACTACCGCGCCATTATCAATTCTATTTATAATTATATATAATTATATATATTCTAACGATGACGTATATAATATATACGCTCGATTTCTATTCAAAATAAATTTTCCGTCGTTTTTATTTAAAATAATCTATTTTAAATATGCAAAATTCATTAAAATTGCCAAAATAAAAATTTTAAACTGGCTCGCGTTTCTGGGTTATTACATATGAAGAAGATAGGAATTTTTAAACACCGGAATAATTAAAAATGTAATTCACTAAATTAATAACATTTAAAAATCATTACCCTCTTCGTTAATTTTCATCGTCCTCTTTCAAACCTTTCAGACTGATACTAGAATCCATATCGTGCCCATTAGGGCTCCAATTTGAGCACCAATCAAGCCGCCAGACATTCATCAGAACTCGCCATGACGACTGGCATTGCACCACCTCCCCGCGCCTCCATCCTTGCCCAGCTCGAAGGCCCCACCTGACCGCAATTCAAGGCGAAACGGTGGTGGTTGTGGCTCGAAATTCGAGCCAATAACTCCATGAATCATGATCATAACCGTACCACTAAGAAGCCCTCTCTTTTCTCTTCAATTCTTGTTTTGATTTCATCGTTGAATTAGGCTAGGATTGGAAGTTTTAAGGGAATTAAATTTGGAAAAATTTAGCCATTCTTTTTTGAATGTGGCGGCTACTAGTAGAAGAGACTCGGTGGGGCCTATTTATATAATTTTTTATTTTATTATATTCTTTTAATTCCAAAATACATGTTTATTCACTCGAACTCTAAATCAAACCCAACGACTGCCTAGCGTAATACCCCCACCCCGGACAAACGGAATATGTTTTGTAAGCCAATTCGACTGTTTTAATTAGTTTTTCTTTAAATTAAAATATAAATCCATGTATATTGAATTTCAAACTTACATTTTAATTTACTGGGGCCACGAACTGACTCCAAAAATCCTAGAAAAATAAATCTAGCTATGTTTTGATGATACAGTCCTAGCAAAACTAATTTCTTCAAATTTGGAGGCCGTTTGGAAAATGTCCAATTTGCAGTCGATTAAATTCAAACTAAAAGTATCAAACGCGTTCAAATTCACCACACAAATATATTAATTCCAAAAATTATGAAAATTGGAATCTAGCAATAATCTGACATTCCGGATCCAATAAAAGTGATTTCATCCAAAACGGAGGTCATTTGCAAAATGGCTATTTTTAAGGGCTATATGTTATATAAAATATATATAAATTCCATAGCGACTATTTTAAATTTTAAACTGGACATAACTTTCAATTTACATTATAAAATCTCAGTTTTTCACATTCATTAGAAAAATATAATTAAACAGATTCAAATGTTTCTAATTTTACTGAAATCCGATTTTATTTGAATTCTATACATTCAATTGAAATTAGAAATTGAATTTTCGAACAATCGTGCCATTTCAGGCTCGTTTTATAATTAAAATAAATTTATACGTTCTAACTACGTTTAAAATAAAGGTCCAGTTGTTATTATTTAAAATAAATCATTTTAAATATTCAAAATCCAATAAAATAACTAAAATAAAATTTTAAATTGGTTCTGAAAATCCGGGTTGTTACAGTAACCAAATTCCCACTATTTTTCAACTTAATCTTTAATTTATTAATTAATCATTTCATATTAAAATTTGGGTTGTTACATGGTTTTGGGTCTTCTATGAGCCCAAGGCGGTGTCAACTATATCAATAATTCAAAAAAGAGGAATTCTGGGCTTTTATTACGTAGACAACCGAAGGGTGCTCCGAGTCTTCAAAAGAAGAGAACTTATGGAATTTTTATTACATAAATATCCAAATGTGGATTTTGTTCTATCATGCTTATTAAGAGAAACGTAAACAAATGAATCAACACACACAAAGACATGCTCAAGTAAATGAAATGGGAGTAAAAGTAAAGCTATAGCCAGGTTCTAGTTATATAGTTTACAAAATTATACATAAGAATACTATTTTACATGCGAAAATGCTAAAAATCATAAATTCCGAAGTTTCTCCATTTAATTGTGCTACACTACAAAATCTTAAATGTTACTAGAGAATTTTTACGAAAATCTATAAGTGTTTTGTCTTTATCTATGATAGTGTCGGTCTCATTAGGTTAATCAATCTGCGTATTAAAAGCATGATTAAAGGCTTTATTCATTTGCATAAGGATTTTTCTACACTTTTATATTCAACATTGCACTTTTTAAGACAATATGCTTACTTCTTTATAAGCTTAATTGGTTAACATATTCACATATACGACGGTCAATGTCGTCTTCCCCTTGGTTTTTGTAATGCTTCCAAACCTCATGCTTCACTCTTTTTACCTAATCATTCATAAGTTATTCATCCAAGGATTTCGAAGGGTTTGATGAGTAAGGAAACCTTTTGGTATATTCTTTCTTAAGCCTCATAACTCTGGTTGGACCGGGTGAAATATCAGAAGAAGGAATGGGACACCATCATTTAAAATAAACTCCAATGACTTGCAAGAAGCTTGACAATCCTCTAACTATAATATTAAATTACGAACTTGCTTTCAAAGCATATTCGTATCATTATCAAAATCTATATTAGGATTTTCTTTTATTACGTGCTTTTTGTTAATAAAATTCTTTTTGTGCTGTAGCAACTTGCTATCTGTCTCCCCCATTTGCTTTTTGAGACTTTGCACGAGGATCCCTTGTTCCTAAAACTTTTTGACCTAACCTAATGTGGGGAGATTATCCTTAAACTTTAAGGGAATGGAATAATCGGAATATTTCGAATGTTCATATTCCGCAACCATTTTATCTTTGAACTTTATAATGCGAGAGGTAAGGTATGTTAGGGAATGCAGAATGGAACGTTAAAGGAAAACTAACACTAGAGGGGGGTGAATATTGTTTTTAAGGAATTTAAGAAAATTCAAAACTAATATGATCTACTATGTGAATCACACACCACAGAGATGATCACAGACACAGAAACAAACACAAACCCAAACACAAAAATAAACAGAAATAAAATGCAGAAAAGGAAAGAACACACCGGATTTTATATTGGTTCAGATTACTCCGACGTCCGGTCCCATGCAACACTGGATACAGAGTTTTGTTACTATATCAGTATCCAAGTACAACACCCTTGATTTCATGGGCACAAGGTTACCACCGACTCCAAACACCCTTGATTAAGTATGTTCCCCTTGATTTCCCCGGCTACGAGGTTACACCATTTCCTTCCTTGATTTCCCGCTACAAGGAACACATCATTTCCAAAACTATCCCAAATGATTACAATAGCTCTATAACTCTTCAGTAACACTTTGATTCAAGGAGTAATGAGTAGAGAGTGAGAAGAGAAGAAGTTTTATCTAATTAGACTTGAAATCGGCAAAGTATAAGTATAGAAATCATAAAAATATGATATAATAATGGTGTAATGAAAGGAGATGAAGATGGAAAAGAAGAATGATGAATTTTTTTGAAATCTTTCCCTATTTATAAGATTTGAAAAATTGCAACACTTCTGGAACGTTACAAATAGTGAAAAGATACTTCCTTTCAAAAGTGAAAATGTGGCAGTTATATGTCGACATGGCTAACTATGTATGTCGACATATGTAGTTTAAAAATTGAAATTTGAGTATTTTCCAAGTGTTTATACATACATACATACATACATATATATAATTCTGGAAATTCTTGAATTAAAATATGGTGATGTAAATAAGTATAATAAAGTTGGAAATCATATGAAATCATAAATATAAATTATACAATCATCTTTATAAAATTATAAAGTTTAAAACTATATAAATATAAAAATAAAAAAGTATATAACTATATACATTTATATAAACCTATTAACTTTAAAAATTGAGTTTAAAATCAAAAGTAAAATAGAAAAACTTAAGTAGAATTTTAAAATAGAATTTGAAATTTGAAAATCAGAATTTGAATTTGAATTTGAACTTGGAGTGCTATTCCGAATCTTACATAAACTAGACTCCATTACTATATTTACCTTGAACTCTTGATTTCTTGATTACTCATGAGCCTTGAATATTCTCTGAATTCTGAATCGCTTGAATCTTTAAAACTCTTAAACTATACAATCTTCGGTATTAATTCATGTATACGAATCCTACATATATGTATATGTGACACCCCACGTCGTTAATGTCATTCGCTAAGGGAATGCATTAAGTTCTGTGAAGCGGTATAGGTAAACAGACATAGAATATTACAAAATAGATATAAAATTACTACGGAAATAAAACTTTATTTATCATAAAATACCGTGGTCCAAAAACATCACATGTCTGAAATACAAAAGCCCATTACAACATAAAAAATACTGTCTTGTACTTCAAAATTATCTGAGTACATAAAAGAAATAAAAATCCCCAAACAAAATATAGCCATAGCAACAAGGATAAGATCTTGAGCCATACGTTTAGCAGTTGCAGCAAGAGTAAGCAAAATCATGGTCAAGCCTGAATAATCCCGCCCTGAGAACCTGAGGGGAACGGAAGAAAGATGAGGAAACAAAAAGGGTCAGACATAAAGTCTGGCGAGTTCAATTACTTTTAGCAAGTAAATAAATAAAAGTAGCATGACAGGCATATAAAATGGATAGGAGAAAGATAACTACATAAAGGTAGGTATAATAGGGTAAACATGATAGGATGTATATGCTTTTAATGATTACTCCGCACTGCTACTAGTATATCTAGAATGAGATGATCCCTTCCACTATATGGTGGTAGACTTAGGCATACATACAAATGTACCCTAATTTATTACCCTAATTGATTGGCTCCCTAATCCGCATAGATACTCTGTGTCGGCCCCGTAGTAGGATGTATCACATCCTAAAGTGGCAACCCTCCGCTGATATGCACAGCTCCATATCTACAGGTGTCACGGTCGTCTTATCCCCCTCTGACCGGCCCATGCACGAACAAGGCCCGGTCGGTTTGTGCCGCCCACACCGAACTCCACGTTTGGATCTCTTACAATCGGTTTAGTAAGCGTGCCCCTTCTCTGACCTAGTTCGGAGTACTCTACTTGATACCTACTACGGGTTACTGACTGAAACGGGTCCCACATAGTATGATACAAGCTTTCCCCTTTGTCCTGTATCCCCCACTAGGTTTTCCACAAGTAATATTTACCTTAAAAGTGTCTTTAATTATATAACCCCAATCTTTTTACCGGTTATGCCTACCTATAGGTGTCTTTAATACATAACCCCTAATTGGTTAAGTTTTGTGGGCCTATATCAAAATATTACCCATCCGACTCAGATAGACTTAACTTAACCCTCCCATTGTCCAACCAAGTTTACTTAACCCTTATTCATGTTTATATTCATACAATCCTTGGGGATTTAATTAGGTTAAGTATTCCAATTTGTTACCATGTCCATTTATGGTTTATAATGGGACAGACCTCTCATATTAGGCCTACAATTTATGGGTGCTGGATATACTGGTCGGGTCCGGTCAGACTTATTCCATAAGTTGGGCCTAACGCCGTGTCTTAGCCCGTCTCATATTTGCTCACTTAGACCTCTCACATTAGTGGTGGCTGGATATGCCGGTAGGGTCCTAGCAGACTTCCACCACTAATGCAACCTAACCTATTGTCATAAGTGCAATTACAATTTATAGTTGCAATCCTAAGCATCTTAATTTTTAACCAACTAATTAAGCCCATGTCTTTATAGTTGTTCATGCCCATTAACCCAATTATGTTCATAGTAAATAATATGTCCAAATTCATATGCCAATTCTAATATTTTCCCCCGGTCCCTAACTAATGTATTCGCATAAAATTTGGCGTTATGCCTAGGCTAAAAAGTAGCCTAGCCATAAAAAACATAAGGGGAAGGGGATGGGAATATGACAAAAATGATTGTTTTAACATATATGGCATAATCATATACTAACATGGTGATAAGGTGAACATATAAGCATAGATCCAATGAAATGGTGGTAGTTAACTAGTTTTAACATAGCAAGGATGTTAAGATAAGCATGACAAGATCTAAATGTTAATTTAGATGTAAAACAGCTTCAGATCTAATATGATAAGCACAAGGAGATCTAAATAATAAGCTAGATCTGATTAATAATTTAGATGTTCACATAATTCAGATCCAATAGTTGAAAGTAGATCTTACACAAATAAGGTTTAAGATCCACATCATAGGATTTTACAGAAGTTACAATAGATCCGACTAGATAGAGATTTAGATCCAAGCTATAACCAATTTAGAATGTCATATGCTCACAATTTACAATGGAAATAGTATAATTTAGTCACAAGAACAAATCCAAACAATAGTCATATCAGGCTTACTTTTAAATATTTAAACCTAAAAGCAACTAAGAACTCACAATGTTTGGATTAGAAAATAGAACTAGAAAAGAAGCTTGTTGAGATGCAGATCTACACTTGAATCTCTAATCATTTAGCCTTATTTGATTGTTGTAGAAGATAATTCGGTTCAGTTCAGTCACTGGCAGAGCTTGGCCCCCGTGGATTCTCAATGAAGAAAACAAGAGAAATTGACCTCTATATATAGCTGCCAGCCTCCAGAAACTGTCTGCCACCTCAGCCCTAGGGGGTCGACCCCCCTTTATGGGGTAAACCCCCCTTATGGGGTCGACACCCCTGCTTTGTGGTCGACACCCCTGGGGCGGGAACTTTGCCACCAACGGATTTTTTGAATTTTGAACTGAAATCTGATTTTCTGGACCCTATATATATATATAACACTATCTTTCGCGTATACAAACTTCAAATCTTCATAACTTCTTCATACGATATCCGTTTTACGCAAACCAAATGCCTATCTTGACTAGAATTTCGAGACAAACGCAATGGAGCAGTCTGTTTTGCTTAATTCTGAATATTAAATTAATTATTATTTAATTTATCCTCTTCTAGTGTTGTTAAAATTACGGAGTGTTACATCCCCCCCCCGGCACACTTAAAGGATTTCGTCCCGAAATCTCTAAGTTGAGAGAAATGTAGATCCTACCATCCATCACCCATCTACTCATCCATCAATCACAGGCATCCACTGTCCTTAAATACTTCTAATGCTTATATGAACATATGCAAAGGTGTGTGTATATGTCCCAATACTAATCCGAAGATTAGGCGGTCTACTGATTCAGTCGACCTCCTCAAAGCAATGTATGTTAGTGCAATGAATCTAATATATATGCAAATAATCCTATTATAATATGTAAGTTCTATATGTGTGCACATTCATTTGTCCAAATGCAACATCCATTTGATAATACATCCATTTTCATCCATTAAAGAAAAGAAAAATGCACACACATCCATATGCCGTATAAGAGTGATTGAGCCGATTTAGTTCCTAATGTCTGTGTGTATGCACCCACAGGCAACCACTTGCAAACACTTGCATCCATCAAAAACAACATGTCTCAAACACATATTTACATCCATAAGATTTCTATCTAAAGGGCGAGAATACTATTGGTAGGACATACTCAAATGATAGAAGCAAGCATAAATAAGACTTTGGAAAGGAGTTAATAACATACCCTCGAAAAGAAAAGGGTACAAAGCACGAATCTTGTCTTCGGTATCCCAAGTTGCATCCTCTGGGTTATCTTCCCATTGGACCTTTAGCAGCTTGATTTCTTTATTGTGTAGCTTCTTAACTTCTGATCCAAGAATACAGGTAGGGACTCGTCTGACTGTCGCCTCCCGTTCCACCTCTACCTCCTCTAATATACTTGGCTCAACAACTTCCACGTGCTATGCAAGCACTTCCGCAGATGAGAAACGTGGAAAACATCATGAACGCCGGAGAGATTTTCTGGGAGCTTTACTCTATAGGCCATTTGTCTGATTCTTTCAGTTATAGGAAATGGTCCCACAAATCTGGGTGCCAATTTCCCTATAGATCCGAAGCGAACCACATTCCTCAGAGGTGACACTTTAATGAAAACTAAGTCTCCCATTTTATATTTGATGTCAGTCTTTCTGTTGTCTGCGTAGGATTTTTGCCTATCTTGAGCTGTCTTCATCCGCCATAGAATAAGGCCAATCTTCTCGGACATTTCTCTAACCATATCAGGTCCAAGTAATAATCTTTCTGTAGATTCCCACCAACAAGTTGGTGATCTACATGGTCGTTCGTACAATGCTTCGAAGGGTGCCATGCCGATGATAGCTTGATAACTGTTGTTATAGGCAAAATCTATTAAAGGAAGGTGCCCTTCCCAAGTCCCTCCAAAGTCTAGGAAACACAGCCTTAAAAGATCCTCTAGAATTCTGTTTACCCTCTCCGTCTGTCCATTGGTCTAAGGATTATAAGTAGTGCTTAAACACAACTGTGTACCTAATGCTTCTTGCAAGCTCCTTCAAAATTCACTGGTAAAGTTGGGGTCACGATCGCTTACGATACTAGAAGGTACTCCAGGGAGACGGACTATCTGATGAACATAAATTGCTGCCAACCATTATGTCGTCCTCTTACGCTTTACTAGAATGAAATGAGCGCTCTCAGTCAGTCTATCCATAACAACCCAAATACTAGTGTTGCCTTTCTTTGATCTAGGAAAACCATCTACGAAGTCCATGGAGATGCTCTCCCATTTCCACTGTGGAACCTCCAAAGGATGAAATAATTCATCGGGCTCCTTTTGTTCAGCTTTAACTTGCTAGCAGACTAAACATTGAGAAACAAATTCTACCATATCTTTCTTCATCCTGTCCTAAATGAAAACCCTCTTCATGTCTCTGTACATCTTATCACCACCTGGATATACAGTCATTTTAGAATGGTGGGATTCTTCTAGGACTGCTTTTATCAAGCTTCCAATTTGAGGAACACAAAGCCTTCCATCTTGTCGCAACCACCCCTTTTCATGTATGGAATATCTGCTGAGGTGACTAGAAGTATCCCCTTTTCTGAGCTTATCCATGAGTCTAGAATCTGTGGGTCACCTTGCTGCGAAGCTCCTATCTGATCCATAAGAGTTGGTCGTATATCTAGCGATGCAAACAATTCAGGAAAAATCTCAATGGAGGGTCTAAAGTCAAAAGTTGATATGAACTCCATGCTCTCCCTCTCCATAAACAGAGGACTTAAGGCCATCCTCTGCTTACTTAGTACGTCGGCCACCACATTACCCTTGTTGGGGGTATGAGCGATTTCAAAATCATAAGAGGCTAGAAACTCCATCCACCGTTGTTGCCTTAAATTTAGATCCTTCTGCGAGAACAATTACTTGAGAGACTTATGATTGGTGTATAACTCGAACTTCTCTCCAAGTAAGTAATGACGCCACGTCTTTAGTGCGAATAATATGGTGGCTAACTCTAAATCATGGGTGGGGTAGTTCTTCTCATGAACTCTCAACTGTCTACCCCCACAGCACACTACTTTTCCTTTTTGCATCAGAGCCGCACCAAGCCCTGTATCACATGCATTGCCCCGTCGGGCAAGGTCAAGACTGGGGCTGTTGTCAAAGCCCTCTTCAAATGTTGGAAAGAAACATCACAATCTATATCCCATGAAAATTCCAAGTTCTTCTTCGTCAGCCTGGTGAGAGGGGTTGATACCTTTGCGAAGTCCTTGATGAACTTCCTATAATAGCCTGCCACCTCCGTGGCATTTTTCGGAATTCGCCAATTTTGCACTGCAATTACGTTTGCGGGATCTACAGCTCTCTCTTCTTTGGAGACCACATGCCCTAAGAACCTCACCTCTTTTCTCCAAAAATGGCATTCGGAGAACTTTGCCTTAAGATGATGTGCACAAAGAGTTTTCAAAACTTCTCTCAAATGTTGGGCATGCTCTTCTTCGCTTTTGGAGAAGATCAAGATATCATCAACAAAAACTATGACAAATTTATTTAGAAACTCCCGAAACACCCTACTCATTAGATCGACAAAATAGGCGGGTGCATTCGTCAACCTAAAAGGCATAACTAGTCATTCAAAGAAATCATCCAGAGTTCTAAAAGCAGTTTTGTCTATACTGTCCTCAACCACCCTTAACCGATCAAAACCCATGGACAAGTCTAACTGAGAGAATACAAGCTGGTCAAACAAGTTGTCTATCCTTGGAAGTGGGTGCATATTCTTCTTTGTGAGTTTGTTCAACTCTCTGTAGTCCACGCACAAACGAAGTGAACCATCCGCCTTAGTTGCGAATACAACTGGAGCACCCTATTCATATATGCTTCATCTGGTAAATCCTTTCTCAAGTAGCTCCCCTACTTGCTTACTCAACTCCCTCCTTTCCCTTGGAGCCATATGGTGCACTGGTAATGCAATTGTATTTGCGTTGTCCACCAAATATATACGAAAATCGATCTCGTGCCTCGGAGGTAATCCCCGAACCTCCTCAAAAACATCAGAATAATCTTGGCTACTGGAACAGATTGCAAATCGTCTATGGATGCATCAAGAGACTCTAGGAAGCTAAGCATAATAGACCCTTGTAGGTCACAAGAAATTTCGAGGGTCCTCCCATAGCAAATCAGAAGTCTAACAACCCTCCATTCATAATCTAGAATGGCACCATACATGGTTAGCCAATCCATCCCTAGAATCAACTCTTAGTCTATGAACCCGAGATCATATGCGCCACATTCAAATTCAACGCCTAACACAAATATTCTCAAGCCCCGATAAATCATAGATAAATGAGCTGAACCACCAATGGGGTTTGAGACAACTACGAGATCCACTACCATACTAGTAATTAAGTGCAGAGATTCAACCACAGAAATAGATATAAATGAATGTGAAGCGCCATAATCAAAAAATGTTCTAATAGGATGATTTGAAAGAGAAATTAAACCTTCTACAAAATTTTTTCTACCTCCATCAGGGGCAATGATCGTGAGAGCATGCACCTGCTCTCCAGAAGTTCCTTCCTTCTAACCTTGTCCCTGTTTCTTCGGGCACTCCTTAGCAAAGTGTCCGACCTCTCCACAATTGAAGCAAGAATTTTTCCTTCTTTTGTAATCTTTAACCAAGTGACCCTCTCGTTCACAACTATGACACTTTCTCTTATCCTTTTCCTTGTCATTATTTTGGCATTTCTTCTTTTGCTACTATTATTGTCCTTTCTTGGGCCATATCTTCTTGGTTGTTTCCTCAGCTTCGAACTCTTTCTTTTCTCCCTTCTCTTCCTCACGAATCAAGGCCATATCAACAAGCCTTTCAAAGGTTGCAGGATATGTCGGTCAAGTCCGGGCAGACTTATTCCACAAGTTTGGCCTAACCTCGTGTCTTAGCCCATCTTGTATTTGCGCACTTAGACCTCTCACATTAGGTTCAACATTAGTGGTTGCTGGACAGGACAATCGGGTCCGGGCAGACTTCCACCACTAATGCAACCTAACCTCATGTCATAACTGCAATAACAATTTCTAGTTGTAATCCTAGGCAACTTAATTTTTAACCAACTAATTAAGCCCATGTCTTTATAGTAGTTCATGCCCATTAACCCAATCATGTTCATAGTGAATAATAAGTCCAAATCCATATGCCAATTCTATTATTTTCCCCCGTTCCCTAACTAATGTATTCGCATAAAATTTGGCATCATCCCTAGGCTAAAAAGTAGCCTAGCCATAAAAAACATAAGGGGAAGGGGATGGAAATACGACAAAAATGATTGTTCTAACATATATGGCATAATCATATACTAACATGGTGATAAGGTGAACATATAAGCATAGATCCAACGAAATGGTAGCAGTTAACTAGTTTTAACATAGCAAGGATGTTAAGATAGGCAACGACAAGATCTAAATGTTAATTTAGATGTCCAACAGGTTCAGATCTAATATGATAAGCACAAGGAGGTCTAAATAATAAGCTAGATCTGATTAATAATTTAGATGTCCACATAATTCAGATCCAATAGTTGAAAGTACATCTGATACAAATAAGGTTTAAGATCCACATAATAGAATGTTACAGAAGTTACAATAGATCCGACTAGATAGAGATTTAGATCCAAGCTATAACCAATTTAGAATGTCATATGTTCACAATTTACAATGGATCTAGTATTATTTAGTCACAAGAACAAATCCAAACGATAGTCATATCAGGCTTACTTTTAAATATTTAAATCTAAAAGCAACTAAGAACTAACAAAGTTTGGATTAGGAAATAGAACTAGAAAAGAAGCTTGTTGAGATGCGGATCTACACTTGAATCTCGTTTAGCCTTATTTGATTGTTGTAGAAGGTAATTCGATTCAGTTCAGTCACTAGCAGAGTTTGGCCCCCATGGATTCTCAATGAAGAAAACAAGAGAAATGGACCTCTATATATAGCTGCCAGCCTCCAGAAACCGTATGCCACCTCAGCCCTAGAGGGGTCGACCCCCCCCCCCCCACGGGAACTTTTCCACCAACGGATTTTTGAATTTTGAACTGAAATCTGATTTTCTAGACCCTATATATATAGCTATCTTGCGCATATACAAGCTTCAAACCTTCATAACTTCTTCATACGGTGTCCGTTTTACGCGAACCAAATGTCTATCTTGACCAGAATTTTGAGACAGAAGCAATGGCGCAGTCCGTTTCCCTTAGTTCTGAATATTAAAGTAATTATTATTTAATTTATCATTATCAAATGTTGTTAAAATTACGGGGTGCTACAGTGTATATACACATACATTCTAGATAAAGATGTTAGCATATATTTTATAATCAATTAATATTGAAATAAGATTGTTGTTATCAAAACTCCATTCTCCAACAATCTCCCCCTTTTTTGATGATGATAACCCCAGTTTATAAAATAGCATACATGTAACAACCCGCATTCTATGCATCGGAGGATCGTAGAATATTTATTTATTTCTTATATGAAGTCGTATGGTCATGTGGCTTTGGGAAACGACCATTGGGGTCATTTCCCATGTTCATGATTTTTTCCGATTTTTAAATGACCATTTTGCCCCTAGATGATACTGTTTTGGCCATAACTTTTGATTGGAAAGGAATTTTGACGTGAAACCACTTTCATTAGATTTGTTTGATGGTTTACCTTTCCGTAGAGTGGTCATAATAGCTAAACGGACCTATCGTTTGGGAGATATGGCTGAAATAAGGTTTGGAAGTTGAAAAACTGCTTAACCTGGCCAAATAAGATGATAAGTGAATGGCCCCATATCCCATTTCGGGAATAGGGTTATGGGGAGGCTGAAAAGTGTTAGGGTTTCCTTCCATTTCAGTTTTCTAGCCTCCATTTACCTCTTAGAAACCCTAAAAATGGCCTCCAACCTCTCCAAATCACTTTCTAATAAAGGATTAAGCTTAGCAACATCAAATTAAGGGAGATCTTCACCAAATCAAGGTTAGAGCTGCTGTTTAGCATTGGTAATTGCGCCATATCAGAGATTTATTTCAGATCTAAGGTTACTTGTGGCTAATGTGAGTGATTTGCATAGTTCCTCACTAATTATGGTTAATTAAGGGTAATTAGTGTTAATTAGCGAATTTAAACATGATAAAATTCTGGAAAAATATTTATAAATTCTAAATGATGTTTTAGACCTCTGATATGAACTTGGGTTAATTTGGTTAAGTTTTGCTAATCCTATCGTTAATTATGCTTGGACGTGTTTAAAGGAAAATACGGGCTTTTGGCTATGTTTGATCCATTTTAACCTATCATATTTATTTTTTGGTGTTTGAGGTCACTTCTACTTGTTGCTATGACTGTATGGTATGCTTTGTGATTGATTAGAATATATAGAATGGTTGAAAACATCGTCGGATGGCGTAAAACACTCACTGGAAAAAGTTGCAGAAAATGGTGTAGGTTTTCGGATCGGATCGGGGTAATGGGCTCGGACCGGATAGTGGGCTGGGCAAGGGATCACCGAACCGAACCGAGGCTTGGCACAAGGGAAAGTATGGAAAAAAGTAAGGCCACAATGGTTGAACTGGGATTGGATCGAGCTAAAGAAGGGGGAATCGGATTGGAATGGAAGAGGAAGGGGAAGTGGATCGGATCGGAGACCAGGAACCTGACCCGAACCGATGGAGCAAGGGTACACCGACCCGACCCGCCAGAGAACACCCGAACCGAACCAATGTACTACGAAGGGACTTGGAGGCCACGACCCGACCCGGAGCACTTGGAAGGAGGCCGATCCGAACCGACAGAGAAGAAGGACTGGGGATCCGAACCGATCCAGTGATGACCAATAACCCGAGATGCAAAGCTAGTCCAAATAGAAGTTAAAGCTCAGGAACCAGTTGGGAACCAATGAGTTCACTTCGTGGTTGGGCTTTACTGCGGGATGCGTGCTAAGGAGTTGTCGATGTTCATAACTTCGATTCACCACTGAAAAGGAATGACGAGCTACGTATCAGTGCAGTAGAGTCATCATGACTCGAGGGGCAAAGTGATCGTAGCAAGACTATGAGCCAGTGCAGTGGAGCCGTTGTGACTCCATGGGGCAGAGTGGACATAGTAAAGGATTAGTATGGCTATGAGCCAGTGCAGTGGGGTGTGTACGACTCCATGGGGCAAAGTGGACATAGCGAAGGATTAGTGGCTATGGATCAGTGCAGTGAAGCCGTTATGACTTCATGGGGCAGAGTGATCATAGCAAAGTAATGGGTGATCGAAGTGGTGGATATCGTATACTTTACGCACTAAGTGAGAGATGTGAGAATGGTTGCTATGTTTGATTGTTTGCCATCACTATGACATGCACACCTCCACCTTCGTTATCTTTACACCATTTGTTTAGTGGCACCTCAGAGTGTTGTACGGTATGTAGTGCTAACTCTTTGGTTGCAGGTCCAGGTTCTGGTATGGTTTAGTATACCTGTTATTGTTCTGTTTAGCTGCTTATCGCTCATACTAGACTTTTTGTCTGACCCAGAGTATTATGCCTCTTCTTATTACTCTGGGTGCTCTCACGAGCAGACTAGACACAGGTTAGCTGGTGATGCACGAGTAGCTGATTCGGAGGCGAGCAGGAGGCTTCCACGTATGATATATATATATATATATATATATATATATATATATATATATTCTCCCTGTGTTGTTGGCGGTCCCTACTTGGGCATTAGTAGTGTACCTCCCTTATCTTGCTTTTACCTTTAGAGACAGTTTGAAAAGTTGTAATAATGATGATGTGGAACATAAGCTGTATTTGGATTTTCAGCTGCTATGATAGTTCGTTTCCAGCTTATGCACTGTCTCACCTGTTTTATGCCAAGTATGTTGTTATTATATTTTGTTCCATGCGCTGTGAGACATTTTATAGGTTCCCTGTTGATTCTTCGTCTTCTTTCTTTCCTTCTGACGACCGTTCCGTGCTAACTGGACATGTGTACAGCGCACTTTGGAAGTAAATGTCGGTTGGTGCAGGGCAGGCCGTCACATTTGGTATCAGAGCTCTAGGTTGCATAGTTAACCTAGGGAAAGACACTAGGGAGTGATAGTACGTATACGAGAGTGCGTATTTGTGATTACTTTGGTTTTCAAAAGCTATATATATATATATACTATTAGTATAGCTAAGGATGAAGTCGCATTGCACTAGCATCACTATGGAGATGGTTAATCGTTTTCTCTTTACAGATTGAACGATGAGCCGATACGCAAAAGGTGCTGGTAGAGGAGCCAATAATGGGAATGTTGCTGATATGAGGGCGATGTTTACTAACCTCATGAGAGACATGCTTAGAGATGTGCAGGGGGCAGCTCCCAATGCCAATAATGGTGGTGGTCCAATAGTGCAGGCGCCTAGGGTCGATTTCGCCAAGCTGTGGAAGAATTACACTAACCTTGGTGGGAAGCCGTTCCACGGAACGGAGTCGGCCACGGATGTTCAGGATTGGTTGGATAGCTGTGATCGTATCTTCGATGATTTGGGTATCGAGGATGCGATGAAGAGATGGCTAGCGTATCGTCAGCTGCAAGGGCGAGCGATGAATTGGTGGAATGCTATTAAGACAACCACCCCAGAAGATCAGGTTACTTGGGATCAGTTTAAGGCTCGCTTTAGCGATAAGTTTATCCTAGCTGCTCAAAATTCGGAATTGTTTAGGAAGTTCTTGGAGCTTAAACAGAATGGTAGGGCAGTCTCGGACTATATTGCTGAGTTCGACACCTTGTCGAAGTATGGATTATCTCTTATCGATACTCCTCAGAAGAAGAATGAGAAGTTCATTACTGGTTTGGATGGATACTTGAGGGAAAGGCTTATCAACCACATCGATGAGACTTTTGAATCGATTGTGGGGAAAGCTTTGAGATCAAAGAGTCTTTACCATAAGTCAAAGACTGAGTTTGCATATGTAGAAGGGCTGAAGCCGCAAGCAGGCGGTGGAGGCAAGAATAACACTCAGAACAAGAGGAAGCAGAACCAAGCTAAGGATGGCCAGAAAAAGAGTAAGAAAGATGTTGAGTGCTTCAGCTGTGGTAAGAAGGGCCATTATGCCAAAGAATGTCGGGCCGAGCCAGCGGATAGGAAGTGCTACAACTGTGGCCAAGTGGGACATCATAAGGATAAATGTCCACAACCTCTTAAGGAGAAGCAGATTGTGAAAGCATATGCAATCGGTGTTATTCCTTCTTCGTCGAATACCCCAACTGCGGCGGAGAAAGGAAAGAATGTCGTCATTCAAGGTATGCTTTCTATTTATGATGTACCTGTTCGAGTTTTGTTTGATACTGGGGCTTCCCGTTCCTTCATATCTAGTGACCTGCTAGATAGGTTGGGACTGGAACCCGAGATAGTCGATAGACCGTTGGTTGTGACGAACCCGATTGGTGGTTCGACTAACCTTAGTATGATTTGCTGAAATTTGGTCTTATCGAGTCATGGATGCATGTTTGTTTGTAATTGCTTTGTTTTGGGCTTTACTGGGTACGGCATTATATTGGGGGTCGATTGGCTCCAAAGATACGGGGTGGTGGTAGACTGTGAGGGCTTTTTGGTGACAGTTAGGGCGGATGATGGGCGGAGGGTAGTGTTTGGTAGTCTACCTAGTGATGGGGTAATGGCTAGTTTTATAAATTCCCTTGACATCCTGCATGATGAGTTGTCAGATGTGACCGTGGTTGGCCAGTATCCGGACGTCTTCGAGGAAGTGACCAGACTTCCACCACACCGAGAGATTGAGTTCCGTATTGATTTAGTGAAAGATGCCAGACCTATAGTGATGCCACTTCGTCATATGGCACCAAGGGAGCAGCGAGAGCTCAGGGGTGCAAGTAAGCGATCTTTTGAAGAAGGGGTATATTAGAAGAAGTGTCTCCGAGTGGGGGGCACCAGTTGTGTTTGCCACTAAGGCAGATGGTTCCCTTCGTTTGTGTGTGGACTATCGCGAGTTGAATATGGTGACGAGGAAGAATAAGTATCCTCTACCGCGGATAGATGATTTGTTTGATCAACTAGAAGGAGCAAGAGTGTTCTCCCAGTTGGACCTCGCGACAGGATTTCATCAACTCCGAGTAGCGGCTGAGAGTGTTCCGAAAACGGCATTTCGAACGCCATCCGGATTCTATGATTGGTTGGTCATGCCATTTGGGTTGACCAATGCACCAGCATACTTCGTGGATCTTATGAATCGAGTATTCAGAGATTAGTTGAATAAGTTTGTTCTTGTGTTCGTAGACGACATCCTTATTTACTCGAGGACAGAGGAGGAACACAAGGGACATTTAAGGATAGTGATGGAGGTGTTGAGAAAACACCAATTGAAAGCGAAATTTTCTAAGTGTCACTTCTGGAGGAGGGAAGTGAGATTCTTGGGTCATGTTGTTTCAGAGAATGATATTGCCGTGGACCCTGCGAAGGTGACTACGGTACAGGATTGGCCTACGCCCAAGAATGCAACAGACGTAAGAAGCTTCTTAGGGTTAGCTGAATATTATCGTAAGTTTATCCAGGACTTCTCCAAGACAGCGGCACCGTTGACTCAGTTGACTAAGAAGAATCAAGCCTTTGTCTGGGACGGAGTGTGTGAGAATGCATTCAAGAGTCTAAAAGAAAAGTTGACGTGTGCGCCAGTGTTAGTCATTCCTAAAGGGAATGAAGAGATGACGGTATACACGGATGCTTGTGGTACCGGACTAGCTGCTGTATTGATGCAAGGATGTAGGGTTGTAGCTTATGCTAGTCGGCAACTGAAACCGCATGAGAAAAATACCCTACCCATGAATTGGAATTGGCAGCGATCGTGTTCGTGTTGAAGATGTGGAGACATTATCTCTTGGGAGAGTGATTTGAGTTGTTTACTGATCATAAATCGTTAAAGTATCTCTTCTCTCAAAAGGATCTGAATCTCCGACAGCAAAGATGGTTAGAGTTCTTGGCTTCGTATGATTTTGATATCGCATATACACCCGGGAAAGGCAATGCAGTAGCCGATGCCTTGAGTAGGAGACATGCCATTTTAGGGGCTATGTTTATTGAATGGAAGCAACTGGAGTATATCACAGGGTATGATTTCAGACCAAAGTGCGAATTGGATCCAGAGATGTTAGCTAGTTTGACGATCAAACCCACCTTGATTGAGCGGATTGGTTCCAATCAGAGGGACGATCCTAATCTATTGGAAATCATCTCCAAGTTAGAGATGAACATCGACGGTGAGGCGATGAATTTGTATGGGCTTGATCGAGAAAGATGGCTTCGAAAGAATGGAAGACTAGTTGTACCCAACATGAATGGTTTGAGAGATGAAGTGCTTAGGGAATGTCATCACTCAAAATTGACTATACACCCCTTTGGTGATAAGATGTATCGAGACATGAAGTAGGCTTACTACTGGGAAGGGATGAAAAGAGACGTTGGGAAGTTCATATCCAAGTGCATGAATTGCCAGCTAGTTAAAGCCGAGCAAAAGAAGCCTAGTGGTTTGTTGCAACCATTAGAGATTCCCGAATGGAAATGGGAGCAAGTCTCGATGGATTTCATTGATGGTTTACCAAGGACTAAATCGGGACATGATAGCATTTGGGTAATTGTGGATCGATTGACTAAGAGTGCAAGATTTATACCAGTCAAATCGACCAGAATGGCAATTAAGTTAGCAGAACTGTATATGAAGTGGGTAGTGAGATTTCATGGAATGCCTAAAAGCATTGTGAGTGATCTAGACCCGTTGTTCACTAGTGGGTTTTGGAAGAGCTTACAAGAGGCTCTGGGGTCGGAATTATATCTCAGTACCGCGTATCATCCTCAAACCGACGGTCAGACAGAGAGGGTGAATCGTATATTGGAAGATCTCTTGAGAGCCTGTATATTGGATTTTGGTGGATCATGGGATGACCATTTGCATCTAGTAGAGTTTGCATATAATAATAGCTACCAATCCAGTATCGGTATGGCTCCATACGAAGCTTTGTACAGAAGACCGTGCAACTCACCGTCATGTTGGATAGAGACCGGTGAGAAATTTGTGCTTGGACCAGATGTGGTAAGGGAAACTTCAGATAAGATTAAGATCATCCAACAACGGATGAAGGCTGCCCAGGATAGGCAGAAGAGTTATGCTGATAAGAGGAGAAGAGACTTAAAATTCTCCGTTGGTGACTTGGTGTTTGTCAAGGTTTCTCCGTTGAAGAGCGTGATACGATTTGGCAGGAGAGGCAAGTTGGCACAAGATTTGTTGGCCCATTCCCAGTTCTCGAACAAGTTGGGAATTTGGCATATAAAATTGAATTACCAGAGAAGATGGCGGGAGTTCACAACGTATTTCATGTTTCTCAGTTAAGGAAGTTCGTGCACGACCCAATTATGACTATTTCACCTGATCAGTTAGAGGACTTCGAAGTGGAATCCGAAGCGGTTGGGAATCGCAAGCCGATTCGTATTGTCGAGCACGATATGAAGCAACTTCGAAGGAAGGCGGTGAAGCTAGTCAAGGTTCAGTAGGGCGAGAGTGGGAATGACTGTACTTGGGAGACAGAGGAGAACATTAGGAAGACGTATCCAGAACTCTTTGCCTGGTAAGGTTTACTTTGCAATTTAGTTATTCCGCATGCTAGAATAGGCTGGTTTTGCTTGTTTTGCATGTTTGATTGT
The DNA here is from genome assembly GCA_030737875.1 of Allium sativum. Taxonomy (NCBI): domain Eukaryota; kingdom Viridiplantae; phylum Streptophyta; class Magnoliopsida; order Asparagales; family Amaryllidaceae; genus Allium; species Allium sativum. The sequence goes on along the minus strand of CM060916.1, from coordinate 153,622,989 downwards.
TGTACTATGGTTGATAGGCATGCGGGACCCTTTGTGTGTTTTGGTTAGGGAATTTCAGGGGCGAAATTTCTTAAGGTGCGGAGAATGTAACAACCCGCATTCTATGCATCGGAGGATCGTAGAATATTTATTTATTTCTTATATGAAGTCGTACGGTCATGTGGCTTTGGGAAACGACCATTGGGGTCATTTCCCATGTTCATGATTTTTGCCGATTTTTAAATGACCGTTTTGCCCTTAGCTGATACTGTTTTGGCCATAAATTTTGATTGGAAAGGAATTTTGACCTGAAACCAATTCCGCTAGATTCATTTGATGGTTTACCTTTCCGTAGAGTGGTCATAATAGCTAAACAGACCTACCGTTTGGGAGATATGGATGAAATAAGGTTTGGAAGGTGAAAAACTGCTTAACCGGGCCAAATAGGGTGATTAGTGAATGGGCCCATAACCCATTTTGGGAATAGGGTTATGGGGAGGCTGAAAAGGGTTAGGGTTTCATTCCATTTCAGTTATCTAGCCTCCATTTACCTCTTAGAAACCCTAAAAATGGCCTCCAACCTCAAAATCACCTCCAAATCACTTTTAATTAAGGATTAAGCTTAGCAACATCAAATTAAGGGAGTTCTTCACCAAATCAAGATTAGAGCTGCTGTTTAGCATTGGTAATTGCGCCATATTAGAGATTTATTTCAGATCTAAGGTTTACTTGTGGCTAAGGTGTGTAATTTGCATAGTTCCTCACTAATTATGGTTAATTAAGGGTAATTAGTGTTAATTAGCGAATTTAAACATGATAAAATTCTGGAAAAATATTTATAAATTCTAAATGATGTTTTAGACCTTTGAAATGAACTTGGGTTGATTTGGTTAAGTTTTTCTAATCCTATCATTAATTATGCTTGGACATGTTTAAGGGAAAATATGGGGTTTTGGCTATGTTTGATCCATTTTAACCTATCATATTTATGTTTTGGTGTTTGAGGTCACTTCTACTTGTTACTATGACTGTATGGTATGCTTTGTGATTGACTAGAATAGATAGAATGGTCGAAAACGTCGTCGGATGGCGTAAAACACTCGTTGGAAAAAGTTGTAGAAAATGGTGCAGGTTTTCGGATCGGATCAGATCGGGGGAATGGGCTCGGACCAGATAATGGGCTGGGCAAGGGATCACCGAACCGAACCGAGGCTGGGCACAATGGAAAGTATGGAAAAAAGGAAGGCCACAATGGTTGAACTGGGATTGGATCGAACTAAAGAAGGGGGAATCGGATCGGAACGGAAGAGGAAGGGGAAGTGGATCGGATCGGAGACCAGGAACCCGACCCCTACAGATGGAGCAAGGGTACACCGACCCGCCCGCCAAAGAGCTCCCGAACCGAACCAATGTACTATGAAGGGACTTGGAGGCCACGACCCGACCCGGAGCACTTGGTAGGAGGTCGATCAGAACCGACAGAGAAGAAGGCCCGGGGATCCGAACTGATCTCGTGATGACCAATAACCCGAGATGCAAAGGTAGTCCAAATGGAAGTTAGAGCTCAGGATCCAGTTGGGAACCAATGAGTTCACTTCATGGTTGGGCTTTGCTGCGGGACGCGTGCTAAGCAGTTGTCAACGTTCATAACTTCGATTCACCACTAAAAAGGAATGACGGGCTACGTATCATTGTAGTAGAGTCATCATGACTCGAGGGGAAAAGTGATCGTAGCAAGACTATGAGCCAGTGTAGTGGAGCCGTTGTGACTCCATGGGGCAGAGTGGACATAGTAAAGGATTAGTAAGGCTATGAGCCAGTGCAGTGGAGTGTGTACGACTCCATGGGGCAAAGTGGACATAGCGAAGGATTAGTGGTTATAGATCAGTGCAGTGAAGCCGTTATGACTTCATGGGGCAGAGTGATCATAGCAAAGTATTGGGTGATCGAAGTGGTGGATATCGTATACTTTACGCACTGAGTGAGAGATGTGAGGATGGTTGCTATGTTTGATTGTTTGCCATCACTATGACATGCACACCTACACCCCCGTTATCTTTACACCATTTGTTTAGTGGCACCTCAGAGTGTTGTACAGTATGTAGTGCTAACTCTTTTGTTGCAGGTCCAGGTTCAGGTATGGTTTAGTATATCTGTTATTGTTTTGTTTTGCTGCTTATTGCTCATACCAGACTTTTTGTCTTACCCAGATTTTTAAGTCTCTACTTATTACTCTAGGTGCTCTCACGAGCAGACTAGAGGCAGGTTAGCTGGTGATGCACGAGTAGCAGATTCGGAGGCGAGTAGGAGGCTTCCACGTATGATATATATAGATATTCTCCCTGTGTCATTGGCGGTCACTACTTGGGCATTAGTAGTGTACCTCCCTTATCTTGCTTTTACCTTTAGAGACAGCTTGAAATGCTGTAATAATGATGATGTGGAACATAAGCTGTATTTGGATTTTCCGCTGCTATGATAGTTCGTTTTCAGCTTATGCACTGTCTCACCTATTTTATGTCAAGTATGTTATTATTATATTTTGTTCCATGCGCTGTGAGACATTTTACAGGTTCCCTGTTGATTCTTCGTCTTCTTTCTTTCCTTCTGACGACTGTTCCGTGCTAATTGGACATGTGTATAGCGCACTTTGGGAGTAAATGTCGGTTGGTGCGGGGCGGGCCGTCACAATACATGTACATACCTGTTGATGTTGATCCTTCTAATACTCTCCCTGTTTATATGATTCTTATATATTCTACTTAAACTAAGTCTATATTTTATAGTTTCTCCTCTTTTGGCATTATCAAAAAGAAATTCTAAAAATACTCCCCCTAAAATCCTATATCTATCTATATAACTCCTATACTAAAGTAAAATACTCCGCCTGGGTCCTCTCTCTCTCTCTCTATATATATATATATATATCATACAGTTATACTAGCATAAAGTACTCCCTCTAAATTCATGGTTGTACAATAATCAATACTAAATACATAAACAAATCAATCAAAATCATAATTACACTTGTTTTAAGTCAATCAATCCAAGCATATCAATTAAAGTATTAATTTACATATGTTTTAATATACATGTTTTAAGTCAAGTAATTCAAATCAATCATAAGTTCAAACAAATTCAAACAAATCAATCCAACCAAATCATACCAAGCAATCAAACGTATCTTGGGACTTCTACCCAACCATCTTCTCCAAAGATAGGATCCCTCTTGATGACCTCCTAATCTTCATCTTCTTTTGTTGGTGGTGCCTTAGCGAGATTGTTACCTTCATCTTTGAAAAGAGAAGAGATTATCCAATAGATGGCATCAAAACGCTTCTCTTTTGTTCAGCCATCTTTATTTTGCTTAATTCAAGATGATGCTGGTTTGTAGTATTATAGAGAGGATGTTCTTGAAGGAATTCAATATTTCTTCAAGATTTTCACTTAGATTATGGGTTGGATTGGCCATAGTTTTGAGAAGAATTGAATAAAGAATAAGGAGAAATGAAATAATGAATTTTTTTGGAAGAAGTAGGCTTAAATAGGGTCTGGAATTCATTGGATTTGAATGAACATGAGTTAGTTATTTAATTCTAAATTTGAAAAGTTTTGAAAATCTGGCAGTTATATGTCGACATAGTCAAGTATGTATGTCGACATACTTATTAATTTTATTTTTTTGAAAATTTTCAAATTTTGAATCTTTTGTTTACGTATTATATTTAATTCTAAAGTTTTTACAGTAACTTAAAGAGGATTTTGACATAAATAAAACTCCATTCATTACTTCATAAAAAGCAAATACATCCAACTAATTAAAACACACTAAATACGAGATTCGAAAGCAAATACAAGCAAATATTAAAGATAAATTAAACTAGATAGGCTAGTTTTCAGCAGATGATGAGGAGGAAGATGAAATTCCAAGCTTTCTTCCTTTCTTTGTCATGAACTTAGTCATTTTGGAAAAGTTCCTTTTCAGCTTCTTTTGACTGTTGACTATCTTCACTTGATTTTGAACAATTATCTCTCCGGAAATGGTTCTAGTGTTGATTGGACATTCAACACTTTCTAAAGAAGTTTCTACTGTGGTTTCCATAGGCTCTTGTTCTTGTTGCATTCGAGCTTGTTTGTCTTCAAATGTCTCATACGGTTTGAAAGTGAGAGGAATTTGCATAAGGTGTATGTTTGTGGAGTCAAACACCTTTCTTGGCCCAAATTCTTCCCCATGAAGATCAACTCCAAAATATTTGAAAATGCGAGTGAGATAAACTCCATAATAAAGAGTGTTTTCTCTATATGAAGTTTCTATACGCTTGAACTCTCTTAAGATCATGTCGGCCCAATTGATATTATGGCCACCAATAATAGCAAAGAGTGGTTTTTGGACCTTGAGGGGTTGGTTGTTAAATTTTTCCGAATGAGGAGTGCTGGTACGTTGAATGAGAAGGTTTATAATTCTTGTTGTTGGGCGGAGAAAGCGATTTTTGAATTCCATTTGAGCATCATTTCCAAATATGTCGTGATAAGTATCTAAATCGGTTTCGTCAATTTTGAAATCCGAAAAATCCAAGCCCGTGCTTCTACAATTTAAGATATTGCCCAAGATTTCGCAATATAGAGCAATTTGTATGCCTTTGACGCTACTCCAAATTTGGTCTTCATTGCCTTCGAAAAATCTGCGATTAAGATTGCATAGAACATCTTGACAAGCGTCGGGTAACACACTTCATCGTTATCCTGAGAGTCAAATAATCTCAAGACTTCGTTGTGATTGAAAAGAGAGATAAGATCATAGGATGGAAAGTCTCCAAAGATGGCGAAAGCACCCGTATTGACTTTTGCATTTGCTAAACAGTTAACATAGGTTTTGATAGCTTCTCTGTCATTATGAAGATAACCTTTGATGGTTTTGGTTAACTTCAACTTTTGAGATGAAATTGAGGAAGCCATTGAAGTGATTGTTTTGAAGAATATAGATATGAAGAATATAGATATGAAGATTATAGTTTGAATTGTGAATGAGAAGTAGAGAGAATAAATGTATATACAGAAATTAAATGGATATGAATTGAAAAGGAACAACTTTTCATAAATCATTGACACCTTTTCAGACCTTGGGAGTTGGTGAAAATTTGGAGGGAAGTTTGATAGTTTAAACCTTCGAAATTCAAAATTTAATTTTCAAATAACAGGCTGATATGTCGACATATAGACATATATATGTCGATATATATGTTCAATTTCAAAGGACATTTTGCTTTTGTGACTTCTGGTTTTGAATTATCGATTTGGTTTAATTATTTCCTGAAATAATTCTGGTCCTAGCATACATCCAAATTTTTTATTATTATTATTATTTTGAGTTTCAAAATTCAAATTTCAAGTTTGAATTTTAAATTTCAAGTTTAAATTTTAAAAATTAAATTTCAAAAACAAGGCAAATAAAACATCCATTCAACCAAGAATTTAAAATTTTATTAAGGTGTACCCGGTTTTTAGATCCTTTTCTTCTAAATTTTCTGAATTCTGAATTGTCATGAAGAACATGTTTGAGTTTCCGGTTTCTGTCTCTTCATCACTTGACGATAAGTCTGAATCTTCTAAAATTACTATGTATGCTCTCTTTCTCTTCTTTGATGAATTTCCATTGTTCGTTTGTTGAATCGATTTATCTGGATATGGACACATTCTCTTCATATGACCTGGTTTGTTGCAGTTATAACATCGACCATCATTTCTTCCTGAACTTCCTTGGTTATTATTTTGAAAATTATTTTTCCTTCTATATCTCAGAAATTTTCTGAAATTTCATGTCATTAACATTGTTTCTTCATTGTCTTCACTAATCGAGTCAGAATCATTTGTGGTTGCCTTAAATGCTATGGATTTCTTTTCAGTTGGTTTGTTTTCCTTTCTTTTCTGTAATTGGACCTCAAAAGACATCGTATTTTTGATTGACTCCTCAATCCTCATTTCAAAAACATTATAGGCGTCTTCTATCGCCAATGTTTTCTGACCACATTCTGAAGTTAATGAACTCAATATTTTTCTAACTTGGTCTTCTTCAGAATAAGTTTTTCTAAGTGTTATTAATGAATGCACTATCTCTTGAAATCAGCAATACATATCGGAGATAAATTCATTCTCGTTCATTTTGGATAACTCAAACTGATTAACTAACATTAATATCATTGTTTGTTTAACTTTACAAGTTCCTTCAAGAGTAACTTGTAAAGTTCCCCAAATCTCATAAGAAGTTTTACATATTGACACTCTATTAAACTCATTCCTATCTAATGAACAAAACAACATATTCATGGCTTTAGAATTGCTTTGTGCAACAGCCTTTTGTTCATTAGTCCATTGTAAAAAATTAGTTGTGGTTCTATATATTCAGTTTATTTGATATTCCGTCTGTCTAATCCTACTGATTGTAAATATATTTTCATTCTACATGCCCAATATGAATAATTACTACCATTAAACAGTGGTGGTCTAACAGTGGACTGACCCTCTACAAAAGAACTATTTTACCAGTGTTGGTTGCCATCTAATAATTTCAAAAATCAGATTATGAACTTTTTGAAAGACCAGGCTCTGATACCAATCATTAGGGAATGCAGAATGGATAGTTAAGGCAAAACTAACACTGAAGAGGGGGTGAATAGTTTTTTTAAGCAATTTAAGAAAATTTAAAACTAATATGATCTATTATATGAATCACACACCACACAGATGATCACAGACATTAAATCAAACACAAACACAAAAATAAACAGAAATAAAATGCAGAAAAGGAAAGGACACGTCGGATTTTATGTAGGTTCGGATTAGTCCTACGTCCAGTCCCATGCAACGCTGGATTGTGCAAATTTTTATTACTATATTGATATATAAGTACAACACCCTTGATTTAATGGCCACAAGGTTACCACCAAATTCCAAACACCCTTGATCAAGTATACTCCCCTTGATTACCTCGGCTACAAGGTTACCACCATTTCCTTCCTTGATTTCATAGCTACAAGGAACATACCATTTCCAAAACTATCCCAAATGATTACAACAGCCCTATAACTCTTCAATACCACTTCGATTCAGAGAGTAATGAGTAGAGAGTGAGAAGAGAAGAAGTTTTATATAATTAGACTTGAAATCGACAAAGTATAACGGTAAAAATCATAAAAATATGATATAATAATGGTGTAATGAAAGGAGATGAAGATGGAGAAGAAGAATGATGAAAAAATTCGAAATCAAACCCTATCTATAAGATTTGGAAGGTTGCAACGCTTCTAGAAAGTTACAAATAGTGAAAAGATACCTCATTTCAAAATTGAAAATGTGACAATTATATGTCGACATGGCTAAATACGTATGTCGACATATGTAGCTTAAAAATTGAAATTTGAGTATTTTCCAAGTGTTTTGTTATATATATGTATATATATATATATATAATTCTGGAAATTCTTGAATTAAAACATAGTGATGTAAATAAGTATTATAAAGTAGGAAATCATATGAAATCATAAATATAAATTATATAATCATATTTATAAAATTATGAAGTTTAAAACTATATAAATATAATAGTATAAATGTATATAACTATAAAAATATATATAAACTTATTAACTTTAAAACTTGAGTTTAAAATCAAAAGTAAAATAGAAAAACCTAAGTAGAATTTTGAAATAGAATTTGAAATTTGATTATCAGAATTTGAATTTGAACCTGGAGTGTTATTCGGAGTCTTACATAAACTAGACTCTATTACTATATTTATCCTGAACTCTTGAACTCTTGATTTCTTGATTACACATGAGACTTGAATCTCCTCTGAATTCTGAATCTCTTGAATATTTAAAACTCTTAAACTATACACTCTTCAGTATTAATTCCTATATACAAATTCTGCATATATGTATATATATGTATACTAGACGGAGACGTTAGTATATATTTTATATTCAATTAATATTGAAATAAAGTTGTTGTCATCAAAACTCCATTCTCCAACAAGGTCTCTTGGATAAATTGTAAGATCTGGGGAATTTACGATCTTGGTAATCGACATGAACTCAATGTCGACTATTCAAGCATCGGAAATACTGGATATTTAATGAAAGAAGTTACAGGGTGAGAATAGATAAGACAGAAAATTAGAATAGAAGAAGATCACTACAACAGAATTAGAGTAACACGAGTCTCACAGCGGAACGAATAAAATATAACATAACTTTGAAATAAAACCAGTATATGTATACAATAACATTTATCAGAGTACAACACTTACAACACAGCAGAAATAAACAATTGCTATAAAATCCTGAAGCCTCCTACTCCAAGCCCTCAGTATATCTTTAAAATATCGACTACTTGACGGCCCGTACAAAATTGGGCATCCAAGAGTTTAGGGAAAACAAAACAAAATAAACTCTGGGTCAGTCATGTGACTGGTGTGAGTAAACTCCAACCATTTGTTTAACTTTTAAAATCCTTTTTAAAAGAAAGAATAATCATAAGACCGATCCACACATAAACACGGATGGTTTTTACCTTACGAAAACCCAAAACAGTCTTTTAAAATCCATACTCTTCTGATATTGTAATAATGTCTAAATCAAATAAATAGAAATCTAGTGGAATGCTTTCATCTCACGTTCCATATATATAATGCACAATTAAAAACCGCGGGCGCTTATTGGGTAATGGATTCCAACTCTGACAAGGTATGGAACCAACTTTCGATCAGTGTACTCTAGAAGCGATACACTAGAGTTCAAAAAGAACATCTTGTAACTTGGCCACGCATGACCGGCCATTTATTTCGCTTGAATGTTCCGAATATATTGTCACCTTACGGTTGGTATACCAACATGACCGTTCCCGGGAGATACAGAATTGAAAGAAGTAACAAATATGAATATTCTCTAGATGGTGATGGGTGCGACCCACTTAGCCCTGTTGCCTGCCCGATTTCTGTCATTTATCGGTTGATGAGGCTTGAGGTCATAACGTACTGTTATACAGATCACATCTATATTTAATTTGAATGCCACATCGTCATACCCGCCCAATCACAAATTGATTTCCCCAAAAATACCATGGGTATAAAGCTAGGAGAAACGAATTTCTCTGCCACCAACGTAAATACGTTTGAAGCGATCAACTTACGTGATCTATTAGATATATTCTATCAAGCATTCGTCCATACACGTTGTCCGGGGATTGGACAAACTCAAGGCACTAATCCAGAACAGCCCTTGCATAAACTCCGTCTTCAGTTATCTTTGTCATATTTGATTCACAACTCTAATGCCCATACGGAGTGGTTTTCAGATAATAAATCTGATACCGGTCTCTTCGTATTGACAACGGAAACAGTCAAAAACTCTGATAGTCGGTTTAACTATCAAAGGAAAACATGTGTACAGACAACTCTTGTATTCCCAAATGGAAATCTTACCAAGCAAATCATCAGTCAACCCTGATCCCCTTTAATTTAATTTGTCATTCAATTATTCATTTCCCTATTCCCGTTTCCATATATTCGTAAATTCTTATTTTCTAAATTTAGAAAATATATGTTATTAATCACTGGAAAACAATTCCATATTTACTCCTATTTCTTATTTTCTATATTAAAAAACATTTCTAATTCTTATTTGGAAAACATTTCCAAAACTCCTTCATTGGATCTAAATTTTTAAATAAAACATCGCCTCAAACCGTTATGCTCATTAACTAAATTCACCTAACCAATATTCACTATCAAACCTTAACCGTTCCTTAGTTAAATATGAAGTCAATCAAGTTGGGGTATAACTACCTCTCACACCTTAACTGAACAACATTATTAACCTCGAAATAGACAAATTTCACCTTTTAAATCTTTATAAAACTTTCTTACGAAATTCTCAGATTATAATTACGAATCCACTTCTTTTATAGAAATCATTTGATTATAACAATAGTGTTATAATCTCATGCTTCCGAAATATAATAACTTGAATATAACTTCTATTTATTAATTTGAATAAATAATTAAACAACTAATTTATTAATGAATAAATAAATCTTGATTTAAGATGGAAAGTAAATAGTACTTTCCCGAATTCGATATAATCGAATTTCAACGTATAATTCTCTTTTGAATAAACTCTATTCGATAACTTCCTTTCAAATAAACTAATATTCGATTTAACTCTATTCAAATAACTAATATTCGATTAACTCTATTCGAATAATTTATATTCAATTAACTCTATTCGAATAACTTTAATTTGAATAATTAATATTCGATTAACTCTTTTCGAATAACTTATATTCGATTAACTCTGTTCGAATAACTTTAATTCGAATAACTTATATTTGATTAACTCTAATTGAATAACTAATATTCGATTAACTCTAATTCAATTAACTCTAATTCAATAACTAATATTCGATTAACTCTTATTCGATTAACTCTTATTCGATTAACTCTAATTTGAATAACTAATATTCGATTAACTCTTATTCGATTAACTCTAATTCGAATAACTAATATTATTTTAACCCTATTTCCTATCTTATTCAAGTTCCCATTTGAATTCCTATTTGGAAACCCAATTTTTCCTTATAAATGTTTTAATTTATAATATATTCATTTTAATCCATTATTCACATCGAATGTGAAAACTATTTCTTTTATATAATCCATTAAGTTTGATTTCGTATTTTAAAATAATATCCCATTTCAAAATTCAATTTATACTTCTATTTATAGAATTATTCATTTGACTTCTCCTTTTTATTTCTAACACTTAAATCTCATTTATAATTCTCTTTGTAAATGCTGAGTTCACATTCTATTTAAAATATCGGTGTCAAAACCGATTTCTAGTTCTCTATACAAGTTCGGGCTTCTATATTCCATTTATCACATGATAAATATTTTATTTAATTTATAAAACATTATTTATAAATCAATCTTCTCAATTTATCTGTTATAACAGATTCTATTTAAAATCTACTTTAAATAAATCTTTTCCATTTATCTGTTAAACCTAATTTCCATTTAATATTTATTTTCCACATATTTCCTTTTATAAAATTCTATTCATTTCCCAAATATTTTCTTTTATAAAATTCTATTCATTTTATAAACATTTCCTTTTATAATTCTATTTATTTTCTAAATATTTCCTTTTATAATTTTAATTATCTTCTAAATATTTCCTTTTATAATTCTATTTATTTTCTAAATAAATATTCCTTTTATCTTCATATTTATTTTCTAAATAAATATTCCTGTTATAATTATATTTATTTTCTAAATAAATATTCCTTTTATAATTCTATTTATTTTCTAAATAAATATCCCTTTTATAATTCTATTTATTTTCTAAATAAGCATTCCTTTTATCTTTCATAAAATCCTTTGATTTTATAAATATTTTCTTTTATAAAATCCTTCGATTTTATAAATATTTAACAAGTGTAACAGCCGCATTTAACGTATCGGAAGATCGTAAAATATATTTGTTTTATTCTCTAAGGGTTGGATCATTCTCATCTTTTAATATGTTGTTTATGGGGATGTGAGACATATCCATAATTTTTACCGATTTTGTTTGTGACCATTTTTCCCCTGTCATCCATGTACAGGGCATAACTTTTGACTCAGGTCGAATCAGAGGGTGAGACCTGTGCCGTTTGAAAGGAATTGATGATTGCCTTTCCGTAGAGTGGTTACAATAAGGATTTGGCTCAGCGGTTTGGGAGAAATTGCGGTTTTAAGGTTTTTCAGTTGGCTATTCAGGTTTTGGAGCCTTAGTGGAATCCTATAAATAGGGGGTGAGAGTGGAGGGAAAAAGTTTACTTTTTCCCATTCTCTCATTTGAAGGCATTTGATCTCCTTCTTCCTCCTACACCTTTCCACCATTAAAAATCCAAATCTAAGGGAGGAAATCGAAGATCTACATTATCCAAGGCAAGATCTACATCATTTCAAAAGCGAATTCATCAGATCAAGGGGTTTGATTCGGAGTGCTCGTTGTTTAGATTCTTATTTCTATTGTTTTCAGCAAATCAGTGAGTGATATACATCTCTCATATGAATGCAATGAAGTATATGAGTTTTTGCATGTTTCTCATCAAATTGGAATGTTTTACCATAGATTTACACCTTTACATGTTCATTTTCATATGCATCACCCTATGATCAAATCTAACAAATTCTAATCGTTAATTTCATGTCATTTTTACATGTTTATGTTAGTTAGATCTCTCATTTTGATTATATGTTCATTTTAATGGTTTTTGGTGAGATTTACATCATTTTTATAGTAATCGTTATATTCATGTGGTTAGTAGTGTTATGATATGTTTGTGATTGTGTTTGATGATTTTGGTTGAGTTGGTTTCGTCGGATTCGTCGTTTTGCGAAGTTTTGCTCGAAATTGGAGTTGAATTGCAATATGCAGGATTTGGATCGGACAAAAGTGGATCGGATCGGGCCAAAGTGGATCGGATCGGACCAAAGTGGATCGGAGACTATAGTGGATCGGATCGGACCAAAGTGGATCGGATCGGACCAAAGTGGATCGGATCGGACCAAAGTGGATCGGATCGGACCAAAGTGGATTGGATTGGACCAAAGTGGATTGGATCGGATCAGACCAAAGTTAATCGGACCGGACCAAAGTTGGATCGGACCATTCTGGATAGCCATTTCTAGTCAGCCATTTTTGCCATTTCTGGGCAAGTTTTTCTGGTCAGACATTTCCGGTGATGATGTGACTTCAAAGTAAATTCGATTGGGAAGTTAGGAAGTGCTGAAATAATGCTATGGATTGCTTGAACCTTATAAAGATGTTGGCTGGTTCAACAATGATGGCGGCATCGACGAGAGTCCAGAAGGGGATGTTCGAAGTGTTGGAGTGTTCGTTGGTCGAGGAGATGCAACAAATGCAGTTTCAACTCAAAGGTCATGAGTTGGTGGATAATGGTGGCTCGAGAAGGTTGCTTGAGCTATGAAATGTCGTCAAGGTTGGATGACTAGAGATGTGAAGGACGAGAATTCATCATTGTCGTAAGTTCTAGTAGGCTCAAAGCAGGGGTACGATATGGTCACCCAATAGACCAGAAGGTTGATGGTCGAGTACCTTGGGTATCGTTGAAAGGCCTAGTTGTGAAGGTTGGACATATGGAGTTTATGCTAGAACTGGGGTTACCATTAGCCCTTGACATATGGCAAGGTTGGCCGTCATACGATTAACGATGGTTTCAAAGCAGGATTGGCGGTGATAGCCAGAGTCAGTCATGGATGATTGGTTGTTCTATTTGTACTATCTCACATAGATTATCCAAAGTCGAGGGAGATGTTCTTTGAGTGCTTAACTGATATTGGTTTAGGCCTCTTGGGAGAATGCTTGGGGATTGTTAAACTCGATTAGGGTTGTCTGTGTGAGACTTATACAATATGGATGTTATGAGTGTTTTCGATGATCAAATGGGTGTTCTGATTTCCATGGATGAATGGTTGAATTGTTTATAGTAAAGGCTATCACTGTCCGATATGGGTAAGATAAGGTTGAGTTCTTCTCTGGTGTCGTGGGTAGAATAGTATGTTTATCTATCCCTTATCATAACATTATTGTTGAAGTTTGTTAGATATTTTATCGCTCACTAAGACTGTTGTCTGACTCAAGGTTTTATGTATCCTCTTATTACCTTGGGCTGTTCATCCGATTGTGGATGGGAAGACTAAGTAACAAGTGACAGGTAATGCTTTAGTGAGGACGACGATGCTGATCGATGGCGAGCAGGAGGCTCACGTACCAGTTTTACTACTAGCTAATAATTGGATTTCCGCTATTTTCTTTTCTGAGTGATGTAGTGAGGCAACTTTGTATAAACACTATTTCCAAGTGTGTGGATATTACTTTCCAGTTGTATGGAAGTCCAGTGTTTCTGCTTCACTATTACTACCTGTTGTATATGTTCTATTATATTTTATCCTTGCGCTATGAGTTTTACAACAGGTTCCGCTTGTGTTTACCTACTCTGATGATCGTCCATGACAGCCTTGCACATCTTTCAGAGCATTATTTCTTTTGTATAGTGCGAGGGTTATGGGCGGTCGTCACATTTGGTATTAGAGCTCTGGTCAACGAATTTTGGCCAAAGTTCAAGGATGTAATCGCGTATGAGAGGCGTACTTGTAGATTTCAGTTGGATGCTTAGTATATATATTAGCATATATGGTGGTAACGGTTGTTTTCCTTTAGCAGATTTCTTGAAGGTGACTAATTATTCTAAATTGCAGATTTAGAATGAGTAGACGAGAAACAAGACACGCTGCTAGGGGAGCCAATACTGGAGGGGGAAATGATGGTGAACCTAATTACCTGGCCATGTTTGAATCATGGAAAAAGCAATTATGCGATGGGTACCCGCTCCAGTGGCGGCAACGGTAGATGTTGGTGTGCGAGTTCCTAGAGTAGTAGATTTTGCAAAGCTATGCAAGGACATTACATCTCTGGGGGGAAACCATTCAAGGGAACTGAACCAGCTGAAGAGGTTCAGAGGTGGATGGATTCTTGTGTTCAAATCTTTGGAGACTTGGGTATTGAGGATGCAATAAAGAGAAAACTTACATCAAGGCAACTACAGAATAGGGCCATGGAATGGTGGAATTCTGTTACACTCGAGACTCCAGAGGAAGAAATTTCATGGGAGCTATTCCAAGCTAAGTTTGAAGCAAAGTTTATCTCCACAACTCAGAAATCTGCTCTATTCAAGAAGTTCATAGAGCTGAAACAGAATGGTCGTTCTGTGCTTGACTATATTTCTGATTTTGAAGCCCTGTCTAGATATGTTCATTCGTACATTGATACACCATATCAGAAGAACGAGAAGTTTGCCTTGGGTTTGGATGCTTATATCGGAAAACGGTTAGTGGACCATCTTGATGATTCATTTGAGAAGATTGTGGAAAAAGCTATTCGTCATGAGAGCTTGTTTCCTAAGGAAGCAAATGTTGTCGGTGCCACTAAAGAGGCTCATAAACCATAGTAGGGTGGTAATAATAAGAAGAGGAAGTAGCAACAGCAAAAGGGAAAAGATGGCCAAAATAAACCCAAGTGTGAGATGGTTTGCTTTAACTGCCAGTAGAAAGGTCATTTTGCTAATTAGTGCAAGAATCCCACAGCTGAGAAGAAGTGCTTCAAATGTGGGAAGCCTGGGAATGAGAAGAAAGATTTTCCAGAATCAGCTAAGTGCAAGCAGGTTGTGAGGGCATATGCTTTGGATGTTGTGCCAACTTCTTCAAGGGCTCCTACTGCAGAGGAGAAGGGAAAGGGTGTCGTGGTGCGAGATACTCTTTCAGTTAATGGCGTTTCAGTTCGTGTGCTTTTCGATACTGGAGCATCGCATTCCTTCATTTGCAATGAGCTTGTGTGTCTCTTGGGTTTGGAATCTGAGATTTGTGATAGACCCTTCATAATGACTAATACAATTGGGGGTTCATCAAATCTTTGCATGATATGTCATGGTTTAGTGTTGTCGAGTCATAGTTGCTCTTTTGTGTGTGATTGCTTTGTTCTTAACTTCGCTGGGTTTGGGATCATCTTGGGCATGGATTGGCTCAAGAGGTATGCGGCAAAGGTGAATTGCGAGAAGCTAGAGGTGAGGGTCGGGGATGTGGATGGGAGAAAGGTGTTGATTAGATGTAAGCGTGAAGACGTGGTCTTCATAAGTTATCTATATTCGCTTGGGATTCCACAAGAAGACCTGTCATTAGTGCTGATCGCAAATGAGTATGTAGATGTCTTTGACGAGTTCAAAGGGTTGTTGCCGCATTGTGAGATTGAGTTTAGGATCGATTTGGTCGAAGGTGCTAGACCAATCGTTATGCCACTTAGGAGGATGGGGCCTAGGGAATAGCGAAAGTTAGAGGTTCAAGTTCGTGACCTTTTGGGAAAAGGGTTCATTCGGAGGAGTGTTTCCGAGTGGGGTGCACCAGTTGTATTTGCAACCAAGGCGGATGGCTCGTTAAGATTGTGTGTGGACTATCGTGAG
Source organism: Allium sativum (assembly GCA_030737875.1). NCBI lineage: Eukaryota > Viridiplantae > Streptophyta > Magnoliopsida > Asparagales > Amaryllidaceae > Allium > Allium sativum. The sequence goes on along the minus strand of CM060916.1, from coordinate 153,606,933 downwards.
CTGAACAAGGTGACAAAGAAGAACAAGTATCCGTTGCAAAGGATAGATGACTTGTTCGATCAGCTTCACGAAGCCAAAGTGTTTTCTCAGATGGATTTGGCAACGGGATTTCACCAGTTGAGGGTGGCTAAGGATAGTATGCCAAAGACTTCTTTTAGGACACCATCTGGTTTCTTTGAATTGTTGGTGATGCCATCCGGGTTGACTAATGTGCCACCGTATTTCGTGGATCTTATTAATAGGGTGTTCAGAGATCAGTTGAACAAGTTCGTGCTTGTATTCGTGGATGATATTCTGGTTTACTCCAGAAATGAGGAAGAACATAAGACGCACTTGAGAGTTGTGTTAGAGATCTTGCGGAAACATCAGCTTAAGGCAAAGTTCTCAAAGTGCAACTTTTGGAAGGATGAAGTGAGGTTCTTAGGTCATGTAGTTTCCGGAAAAGGGATAGCGGTTGACCCCGCTAAAGTTGCAGCAATCCAGGACTGGGATCGACCTAAGAATGTGACGGATGTTCGGAGTTTCCTTGGTTTGGCAGGATATTATCGACGGTTTATCAAGGATTTCTCCAAGGTAGTTGCACCATTGACAGGATTGACGAAGAAGAACCAAGTGTTCACATGTAATGCAAAGTGTGAACAAGCGTTTGGAATCCTGAAGGAGAGATTGACGAGTGCACCTTGTTGACCATTCCAAGTGGGAATGAAGAGATGGTGGTATATACCGATGCATGTGGTACTAGACTTGGAGCGGTGCTAATACAGAAGAATAAGGTTGTGGCATATGCGAGTCGAGAGCTAAAGCCGCATGAGAAGAATTACCCAACTCATGATTTGGAGTTGGCGGCGATTGTATTTGCTCTAAAGATGTGGAGACATTACCTGTTGGGAGTTCGATTCGAGTTGTTTTCGGATCACAAGTCATTGAAGTATCTTTTCTCCCAAAAGGATTTGAATCTTCGGCAGCAAAGATGGTTAGAGTTTCTGGCATCATATGATTTTGGCATAGCCTATACTCCGAGAAAGGGAAACGCAGTTGTAGATGCGTTAAGTCGAAGACACGCAAGTTTGGGAGCGATGTTTTCGGAATGGAAGAGCCTCGAGTACTTGGCAAGGTTCGATTTTAGGCCAAGGTGTAAGTTGGAACCTGAAATGTTGGCGAGCTTGTCGATAAGACCTACTATTATCGAAAGGATTGGCGAGAGCCAAAAGAAGGATGTGAAGCTTGTCGAGTTCATTCAGAAACTAGAACCAGAAGATAAAGACTTCGAGGTCGATCGAGAGGGTTGACTTCGAAAGCAAGGGCGATTAGTTGTTCCAGATATTGATGGACTGAGGGATGAGGTTCTGAGAGAATGTCATCACTCGAAGATGACGATTCATCCTAGTGGAAATAAGATGTATCAGGACATGAGGAGAGTCTACTACTGGGAAGGGTTGAAGCGAGATATTGGAAAGTTCATTTCCAAGTGTATGAACTGTCTGTTGGTGAAAGCTGATCAGAAGAAGCCGAGTGGTTTGCTTCAGCCATTGGAAGTTCCTATGTGGAAGTGGGAGCAAGTATCAATGGATTTTATCGATGGACTACCTAGAACCAGGGCAGGAAATGAGGGGATTTGGGTCATCGTGGATCATTTGACCAAAAGTGCGAGATTCATTCCTGTCAAGTCAACTAGGACGGCATCGAAATTGGTTGAACTTTATGTGAAATGGATAGTTCGATTCCATGGTGTCCCAAAGAGTATAGTAATTGACCGAGATCCATTATTTACGAGTGGATTTTGGAAAAGTTTGCAAGAAGCTTTGGGAACCGAATTGTGTTTGAGTACGGCATATCATCCCCAAACTGATGGTCGGACCGAGTGAGTCAATCGAGTTTTAGAAGATCTCCTGAGGGCTTATGTGTTAGACTTCGAAGGATCATGGGAAGACCATCTACATCTAGTTGAATTTACGTATAATAATAGATACCAGTCTAGCATTGGGATGGCACCATACGAAGCATTGTATGGAAGGCCATGCAATTCTACAACATGTTGGCTAGAAACTGGAGACAAGTTGGTACTTGGGCCTGAGATGATTAGAGAAACCTCGGATTGTATCGAGACAGTTCAGCAACGAATGAAGGCAGCCCAGGACCGTCAGAAGAGTTACGCCGACAAGCGTTGTAAGGACTTGGAATTCGACGTGGACGATATGGTTTTCGTGAAAGCTTCGCCGTTGAAACACATGGTTAGATTTGGTAAGAAAGGAAAGTTAGCTCCAAGGTTTGTTTGACCATTTCCGATAGTCGAGCGAATTGGAAAGCTCGCATATAGATTGGAGTTACCCGAGAAGAGGTCGAGTGTGCATAATGCGTTCCATGTGTCGTTTCTACGGAAGTTCGTGCATGATTCAAATATAATGGTATCTCCAGAGCAGTACGAAGACTTAGAGACCATTGTTTCGAGACCTCGTAAGCCACTTCGTGTTATGGGGAATGACACGAAACAACTTAGGGGAAAGATGGTTAAGCTAGTCAAGGTGCAATGGAGTGAGGATGGAGACGATTGTACATGGGAGACGGAAGAGAGCATGAGAGCGACTCATCTAGGACTCTTCGTCGGTAAGACCCTTTGATATCGTATCTTCGTTATATCATTGTATCTTGTTGTTGATTGTTAGAATTCTGCGTGATAGGATAAGGCTATGGATGCATAGCTTGATGGAAGCTAGTTTGGATGATAGAATTGGCCTTTCATGGGTGATAGGCATGCAGAATCGTTGTGATTACTTGGGTTTGTTTGGAATTTCGGGGGTGAAATTCTTAAGGGGGTGGGGGGAGGGGAGAGAACGAAACAGCCCGCATTTTACGTATCGGAAGATCGTAAAATATATTTGTTTTATTCTCTAAGGATTGGATAATCTTTTATTATGTTGTTTATGGGGATGTGAGGCATGTCAATAATTTTTACCGATTTTGTTTGTGACCATTTTTCCCCTGTCAGCCTTGTATAGGGCATAACTTTTGTCTCAGGTCAAATCAGAGGGTGAGACCTATGCCATTAGAAAGTAAATGATGATTTCCTTTCCGTAGAGTGGTTACATTAAGGATTTGGCTCAACGGTTTGGGAGAAATCGTTGTTTTAAGGTTTTTCAGTTGGTTATTCAGGTTTTGAAGCCTTAGTGGGATCCTATAAATAGGGCGTGAGAGTGGAGGGAAAAGGTTTACTTTTTCCCGTTCTCTCATTTGAAGGCATTTTGTCTCTTTCTTCCTCCTACACCTTTCCACCATTAAAAATCCAAATCTAAGGGAGGAAATCGAAGATCTACACCATCCAAGGCAAGATCTACATCATTTCAAAGGCGAATTCGTCGGATCGAGGGGTTTGATTCGGAGTGCTCGTTGTCCGGATCCTTATTTCTATCGTTTTAGATTGTTTTGGCAAATCGGTGAGTGATTTACATCTCTCACATGAATGCAATGAAGTATATGAGTGTTTGCGCATGTTTCTCATCAAAGTCGAATGTTTTACCATAGATTTACACCATTACATGTTCATTTTCATATGCATCACCCTATGATCTAATCTAACAAGTTCTAATTGTTGATTTCATATCATTTTTACGTGTTTATGTTAGTTAGATCTCCCATTTTGATCATATTTTCATTTTAATGGTTTTTGGTGAGATTTACATCATTTTTGTAGTAATCGTTATATTCATGTGGTTATTAGTGTGATGATATGTTTATGATTGTGTTTGATGATTTTGGTTGAGTTGGTTTCGTCGGATTTGTCATTTGGCGAAGTTTTGGTCGAAATCGGAGTTGAATTGCAATATGCAGGGTTTGGATCGGACAAAAGTGGATCAGACCGGACCAAAGTGGATCGGATCGGGCCAAAGTGGATCGGATCGGACCAAAATGGATCGGACCGGACTATAGTGGATCGGATCAGAATTCAAAGTGGATCGGACCAAAGTGGATCGGACCGGACCAAAGTGGATCGGACCGGACCAAAGTGGATCGGATTGGACCAAAGTGGATCGGACCGGACCAAAGTGGATCAGACCGAACCAAAGTTGGATCGGACCATTCTGGACAGCCATTTCTAGTCAGCCATTTTTTCCATTTATGGGCAAGTTTTTTTTGTCGGACATTTCCGGTGATGATGTGACTTCAAAGTAAATTCGATTGGGAATTTAGGAAGTGCTGAAATAATGCTATGGATTGCTTTGAACCTTATAAAGATGTTGGTTGGTTCAACAATGATGGCAGCTTCGACGAGAGCCCAGAAGGGGATGTTCGAAGTGTTGGAGTGTTCGTTGGTCGAGGAGATGCAACGAATGCAGTTTCAACTCAAAGGTCGTGAGTTGGTGGATAATGGTTGCTCAAGAAGGTTGCTTGAGCTGTGAAATGTCGTCAAGGTTGGATGACTAGAGATGCGAAGGCCGAGAAGTCATCATTGTCGTAAGTTCTAGCAGGCTCAAAGCAGGGGTACGATGGGGGCACCCAATAGACCGAAAGGTTGTTGGTAGAGTACCTTGAGTATCGTTGAATGGACTAGTTGTCAAGGTTGGACGTATGGAGTTTATACTAGAACTGGGGTTACCATTAGCCCTTGACATACAGCAAGGTTGGCTGTCATACGATTAACGATGGTTTCAAAGCAGGATTGGCGGTGATAGCCAGAGTCAGTCATGGATGATTGGTTGTTCAATTTGTACTATCTCACAAAGATTATCCAAAGTCAAGGGAGATGTTCTTTGAGTACTTAACTGATATTGGTTTAGGCCTCTTGGGAGAGTACGTGGGGAATGTTAAACTCGATTAGGGTTGTCTGTGTGAGACTTATATAATTTGGATGTTATAAGTGTTTTTGATGATTGAATGGGTGTTCTGATTTCCATGGATGAATGGTTGAATTGTTTATAGTAAAGACTATCATTGTCCGATGTGGGGAAGATAAGGTTGAGTTCTTCTCTGGTGTCGTGGGTAGAATAGTATGTTTGTCTATCCCATCTCATACACTTTATTGTTGAAGTTTGTTAGCTGTTTTATCGCTCACTAAGACTGTTGTCTGACTCAAGGTTTTATGTATCCTCTTATTACCTCGGGCTATTCATCTGATTGTGGACGGGCAGACTAAGTAACAGGTGAAAGATAATGCTTTAGTGAGGACGACGATGCTGATCGATGGCGAGCTGGAGGCTCACGTACCAATTTTACTACTAGCTAATAATTGGATTTTCACTGTTTGCTTTTCTGAGTGATGTAGTGAGGCAACTTTGTATAAACACTATTTCCAGGTTTGTGGATCTTACTTTCTAGTTGTATTGAAGTCCAATGTTTTTGCTTCACTATTACTATGTATATGTTCTATTATATTTTATCATTGCACTGTGAGTTTTATGACAGGTTCCACTTGTGTTTACCTACTCTAATGATCGTCCATGACAGCCTTGCACATCTTTCAGAGCATTATTTCCTTTTTCAATTCTATTTGTTTAATAAATATTTCCTATTTCAATTCTATTTGTTTAACATATATTTCCTTTTATAAAATCGTTTGATTTTATAAATATATTTTATTTCTATGTACACTTTAAAAATTCCCTTTTTAATTCCAGTATTATATATGGTATTTAAAATACCAAATAACAAGGATCAATATTATCCAAACACACATAATCATTAACAGATTATATATCACATCATATATCACAATATATGAAAAATAGTAACATAAATGTTGAGGAATCCAATTGAAACCCTCCAACCTATTTCCCTGCATCCATGGATGTTAAACAGTATAATTAACATCAAATTTCATTTCAATATGAAATATTTTGATAAACATAATCAATATTTGATTAACAATGTATATATATATATATATATGTATATATATCATTATCTATAATTTCAACCAATCAATTAGCAGTTCATCCAAATAGTCAACACACAGAAATCAACCAACATTTATCAGTTCTAAAATTACGTTATAAAAATATAACTAGGCAGAGTTAGTGAGTTTTACTCACATTGGACAATTATCGTCAAATAACGAATAATGATAATTGATTTGCATCTGGCAATTTATTTTGCTATAAATTGTAACGAGCTCCAATTCACTCCAGACCAGTTCCATTGTGTAGCTGCCGTCCATACTATCCCATCGGATCTTGTTTCACGTAATTATGATTTCGAATGGATAAGTTATGGATGTTATAACTTAATACACTATTTATTTTGAAATTTAACTTGGATTTAAATTTCCCATTGGACTTTACCTTACACACCGGCCCATCCCCATCCTTAAACCCATGACCGCTCCTGGTCTTCTTCTCTGGCTCCACATAATCCCGATTCCTCCCTCCAACAATTGCCATTCACGCATTTTAAACTCCACATCGTTCCACTTATAGTCAACTAAAAATCGCAGAAAAATCACCACCCTTCTCTCCATCGAACTCTCTTTCCACGCATACCCAAAATGTCACACTCGAAGCTGCCTTCTACTATGCGATTTCAAGCCATCTCGTGTTGTTTATTTCAACTTGCGACATTTATATATGTCGAATTCAACCAAAAACCATAGACGAGTACCAAATTACTTCACGAATTCAAATCTGATGCTCAAAATAAGGATCGACGCTTGAATCACTTTCAATTCTTAACCCTAGCTAACGCTGTTAAAATAACAGCGAATAAAAACCCATGTCGAGTTCAACGAAATATATATAGGATTGAAGAGTAACAAAAGAGGAATTCAAGATATTTGTTTTGACAATTCTAGGAATTTATTTGTATTTCTTTTTTATTTTACAAGGATCGATCTGGCAGAAGAGAATGACAGCCACATTTTTTTTGACTAGAGAAAAATTGGAATTTGGTTTAGAAGGGTGTAAAGGCATTTACTGTAACACCCCACGTCCATTAATGTCACTCACAAAGGGAATGCATTAACTTCTATGGAGGTTTTAGGTGAATATAGAACAGTAAAATTTCAACAAGACAGATATAAAATAGTACTTGGAAATTTAAAAACTTTATTTCAATTGCAGCAGAAGTCAAAACATGTTTGATTACATCATAACACCATAATCAAAGTCAAGTACAATATCTATCTTGATAAAACAAGTACATAATCCCATTACATAAATAGCCATTAAAAAGAAAGATAACAAGCTGGACTTTACTTCAGCAGTCCAAGCTTTCCAAGAGATAAGCAATCCAATCAGACTCCACTGGAACTTGGCCCAACCTGAGGACCTGAAGGGAGAAAAAGATGAAAAAGAGGGGGGGTCAGACATAAAGTCTGGCGAGTATGATAATTCTACAATACTATTATCAAAATAACTGGACTAAGGCATAAGCTGGAAAACAAGGAAATGTCTATGAAAGAGCAGATTAAGGACATAGACAATCGCTAAAGGAAACATTATAGGCGCTCCTAAATACTAAAGGATAAACACTATACTGCACCACACCAGTCACCCTAAAGATTGATTCCACTTAGCTTCACTTAGAAATTTTCTTAATGGCTTTACGTACTCCTAGCTGACTACATAGGTGCCGCCCGCCCCTATCTCCACTAGGTGTACCCCACTTTCCATTTTTCGATCGGCTCCCTACTCGTAGATACCCGTGCTGGCCCCACAGTGGGGTGTATCATTCCCCTAAAGTGGCAACCCGATATAACGGAGATGCACGGCTTATACCTACACGATGCAACAACGTCTTACCTACCAGCCCGGGTCCACACACGCATATGAAACCCGTTGGACTTGCGTTGCCACCGCTCCCTGTTTTGGCCTCTTATAGTCAAACCCAGTATGCGTGTCCCGTCCTCGACTTGGGTCGAGCCCACAAAGATACGTTTTGGGATACTGGTTGAAATGGGCCCCCATTATTTCCCACAAGCATTCCACCTAAGCTTGTCCCATTAGTCCATCCACTTAACCCACTTAGTCATGTTCATTTACATGTGTATTTGGTTAAGTCTAATCGTATTTCAAATGCCTCTAAAGGCAACCACTAGATTCCTCATGCCACCCAAGGCACCTACTTAACCCCCATGTCCCACCTTACATGATTATCTGGCTAAGTATTTCTTAATTCATTAAGGCCATAACCTCATAAAGACCTCTCACATTAGACTGACATTTATGGCAGCTGGATTTACCGGGCGGGTCCGGGCAGTCTTACACCATAAAAGAGTCTAACCTCGTGTCTTTACAACTGTTATGCTTTAGTTTGGGCCTAGGACCTCTCACATTGGGCCGACATTTGTGACTACTGGATTTGCCGGGCAGGTCCGGGCAGGTTTACGTCACAAACGGGTCCAACCTCGTGTCCTAAGCATTGATTATTATTAATAATCCACTTTCCCCAATTTTAATAATTCCCTACTTGAATTATTAATTAATTCCAAATTTAACAATGTCCATAATTGACTTAATTATGGACATCCATTTAAGGCATGCAAAATCATATCAATTGCACCCCAATTTATTAATTTCCTAATATTACCCCTACCCCACGTTTGAACGTTTATTCGCAAAATGTATGCTAGACCCGATTAGTCTAACTCATAGCATAAAAGAAAATATTCACAACAACAACATATATATGTGACTAAATAAATCATAACAAGGGGTAAAACTTGCATACATTACAACTTGCATAAGGTTATACATGTCATGGATCTAAGGGTGTCAACTTATTCATAATTCACATAATATGATTTTGATCAAATTTCATAAACTTGTATAGGACATGTGTGAATCAACATCATTAACAATATGGTTTTATATGGGTACACCTAACTCAATAGGCAAATTCCCAAAAATCAAAATTCATTTAATCATAGATTCATGTATATGGGTACACCTAACTTAATAGGCAAATTCCCATATTCAAGATCCAATTAATTTGTAGATTCATGTATATGGGTACACCTAACCCAATAGGCAAATTCCCATAATCAAGATCTATTATAAAAAAAACATAAACTTTAAACATGATCCAATTCGCATAAATACTAACATCATGATTTTACAACTTGTATGATTCAACACAACTTAACATGACATCATTATCATATAACATAAGTATTTCAACATATGTGATAATATGAGATCTACAACATATATAAGATTTACAACATAGCATATCATAATTTGCAACATAGCATGATATGATTTACAACATAGCATAGCATGATTAATCACATATGACATAGCATAGGATTATTTACAACATAATCACTACAACATAACAACATATATATGATAACATAATAGCATAACAAGAGATCCACAACATAATTTACAAATACATAACAATTCATATCACTTTCTTGTGATCCATTCATAACTTAATCAAATTATTTTATAATAATATTGTGAGATTCATCATACTCACAATTTTAAAGAAGAGAAATAGAAAGAGAGAGAGCTTTTGATTTGATTTGAGTAGATTTAGTTTGTAGATTAGGCCTTCTTCTTCTTTAGTTTGTGACGGCTATGCTGAACTCCATGGCAACGGCATGTCGGTAGCTCTCCAATTTTTCAAGTGATTTAGGGTTAGAGTCTACCCACTTATTTATAGATGTTAGGATTCATTTAGGCCATTAGATTTAACCTAGAAATAACCGCAGCCATTCAGACCAGATGGGGTTTATCTTATTGACTCAGCAATGAGTCAGAAGTGACTCAGCAAACACTCAGCAAATTAATAAACTTCTATTCATGTTTACATTAACTGCCCATATATATATAAATATATATATATACACACGCACCTATTCATGAATTCAAATTAATCCATAATTAACTTATGACCATTTCTACACATTAATTTTCCAATTAATGTCTTAATTCCATTTTTCGCCTTTTAAGGCAATTCACATATCTCAAATTTGTTATATGCCTTTTTAAGGCTATTTCGTACAAATTCTCAATATTAATTCTTTTAATTTGTGAATATTAGTTTTAACAGAAATACGGGGTGTTACATTCTCCCCTCCTTAAGGGATTTCGACCCCGAAATCTTCAAGTTTATATCATATCATCAACCATCTACTCAATCAACAAACACTGGCATCCATTGTCCTTATAGACTTCTAATGCTTTCATGTTTAAATGCACAGTGTGTGTCTATGTCCGTATCTAATGCAAAATCAGGCGGTCCACTGATTCAGTTGACCTCCTTGATGCAATTCATGATAGTGCCATGCATCCATTATGTATGCAAAAGATCCTAATTGCTTACAAACTACTTCTATATGCGTGCACATCCATTCAACCGAATGCAACATCTATATGATGGTACAACCATTATACATCCATTATACTAAATACATTCATTTATGCAATATGCAATATGTAGTGACTGAGCCGATCTAGTGCCTAAAGTGTGTGTATATATGCATCCACGAGCAACCACTAACAACCACTTGCATCCATTTTGCATCCATCATACATAACATGTCTCAAACACATGTTTCAACCATAGGATTATCCTAACTAAAGGTCAAAGATACTAATGAGAGGACATACTAAAGATAAGATAAGATAAGCTAAGCGATAAAGGAGAAATTAAAAGACATACCCTCAAAAATAAAAGGGTATAGCGAACGCATCTTCCCTTCTGTCTCCCAAGTAGCGTTGCTCTCATCATCTCCCCATTGCACTTTAACTAGTCTGACCTCTCGATTTCTCAACTTTTTGATCTCCGACCCAAGAATGCATGTAGGAGCTTGTCTAATTGTTGCATCACGCTCTATTTCCACCTCTTTAAGCAAGCTCGGCTCTACCACCTCCGCGGTCTTGTGCAAACACTTCCTCAAATGTGATACATGGAATACGTCGTGTACTCCACTAAGTTTCTCAGGCAACTCCACCCTATACGCCATCTTCCCAATCCTGTCTTTTATAGGAAACGACCCTACAAACCTTGGCGCTAATTTCCCAATGGACCCAAAGCGAACAACATTCCGTAACGGAGACACTTTGATAAAAACCATGTCCCCAATGTCAAACTCAAGATCTGTCCTCCTCTTATCAGCATACGATTTCTGCCTATCTTGTGCTGCTTTCATCCTCCTTCGAATCAAATCAATCTTCTCCGAGGTTTCCCTAACCATATCGGGCCCAAGTAGGATTTTATCGGTAGATTCCCACCAACATGTAGGCGAACGGCAAGGCCTTCCATAAAGAGCTTCGAAAGGTGCCATGCCAATACTAGACTGAAAGCTATTATTATATGCGAATTCTACCAATGGAAGGTGCTCTTCCCATGTACCCCCAAAGTCTAGGATACAAAGCCTTAAAAGATCCTCTAGAATACGATTCACCCTCTCGGTCTGGCCGTCCGTCTGAGGATGATATGCGGTGCTCAAATATAGCTGAGTCCCTACCGCCTCTTGTAAACTCTTCCAAAATTCGCTAGTGAAGATGGGATCACGGTCGCTTACTATACTAGAAGGAATACCGTGCAAACGAACTATCTCTTTAATGTATACAGAAGCCAACCACGGAGCAGTCCTCTTACTTTTCACGGGAATAAAATGGGCGCTCTTAGTAAGTCTATCTACTATAACCCAAATCCCCGTATTACCCTTCCTTAATCTTGGTAATCCATCCACAAAATCCACTGAGACGCTTTCCCATTTCCCTAGTGGAACTTCCAATGGGTGAAGCAACCCACCGGGTTTCTTTTGTTCCGCTTTTACTCATTGGCACACCAAGCATCTAGCGACGTACTCGGCCACATCCTTTTTCATACCGGCCCAAAAGGAAACCCGCTTCATATCTTTGTACATCTTGTCTCCGCCGGGATGAATGGTCATCTTTGAGCGATGAGCATCATCAAGAATGGCCTTCCTTAAGTCTTCGTCTTGTGGTACACAAAGTCTATTATCCCTTCGTAACCAACCCTTATCGTCTAGGGTATACTTACAAAGATGGCTAGACGACTCCCCTCCTTTGAGCTTTTCTACTATCTCAACCAACTGGGGGTCGTCTTGCTGTGCCTCACCAACTCGTCCTAGAAGTGTAGGTCTAACCTCCAAGGATGCTAACAAACCAGGTACTAGGTCAACGGAGGGTCTAAAGTCAAACATGGAGATGAATTCTAAGCTTCGTCGTTCAACAAACAACGGACTCAAGGACAACCTTTTCCTACTTAAGGCGTCTGCTACCACGTTACCCTTGCCCGGGGTATATGCTATTTCAAAATCGTAGGAGGCTAGGAATTCCATCCACCGTTGCTGCCTTAAATTCAAATCCTTCTGAGAGAATAAGTATTTTAATGATTTGTGGTCAGTGAACAGTTCGAATTTCTCACCAAGAAGATAGTGACGCCAAGACTTAAGCGCGAAAACAATTGCGGCTAACTCAAGGTCATGCGTAGGGTAATTCTTTTCATGAACCCTCAACTGCCTTCCACCATAGGCTATTACTCTTCCCTCTTGCATGAGGACCGCGCCAAGTCCCGTCCCACAAGCATCAGTATAGACGGTAAACGGTTTATTCCCGTCTGGCAGCACTAAGACTGGGGCTGAAGTTAAGGCTCTCTTTAAACGTTGGAACGCATCATCACAATCTTCGTCCCACATAAAAACCAGGTTCTTCTTCGTTAACCGTGTTAATGGAGCTGATATTTTTGCGAAGTCTTTGATAAACTTCCTATAATAGCCAGCCAACCCCAAGAAACTTCTTACTTCGGTTACATTTTTAGGGACCTTCCAATCTTGGATGGCCACCACCTTTGCGGGATCCACTGCTATCCCTTCCTTGAAACCACGTGCCCTAAGAACCGTACTTCTTTCCTACAGAATTGACACTTAGAAAATTTTGCCTTAAGGTTATGCGCTCGAAGGGTTTCCAACACTTCCCTAAGATGTAGGGCATGCTCTTCTTCATTCATAGAAAAGACTAAGATGTCATCCACAAAGACTACCACAAATTTGTTAAGGTACTCCCTAAACACCCTACTCATCAAATCAACAAAATATGCGGGGGCGTTTGTCAAACCAAAGAGCATCACTAGCCATTCATAGAATCCGTCAGGAGTCCTAAAAGCAGTCTTATCTATACTATCCTCAGCCACTCTCAGTTGATGAAAGCCAGTGGCTAAGTCCAACTGCGAAAACACTGAGGCGCCAACTAACTGATAAAAGAGATCGTCAATCCTCAACAGTGGGTGTCGGTTCTTTTTAGTAAGCTTGTTTAGTCCTCTATAGTCCACACAAAGTCTAAGGGACCCATCCGCCTTTGTAGCAAATACTACTGGAGCACCCCACTCTGATATACTACGTCTTATGAACCCCTTCTCAAGCAACTCCTTCACTTGCTTATTGAGTTCCCTCCTTTCACGAGGAGCCATGTGGCGCACTGGCAAAGATACGGGTTTAGCATTATCCACAAGATAAATTCGAAAGTCTATCTCCCGCTTTGGAGGTAAGCCCTTCACCTCCTCAAACACATCCGGATATTCCCGGACCACCTCTACCGTTCGCAGATTCTCTACAGACGCGTCAAGCGATTCAAGATAACTTAGCATAATGGAATTTATGGGACTACAAAAGATGTCGAGAGCATTACCAAGGCGAGTCACAAGCCTAACTACTCTCCTTTCACAATCAAGAATAGCCCCATTTCTAGATAACCAATCCATTCCTAAAATTATCCCATAGCCCGTGAAGCCCAATACATAAGCATCACATCTAAATTCAACGCTAAGTATAGAGATTTTCAAATCCAAACATATCATGGTCAAATGAGTCGAACCCCCAATTGGATTTGAAACAACCAAGGGATCCTCTACTAAACTGGTGTTCAAGTGTAGTAATTCAACTAATGATGCAGAGATAAACGAATGAGATGCGCCAGAATCGAATAAGGTACGGACAGGATGATCAAACAGAAAAACTAAGCTTTCAACAGAAATTGTTCTACCTCTTTCTTGCAGCGGTGGGGCCGCAATAGCCTGAACTTGCCCCCTTGCCTGCCCTGGTGCCATAAGAGCCTGCACCTGTCCTCCCGAGGTAGACCTTGCCCTCTGCCCCTTCTTTGGGCAGTCCTTCACCAAATGTCCCGCATCTCCACAATGAAAACAACCAGTCTTCTTTTTCTTTCTACAATCTTTGCTGAGATGGCCAGGCGTCCCACAATTGAAGCATCTCTTCTTCCCTTTGCCATTATTGTTTTTACCACCCTTCTTATTTTGCTGTTGGGGTTTCTTCTGATCCCCTTTCTTTTCAACTGCCTTATCCTCATGCATAAGTGTCATTTCTACTAGCCTTTCAAAGGTGGCTCCCATAGGGATGTGGGTCATAGCCAACCCTTGCAACGGTTCATTCAAGCCTCTAACGAACCTCAAAGCTTTCTTCTCTGGCGTGTTCACCAACTCCAAGCCAAACCTTGCTAACTGATTAAATTTATTGGCATACTCCTTCACTGATAAGCTCCCTTGCTTTAATGTCAGGAATTTTTCCATATTTAAATTCTCCTCTTCCCTTGAAAGAAACTTTGCCTCAAACCTTCGTCTGAAATCCGCCCATGAATCGACTGGACGTTCCCCGTTAGTGACCTCCCACCAAAACGAGGCCTCTCCCTTCATTAACCAAGCAGCTAAACGGACTTTCCTCCCATCTTCCACTTCAAAGATATCCAACAATTCCTCAGTCTCCTTAAGCCAGTCTCTGGCCTCCACAAACGTCTCAGTCCCTTGAAAAGTTTTTCCTCCCATAGCCTTAAATTCCTTGCATGTCTTTGCAAAAGTGTCAACACGAGGAGGAGGAGGAGGAATGGGTGCAACTGGGGGTGGAGGAACATCTGCTGGGCCTGCAGTGGTGGCCCTAACCTCCAAATATCTCCTAAACCACCCTGGAACCGTCACACCTTCTGGGAGATTAAGATCTTCAGCCATGCTGAAACGAAAAAGGAAAGATTCAAAATGGAGAATTCGAAAGATAAAGATAAGGATATGGCTATTTGGGATTATGTTTTTCATAAAAACTTTCTCTAAATAACATGTTTTTGAAAGCACTTCTTCCAAAAATACTTTAGAAAAATATTTTTCTAAAAATTTTATCTGTTCTGGTAACCTTATGCTCTGATACCACGTGTAACACCCCACGTCCATTAATGTCACTCACAAAGGGAATGCATTAACTTCTATGGAGGTTTTAGGTGAATATAGAACAGTAAAATTTCAACAAGACAGATATAAAATAGTACTTGGAAATTTAAAAACTTTATTTCAATTGCAGCAGAAGTCAAAAGATGTTTGATTACATCATAACACCATAATCAAAGTCAAGTACAATATCTATCTTGATAAAACAAGTACATAATCCCATTACATAAATAGCCATTAAAAAGAAAGATAACAAGCTGGACTTTACTTCAGCAATCCAAGCTTTCCAAGAGATAAGCAATCCAATCAGACACCACTGGAACTTGGTCCAACCTGAGGACCTGAAGGGAGAAAAAGATGAAAAAGAGGGGGGGTCAGACATAAAGTCTGGCGAGTATGATAATTTTACAATACTATTATCAAAATAACTGGACTAAGGCATAAGCTGTAAAACAAGGAAATGTCTATGAAAGAGCAGATTAAGGACATAGACAATCGCTAAAGGAAACGTTATAGGCGATCCTAAATACTAAAGGATAAACACTATACTGCACCACACCAGTCACCCTAAAGATTGATTCCACTTAGCTTCACTTAGAAACTATCGTAATGGCTTTATGTAATCCTAGCTGACTACATAGGTGCCGCCTGCCCCTATCTCCACTAGGTGTACCCCACTTTCCATTTTTCGATCGGCTCCCTACTCGTAGATACCCGTGCTGGCCTCACAGTGGGGTGTATCATTCCCCTAAAGTGGCAACCCGATATAACGGAGATGCACGGCTTATACCTACACGATGCAACAACGTCTTACCTACCAGCCCGGGTCCACACACGCATATGAAACCCGTTGGACTTGCGTTGCCACCGCTCCCTGTTTTGGCCTCTTATAGTCAAACCCAGTATGCGTGTCCCGTCCTCGACTTGGGTCGAGCCCACAAAGATACGTTTTGGGATACTGGTTGAAATGGGCCCCCATTATTTCCCACAAGCATTCCACCTAAGCTTGTCCCATTAGTCCATCCACTTAACCCACTTAGTCATGTTCATTTACATGTGTATTTGGTTAAGTCTAATCGTATTTCAAATGCCTCTAAAGGCAACCACTAGATTCCTCATGCCACCCAAGGCACCTACTTAACCCCCATGTCCCACCTTACATGATTATCTGGCTAAGTATTTCTTAATTCATTAAGGCCATAACCTCATAAAGACCTCTCACATTAGACTGGCATTTATGGCAGCTGGATTTGTCGGGCGGGTCCGGGCAGTCTTACACCATAAAAGAGTCTAACCTCGTGTCTTTACAACTGTTATGCTTTAGTTTGGGCCTAGGACCTCTCACATTGGGCCGACATTTGTGACTACTGGATTTGTCGGGCGGGTCCGGGCAGGTTTACGTCACAAACGGGTCCAACCTCGTGTCCTAAGCATTGATTATTATTAATAATCCACTTTCCCCAATTTTAATAATTCCCTACTTGAATTATTAATTAATTCCAAATTTAACAATGTCCATAATTGACTTAATTATGGACATCCATTTAAGGCATGCAAAATCATATCAATTGCACCTCAATTTATTAATTTCCTAATATTACCCCTACCCCACGTTTGAACGTTTATTTGCAAAATGTATGCTAGACCCGATTAGTCTAACTCATAGCATAAAAGAAAATATTCACAACAACAACATATATATGTGACTAAATAAATCATAACAAGGGGTAAAACTTGCATACATTACAACTTGCATAAGGTTATACATGTCATGGATCTAAGGGTGTCAACTTATTCATAGTTCACATAATATGATTTTGATCAAATTTCATAAACTTGTATAGGACATGTGTGAATCAACATCATTAACAATATGGTTTTATATGGGTACACCTAACTCAATAGGCAAATTCCCAAAAATCAAAATTCATTTAATCGTAGATTCATGTATATGGGTACACCTAACTTAATAGGCAAATTCCCATATTCAAGATCCAATTAATTTGTAGATTCATGTATATGGGTACACCTAACCCAATAGGCAAATTCCCATAATCAAGATCTATTATAAAAAAACATAAACTTTAAACATGATCCAATTCGCATAAATACTAACATCATGATTTTACAACTTGTATGATTCAACACAACTTAACATGACATCATTATCATATAACATAAGTATTTCAACATATGTGATAATATGAGATCTACAACATATATAAGATTTACAACATAGCATATCATAATTTGCAACATAGCATGATATGATTTACAACATAGCATAGCATGATTAATCACATATGACATAGCATAGGATTATTTACAACATAATCACTACAACATAACAACATATATATGATAACATAATAGCATAACAAGAGATCCACAACATAATTTACAAATACATAACAATTCATATCACTTTCTTGTGATCCATTCATAACTTAATCAAATTATTTTATAATAATATTGTGAGATTCATCATACTCACAATTTTAAAGAAGAGAAATAGAAAGAGAGAGAGCTTTTGATTTGATTTGAGTAGATTTAGTTTGTAGATTAGGCCTTCTTCTTCTATAGTTTGTGACAGCTATGCTGAACTCCATGGCAACGGCATGTCGGTAGCTCTCCAATTTTTCAAGTGATTTAGGGTTAGAGTCTACCCACTTATTTATAGATGTTAGGATTCATTTAGGCCATTAGATTTAACCTAGAAATAACCGCAGCCATTCAGACCAGATGGGGTTTATCTTATTGACTCAGCAATGAGTCAGAAGTGACTCAGCAAACACTCAGCAAATTAATAAACTTCTATTCATGTTTACATTAACTGCCCATATATATATAAATATATATATACACACGCACCTATTCATGAATTTAAATTAATCCATAATTAACTTATGACCATTTCTACACATTAATTTTCCAATTAATGTCTTAATTCCATTTTTCGCCTTTTAAGGCAATTCACATATCTCAAATTTGTTATATGCCTTTTTAAGGCTATTTCGTGCAAATTCTCAATATTAATTCTTTTAATTTGTGAATATTAGTTTTAACAGAAATACGGGGTGTTACATTTACAGGATTATTTAAATATTTTTATATTCATTATTTTATTTATTTTTAAGCAACCGCTGTTTGTATTTATCATTAAAAATTCTTCTAATCGTATACAATACCCAAGTTCGATAAAATGGACATGAAGCTACAGTTCGACATTACGGACCCAACGAAACTTGTTTCGTTGAAATCTGAGTCCGTTTGCTCACACAACATAATTTTTAAGTCAAATTATTGCCTTTTTTTCACATTGAAATTCTGCACAGTACATACTGACTCCAAAAATCCAGAAAATTGAAATCTAACAATAATTTAATATTCCGGATCCAGCAAAATTAGTTTCATCGAAAACGGAGGTCGTTTGCAAAAATGGCTATTTTTAAAGCTTTAAATAAACCCATTTAAATATTAATATATTTAAAAATAATTAAATTTAATATTAATAAATTAATATTATTGTATATATTCACATAGAATATAATACAGCTCCAAAATATTCCTATTTGAATTTATAACTCGATATTTCAAATCCAGTATTAAATCGATACCCAATTTATATTAAAAATCCTTTTACAATATAAATTAATCATTAAAAATTGTAAAGGAATTCCATAGCGACTTTTCGATAATTTGATTTGGATATAACTCATAATCTACACGACGAAATCTCAATTTTTCTCTTCCATTAGAAAAATATACTTCGCCAGTGTAACGACTCGCATTCTACGCATCAGGAGATCATAGAATATTTATTTCTTTCTCATGCAAAGTCGTATGGACATGTAACTTTGGGAGACGACTATAGGGGTCATTTCCCATGTTCATGATTTTTTCCGATTTTTAAATGACCGTTTTTCCCCTAGTCGATCTTGTTTCGGACATAACTTTTGATTAGTAAGGAGTTTTGACCTGAAATCACTTCCATTAGAGTGGTTACATTAGCCAAACGGACCCACTGTTTGGGAGATATGGCTGAAACAAGGTTTAGAAGGTGAAAAACAGCTTAACCGGGCCTAATTCAGGTGATTAACAAGAGGGCCCATAACCCATTTAGGGATTAGGGTTATGGGGAGGTTGAGAACAGTAGGAAAATGATTTTTATTTTATTTTTCAGTCGCCTAAAACATTTCTCTAACCCTAGCCATGGCCTCCACCTTCTAATTTCATCCCAAATTGCTTTCTAATTGAAAATTAAGCCAAGCTATGTCAAATCAATGGGAAATAACACCAAATCAGAGTTGGAGCTGCTGTGTTGCATTAGAATTTGACCCAAAACAGATAATATTTCAGATCTATAGTTTGTTTGTGGCCATGGTGAGTGATTTGCATTGTTTTTCACTAATTACGGCTAATTAGGGGTGATTAGTGGTCATTAGCGAAATTATACGTAATTAAATTCTGGAAAAATTTGTAAAATTCTAAAATATTACTTTAGGGCTCTGTTAGAAATTTGGGTTAATTTGCATAAGTTTTGCTAATTGTATGCTTAAACATGATTAAGGGGGATTAAGGGGAAAATATGGATTTTGGGTTTGTTTAATCCATTTTAACTTATCAAATTGTTGTTTTGGTGTTTGTGGTTGGTTTCACATGTTACTATGTCTGTTTGGAATGTTTTATGAGTGCTTAGAATAGTTAGAATGGTCGAAAATGCCATCGTATGGCATGAAAAATTCGCTGGAAAAGTTGAAGGAAAACTGTGCAGGAACCGGATCGGATCAATGGAGGACGAATCGACCCGGTCGTGGAGCATTCCACGACCCGACCCGCTCACATTTGGAGTTCTCCGTCCTGATCCCTTCATGAAGAGTAGCCATGATCAGAACCGCCCCAGCTCTAGCACCACGAACCAGAAGCTCCGAACCCACCCGAGCTCACGATCCGAACCGGTGCATTACCCCGAACCGAACCGATGCCTCCATGAAGTGCCACGACCTAGGAGATTGACCACGAGCAAGGGAAGACCGAACTGAACAGGAGATAGGGTCACGAGCCAAACCGATCTGGTGCTAAGAAGAGGAATCACGAACCAGTGAGAAACATGATGAACGAACCGAACCACTTAAGGAAGCATGAATGGAAGCAAAGTGAAGGGAAGAACTGAACCGATCCGGAGAAGACCAAAACCAGAGATGCAAAGGTAGTCCAAATGGGGAGTAGATATCAGGATCCAGATGGGAACCAATGAGTTAACTTCATGATTGGACTTTGCTGCGAGACATGTGCAAAGGAGTTATCAACGTCCATAGCTTTGATTCACCACCAAGATGGATTTTAGGCTACGTATCAGTCCATGGGGCAGAGTGATCATAGCATGGCTATGAGCCAGTGCAGTTGAGTCTTCATGACTTCATGGGGCAGAGTGGACATAGCAAGGACTAGTGGCTATGGATCAGTGCGGTGGAGTCGCCATGACTCCATGGGGCAGAGTGATCATAGCAAGGATTTGGGTGATCAAAGCGGTAGATATCGTATGCTTTACGCACTGAGTGAGAGATGTAAGGATGGTTGCTATGCTTGATTATTTGACATCACTATGACATGCACACCCCTTCCCCGTATCTTTACAACATATGTTAATGTCACCTTAGAGTATTGTACATCTTGTTGTGCTAACTCTTTAGTTTCTGGTCTAGGTTCAAGTATGGTTTAGTATACCTGTTATTGTTCTGTTTTGCTGCTTATCCCTCATACTAGACTTTTGTCTGACCCAGAGTTTTATGTCTCTTCTTATTACTCTGGGTGCTCTTAAACGGACAGACTAGAGACAGGTTAGGTGGTATGCTAGAGTAGCTGTACCGGAGACGAGTAGGAGCTTCCACGTATGATATATATATATATATATATATATATATATATATATATATATATATATATTCTCCCTGTGTCACTGCTGGACACTACTTTGGGCATTAGTAGTGTACCTTTCTTATTTTGCTTTAGAGACAGTTCTCCAACGTTGTAATAACGATGATGTGGAACATAAGTTGTATTTTGAATTTCCGCTGCTATCATGATTATGGTTTAGTTCTCAGCTTATGCACTGTCTCGCCTATTTTATGTCAAGTATGTTATTATTATATTTTATTCCATGCGTTGTGAGACATTCTACAGGTTCCTTGTTAGTTCAAATTCCCTTCTTTCCTTTCTTTGACGACCATCCCGTGCTGGTCAGGCATAGGCACAACGCACTTTCATTAGAAATGTAGGCTAGTGCGGGGCGGGTCGTCACATTTGGTATCAGAGCTCGAGGTTGCGTAGTTAACCTAGGGAGAGATGGTATACGTATATGAGAGCGCGTATTTGTGACATTTTGGTTTTCAAAAGCTATATATATGCTATTAATTTTTTTAAGGATGGAGTTGCACTGCACTGACACTACTGAAGAGATGGTTAATTGTTTCTCCTTACAAATTGAACGATGAGCCGATACACGAGGGGTACTGGTAGAGGAGCTAATAATGGGAACACTCCTGATATGAGGACGATGTTCACTGACCTCATGAGAGAGATGCTTAGGGATGTTCAGTGGGTAGCTCCTAATGCTGCAAATGGTGGTGGTGCAACAGTGCAGGTGCCTAGGGCCGATTTCGCCAAGCTATGCAAGGATTACACTAGTCTTAGTGGGAATCCATTCCACGAAACGGAATCGGCTACAGAAGTTCAGGATTGGCTTGATAGTTGTGAGCACATCTTCGAAGATTTGGGTATCAAGGATGCAACGAAGAGAAAGCTAGCATCCCGTTAGCTGCAAGGACGAGCGATGAATTGGTGGAATGCTATTAAGGCAACTACTCCAAAGGATCAAGTTACATGGGATCGGTTTAAGGCCCGATTCAGTGAAAAGTTTAACCCAACTGCTCAGAAGTCAGAGTTGTTTAGGAAGTTCATGGAGCTTAAGCAGAATGGTTGGGCAGTCTTGGAGTACATTGCTGAGTTCAATACTTTATCAAAGTATGGATTATCTCTTATCGACACTCGCGAGAAAAAGAATGAGAAGTTCATAACTGGTTTAGATCAGTACTTGGGAGAAAGGCTTATAAATCATATTGATGATACTTTTGAATCAATTGTTAGGAAATCATTGAGGTCAGAGAGCCTTTATCCTAAGCCCAAGACTGAAGTCGTTGTTGTATCTGCAGAGGGGCCAAAGTCGCAAGCAAGCGGTGGAGGCAAGAATAATTCTCAGAATAAGAGAAAGCAGAACCAAACTAAGGAGGGTCAGAAAAAGAGCAAGAAAGATGTTGAGTGCTTTAGCTGTGGCAAGAAGGGCCATTATGCTAAAGAATGTCGAGCAAAGCCTGCAAACAAGAAGTGCTTCAACTGCGGCTAAGTGGGACATCACAAGGATAAGTGTCCGCAACCCCCTAAAGAAAAGCAGATTGTGAAAGCATATGCTATCAATGTTGTTCCTTCTTCGTCGAATGCCTCTACTGCGGCGGAGAAAGGAAAGAATGTCATCATTCAAGGTATGCTTTTTATTTATGATGTTCTGTTCGAGTATTGTTTGATACTGGGGCTTCCGGTTCCTTCATATCTAGTGACCTGGTAGATAGGATGGGATTGGAACCCGAGATAGTCGATAGACCTTAGCAGTGACGAACCCGATTGGCAGTTCGACTAGCCATAGTATAATTTGTCGTAATGTGGTCTTATCGAGTCATGGATGTATGTTTTCCTGTGATTGCTTTGTTTTGGGCTTTACTGGGTTTGGCATTATTTTGGGAGTCGATTGGCTCCAAAGGTACGGGGGGTTGGTAGACTGTGAGGGCTTTTTGGTGACAGTTAGAGCGGATGATGGGCGGAGGGTAGTGTTTGGTGGTCTACCTGGTGATGGGGTAATGGCTAGTTTTCTAAATTCCCTCGACATCCCGCATGATGAGTTGTCAGATGTGCCCGTGGCTGGCCAGTATCCTAACGTCTTCGAGGAAGTGACCGAACTTCTACCACACCATGAGACTGTGTTTCGTATTGATTTACAGAAAGATGCCAGACCTAAAGTGATGCCACTTCGTCGTATGGCACCAAGGGAGCAGCGAGAGCTCGAGGTGCAAGTAAGCGATCTTTTGAAGAAGAGATTTATCAGAAGAAGTGTTTCTGAGTGGGAAGCACTAGTTGTGTTTGCTACCAAGGCATATGGTTCCCTTCGATTGTATGTGGACTACCGCGAGTTGAATAAGGTGATGAGGAAGAATAAGTATCCTCTACCGCGGATAGATGATTTGTTTGATCAGTTGAGTGGCGCGAGAGTGTTCTCCCAATTGGATCTCGCGATAGGTTTTCATCAGCTTAGGGTGGAAGCTGAGAGTATAGCTAAAATGTCCTTTCGGACGCGCTTGCGCAAAACGTATAAGCTTAGCGGCAGACGAAGAAGATTCTGGGGAGTGGAACTAGTTCAGGCGGGCCGTCTGGATACTACGAGTGTTTGGTCATGCCATTCGAGTTGATCAATGCACCAACATATTTTGTGGATTTGATGAATAGAGTATTCCGAGATCAATTGAATAAGTTTGTTCTTGTGTTCATTGACGATATCTTGGTTTATTCAAGGATAGAGGAAGAACACAAGGAACATTTGAGGATAGTGATGGAGGTGTTGAGAAAACACCAATTGAAAGCAAAGTTTTCTAAGTGTCACTTCTGGAGAAGGAAACTGAGATTCTTGAGCCATGTTGTTTCAGAGAATTGTATTGCCGTTGACCCTGAGAAGGTGGCTACGGTACAAGATTGGTCTACGCCCAAGAATGCAATAGATGTAAGAAGTTTCTTGGGGTTAGATGGATATTATCGTATGTTTATCCAAGACTTCTCTAAGATAGCAGCACCGCTGACTCATTTGACCAAGAAGAATCACTACAAGAAAATGTCATATTAATAGCAAGTAGGATTGCACTGAAATTTGTCTTGCTATTATTAAATGACTATTTTTTATTTAATTAAAAAGACAACAAGTTAATTTGCAATTATATTAACCAAAGTGCAATAATATTAATGCCGCACACCTTAATCCCGTTGCACTATTTATTTTCCCTCCAATATTTTCTTTCGGCCGCCAAATTTTCCCCCTTTCTTTTTCGCTTTTCCCTAGGCAGTAATATTCATCCGTTCGCATTTTTTTAATCAGTCCTCTCCTGCCGCTTTATTCCTCAACCTATCAGTCTTCAACCTCAATCCTTCCCAAAATTCATGAAGCTACGTTATTCAGTTCTTCTTGAAGTTCCAGAAGCTACGTTATTCAATTCTTCTTGAATCGGAGGAAGCGCAATTTGGTCCGAAGCAGTTCTTCAACTCGATTTGGTCTGAAGTACAATTCTTCAAGCGCAAGTTTTGGTTATATATTTCTGAACATTTTGATCTTGCGCTATTTTAGTTATGTTTTTGGCCGACTGACTGTTTATTCAGTATGTTAGAATCATTTTTCAAGCACCAAATCTGGATTTACTTGCTAGTTTCAGTTTTAGTGATTTTTGATGTTAAAATTAGTATTTAACTGTAATAATTTACTGTAATCATTTACATGCTCGTTGCATAGTAATCATTTATGATTGTATACCAATTTTTTACATGTGTATTTGCATGTGTATTTCAATTTTTGTGTTGTATTCATGTAATTGACTGAGATAGTTGTTTAATTGTTGATTCGATATGTAAACCTGTGTCAATGATCAATATTAAGTAATACAATTTTAGTTAATTATCAAGCCTGTCATTTTCAGTAATCACGTGATTCAACCAAGCCCATATGAAATCTTAAAAGAAAAAAAAGGTTTTAGTAGTAGATGTAATATGATTTCCTTTTCACGCATTTAGATTTGAATTATTAAGTATTCATAGTCCGTGTCGTTTAGGCTGCAGATGATAATAATTTATAAACATATTCCTATAATGATACAAGAGTGATCGTAACCTGTAAAGAATATGAAGACAAATATTTGGATTGTTCAAATATACAATACATGGAAAAGCTAGTAAAAAAAATAATTGAATGGATTAAGAGAGATTAAAAAAATGTTTAATGGATTAAGAGAGATTAAAAAATGTTTACAAGATGTCGCTCTTAATAATAACATGTAGTTAATATAGTCAAAACCAAAATGATCGTGATACAAGCAGAAAAATGAATTTATAGAAAAGGAATTAACAAACTATGAAATATAGACAACCAGCAAATCCCTCTTTTCTCTCACGCAATCTGAATCCCCCATCCCAAAAACATACAAAAATAGACATAGAGAGATCCAGTGGGGATATTTATAAAGATCTATTGATTTCGAGCTGTTTGATGCAATGCTTGAATAGCAGTCCAGTTGCAGTAACTCAATAGGCAGACGCACATTCGAATCAAAGTCCAACATGTTGCACCGGGCGAACAGACCAACAAATTCTTCTCGTGTTCTCTGGAATTTTTATCCTGCGGTTTTAGTACCATTTCTTATAATTTTTATAATCGGGGCACTTATTTGTGCAATAGATACTTGGAATCGTGATACAAAATATAGGTTTCCAATGCTTAAGTGGAACAACTTTGGTACTTCCATTCAGTTTATGCCGCTAGTAGAGCATATGAATGGCACTGATATAATTTGGCAAATATCCAAATCTCCCAAAGCCGTTTTTTTCATATTCCATGGGTGTAATGGCAAAGCAGCAAATTTTTGGGACAGGTCGCCAAGTTGCCCAAATTGCATAGGATTGCCCAAGGAAAGACTTATTGTTCTTCATGCATTTTATAAAATTTTTGCTGTTGTGACTATATCATGTATCAGTAAATGTTGGTATTTCAATAAGGAGAAAGAAAATGTTATTTGGATGGTAAGGTGGTGGATTGAGAAACATAATTTAGGGAGACTTCCAATTGTAGCTATGGGGGCTTCATCAGGTGGATACTTTGTTTCCACACTTGCTTATGAATTAAATTTTAGTAGCATTGTGATTATGATTGCAGAAGGAGTTCTCGAGCAAAGTGGCATTCCAGAAAAATATCCACCTACACTTTTCATACATATGCCAAAAGATAGTATAAGAGCATTGTTGATTGAAGCGTACATGAAAGCTTTGATGCGCATTAATGTTCAGGTGAAAGAGATTAGATGTTTGTAGTTTCCACTAACTCCATATTTTTTATCAGATAGGATTCCTGGGCTTGATCAGAATTTCTCAGAGCAACTGCATAATATATTTCGAGAAAATACTTTTATTGATGATAAAGGGTTTATGATGAGAGATGGTCGGAAAACGCCTTGGAAACGGATTTTGAAAGAAAGGGGATTGTGTTCAGAAAGGTATGAATGGGATAATCATATCCAAGAGGAGCTTAATCTTGCATATGCCTACCATGAGATGACTAGCTTACAGTCAGACGATATGTTTAATTGGTTTGAATCTAACATGAGCTGATGGAGGACCACCCAGTATAAGATATGTTCTTGTTCATCCTCTTACATGTTGGTGCATATTCTTGCATTAAAAATATTTCTGCACATCTAAACAATCAGGTCAGTGGACTATTATGCTTTTCATAAACTTATCCTTAAATAAATAAATATATATATATATATATATACAACCAGCATGAAGGCCAGGAAGGACAAGAAATGGAAAGCAAGTGAATTATCGTAGCACGAACCAGGCTTCCAATTCTAAGAAAATATTAATAGATAAATACATCTGGGAAAGCTATGCGTAAAAACTGGTTCAAGTGAGTTATGATCCGATGGACAGTTAATGATTGGCTTCTTCCATGTCTAATAATTCACATTTCTAATAGTCAGAAAACAGATTCACAAACTGGTTTTATGCATACGATAGTGGGAATTGTGGAACGCACCTGTTCAGCCACTGTACACATATTGACGAAGGTAAAAGGCTATAATGCTGTGTTCAAACCTGAAGGGAAAGGTGGTGCTATTCAGGATGTTGTTATATCGCATCCGCAGAGCCTAAGGTTTTCCCATCGGATACCTGCTTTTACGCTGACAAATGAAGCAGGAGGTTTGTTACATGGTTGCTGGGAGCTTGATTTAGCTTCTGTGCATAGCAACCTCTGATGGTGACTGTTTCAGTTGGCAGTTCGTCGATGTTTATAACAGCCTTAGGCATATTTATATTTATGTAGGATACATTTTGTGAACACTTGTAAAATGGATGTTTTGGGATCCAGTCTTACGTTTAGCCTTTAAAAAAAAGACAAGAGACAAACTGATTTGATGCAAATAGTATTTGATTAGAAATTTTACAAGCCTCCTTAAGCAGAAGTGGATCAAATCAAACACCAAAAAAAACTAAACTTCTAAAAAAGAAAACTAAAGTGTAACTGTGTCCTAATTATGTCAGAAAAAAAGTTTAATGTTTTTTATTTTTTATTTTGAAAAAAAAATCTAAGTTGATAAGAGTAAGCATGATGGACTCAACATCAGTTTTTTCGTTGAGCATACTAAACAATTTTTCCTCGTTCTTCTCATTCACCATTGTAGTCTGAAATGTGAATAAGTAAAAAATGCAAAGCACCATAGAACGCTTAAGTTCTAAATTCTGCATTACGAAATTCAATTCATAAATATTTAAAAACAAATTAGGGTTGAGCTTGAGAAGATGTGAATTTACATTCTGTTTCTATTCAAACTAAGTGACATGTATGTAGAAAATCATTCTTCCACCAAGGGCATCGATACTTCTCTCACCATTTACTCATATTAATTTGATTGAGATTAATTAGAATACCTTATCTGAGTCAAAATTTTATTATATTTTCTTTGTTTACAATCCTTATCCACAATCATCATATACTCTATTGATAGTCGGTGATAATCATATCTAAGAGGAATATTTTAGTCCCTTTTTATTCTTACTGGGGCCTTTATGGAAAACATGAAAAGCACAAGAGTGTTGATATAAATAAACCTTACTGATTAACATTTCTGCAACAAAATTCTGCATAGCAATTCAGATCCAATGTTTATGCCCCTCCAAATCAAAGGCAATTAGTTCTATCTCGTATTGATCACTTCAATCTGGTTTACTCTCCCTCCAGAAATTCTGAAAAAAAATACAACTCAATCAAAAGACAATATTGTCTATTACCACACAAGGTAATAAATTAGTAATTATACTTTCCATGTGTTCTTCTCAGAAAAAAAATTACAGTACTTAGGGTACGTTATTTCTGAAAATGATATTGTTGTGAACAAGGAGAAAATAAAAGATGTTATAGAATGGCCACCACCACACAACATAAAAGTTTTAAGGGTATTTCTAGGATTATCTGGTTATTATAGAAAATTTATTAAGGGATATAGCATGATTGAAAAACCATTAACTTCCATGCTGAAAAAAAAGATAATTTCTCTTGGACACAAGAAGCTAAGGTGCTTTCTATAAATTAAGATCATGCTTGATTAATCCCCCTATCTTAGCAATGCCTAACTTTAGCAAAAAAAAAGTAGTGGTTGAGTGTGGTGTTAACGGCTCAGGGATTGGTGCGGTCTTTACTTTAAGATGATAAGCCAATTACATAAGTCATGTGTACATGGTAGAAACTTAAACTTATCAACTTATGAAAAGGAGTTGGTTTTCCTAGTTCATGCAATAAAGAATGGCTTCAATATTTAATAGTCGGTGATAATCATATCTGAGAGGCTTATCATTATGAAGTTAGTTGTAACGAGAATGCAATCATTAAATTTGTAAATATTCTTACCGGATCCTATTAATTAGGTGTCTCAAAGTTGATACAGCAAGGTACCTAAGATTTGACTGAACAGAACAAATCTAACTCGTTATGTAACAAATAAAGAAACCAGCTAACAATAAACAAACAAGCAAACAGACATAGTGAGTACCTTTCTTAAAGAGAGGGTAGGAAGAAGGTTAAGCACATGAGTATGCACAGACATGGCTC
The DNA here is from genome assembly GCA_030737875.1 of Allium sativum. NCBI lineage: Eukaryota > Viridiplantae > Streptophyta > Magnoliopsida > Asparagales > Amaryllidaceae > Allium > Allium sativum. The sequence continues at coordinate 153,577,838 of CM060916.1, read as the reverse complement.
GTGGAGCAAAAAGAACGAGTTGCTGAGTAAACCTAAACGACCTACAATATCAAAATCAAACATCATATCTTGTCACTAATAACTTCTTAGCTGAAGCCTGTTGCACCAATTTCTCAGCCTTAAGATTATATGCATCTTTACATTTTCTTTTGGTTCAATAATTCAATATTTTTGAATGAACTCTAACTTCATTTATAAATCATCAACATGATATTTATTTGAAATAGATGAAAGTAAATGATAAATGAGAATGTTGAGATGTCATCTTACTAATAACGATAAGTGAAAATGTTGAGATGTTCAACTATTTTTCAGTTCTGTTTTATTCCCACGAAATATCACTTCGATACTCAAGAATAGTTATTAGCGTGTTAATATGTGTGTGTATATGTATATATATATATATATATATATGTGTGTGTGTGTGTGTGTAAATATATATAAATCTAACACCTATTGAATTGTACTTCTGTTTTGTTTAGAAAATTGCTTGTTACAGTATCATATACGACGATGGAAAAAGATTGGGTGCATTTACACAGGTAATAATACAATATTTAGCTTAAAATTTAACTTGGAAATTAAAATAAAAACTTGTTTTTTTTTATTTTATCATAGAACTAGTAGCGAATACGAGCAAGGAACATGGAATTTTGTGCATGCTGCAAAGAGAAACTTAGGAAACAGGGAAAAAAATTTATGTCCTTGCTTAGATTGTCGTAATCTCAGCCATCAATATGGTGATATTGTTGTCGAGCATTTGATTATAAGAGGAATAGATCCTATATACAAGTGCAGTAAGTGGTACAATCATGGTGAGCAAATGAATATAACTGAAAAGGTGGAGGTGGATGAGACATATTAACTACTTCAAGCCATTCACTTTGAAGATGAAGCGTTTGTCATTCATACTTTTTTCTCGGATGATAATAATAATGATGGTGCACAGAAGCGAGTGGATGATTTTCTTAAAATTTTGGAAGATGCAAAAACTCCACTGTACACTGATTGCGTAGATCAAACAAAATTATCTGCTATCACTACATTGTATAATCTTAAATGTGAAACTGGATTATCCGATACTGGTTTTGATAAGCTTCTAAATGTGCAACAATTGTTATTACCCAAAAATAATGTTCTTCCGAAAACTTTGTATGAACTGAAGAAGGTCTTCAAAGTATTTAACATGGGATTCGAGAAGATTCATGCATGCAAGAGTGATTGCTGTATTTTTAGGAAAGAGTACAATGATTTGAATAAATGTCCGAAATGCAATTCTTCGAGATGGAAGATAAATGAGCGGACGAAAGAGATAATGCCAGGTATTCCAGTCAAAGTATTGAGATATCTTCCTATTATTCCAAGATTAAGAAGAATGTTTAGATCTCCACAGATGGCAGAAGATTTAAGATGGCATTTTAGTAATAAAAGTAATGATGGTAAAATGCGTCATCCTGTGGATTCTTTGACATGGAGCATGGTTGATGATAGATGGAAACTATTTTCAAATGATCCACGTAATCTTCGACTTGGTCTTGCTACCGATGGTTTTACTCCATTTGACATTAAAGGTACCAAGTATAGTTGCTGGCCAGTGGTGCTTGTGATATATAATCTTTCACCTATATTATGTATGAAAAAGGAGAATATTATGTTATCGTTATTGATTCCTAGTCCAAAGCAACCTGGGAATGATATTGATGTATATTTAGCTCCTTTGGTAGAAGATTTGCAACATTTATGGATTAACGGGGTTGAAATTTATGATGCATTTAGCAATACACTTTTTAACTTAAAAGCAATCTTGTTATGGACTATAAATGATTTTCCATATTATGGAAATCTTGCTGGTTGTTGTGTAAAAGGAAAAAAAAGGTTGTCCATTATGTGGCGTGAATACTCACCATAGATGGCTAAATCATAGCAGAAAAAATATCTGTATGGGACATAGAAGATTCTTACCTCTTTCAGATCGACAAAGAAAACAAAAGACTTGGTTTGATAATACTGTGGAGAAAGGTAACAAACCTCGAATTCTTACAGGTAGAGATATTTCTGTAATTCTGAAAGATTTTCCAAATGATTTTGGAAAAGCTGAGGATAAAGAAATAAAAGCGGCCAAGAAGAGAAAGAATAAGAAGTTAAATAAGAAGCAAAGTATAAAGATTGCATGTAGGAAGAGGAAGTGTACTGATAGCTGAGAAGATGAAAATGATCCTATAAAAATAGAGCCATCAAGGTGGAAAAAAAATCAATTTTCTTTGATTTACCATATTGGAAGTTTAGTGTTCAACTTATATTTTATTCACAATAATTAAATTATAAACTTATACAATGTTAAAGTGGTTGTATTGTTGATGTTTGAAGGAACTTCCACTCCGCCACAATTTAGACGTGATGCATATTGAGAAAAACGTGGGCAAAAGTTTACTTAGCTCAATGTTGCATGATAGCAAATCGAAAGATGGTCTTAATTCTAGAAAGGAGTTAGAGGATTGGGGAATTCGACCTGCTCTATATGCACAACCTCGTGGGAAGAAAACATATCTTCCACCAGCTCCATATATGCCATGTCCAGTTCTAAAAAAAAAACATTTTGCAAAAGATTGTATGACTTCAAAGGACCTGATGGTTACTGCTCAAATTTCAAAAGATGTGCGTCATTGGAGGATTGCAAAGTTAGTGAATTGAAGTCACATGATTACCATGTTTTAATGCAACAAATGTTATCGGTTGCATTGAGAGGACTGCTTCCAAAAAGGGCAAGGAAAGTAATAACTCGTTTGTGTTTATTTTTTAATAAAATATGTTAGCCTGTTCTTGATAGAGAGAAGTTGCAACAAATCGATGATGAGATCGTTACAATTTTATGTGATCTTGAAAGGTATTTTCCACGTTCATTTTTCGACATAATGATACATCTAACAGTTCATCTTGGAAAAGAAGCTCGATTATGTGGGCCAGTTCATTTTTGTTGGATGTACCCCTTCGAAAGGTATATGAAAACATTTAAAGATTATGTAAGGAACTATGCATGTCCTAAAGGATGCATTGCAGAAAACTATCTCGCAGAAGAATCTGTAAAATTCATTGGCGAATTTCTGAAGAAATCATCACAATTTGAGGAGAAAGAAGGTAGAAACGAAGATTATGAGACTGATGATGCAATACTCGAAGGGCGTCCAATGTCAACATGCAACACAAGTACGTTGACAACTAATGAGAAGGAAGCTTCTCATCTTGCTGTGCTAATGAATATGGCTATAACTGAGCCATTTTTAGAATAAGCACATATTGTTTTTGTAACACCCCGTAATTCTATTAATATTAAAATTCACAAATTAAAGAATAACTAATCTCAGACGTGAGAATTGTGGGAAACGGGTTGCGCCATTGTGTTCGTCTCGTAATTCTGATTGAAATAGAGTTCGAGTTTGCGTGATTTGGGCTTCATATGAAGGAGATATGGCCATCGGAAGTTTCAAAAAATTCAAAACAGAATTCAGAAAATTTAAAATTCAAAATTCGAAGTAAAACAGGCTAAGCGGGAAATTTCCCGCCCAGCACCCCAGGTCGACTGGGGAGTCGATTGGGCAGTCGACACCCACCCAGGTCGACTGGGGAGTCGACCTGGGTGTCGACCTGGTCCAGTCGGCTAGGGTTTGACTGAGCCCAATCTTGAGTTGCTGATGTGTCTTTAGGGCTGAGTTGGCAAATTAAACGGTTCAGGTTAGTTCTGAGTTGATCTGACGGCCTAAATAAATCCTAAACTCTATATATACCTAGGTAGTCCCTCACTCTAATTCACATGAAAAATAGAATAGCCACCGTCATACCGCCGCCATGGAACTCAGTGTAGCCGCCGCCAACTAAGAAGGAAGAAAGCTAATCAAAACTCTAATTCTACTCAACTCTAAAGCAAATCAAGACTCTCTTTCTTTTCTAATTGTGAGTATGATGATTTTAATAAGATTATTATTAAACTAATTAGATTGAGATGTGATATGGATCATAAGAAAATGATGTGAATTGTCATATATGTTGTTGTAAACCTTATGCTATCATGTATGTTGTAAATCCTATGTTATGTGATGATGATATCCTATATGTTGTAAATCATGCTATGATGATATTGTATAGGTTGTAATTTTCTATGATAAGTTGTGATAAATCATACATGTTATAAAGTCATGATGTTATTATCTATGCTAATTAGTTCATGTTAACCAAATCATAATGTTGATATTATTTGGGCTATGTTGATTTATATGACAAATCATGTATGCAAGTTTAGATTGATTAGTAAAGATTATGAACATATGCCATGACATCTATTTAGATCTAGAATTATGCTATGACATGGGTGAGTTCTATGTGTTAGATGCTAGTTCACACCATCATTATGTTGCATAAAACCCCATATGCAAGTCTATACATGAATTTGGGTTATGATCATATCATGTAAATTGTGACATTTAACCAAACAAGTTGACACCTTTAGATCCATGACATGTGTAGTTTTATGCAAGTTTCACCCCTATTATGATTAGATCTATTTTATTTGTCTATACATAGTGATAATTTATCTTTGTGCTATGAGTTTGACTATTCGAGTCTAACGTATACTTTGCGTTCAATAAGCGAATGTATAACGTGGGGTAGGGGTAATATTAAGGATTTAATTTTAAGAAATTGGGGTGCAATTGATTTGATTTTGCATACCGTAAGTGGATGGCCATAATTGAGTCAATTATGGGCATCATTAAAATTGGAATTAATTAATGATTTAAATAGGGATATATTTAAAACTGGGGTAAAAGATTATAAGTGATAATCAATGCTTAGGACACGAGGTTGGACTCGTTTGTGATGTAAACCTGCCCGGACCCGCCCGGCAAATCCAGTAGTCACAAATGTCAGCCCAATGTGAGAGGTCCTAGGCCCAAACTAAAGCATAACAGTTGTAAAGACACGAGGTTAGACTCTTTTATGGTGTAAGACTGCCCTGACCCGCCCGGCGAATCCAGCTGCCATAAATGCCAGTCTAATGTGAGAGGTCTTTATGAGGTTATGGCCTGAATGAATTAAGAAATACTTAACCAGATAAACATGTAAGGTGGGACATGGGGGTTAAGTAGGTGCCTTGGGTGGCATGAGGGATCTAGTGGGTGCCTTTAGTGGCATTTGAAATACGATTAGTAAGACTTAACCAAACACACATGTAAATGAACATGACTAAGAGGGTTAAGTGGGATGTATAGGTGGGAAGCTTGTGGCGGCCCATTTCAACCAGTATCCCAAACGTATCTTTGTGGGCTCGACCTAAGTCGAGGGCGGTACACGCATACTGGGCTTGACTATAAGAGGCCAAAACGGGGTAGCGGTGGCAACGCAAGTCCAACGGGTTTCATATGCGTGTGTGGACCCGGGCTGGTAGGTAAGACGTTGTTGCATCGTGTAGGTATAAGCCGTGCATCCTCAAGTTGTATCGGGTTGCCACTTTAGGGGAGTGATACACCCCACGTTGGGGCCAACACGGGTATCTACGAGTAGGGAGCCGATCGAAAGTGGGTAGTGGTGTACACCTAGCGGAGATAGGGGCAGGCGGCACCTATGTAGTCAATTAGGGGTACACGAAATTATTTATGAAATTTCTAGGTGAAGCAAGTGGGTAGTGGGGTACACCTAGCGGAGATAGGGGCAGGCGGCACCTATGTAGTCAGCTAGGGGTACACAAAGCTATTTATATAATTTCTAAGTTCGATGAGTGGGATCAACCTTTAGGGTGACTGGTGTGGTGCAGTGTAGTAATTATTCGTTAGTAATTAGGTGTGCCTTTAATGTTATCTTTATCTGCTCTTCCATACCCAATAGTTCATAGACATTTCCTTGTTTTCCAGCTTATGCCTTAGTCTAGTTATTTTGATAATAGTATTGTTAGAATTATCATACTCGCCGGACTTTATGTCTGACCCCCTCTATTTCTATCTTTTTCCCCCTCCAGGTCCTCAGGGTGGACCCAGCTCTAGTGGAGTTTGATTGGATTGCTTTATCTCTCTTTTGGAAAGCTTGGACCATTGAAGTAAAGTCCAGCTTGTTATCTTCTTTAATGGCTATTTATGTAATGGGGTTATGTATTTTGTTTTATCAAGATGGATATTGTACTTGACTCTGATTTATGGTTTTATGATGTAACAAACATGTTTAATTTCCGCTGCAATGAAATAAAGTTTTAGATTTCCATGTACTACTCATTATCTGTCTTGTTGTAATTTTTCTGTTCTATATTCACTTAAAACCTCCATGGAAGTTAATGCATTCCCTTTGTGAGTGACATTAATGGACGTGGGGTGTTGCACGTGGTATCAGAGCTTAAGGTTACCAGAACAGATAAAATTTTTAGAAAAACTATTTTTCTAAAGTATTTTTGGAAGAAGTGTTTTCAAAAACATGTCTTGATGAGTAATTTAAAGAGGAAAGTTTTTATGAAAAACATAATCCCCAATAGCCATATATCTTTATCTTTCGAATTCTCCATTTTGAATCTTTCCTTTTTTGTTTCAGCATGGCTGAAGATCTTAACCTTCCGGATGGTGTAACGATACCAGGATGGTATAGGAGGCTATTAGAGGCTAGGGCCGCTGCAGGTCCAGCCAATGTTCCTCCACCACCAGTTGCACCCGCTCCTCCTCCTCCTCCTCGCGCTGATACTTTTGCAAAGACGTGCAAGGAATTTAAGGCTATGGGTGGAAAACCTTTTCAAGGGTCAGAAACGTTTGTGGAAGCTAGAGATTGGCTTAAGGAGGTGGAAGAATTGCTAGAAATCTTTGAAGTAGAAGAAGGGAGGAAAGTCAAATTAGCAGCTTGGTTAATGAAGGGAGAGGCCTCGTTTTGGTTGGAGGTCACTAATGGGGAGCGTCCTATTGATTCTTGGGCGGATTTCAGACGTATGTTTGAGGCAAAGTTTCTCTCAAGGGCAGAAGAGAATCTATATATGGAAAGGTTCTTGACATTAAAGCAAGGAAGCTCGTCAGTGAAAGAATATGTCAACAAATTTAATCAGTTAGCAAGGTTTGGCTTGGACTTAGTGAACACGCCGGAGAAGAAGGCTCTGAGGTTCGTTAAAGGCTTGAATGAGCCATTGCAGGGGTTGGCTATGACCCACATCCCTATGGGGGCCACCTTTGAGAAGCTAGTAGACATGGCACTCATGCACGAGGAGAAAGGCGCTAAAGCTGATAAGGCACCCGAGAAGAAAGGGGATCAGAAGAAACCGCAACAGCAAAACAAGAAGGGTGGTAAAGACAATAATGGCAAAGGAAAGAAAAGATGCTTTAACTGTGGGACACCAGGCCATCTCAGCAAGGATTGCAGAAAGAAAAAGAAGACTGGCTGTTTTCACTGTGGTGAAGCGGGACATCTAGTGAAGGACTGCCCAAAGAAGGGGCAGAGGGCAGGGTCTACCTCGGGAGGACAGGTGCAGGCTCTTATGGCACCAGGGCAGGCAATGGGACAAGTTCAGGCTCTCGCGGTCCCACCGCTGCAAGAACGAGGTAGAACCATTTCTGTTGAAAGCTTAGTTTTTCTGTTTGATCATCCTGTCCATACCTTATTCGATTCGGGCGCATCGCATTCGTTTATCTCTACATCATTAGTTGAATCACTGCACTTAAACATCAGTTTAGTAGAGGATCCCTTAGTTGTTTCGAATCCAATTGGGGGCTCAGCTTATTTGTCCATGATATGTTTGGATTTGAAAATTTCTATACTTAGCATTGAGTTTAGATGTGATGCTTATGTTTTGGGCTTCACGGGCTATGGGATAATTTAAGGGATGGATTGGTTATCTAGAAATGGGGCCGTTCTTGATTGTGGAAGGAGAGTAGTTAGGCTCATGACTCGCCTTGGCAACACTCTCGAAATCTTTTGTAATCCCATTAATTCCGTTATGCTAAGTTATCTAGAATCGCTTGACGCGTCTATGGAGAATCTACGATCTGTTAGAGTGGTCCGAGAATACTCGGATGTGTTTGAGGAGGTGAAGGGCTTGCCTCCGAAGCGGGAGATAGATTTTCGAATATATCTTGTGGATAATGCAAAACCAGTATCTTTGCCAGTACGCCACATGGCTCCTCGTGAAAGGAGGGAACTCCCTAAGCAAGTGAAGGAGTTGCTTGATAAGGGGTTCATAAGACGAAGTATATCGGAGTGGGGTGCTCCAGTAGTATTTTCCACGAAGGCGGATGGGTCCCTTAGACTTTGTGTGGACTATAGAGAACTTAATAAGCTTACTAAGAAGAACAGAAACCCACTGCCGAGGATTGACGATCTCTTCGATCAGTTAGTTGGCGCCTCAGTGTTTTCGCAGTTGGACTTAGCCACTGGTTTCCATCAGTTGAGAGTGGCTGAGGATAGCATTGACAAGACTGCCTTTAGGACTCCGGACGGTTTCTATGAATGGCTAGTGATGCCCTTCGGTTTGACAAATGCCCCCGCATACTTCGTTGATTTGATGAGTAGGGTGTTTAGGGAGTACCTTAACAAATTCGTGGTAGTCTTTGTAGATGACATCTTGATCTTTTCTAAGGACGAAGAAGAGCATGCCCTACATCTTAGGGAAGTGATCGAGACCCTACAAGCGCATAACCTTAAAGCTAAATTTTCTAAGTGTCACTTCTGGAGGAAGGAAGTGCGATTCTTAGGGCACGTGGTTTCCAAAGAAGGGATAGCTGTAGATCTCGCGAAGGTAGTGTCCATCCAAGATTGGAAGGTCCCTAAAAATGCTACCGAAGTGAGAAGTTTCTTGGGGTTGGCTGGCTACTATAGGAAGTTTATCAAAGACTTCGCAAAAATATCAGCTCCATTAACACGTTTGGCGAAGAAGAACCTAGTTTTCACATGGGATGTAGATTGTGATGATGCATTCCAACGTTTGAAGAGAGCTTTGACTTCAGCCCCAGTCTTAGTGCTGCCAGACGGGAGTAAGCCGTTTACTGTTTATACTGCTGCTTGTGGGACAGGACTAGGTGCAGTCTTAATGTAACAGGGAAAGGTAATAGCCAATGGCGGAAGGCAGTTGAGGGTGCATGAGAAAAATTACCCTACGCATGACCTAGAATTAGCCGCAATTGTTTTCGCGCTTAAGTCTTGGCGTCATTATCTTCTTGGCGAGAAATTCGAATTATTCACTGATCACAAATCGCTAAAATACTTATTCTCTCAGAAGGACTAGAACTTAAGGCAGCAAAGGAGGATGGAGTTCTTAGCGTCCTACGACTTCGAAATAGCATATACCCCTGGCAAGGGTAACGTGGTGGCAGACGCCTTAAGAAGGAAAAGGCTGTCCTTGAGTCTGTTGTTTGTTGAGCGGCGAAACTTAGAATTCATCTCTATGTTTGATTTTAGACCTTCCATTGACTTTATACCAGGTTTGCTAGCATCCTTGGAGGTCAGACCTATGCTTTTGGGATGGATTGGTGAGGCACAGCGAGACGACCCACAGTTGGTTGAGTTAGTAGAAAATCTCAAAATAGGGAAGTCATCAAGCCATCTCCGTAGGTATACCCTAGATGATAAGGGTTGGTTACGTAGGGATAGTAGACTTTGTGTACCTCGAAACGAAGGTTTGAGGAAGGCTATTCTTGACGAAGCACATCATTTGAAGATGACCATTCATCCCGGCGGGGACAAGATGTACAAAGACATGAAGCGGGTTTTCTTTTGGGCCGGTATGAAGAGGGATGTGGCCGAGTATGTCGCTAGATGCTTGGTGTGCCAACAAGTAAAAGCAGAGCAAAAGAAACCCGGTGGGTTGCTTCACCCATTGGAGGTTCCACTACGGAAGTGGGATAGTGTCTCGATGGATTTTGTGGATGGATTACCAAGATCAAGGAAGGGTAATACGGGGATTTGGGTTATAGTAGATAGACTTACTAAAAGCGCCCATTTCATTCCCGTGAAGAGTAAGAGGACTGCTCCATGGTTAGCTTCTGTATACGTCCGAGAGATAGTTTGTTTGCATGGTGTTCCTTCTAGCATAGTAAGCGACCGCGATCCTATCTTCACTAGCGAATTTTGGAAGAGAATGCAAGAGGCGGTAGGGACTCAGTTATGTTTGAGCACCGCGTATCATCCTCAGACGGACGGCCAAACCGATAAGGTGAATCGTATTCTAGAGGATCTTTTGAGGCTATGTATCCTAGACTTTGGGGTACATGGGAAGAGCATCTTCAATTGGTGGAGTTCGCATATAATAATAGCTTTCAATCTAGCATTGGAATGGCACCTTTAGAAGCTCTTTATGGATGACCTTGTTGTTCACCTACATGTTGGTGGGAATCTACGGATAAGATATTACTTGGGCCCGATATGATTAGAGAGACTTCGGAAAAGATTGATTTGATCCGAAGGAGGATGAAGACAGCGCAAGTTAGGCAGAAATCTTATGCGGATAAGAGGAGGACAGATCTTGAGTTTGATGTTGGGGACAAGGTCTTTATCAAAGTGTCTCCATTACGGAACGTTGTTCGCTTTGGGTCCGTTGGGAAATTAGCACCAAGGTTCATAGGGCCGTTTCCTATTAAGGAGAAGATTGGACAAATGGCGTATAGAGTGAAGTTGCCTGAGAAACTTAGTGGCGTACACGACGTATTCCATGTATCACATTTGAGGAAGTGCTTGCACGAGACCGCGGAGGTGGTAGAGCCGAACTTGCTTAGAGAGGTGGAGATAGAGCGTGATGCGACGATTCGACGAGCTCCTACGCGCATTCTTGGGTCAGAGATCAAGAAGCTGAGAAATCGAGAGGTCAGACTAGTCAAAGTACAATGGGGAGATGATGAGAGCAACGCTACTTGGGAGACGGAAGAGAAGATGCGTTCATTGTACCCTTTTCTTTTTGAGGGTATGTCCTTTAATTTTTCCTTTATCGCTTAGCTTGTACTTATCTTACCTTTAGAGTATCCTCTCGCTAGTATCCTTGACCTTTAGTTAGGGTAATCCTATGGTTGAAACATGTGTTTGAGACATGTTATGTATGATGGATGCAAAGTGGATGCAAGTGTTTGCTAGTGGTTGCTCGTGGATGCATATACACACACTATTAGGCACTAGATCGGCTCAGTCACTTCATATTGCATATTGCATATATATGGATGTATTTAGTAAAATGGATGTATGATGATTGTATTATCGTATGGATGCTGCATTCAGATGATGATTGTGCATGCATATAGAGATAATATGTAGCATTAAGGAAATTTTGCATACATAATGGATGCATGGCACTATCATTATTTGCATTAAGGAGGTCAACTGAATCAGTGGACCGCCTGATTTTGCATTAGATATGGACATATACACACACTGTGCATTTAAACATGAAAGCATTAGAAGTCTATAAGGACAATGGATGCCTGTGTTTGATGGTTGAGTAGATGGACGATTGGATGTTAGGATATACATTCTTCTTGACTTGAAGATTTCGTGGTCGAAATCCTTTAAGGAGGGGAGAATGTAACACCCTGTAATTCTGTTAATATTAATATTCACAAATTAAAGAATAACTAATCTCAGACGTGAGAATTGTGGGAAACGGGTTGCGCCATTATGTTCGTCTCGGAATTCTGGTTGAAATAGAGTCTGAGTTTGCGTGATTTGGGCTTCGTATGAAGGAGATATGGCCATCGGAAGTTTCAGAAAATTCAAAACAGATTTCAGAAAATTTAAAATTTAAAATTCGAAGTAAAATAGGCTAGGCGGGAAATTTCCCGCCCAGCACCCCAGGTCGACTGGGGAGTCGACTGGGCAGTCGACACCCCCCAGGTCGACTGGGGAGTCGACTGGGCAGTCGACCTGGGTGTCGACCTGGTCCAGTCGGCTAGGGTTTGACTGAGCCAATCTTGAGCTGATGATGTGTCATTAGGGCTGAGTTGGCTAATTAAACGGTTCAGGTTAGTTCTGAGTTGATCTGACGGCCTAAATAAATCCTAAACTCTATATATACCTAGGTAGTCCCTCACTCTAATTCACATGAAAAATAGAATAGCCACCGTCATACCGCCGCCATGGAACTCAGTGTAGCCGCCGCCAACTAAGAAGGAAGAAAGCTAATCAAAACTCTAATTCTACTCAACTCTAAAGCAAATCAAGACTCTCTTTCTTTTCTAATTGTGAGTATGATGGTTTTAATAAGATTATTATTAAACTAATTAGATTGAGATGTGATATGGATCATAAGAAAATGATGTGAATTGTCATATATGTTGTTGTATACCTTATGCTATCATGTATGTTGTAAATCCTATGTTATGTGATGATGATATCCTATATGTTGTAAATCATGCTATGATGATATTGTATAGGTTGTAATTTTCTATGATAAGTTGTGATAAATCATACATGTTATAAAGTTATGATGTTATTATCTATGCTAATTAGTTCATGTTAACCAAATCATAATGTTGATATTATTTGGGCTATGTTGATTTATATGACAAATCATGTATGCAAGTTTAGATTGATTAGTAAAGATTATGAACATATGCCATGAAATCTATTTAGATCTAGAATTATGCTATGACATGGGTGAGTTCTATGTGTTAGATGCTAGTTCACACCATCATTATGTTGCATAAAACCCCATATGCAAGTCTATACATGAATTTGGGTTATGATCATATCATGTAAATTGTGACATTTAACCAAACAAGTTGACACCTTTAGATCCATGACATGTGTAGTTTTATGCAAGTTTCACCCCTATTATGATTAGATCTATTTTATTTGTCTATATGTAGTGATAATTTAACTTTATGCTATGAGTTCGACTATTCGAGTCTAACGTATACTTTGCGTTGAATAAGCGAACGCATAACGTGGGGTAGGGGTAATATTAAGGATTTAATATTAAGAAATTGGGGTGCAATTGATATGATTTTGCATACCGTAAGTGGATGGCCATAATTGAGTCAATTATGGACATCATTAAAATTGGAATTAATTAATGATTTAAATAGGGATATATTTAAAACTGGGGTAAAAGATTATAAGTGATAATCAATGCTTAGGACACGAGGTTGGACTCGTTTGTGACGTAAACCTGCCCGGACCCGCCCGGCAAATCCAGTAGTCACAAATGTCAGCCCAATGTGAGAGGTCCTAGGCCCAAACTAAAGCATAACAGTTGTAATGACACGAGGTTAGACTCTTTTATGGTGTAAGACTGCCCGGACCCGCCCGGCGAATCCTGCTGCCATAAATGTCAGTTTAATTTGAGAGGTCTTTATGAGGTTATGGCCTGAATGAATAAAGAAATACTTAACCAGATAAACATGTAAGATGGGACATGGGGGTTAAGTAGGTGCCTTGGGTGGCATGAGGGATCTAGTGGGTGCCTTTAGTGGCATTTGAAATACGATTAGTAAGACTTAACCAAACACACATGTAAATGAACATGACTAAGAGGGTTAAGTGGGATGTACTAGTGGACAAGCTTAGGTGGGTAGCTTGCGGGGGCCCATTTCAACCAGTATCCCAAACGTATCTTTGTGGGCTCGACCCAAGTCGAGGACGGGACACGCATACTGGGCTTGGCTATAAGAGGCCAAAACGGGGTAGCGGTGGCAAAGCAAGTCCAACGGGTTTCATATGCGTGTGTGGACCCGGGCTGGTAGGTAAGACGTTGTTGCATCGTGTAGGTATAAGCCGTGCATCCTCAAGTTGTATCGGGTTGCCACTTTAGGGGAGTGATACACCCCACTGTGGAGCCAGCACGGGTATCTACGAGTAGGGAGCCGATCGAAAGTGGGTAGTGGGGTACACCTTGCGGAGATAGGGGCAGGCGGCACCTATGTAGTCAGCTAGGGGTACACGAAGTTATTTATAAAATTTCTAAGTGAAGCAAGTGGGCAGTGGGGTACACCTAGCAGAGATAGGGGCAGGCGTCACCTATGTAGTCAGCTAGGGGTACACAAAGCTATTTATATAATTTCTAAGTTCGGTGAGTGGGATCAACCTTTAGGGTGACTGGTGTGGTGCAGTGTAGTAATTATTCGTTAGTAATTAGGTGTGCCTTTAACGTTATCTTTACCTGCTCTTCCATACCCAATAGTTCATAGACATTTCCTTGTTTTCCAGCTTATGCCTTAGTCTAGTTATTTTGATAATAGTATTGTTAGAATTATCATACTCTCCGGACTTTATGTCTGACCCCCTCTATTTCTATCTGTTTCCCCCTCCAGGTCCTCAGGGTGGACCCAGCTCTAGTGGAGTTTGATTGGATTGCTTTATCTCTCTTTTGGAAAGCTTGGACCGTTGAAGTAAAGTCCAGCTTGTTATCTTCTTTAATGGCTATTTATGTAATGGGGTTATGTATTTTTTTTATCAAGATGGATATTGTACTTGACTCTTATTTATGGTTTTATAATGTAACAAACGTGTTTAATTTCCACTGCAATGAAATAAAGTTTTAGATTTCCAAGTACTACTCATTATCTGTCTTGTTGTAATTTTCTGTTCTATATTCACTTAAAACCTCCATGGAAGTTAATGCATTCCCTTTGTGAGTGACATTAATGGACGTGGGGTGTTATAGTTTTAATATTTATCGTCGTAATATGTGTAATTATAATTTTAACTTAGTGTCTTTTATATTATGGTAGTATGCATATGCAAGAGTTACAAAGGTTGGATGGACGCATGGAAAGAAATGCTACATTGCTATGGAATACTAACACAAAAAACTTTGCTGATTGGATTAAAAAGAAGGTTAATCAACTTTTTTAAAATTTATTTATAGGTTTGAAAATAGTATTTTTGAATCTATATTGAAATGATTAGTTTTTTTCTTCAGATATCTATTAACTCAAGCGAACACGATGAATTATTAAAATGGATTGCCTACGGTCCAAGTAGTAATGCTTTGTCCTGCAAAGGATATATAATTAATGGGTTACGTTTTCATACAAAAGATGTTAAAAGAGAAACTCAAAATTCTGGAGTGACTTATGATGCTATTACCATGTGTAGAGCAAGTGCAAAAGATGTCTTTCAAGTAGTTAATGTGGTCACATACTATGGGATTTTGACTGACATAATCTTGTTAGACTATCTGAAACACCCCACCTCCATTAAGGTCACTCACAAAGGGAATGCCTTAACTTTGGTGGAGGTTTATAAGTAAAAGCCACAGATGAACTCAAGACAGATATAAATACACATATTTTAAACAGCGGAACCAAACAAACTTTTATTTCATCAATACGTGTATCAAACAAAGATTTCCATAATTGTCTCAAAATACTTTCAACATTACAACCTCATAACTGCCTTGATTATTAAAGAAGCATGAAAACATAAATAAAGTGACAAAAATCCCCATAGTGATATCCAAAGCCATTATCCGAGCAAGAAAGATCCAAATCATACATCTACGTTCTTGGTGCTTGTAAAGAGCCTGACTGAGTTGAGCTGTTTCCTCCCTGTGGACCTGGGGGGAGGGGGGGAACGAAAGAAAAGAAGACAAAAAGAAAAAAGGGTCAGACATAAAGCCTGAGTAAATCTAGTAACTCTTCAATATGTGAATAAGAAAAGGATATGATGGATATAAACTAAAAATAGGAAAGTGTCAGAAGCTAAGGAAGTGTCGAATGTACTATCACACCCATACTATATCTCTGCACCTACTTGAGTTTATTCCAACTGGCACCCCATGGTGAGGGTGAAGTGATCCCCATTCTTATTAAAGATCGGCTCCTACTCGCGTTAACATGTGTCATACGACCCCCAAGAATTGTAGATACCTATGTTGTTCCCACCATGGGGTGTATCAAGACCCATGGTGGCGGCCCCGACACAAAATTAGAAGACATAGGTTATACTACTGGTGTCCCCAGTGCCCTGGTTGTCTGTTCCGGAGTTTGTGCACGCCCGCACCCCGTTAGACCTGCACTGTGCACCCACCGCCGTCGTTTGACCGCTTACAATCAGCCCAGTAATCGTGCCCCACCCTGCCTAGTTTCAGGGTACCGTTGATACCTAACTTTGGGTTACTGCTGAAACGGGTCCCTTATTACCAGGATTTTCTAGTCAAACATGTTAAGTGGTTAAGTGTCTGTATTTACCTAACCCCACCCATCAATTCTTGTTAACATGTTGAATTTGGTTAAGTGTTATAGTTGACTTAACCCTACCATCTGTCCTTAGCCTCTTAGGAGCACCAGACCACTCACATTAGACAGGTATTGCTACGGTTACTGGATATGCCGATCGGTTTCGGGCAGGTTTATACCGTAGCTCAGTCTAACCTCGGGTCCTTATTGGGCTCAATGCTTAACCACCCACATTGGATAGGTATTGTTGTGACTACTGGACAGCCGGGCGGGTCCGGGCAGGTTTACATCACAACTCAATCCAACCTCGGGTTAAGCATATCGTGTTTTTTAAATTTACATATTTTATTACTTTTCAACTATATGTAAATGTCATATCTTTTATTTTTGGGTATTTCAATTCATACCGCTTATGTGTCATAATCATTGGCATGTGCCAAACATGCCAACATATGTTTTCATATTTTACACCCAACGTTATTACCCCCGTTTGTTCACAACGTTATAACATGTGTTGGGCTCGTCACAATTCAGCCCAACTTTATAAACGTGAGGAAAAGGGGAAATCAAGAGTATGTAATACATAAAGGTGTGTGGCGCATGAACTTGCAATTTGGCGATTCAACTAACATATAACATGGGTCATGTGAACTTGCATTCAAATAAAAATATAACTAAGTAGGGGACATATGAGATGGCATAGTTTAGGCTAATATAAACTTATGTTTTAAACATGTTTAATTTGGCATAATGTCAAACACAAGACTAGCATGATGTATGTTCACCAAAATGTACAATTTTAACATCTAATCATATAGCCTATGAACTTGCATAGTTTATGAAACATAGATCCAATTATACTTGCAAATAAACATGAATCTTGCATAGTTTATGAAACATAGATCTAATTATACTTGATGAAACATAGGACCAATTATACTTGCAAATGAACTTGCATAGTTTATGAAACATAGATCTAATTATACTTGATGAAACATAGGTCCAATTATACTTGCAAATGAACTTGCATAGTTTATGAAGCATAGATCTAATTATACTTGCAAATAAACATAAGAACAATAAAAAAAAGGTCTATAACATGTTTACATAAATTCCAACTTAGACATAGTCCATGCCATCGCCATATACATAAAATGACCAAATTCTAATTTTCGCCACAAACTTGCAAGTACAATAGTTCAATAGGCTTGTATAAATCAATTTTATGCCATAAACATCAATACATAAGTCATGATAGAACCATCACAATACATAGAATAATAACACAATTCTATTTTCATATACATCGAATCACATCACAGTTTTTATTCATATTCTGAAAGGTTACTATACTTACAACGTGTGATGAATTCTTGTTTTCTGATTTCTGTTATTCTGATTTGGAGATGCTCTCCTTTGGGTAGCAAAGTTGTGTTGAGTGATTTGATTAAGCTTTGATCTTCTTTTAATTTGATTCGTCTCTTAGGTTTGTTGGCTTGTCTCTAGGGTTTCTAATTGACGGCCATTCCTAGTTCCTTTCCAGCAGCATGACGGCTATTGTATTCTATTATTTGTGTGAGTTTAGGGTTAGGTTTGAGTTGTATTTATAGAATTTTAAATTGTTTTGAGCCGTCGGATGAAGATAGGAGGAATCTAGACCATACAAAGTTCAAAGAGCCACTCAAAAGGTGACACGTAAGCCCTAGTGACTCAGCCAAGCATCAGAATTCGACCAGACCCTGATCAGGCCAGCTAGGACCTGACCAGCAGGTCAATCTGACCTGGGCGCACTTGGCAGGTGTGCCAGGCTAAAAATGTACTGGCGCACTTCCCAAGTGCGCCAGTTCATTTCTGTTCTGGCGCACTTCCCAAGTGTGCCAGTGCATTCTGATCCATTTTCTGGTTTTTCGCCCAACTTGTTCATCCATATCTTCTTCATACGATATCCGTTTTACGCAAACTTGGACTCTATCTCAAGCAGAATATCGAGACGAACACAATGGCGTAACCCATTTCCCTTGATTTCATCATTTATAATTAATTGTACTTTAATTCGTGAAGCTTATCGTTATAGAATTCACGGGGTGTTACATTCTCCCCCACTTAAAAGGATTTCGTCCCCGAAATCTTCAAGTTAGGAAAAATATATATCCTACCATCCAACAGTCCATCTACTCAACTAACAAACACATGCATCCACTGTCCTTAAAAGACTTCTAATGCTTCATGATCATATGCATAGTGTGTGTACATGTCCTTATCTAATGCAGAAATCAGGCGGTCTACTGATTCAGTTGACCTCCTTAATGCGAATCATGTAAGTGTCATGAATCCATTATGTATGCAATTTTTTTCCTACTCATAATTCTACATGTGTGCACAACTATTCATACAAATGCAACGACCATATGACAACATATCAAGTTTACAGCCATATACAAATAAGAATACATATATGCATATGCAGTATGAAGTGATTGAGCCGATCTAAGACCTAGGTTGTGTGTGTATATGCATCCACGAGCAACCACTAGCAACCACTTGCAGCCATCAACCATAACATGTTTCAAATACATGTTTACATCCAAAGGGGTTTCTACCTAAGGATAAAGGATAATATCGAGGAGATATACCTAAAAAGATAGATACAAGCACAACTTAAAAAAAAGAGGACAAAGATGTACCCTCAAAAAGAAAAGGGTATGCCGCGCGTATTCTATCCTCAGTTTCCCAAATCGCGTCTTCCTCGGCGTCGCTCCATTAAACTTTAACGAGTTTGACTTCGCGGTTGCGTAGCTTTTTGATTTCAGTTCCTACGATTCGAGTTGGAACTCTCCTCACAGTTGCTTCACGATCCACTTCGGCTTCTTCTAGAATGCTTGGATCCACCACTTCCGCTGATTCATGTAGACATTTCCAGAGATGAGAAACGTGAAAGACGTTGTGAATTCCAGCCAATCTTTCAGGCAGATCTACTCTATAATCCATTTTCCCAATCTTCTCGATGATAGGGAACGGTCCTACAAATCTTGGTGCTAGCTTTCCTGCGGATCCAAAGCGAACGACGTTCCTTAAAGGGGATACCTTAAGGAAAACCTTGTCCCCAACCTCAAACTCAAGGTCGGTCCTTCTTTTGTCGGCGTAGGATTTCTGTCTGTCTTGGGCTGTCTTCATTCTCCTACGTATCAAGTCCACTTTCTCTGAAGTTTCTCGAATCATGTCTGGCCCAAGTATAAGCTTATCTGTAGGCTCCCACCAACAAGTTGGTGATTTGCACCGTCTTCCATACAAGGCTTCGAAGGGTGCATTGCCGATGGTAGCTTGGTAGCTATTGTTGTAGGCAAATTCCACTAAAGGAAGGTGATCCTCCCATGTCCCTCCAAAGTCAAGAACGCAAAGTCTCAAAAGATCCTCTAAAACTCTATTTACCCTTTCCGTCTGGCCATCGGTTTGGGGGTGATAGGCCGTGCTCAAACATAATTGCGTGCCTACAGCTTCTTGCAGACTCCGCCAAAACTCACTCGTGAAGATAGAGTCTTGGTCACTAACAATGCTGGAGGGTATCCCATGGATTCGAACTATTTCCTTGAGATAAAGAGATGCTAGAGATGCGGCAGTCCTTCTACTCTTGATAGGTATAAAGTGGGCGCTTTTAGTAAGCCTATCCACTATTACCCAAATGCTAGTGTTGCCTCTTCTCGACCTAGGCAGTCCATCAATGAAGTCCATTGAAATGCTATCCCACTTCCACTGTGGGACCTCTAGAGGTTGAAGTAGTCCTCCAGGCTTCTTTTGTTCTGCCTTGACCCGTTGGCAGGTCATGCACTTAGAAACGAAATCTGCCACATCTTGCTTCATGCCGTTCCAAAAGAAAGTCCTTTTTATATCCTTGTACATCTTATCACCGCCAGGGTGTATAGTCATCTTGGAATGATGCGCTTCCTCAAGAACCTTCTTTGTTAACTCCCTTGCTTGTGGGACGCATAATCTTCCATCTCGTCTCAGCCAACCCTTATCATCGATGGCGTATCTACTGGGGTGACTAGAAGTCCCACCCCTAATAAGTTTATCAATCACATCAACAAGCTGAGGGTCTTCATGTTGTGCTGCCCTTATTGAGTCTAAGAGAGTGGGGCGTACTTCGAGAGATGCTAACAAACCCGGTACAAAATCCGAGGAGGGCCTAAAGTTAAAACTGGCTATATACTCCAGGTTTTGCCTTTCCACAAAGAGAGGGCTTAGGGTCAGTTTCTTTTGGCTCAACGCGTCTGCTACCACGTTGCCTTTTCCGGGAGTATAGGAAATTTCAAAATCATATGAGGCAAGAAACTTCATCCATCTTTGCGGCCTCAAGTTAATCCTTCTGGGAGAAGAGATATTTCAACAATTTATGGTCAGTGTATAATTCAAACTTCTCACCTAGGAGATAATGGCGCCAAGAAATAAGTGCAAAGACGATGGCGGCTAACTCAAGATCGTGGGTTGGGTAGTTCTTTTCATGAACTTTCAATTGTCTTCCGCCATAAGCTACTACCCTTCCTTCTTGCATTAGGACAGCGCCTAGTCCCGTTCCACATGCATCCGTGTATACTGTGAACATTTTGCTTCCGTCAGGAAGAGTTAGAACTGGGGCTGTTGTGAGAGCCCTTTTTAATCGTTGTAAAGCAATGTCACGGTCCAAATCCCAAGCGAACGCCAGATTCTTCTTTGTTAGCCTTGTGAGTGGGGCTGAGATTTTCGCGAAATCCCTAATAAACTTTCGATAAAAACCGGCTAGCCCAAGAAAGCTTCGAACTTCGGTTGCATTTCTTGGTGTCTTCCAATCTTGTACTGCCACCACTTTCGCGGGGTCCACAGCCAACCCTTCTTTGGACACTATATACCCAAAAAACCTTACTTCTTTTCTCCAGAAGTGACACTTGGAGAATTTGGCTTTTAGTTGATGTGCACAGAGAGTATCCATGATTTCTTTCAGATGCTGAGCATGCTCTTCCTCATTCTTTGAGAAGATTAAGATATTGTCTACGAAGACAACCACAAATTTGTTGAGGAATTCTCTGAACACCCTGCTCATTAGGTCTACGAAATAAGCGGGTGTGTTTTTCAAGCCGAAAGGCATGACAAGCCACTCGAAAAAAACATCTGGGGTTCTGAACGCTGTCTTATCAATGCTGTCTTCAGCTACTCTTAGTTGATGGAACCCAGTTGCCAGATCAAGTTGGGAGAAGACCGTCGCACCTACAAGCTGATCAAACAAATCGTTGATTCGGGGAAGAGGGTGCCTATTTTTCTTGGTCAATTTGTTTAACTCCCTATAGTCAACGCAAAGGCGAAGAGAACCGTCTGCTTTGGTTGCGAACACCACTGGAGCACCCCATTCTGAAATGCTCCGTCTAATGAACCCCTTTTTGAGAAGTTCTTTAACCTGCTTACTGAGCTCCTTTCTCTCCCTTGGAGCCATGTGTCTGACAGGTAAAGCTTACAGGCTTTGTGTTATCCACAAGATATATGTGGAAGTCTATTTCCCGCTTCGGAGGTAAGCCTTTCACTTCCTCAAAGACATCCGGATATTCCCGGACTACTCTAACTGATTGCAAATTCTCATCAGAAGCATCAAGCGACTCTAGATAACTAAGCATAACTGCATTCAAAGGATTACAAGAAATTTCTAGAGTATTACCAAGCCGAGTCAAGAATCTATCTACTCTTTTCTCACAGTCAAGAATGGCACTAAAACTGGATAACCAGTCCATGCCTAAGATCAAACCATATCCCGAGAAGCCCAAAACAAAGGCATTACAACTAAACTCAACGCTGAGAATAGAAATTTTCAAACCCAAACAAACCATTGACAAGTAAGCTGAGCCCCCAATTGGATTTGAAACTATTACAGTATCTTCTACCATACTAATGTCTAGATGCAGAGATTCTACTAAGGCAGATGAAATAAAAGAGTGTGATGCTCCAGAGTCAAAAAGTGTACGAACTGGATGATCATAAAGATAGACTACACTTTCTACAGAAATATTACTACCTCGTTCCTGCTGAGGTGCCACTAGCGCATGAACCTGACCCCCTGAAGTGGATCCGGCTTTCTGTCCCTGCCCTTTCTTCTTTGGGCAGTCCATAGCTTGGTGTCCAGTTTCTCCACAATGGAAGCAGCCACCCATCTTCGCCTTCCTTTTCTGGCAGTCTTTTGACATATGGCCCACAATGCCACAGAAATTGCACTTTCTCTTCCCACGGGGCTTATTGTTCTTCCCTCCTTTCTTGAAGTCTGTTTTCTTTTCTTGTAGACCTTCTTTCTTCTCTTCCCCCTTAGTTTCTTTCTTGCCGTGGTCTTCCTCGTGTAACAACGCCATGTCCACTAGGCTTTCATAAGTCGCACCTGTGGATACATGGGTCATGGCAAGGCTGTGTAGAGGCTCATTCAAACCCTTGACGAAGCGTAGTGCCTTCTTGTGTTGGGTGTTTACTAAGTCTAGCCCAAATCTGGCCAGCTGATTAAAATGATTAACATATTCCCTAATCGTCATGCTTCCCTATTTCAGAGTTAAAAACTTTTCCATTTGCAGCCTTCTTTCGGCTTGGGAGAGGAAATTCTTCTCAAACCTTGTCCTGAAGTCTTCCCATGTTTCCACCGCCCTCTGAGCATTAGTAACTTCCCACCAATAGGAAGCTTCATCCTTAAGTAACCATACCACAAGTTGTATCTTTTGCCTGTCATCCACTCCAAAGACGACAAACAAATCCTCAGTCTCCTTTAACCAGTTTCTTGCTCCAACAAAAGATTCTGTCCCATAAAAGTCTTTTCCACCCATAGCCTTGAAGTCTCTACATGTTTTTGCGAAGGCATTTCCACGAGGAGGCGGAGGAGGAGGAACCGCGGCCACTGGAGGAGGGATGTCTGCTGGGCCCGCGCCATTGGCCCTTGCTTCTAAGTACCTCCTAAACCAGCCGGGAATCGGCACTCCTTCCGGAAGGTTAAGGTCTCCAGACATGCTGAAACAGAAAGGAAAGATTCAAAACGAAGGATAGAGAAGGATAGATAGGGCACATGGCTTTGGGGGATTTTGTCTTTTTATAAATATAACACTTTTTTTTCTAAAAAAAATGCTTCTTTAAACTTTCTTTTTGAAAACAATTTTCAAAATTTTTTATCTTGTCTGGTAAACCTATGCTCTGATACCAAGTGAAACACCCCACCTCCATTAAGGTCACTCACAAAGGGAATGCCTTAACTTTGGTGGAGGTTTATAAGTAAAAGCCACAGATGAACTCAAGACAGATATAAATACACATATTTTAAGCAGCGGAAACCAAACAAACTTTTATTTCATCAATATGTGTATCAAACAAAGATTTCCATAATTGTCTCAAAATACTTTCAACATTACAACCTCATAACTGCCTTGATTATTAAAGAAGCATGAAAACATAAATAAAGTGACAAAAATCCCCATAGTGATATCCAAAGCCATTATCCGAGCAAGAAAGATCCAAATCATACATCTACGTTCTTGGTGCTTGTAAAGAGCCTGACTGAGTTGAGCTGTTTCCTCCCTGTGGATCTGGGGGGAACGAAAGAAAAGAAGACGAAAAGAAAATAGGGTCAGACATAAAGCCTGAGTAAATCTTCAATATGTGAATCAGAAAAGGATATGATGGATATAAACTAAAAATAGGAAATTGTCACAAGCTAAGGAAGTGTCGAATGTACTATCACAGCCATACTATATCTCTGCACCTACTCGAGTTTATTTCAACTGGCACCCCATGGTGAGGGTGAAGTGATCCCCATTCTTATTAAAGATCGGCTCCTACTCGCGTTAACATGTGTCATACGACCCCCAAGATTTGTAGATACCTATGCTGGTCCCACCATGGGGTGTATCAAGACCCATGGTGGCGGCCCCGACACAAAACTAGAAGACATAGGTTATACTACTGGTGTCCCCAGTGCCCTGGTTGTCTGCTCCGGAGTGTGTGCACGCCCGCACCCCGTTAGACCTGCACTGTGCACCCACCGTCGTCGTTTGACCGCTTACAATCAGTCGAGTAATCGTGCCCCTCCCTGCCTAGTTTCAGGGTACCGTTGATACCTAACTTTGGGTTACTGCTGAAACGGGTCCCTCGTTACCAGGATTTTCTAGTCAAACATGTTAAGTGGTTAAGTGTCTGTATTTACCTAACCCCACCCATCAATTCTTGTTAACATGTTGAATTTGGTTAAGTGTTATAGTTGACTTAACCCTACCATCTGTCCTTAGCCTCTTAGGAGCACCAGACCACTCACATTAGACAGGTATTGCTACGGTTACTGGATATGCCGGTCGGTTCCGGGTTGGTTTAAACCGTAGCTCAGTCTAACCTCCGGTCCTTATTGGGCTCAATGCTTAACCACCCACATTGGATAGGTATTGTTGTGACTATAGGACAGCCGGGCGGGTCCGGGCAGGTTTACATCACAACTCAATCCAACCTCGGGTTAAGCATATCGTGTTTTCTAAATTTACATATTTTATTACTTTTCAACTATATGTAAATGTCATATCTTTTATTTTTGGGTATTTCAATTCATACCGCTTATGTGTCATAATCATTGGCATGTGCCAAACATGCCAACATATGTTTTCATATTTTACACCCAACGTTATTACCCCCGTTTGTTCGCAATGTTATAACATGTGTTGGGCTTGTCACAATTCAGCCCAACTTTATAAACGTGAGGAAAAGGGGAAATCAAGAGTATGTAATACATAAAGGTGTGTGGCGCATGAACTTGCAATTTGGCGATTCAACTAACATATAACATGGGTCATGTGAACTTGAATTCAAATCAAAATATAACTAAGTAGGTGACATATGAGATGGCATAGTTTAGGCTAATATAAACTTGTGTTTTAAACATGTTTAATTTGGCATAATGTCAAACACAAGACTAGCATGATGTATGTTCACCAAAATGTACAATTTTAACATCTAATCATATAGCCTATGAATTTGCATAGTTTATGAAACATAGATCCAATTATACTTGCAAATAAACATGAATCTTGCATAGTTTATGAAACATAGATCTAATTATACTTGATGAAACATAGATCCAATTATACTTGCAAATGAACTTGCATAGTTTATGAAACATAGATCTAATTATACTTGATGAAACATAGGTCCAATTATACTTGCAAATGAACTTGCATAGTTTATGAAGCATAGATTTAATTATACTTGCAAATAAACATAAGAACAATAAAAAAAAGGTCTATAACATGTTTACATAAATTCCAACTTAGACATAGTCCATGCCATCGCCATATACATAAAATGACCAAATTCTAATTTTCGCCACAAACTTGAAAGTACAATAGTTCAATAGGCTTGCATAAATCAATTTTATGCCACAAACATCAATACATAAGTCATGATAGAACCATCACAATACATAGAATAATAACACAATTCTATTTTCATATACATCGAATCACATCACAGTTTTTATTCATATTCTGAAAGGTTACTATACTTACAACGTGTGATGAATTCTTGTTTTCTGATTTCTGTTATTCTGATTTGGAGATGCTCTCCTTTGGGTAGCAAAGTTGCGCTGAATGATTTGATTAATCTTTGATCTTCTTTTAATTTGATTCGTCTCTTAGGCTTGTTGGCTTGTCTCTAGGGTTTCTAATTGATGGCCATTCCTAGTTCCTTTCCAGCAGCATGACGGCTATTGTATTCTATTATTTGTGTGAGTTTAGGGTTAGGTTTGAGTTGTATTTATAGAATTTTAAATTGTTTTGAGCCGTCGGATGAAGATAGGAGGAATCTAGACCATACAAAGTTCAAAGAGCCACTCAAAAGGTGACACGTAAGCCCTAGTGACTCAGCCAAGCATCAGAATTCGACCAGACCCTGATCAGGCCAGTCAGGACCTGACCAGCAGGTCAATCTGACCTGGGCGCACTTGGCAGGTGCGCCAGGCTAAAAATGTACTGGCGCATTCCCAAGTCCGCCAGTTCATTTCTGTTCTGGCGCACTTCCCAAGTGCGCCAGTGCATTCTGACCCGTTTTCTGGTTTTTCGCCCAACTTCGTTTGTCCATATCTTCTTCATACGATATCCGTTTTACGCAAACTTGGACTCTATTTCAAGCATAATTTCGAGACGAACGCAATGGCGTAACCCATTTCCCTTGATTTCATCATTTATAATTAATTATACTTTAATTCGTGAAGCTTATCGTTATAGAATTCACGGGGTGTTACACTATCACAAATTTTATGTTCCAGTTTTTAAGTGTCATTGGGCCAACATCGGAAATGGAATGAAGGTTGAAGATGGATTTACTCTTGTTAATTTGCATCAAAATCAAGCTTCATTTTTGAGGGATCCATATATTCATGCACCTCAAGCAAAGTAAATTTTTTATTCAAGAGAAAACGATTCTTCGAATTGGTATGTTGTAATGAAGGCACCACCAAGAGGTTTTCATGAAATGGAGACAGATGATTCTATGGAAGACACAAGCTATGCTATTCAAGATTGCGAAGAAAACATGATAGATGTGGATTATGTGGAGGATGTCAGCTTTTTTAGGGAAGATTGTGAAGGCATTTTGGAGAAAAGTTTTAGAAACCATCATTGATTATGCTTGAATTAGTTTTTGTATCCATTTTCCTATTAACTATTAGAAACGAATGAAAATTTAGCATTGACTGCCTTGTCGATAGATTACTTTGCTTTGAGTTCTCTTGGTTATTTTATTGTCGATTTGGTTGATGCTATTTCAGTACACATATTTAATAATGTTAAAGGCAAATAAGTTCGATAATCAAAATTGAAGGAGCAATTTCCACCTTTACAAATGGTATGGAAAATTACAATGCTCCTACGCATAAATTCTTTTTTCAATTTTTTTTTATGATCTATAGAGTTTATCGGTTTGGGTTTTTGAGAATAACAAAACCATGATTTTTTTCATACTATGATGAATTTTGGTCGCAACCAATGTTTTGATTTTTTTTCTCCTTCCTTAATTTCCATACTATGAGCATAACAAAACCATCATAATTTTTTTTCTCCCTCTTTACTCAATCTTCTAATATTAGAGACAAGAATTATTTTGATGTGTTGTTGGACCATCGATTCATTATTAACCAACATTGTTGTGTCAGCAGTTCATTATTATATTATACATTGATACCACATTTACAAATTTGGATGAATTACATGATATATTTGGAAACGAAGGCTACGTAAAAATATTGTGTGATTTATTAGTTTTCGAAAATGGCATTTATTGATATGCTTCGTAAGTTACTTTATTTATTTTTTAGTTTTTTTCATTTACATAGTTTATTGAATTATTAGTCTATGGTAATGCAATGTACCTCTTGTATGGAACGTATGAAAAATGACAACAGTTTATGTTGGATATTTTTATTCTTAACTAACATTGATGTAACATGATGTATGAGACATATTGAAGTCTATGCTTCATGCTTTTGTTGAAAGTTGAACTGTTTATTTCAACAATTTTATGCTTTTGTTAACATCCAATTTTTTCGGTTATATGCAGCAAATGGGTAAAAAAAGTCGGCTGCTCTAAAATGGCTAAAACTAATGGATAAATCCACTACATCCAAAGCTAATGCAAAAAACAAATACAATAGGGTCGATAGCGAGTCACGTATTGAAGATAACTCTCAAGAAGTTAGAAACACGGAGAACAATCATGATCAAAATCAAGACATAGCTGAAGCAGTTGAGGAAGATACAATGCAAGTTGAAGAAGATTTTGAAGTTGACATGAATGGGAGAACTACTCGAGATGCCACCGAAAATCCAGTTATGAAGCGCAAACGTAGAGGTCCAACTAAAGTGAAAAGGCTTCCAATACATTGAACCGTATTGAAGTCGAATTTAATGCGAATGGCAAATCAATAGGGGATGGGTCTATCAATCTTTCTTCATATTTAGGTCCTCTAGTAAGTGAACATGTTCCGGTTACACTTAATAGGTGGAAAGATCTAAGTGACACATTACAAGTTGCTTTGTGGGGTTGTATTCAGGTATGTATTACTTATTTTCCCAAATTTAGTTATAATATATATGAAAATGATGCATTTATATTACAAGTTCCTTCTCTCTTTTAATATTGTCGAATTGAACCAGTGAACAACATCTATGTTCTATGATACAACACAAATTCAGTTTAGTCATAATTATGACTAGTAGATACAACATGTGTTTATAATGTCCCATTCAGTTTAGTTATAATTATGACTAGTAGATACAATATATAATTTCCTACGTTTGCTTGCTTTTAACTTGTTCTTCAGATTGTTATACAGTAAGCTTTTTTTAATTACCTGCTGTAGTTTAATATTTTTCCTTTTTTTTGTTTTTGTTGTTATTCCCATTTCAGTGGCTGATATCTTTTGTTTGTGTGAGATATGTACATTTAGTGAATTTTTTTTTGTTTTCAAAATAATTTTTAACTTCTCCTTGTTTTTTTATGTTGTAAGGTATTATTCAAATAAAATTTCTTTGCTAACCAAAGTTATGTTTATTTCTTGAATATAGATGTTATCACAGAAAATCATGAAATATAATAATTTTACAATAGGAAATGTAAATAAAGCTTAAGTAATAGTTGTAAATAATTTTTCCCTGTCACCGCATCAGGATACTCAAATCATGTATTGTATCATGGTATAAAAATGTCAGAATAAAAATAACTATAAATGTCAAAATAAAACTAAATGTTTGAGCAGTGAAGAAATGACAACTTATTTTTTATTTTAATATTATGCAAATCATCAACTTGGTTTATATAATTTCAAATTCATAAGAGGATACAACTGCAGATTTTGTTATATGAATTTTGATTTTGGAAAATAAATTAAATAATAAATTAGGCTGAAGAAGGAAAGAGAAAAAACTACGCAATAATCATCAACTATGTAGAGATTATTTGCCTGCTCTTTCCCCTTCTCGTCTTCCTTACGTCAGCTTCCATTTAAGGTATACATCAGCCCCAACTTTTAAGGTATACATCGTCTTCCTTACATCAGCCTTAATTTTAATTTCCATATTAGATATATTATTCAATATTTAACTTTGGTAATTTGTTATATTGCAGGCTAGATTTAAATTGGACGAGGAATGACAAAAAGCGAGCATATTTCAGCAAACGGGATGCATAAATAGAGGTTCAAAAGCTAGATTAGTTCGCAAAATAGCAGACGCAAAGAACGAAGAAGAAAGAATTCAGATGAAACCTGACAACCTAAACATGAACGAGTAGAAGAAGTTTGTCAAGTCCAAAACAAGTTCAGAGTTTAAGGTATTTTAGTATTGATTTGATTGTTTAAAAGATACCCACAACTGATACTTAACTTTTTTTTAACTAATTCTTCAAATAAAAATGTTTATTTATTGTCGCATTGGCTGAAAGTTGTGAAGTTTGAATTAGTGAACAAACATAAGTAATGCATTTTTTTATTCTTAGGAAATGAGTCAGAAATTCAAAACTATTAGAAAGAACCAAATATCACACACATGTAGCCGTAAAGGAATGGCTCGAGTAGCTGAAGATTTGGTAAGAATTGTCAATTTATTTACTGCAATATTTATTAACTAGTTAGCTAATGTTCCGTGTTGTCATAATATTCGTTAAATATAGAAAAATACGAGTCCTCATCAATCTTTGGTCTCTCGAACTAAAGTTTGGATCAAATCTCACACTCGGAAAAATGGCGAACCGGTAAATGTGACTGCTGCAAATGCTATCGTAAGTACTCTGATATTTTATTAGGCAACAATTTGTTTGCTATTTTGATATTCCAATTGTGTATAATATGCATATATGACAACATGTGTAGGAAAAAATTAAACAAATCGAGAATGATTCAAATTCTGGCTCAACATGTAATTACAAAGAAGACGCGCTTGCACAAGTGTTGGGACAAGACAGACCCGGACGATTGAGAGGCATGGGAAGGGGTATAACTTACACAAAGGCAGTATGGTCACACGTAAAAGATAAAGAGACAGTTAGCATGCAGAACAAAATTTCAGAATTAGATGGGCTGGTCCGCATGCTTCTGAAAAATCAGGTAAACCTTGAATACGCATATGAATTTCAAAGGACATATTAGATGGCCAGCTTTTATTACTTATACATGGCCTTCAAATGAAGAATCGATGATTTGGGAAAAATAAAAGAGTGAACAATCTGATTGTATATTCATTTGGATATGGATGTAAATTATTTAAACATCCATTCGTAAACAATGGGCCTGGGGTTTTCTTTAATTTTAGTAATACCCAAAATTTTCTCAAAAGAATCAAACAGGTCATTGGATCCAATCCTTAACAAGTATTAAATATATGATTGCATCCTTTACAAGTAATTTGGTCGAAGGTAAGCAGCTAGTTTGTACTATCATTCCCATTGGAAGATATTCTCAAAATAATTCTCAGAAAATGAGAAAGGTAAGTGTTAGTTTCTACTATAGATCTATGGAGGATGGATGTTCGCAATTTATAAAGGATATTTATTTATTTAAGTGACTGTATGATTTGGTAATATTTATAAAAAAACCATTTTGAATTTGTAAGCAAAGTTTATTTATTTGATTTTATTTTTATGTTATATAAAAGTCTGGTGAACCCTGGAGAGGG
Organism: Allium sativum; assembly: GCA_030737875.1. Taxonomy (NCBI): domain Eukaryota; kingdom Viridiplantae; phylum Streptophyta; class Magnoliopsida; order Asparagales; family Amaryllidaceae; genus Allium; species Allium sativum. The sequence goes on along the minus strand of CM060916.1, from coordinate 153,547,039 downwards.
GAGCTTTCTTGTTTCATATTGCATCCAAGTTATTACTAAAGAAATTAGTGCGAGCCTGTGTTACTTACAAGATTTTTATACCAAATAGTTGTTTTGAAATAAATTAACATAGCTACAATTATTTCGCAAATTATATCCATATATGTACATTTATCTTATTTCATGTGTGATCCACGTTCCGTATACCAACTTTCAAAATAAGATTAAGGTATAGGTATGTCAAGCTTGAGGTCGTCTTGTTCGAAGTCTTGCGGTGCCTTCATTGGAGAATTTCTGTGTCAACCAGCTGTTCTTTGTTATTTTGTTGCTCTATGACTTCGTTTTTTCAATATGTATCCTAAAATATGTCATTGTCTAGCTGTTGCTTTTCGGCATAGTTCATGCTCTTTGTATGATATTTTTGCCTGTGTCAGATCGTCAGTGGTGTGTCAGACCTGCCGAGGAGTAACTTAAGGATGTATATTATCTTTTGATACTATGTCTTGGCTTCTCCTGTTAGCTACAGGGAAGCTATGCAACGTGATGTCCTAGCTATGCTACAGTGGAGTTGTTCTCCTATGTTCGATGTTGCTTGTAATGTCTGTTTGTCCTAGCTGCGGCTACGTGACTTGTGACATTTATTTAGGATGTGATTTTCTGTTGCTTTTGACAGCAATGTAATTTGACTCCACAGGGAGCATGTAATTTGTATTGAGTAGTCTAGTCTTTTTGAATAGCTCTCGTTTTGTTAGCTAGCCGGTCCACAAGATTAAAATTAATATAATTATAATGGAAAAAAAGTAAATTTCAATAGTTAATATGACATTATAAGTTACACAAATTAAAAAAATATATATACGATTGCATCCTTAGCATGCAAGTAAATTGCAATCAATTTAACATAGTACTTCACCAATGAAAATTCATCGACAAAATACAAATATTTATTGAACATGCTACTGATATGTGTCAAAAATCAACCAAGTGTAAGTAGTAATTGAAGAACATAACACATTAATACTTCAAATCAGTATTAAGCAATAAGTATATTTGTGAGCTTTTCACATTTAAGATAAAAAAAAATCAAGCTAATATCACCCCAAAAAAAATTAGGATTTCAGTCATAACCCATCTTAACTGTTACATGATTCATCACCCAACATATTAGTGTATTACTGCAACCAATTAAAATTCAGTTCAAAGCTTACAATATCAACATCATCCAATTTTCTATTAGATCAAACAAACTGCATCATTTAAACATAACAGAACCATATATTGTTATCTCTGTGCGTGTGTGTTGTGTTTATTTTATTTTATTTTTAGTTTTAGTTTTTAACTGTTTTTTGGTGTTTCAGGGCGAGTACCTAACAAGCAAGAAAAATAGATGGTTAACATTTTTAGCTTGAAGTACTTACCATGAAAACATAAACACACATATTGAAAGAAAATAAACCCTTTACTATAGATATTTGATCTTGCTGTTAGCATTGCTGTGACGACCCCATTTCCCGTACAGACGGAGACAATTGGAATATAACACAGAAACAGATAACATCAGAGCAGAATTAAATAAATATACCAGATAATGAACAATAGAATATACTGGATAAAAGTAATCATCAGATTTACACAGTATACAGGATCTTACTTAGTACAAATACAATTCAGATATACATAAATGTCTACAGCGGAAACAAACAAAATATGTACGATAGGAGCTGAACAGCATAAAAAGAGATAAGTGATAGAATCCATCTTCAGCTCCAGCTATCCAGAAAGAACCAGCTAAACCTGAATACAAGGCTGCCCGTGTAGAAAAAGGGGGCACCCGAGTTTGAAAGCGAAACAAACTACGAGTCAGTCATGGGACTGGTATGAGAAATCTACTCAACACATTTAAAATATGGCTAATCGCAGGACCACGCCACTTTCGTGGAACGGGTTTACTCCATTGGATTGCCAGTGCTTTAAAAACAAATCATTCTTTTAGTCATCGCAATGCTTTTTATAAAAATGAAGCCATTATAAGACTCAGTTCCCATCACACAATGCAACGCAAACCGGAGGATAGAGTTTTACCTTATAATAGCCAAAATATGGTTGATACGAATAAAACAAAAGCAATTGATATTATTACTAGTGTTTACATGTTTCAAAAACAATTTCAAATCATAACTATCAATCATAGATGACATGGGTACCATATATCATGTCGCCATATATATATACAATCAAAACCGCACGATGTCGTATTTAGAAATTGGATTTCCGTCATGAACCAAGGCAAAAGATAGTCCTTACCGACTTCGAGACTCTCTAGCCCGAGCCTCAGGGTCAGAGCGCATCGACCCTTGGAGCGACAGGGCCGGTCCACCGATGTGGATTAAAATTCCTGAACACTGCGTTTCCCCACCCTATGGGGCGTAAATGAGCCAACGAATGACTCCATCGGACCCGGATCGTCCGATCAAACTGAGGCGCCTCGCAACAGTAACAACCACATAAGTCAAACTCGTCAGGGCGTGTAAAACCACTGACGCCACTTCTAGCTAGAAAGAAACGCATGTCCTCCCTGAGGTCCTTCCTCCCGTTTCTAGTTCATACCGGGTGTGAGGCTCGCGATTTCACGTTATACACAAAGCTACGCCACACATGCGGTGCTTTGATCATCACCACAAGATTTGCATTTCAACAGAAGCTCTGATCATTTGCCACTTAGGCATGCCACACTAGCAATTCATGCCATGCGACTGATGTCCATCGATATACAACCTCTGAGCTCGTGCGTTTCAGAGAAGGGCATTAAGCAAAAGAATAAATTCTCCACCGCCAAACAGATGTATATTTAATAGAGATCAATCAACACAGAATAAAATCCAATGTCAGACACACAGTCCATTTACAAGTCCGTTCTGGGTCTGAACGAAACCGGAGGCACTATACACCTCGCAAACCCATCGATCCCCACGTATGTCTGGACGATCACCACTCATTATCCATATTTCGGGATGCCTCCCAATCAGGACATCGGTTACCATCCAAACGAGGTGAAGATCTCCGGTCTTCGACCATCGTCTTCATCCTCAATTTCTTATCGTCGATTCAGTTGTTCAGAATGGGATAAACCGGGTCTTTCTGAGCAACTCGCGTATATAATAAACAAGTGCAACACTAACATACACACGCATCATTTCAATTCATTAGTCGCTAACCGTCAATCAGTAAGAGAACGATTTCCCAAATATTAACCCCGAAGGCCGAAACCAACATCAGATCAATACCCAAGAAACCATTCGACTTAGCCAACCTTCAGTTAGTTTCTAAATTTCACATCCATTTCGTTTATAATATTTTATAACGATTTATCACTATTTTTATTTATTTTAAAATAGCCAGTTTATTCAAACCGACGCTTCGGGCCATCACGCGGCCGTGGCGCTGTTTTTCTTCAGATTTGATTTACACATATCTGAAAATCTAACCATTGGATCTTTACAAAATTTAAATCATTAGAAAGATCTTTTCAAAACGAATCCAATGGTTCCAGTTTCGGGAAAATCCGACGGTCGGATCTCCCGGTATAATCGTTTGAAGTTTCGATTTCAAAATACGAACTGCAGCGTCGTTATTCGATTAAATACAATTATATATATATATATATATATACTCGTTTCTGGCGCTGTTTTTCTTCAGAATTGAATTAAACATTCCAGACAATCCAACCGTTGGATTTTTACAAAGTTGGTGCCGTTGGAAAGATATTTCCAAAGCGAACCCAATGGTTGCGATTTCAGGAAAATCCGATAGCCGGATCTCCCGGTATAATCGTTTGAAATCACGGTTTCAAAATACGAACTGCAGCTTCGTTATTCGATTATTTTAATTCTATTTATATATATATATATCGATTCTTCGATTTCAAAGCTATATTCTTTTCATACATTTGATAAAAATGATATTTTTATATAACTGTCTTCTATTTCAACACTTCACTATATTTAACAATTCATATATATAATAAAAATGTGATTTTTATTGTAAAACAATTCATTTCAAAACACTATTATTTTAGATAGTTCATATAGGTAATAAAAATAGGATTTTTATTATAAAACAATTTCTTTCAGAAGGGGATTATTTTGTATAGTTCATATAGATAATAAAAATGTGATTTTTATTATAAAACAATCCATTTCAAAACACTATTATTTTAGATAGTTCATATAGGTAACAAAAATAGGATTTTTATTATAAAACAATTTCTTTCAAAACAAGATTATTTTATATAGATAAAAACGTGATTTTTATATTTAAAATACGAACACCATTCAACACATGAATTTCTATCCAACGAATGAATATCGACTCAACACATGAAGGCTTTCTATTCAACGAATAAATATAGTTTCAACAAATGAAAATAATTCAAACACATGAATATTATTCAAAATTTCGGCAGCATAACGGCAAGGTAGTTAAAACCGGGACCGTCCCTAGTACGGCTCCTCACTCTACCTTAAAACCTCACGGTTTTTGACAATGGGGAATCATGCATCTAGTTCGCATGCAGGCGGCATGTATATTTATTTCATTTCCACAAACTAATCCTATGTGGTTTCAACCAAATATTTCTCAACCACAAATGGGTATTTTTCAACCACAATCAATCAATATCAACCACAAACAATCCCAATCAATCATTCGCTATCAATCAATTTTCACACCAATCACAACCAATAAATATCGTCCATGGTTAGTGGACGAGTGGCGTATATATATATATATATATATATATATATATATATATATATATATATATATATATAGCAATTCACTTCTATTTCAACACATATATAATTTTTACAACGCATACCTAACTTATACATCGAACGTACAACTTATACAACGCTTATACATGAGGTGTACAACGCTTATATAACCCATACATCGACTATATAATTTATACATCGTCGTTTTCCATATTGTTTATAAATTAGAAATCTCACCTTGGGTTCCACTCCACCAAAAATAGCAGAAGGCTCAGAAAAATATGCGGTCTCTTCTAGAAAGTAGAAGACGTCCACACGGTCACGATGTTTCCTGTTTCATCGAATTTCATCAAGAAACGAAAAAGATATGATTTTTCAAAGTTTGCAACGCTTTAAAACTGTTGAAATCAGTTTTAAATATACAAGGCCGTACCTCTCTGAAAATCTTCAAAACTAGGTCGCGATTTATCTTCCAATCCGTTGATTGTTGCTTCGATCGGCCAGCGCCACCTTTTCTGGCTAGGAGAGGCGCACGTGCGCCAGGAGGTGGGGCCAGTTCGGTGGTCCCTGTAGGCGGCGGCGGCGAATTGAAGTCGTCGACTTCGAACTGGTAGATCTCAACGCTGGGGCGACTAGAAAACACGAGGTCGGTCTTGATTTGAAGAGGGGGAAGAGACCTTCGAAAAGTTCAACTGGAGGGGGTGGCGAAAACGCCTGTGGCGGCGGCGATCGGGCTGGGAAGCTTTGACTGTGTTTCCGTCGTTTGTCGGGGAGAGAGAAAGAGTTTTCTCCTTTTTTTATAAAAATTATGATTGGCCGGTGGGTTTTAAAGGGGTTTTCTGACACGACCACCAATCTAAACCCAACGACTGTCGTCCCTAGCATTTTACCCCAATTCCGAACACAACGGGATATGTTTCGAAGGCCCATTCGACTGTTTCAGTCAGTTTTCCTTCAAATTAAAATATAAAACATTCAATATTTAATTTGAACGTACATTTCAATTTGCCAGGGCCACAAACTAATTCGAAAAATTCCAGAAAAATAAATCTAGCTATGTTTTGACGATACGGTCCCTACAAAACTAGTTTTGTCGAATTCTGAGACTGTTTGAAAAATGGCCCATTTCTGGTCGATCCAATTTAACTATAATTGACCAAAACACGTTTTCCTTTGCCATGCTCACATACTAGCTTCAAAAATTATGAAATTTGAAACCTAGCAATAAATTCACATCCCGGACCCAACAAAAGTGGTTTCGTCGAATTCCGAGGTCGTATGCAAAATGGCCAATTTCACGGGCTATATAAATTCCATAGCGACCTTTCTGAAAATTCATTTGGCCATAACTTTTGCTTTCCGCTATGAAACTTCGATTTTTCAGATTCGTTAGAAAGGTATTCACTAATAGATTTAAATATTTTTGGTTTCACTCAAATCAGTTTTGTTTTGCACCCGGTACAGTCCGACAAAGTTTGAATCCAATTTTTGAAACTGCAGCGCCATTTCAGGCCTTGTTTATAATTATAATTAATTATATTCGTTTTCAAACGTCGATTCAAACTCACTTTTCATTGCTATTATTTAAAATATTTATTTTAAATATTTAAAATCCACTATTTTAGCCAATTTAAAAAATTTAAATTGGTTCAGATTTTCTGGGTCGTTACAATTGCTGCAGCCTTACATTATTATTATTGTTCTTTTTTGTTGCATGATCAAACTTAATATAAAAAAGTCCTAATGAGCTGTTGCATGCCAATGTAATTACTGGGTTCCAGCCTCATATGCAGTTGTGTTTTTATATATACTGTCTATACTGTTGTGTTTCTATATATATTGTCTATGCAGTAACAGGGTTGCATGCTAATTCTGTCTATACGGTCTATACTGCGGTGTATACTTTTGTGTTTCTATATGTACTCCACTGAACTGTGTTTAGTCTGTTTGACTATACGTTGTTTGCCTAAATTTTTTTGTTATTGTTTGGCAGAGAAAAGAAATCTTGGATGAAGCGAATGCATCTCAAGCGGCAAATGAACCTCAAGTGGTAAAAATTATTTATAGTACTGGAGTTATACCATTATGTTTGAGATTTATTTTAATTATTAAAATAATTTGTTTATGGTTAACTGTAGAATAAAAATAGTAAAAAACATGACATATATGATCTATTGGATTGGAGTGTGACAGACGAAATTGTTGCGCAAGGAAGAGTTGTGTCAAGTGACCCAAAGGAGCTTGTTCAACAAATCCCTTTAGGGCCAGATGCGAAAAAAATTATAATAGACAATATGACGAAACCCGATGCTTTCTTGTAGAGGCCTTCACTTTATTTGACACTCAATGGACAAGTTGAAGGTGAGATGATAGCATGGCCAGCTAGTAAAGTTGTTTTGCACAACTTCGATAACTTTGGAAATGAAGATAATGCGGTAATCTGTAATCTTTATACTTACTCAAATTTCATTGCGATTGTTTAAAAATAAAAATCAACATGTTCTTTTTTAATAAAGTAAAAGCAGCAGCATAGATAATAAATGCAAATTAATTGATTGGAGTGGGAGTGAAAAATTAGTTGCAGAAGGGCGAATACATTCGAGTGATCCAAAACAACTTGTGAATGATCTTCCTCTTGGACCGGGCGCCATTGCAGTTTGGATAGATAATCCAAAAGTTGAAGAAGCTTTTCTGTGGAGACCAACCAACGGTTTGACACGAGTTGTAGAAACCATTGGTATCAAAGTCGCATGCCTGAATCAAAAGTAGTTATTAAAACGGTTAGCACTGCATCATCGGATAATCATATGAGGGATGTCGGAGTTGTCGAGAAGGTGAACTTTATTATAATTAACACTACGTTATTTGTTTCATCGTACAAATTATTGATACACATAATAATATAACCTATTTGTTTAATTGATAGCATCCAAATTTTATGCCAAATGATAAATGCAAGCTGATCGATTGGTTGGGAAATAGCGAAATAGTTGCACTTGGACGCGTGTCTTCGACCGATCCAACCGCAATGATTCATTGTGTTCCTTTGGGAAGAAATGCAATTAAAGTTTGGATAGATATTGTCAAAATTCCGAAAGCACGTCTATGGAGAACAACATCCGATTTAGAAGTCGTTGAAGATGCTCTTGGTACTACGATAGCTTGGCCAGCTGCGAACGTTATAATGGAATCAACTTCTAGTATGTATAACTCAAATTTTGTTTACATTTGACACTATTTTTTTCTTTTTCTCATTTGATCCTGATTTGTTCTTTCTGCTCGTGAACATCTTCCCAACCAACATTTTCATTATACTGTTTAGTGTTAGTTTGACTTCACTTCTATATTGGTCATTCCTCTGAAATTTGTCCAAGGAATATGAAACTTGGTTAGAGTTTGAATTCTGGAAGTTTATTCTAATTGGGGATTATGGATATACTGTCAAATTGTAGCAAAACGTATCTTAGTGTCATTCTAGGTATCAATCTAGTTGGTGTAGGTTCTAGGCAAGTACTATTGCCAAGAAACTGCCTAGGTTTGCCTAACCAAGATTTGTCGTACCGCATCAGCTAAGAATCTATCTAGTGCTGAAGCATAGTTTTTGGCTAAATGCCACGTATAAAAACCTGTGTTAGCAGTGCCGGCCCAATGAATTTGTTGCCTAAGCCACACTCACATTTTGTTGCCCGTTTTTATATAAAATTTCAACATGTTTTTCTTTTAAAATAATATTACAAATAAGCTTAACATAAAAGACATACAACATGATGACTTCCCATTCAAAATGCACTACATGAAGTATGCTACAACATTAAACCCAAAAATAAATAAACTAAACATCAACATTTCAAACAAAATAATAGCCAAACATACTTCTAATAGTTTAAAGTTGCATTTTTCTACTGTAATTGCTATTAGGATTGTCGATAAATATTATGCTAGTGGATATATAACAACTATATGAAAATAAAAACCTGGTCAATGTTTACAATTAATACAAGTTACTGGAACAAAAGCTGCATGGTAAGTGTATCATAAATTTGCACAATTCATGGGAGTGGAGTATAAAAGATGGAGTTTTTCAAACCAATTTCCATAACATCGTGCATGTGTTATACTACTGTATATACCATAGGTTTAATTGCTTGCATAATTCAGTTTATCATAAACTGAGGTTACTAATATAAGTATATATCATAAATCAGCCTATTATAGTATTATCATAGGTTCAATTGCTTGAGTATTGATTCAATTTCTTGAGTAACCTCGGTTTATCAATGGTTGAAATCAACCTATGATAAATCATATCCATAAATAAATAGTGTAATAGGCTGATTTATCATATTGTAGTAGGCTGATTTACCATATGTTCAATTGCTTGAGTAACCTCAGTTTATCAATGGCTGAAATATGGTATATATCATAAACCAACCTATTATAGTGAACCCTAACGGATTCAGACCTAGCACGCACAATTTGAAGCAAACCAAATTACCACTACGCCAACACTTCAATTACTCCTACTTGCTGATCATTTATCTTATATACTAATATAAGTTAACTAAATATTGCCCGTTGCCCCGACCCAGTGAAATCGCGATAGTGTAACCGATGGAGATGAAACGAACGTCGAGGAGATAAGACATGGTACACCGCGTGTTCTCATATTAGATCTCGATAGATTTAAGATCTGAAGAGGGGGATTAAAGAAAGCACATGCAGCCAAATCGCTGAAATAAAATGTCGACTATACTGCAATCAGCGAGCTCTGACAGTAGAGTTTCGAGTAGCGAGTTCGAGGTGACGAGATGTCGATTTAAATCAGAAACTTGAGCTTGAGCGTGGTTGAGCTCGATTTGGGTGGAGTTCAGGCTAGTGGTGTACTGTAAGGAGTTTATAGGGGAGTATTTATGATCTGAAAAAAGGTATACGGATAGAATGTTGGTTGAAATTAGGAGGAGTATGATTTTTAGTTTGGATCGAGTTCGGGGTTGTTTTTTCAGGTGGTCGTCGGAGCTTCCCATTGATGATGAAGTATGTGCAGATATTTGCAAGGGAGATGGGAAGGATAATATGGAGTTTGAGTCTGGATTTTGAAGGATATACACGACTGTGTAAAGTTAACACCTGCCTAACCCACTAAATTAGGCTGATACTGGTATTGTAGTACTTGGTAATTGGTATTCTTCTTTGTTTTGTATTTTATGGGAAAATTATAGTAACCTAACCAAAAAGTTAGGTTGCATTGAACTAAGAAAGCCGTGGAATTTATGGCTGTATGGAATTACATCACATGTTATCCGCAGTTTCATGCATTCTGTTGCTCGCATTGTAGTCAAATGTTTCTGACTTTTGCTTGGATAAATGCCATTGTACAAGTACTTCACATAACCTTATTTAGAATCTGTAGTTCCTATGTTCCATGCTTTTGTTTACGGATAAATAACAAGCATATGTTCAATGCTTTTGTTTACCTTTTTTTTCTTTGGTAAATTAGGTGGATGAGATCATCACTGAGGTCTTTGTTATGTACAATGGAAGCTTGCTATGGGATCCATTTACTACCTATTTCAACTTGAATATCAGCAGTAAGGTAACAGTGAATATCAGCATTTTTTTTAATTTTTTTCCCTTTGTACAAGTACTAACATGCGGACATGGTTGTTCTAAAATCTGGTTGAATGGGGAAATTTTGTGTTGGCAACAGTATACATTATAATAATAGGTCATATGAAAACCTGACATCCGTGTGTCCTATAACTTCTACATTCCTTACTCAAAGTTTTGAATAATTGTCCTATCAATTACCTAATATTCTTAGTACCTAATATCCTTAGCATCAGAATAACAACAATGTTACTTTTACCAACTTAATCCTTGCATAATTCTTTATAGGTAACAAAAATAAGATGTATTTTTTAATTGCATGCAAGGTATCTTTATTTGTTTTGCTGTGATCTTCTATGCTACTTGCTACGTATTTTAGTTCGTACTAGTTTCAGATGTCCAGTGTGCTTTCTTATACTAAACATTAATCCTTGCATGTTCGGATTTTATGGCTATTAGACGTTTTTTTTACAGGTTTATGCTATGGTCAAAGGCATGAAAAAAATACGTTTACTAGTATCGTTTTGGTTAGCTATGGTCAAAGGCACTCATTCTCCTTCAATTGTATTTTGCGTCGATGTTCATTACATCTTTACTTTTACTAGTATTATTTTGGTTAGCTACGGTTGTATGGATTGTTCTTTTAAGCATATGTATTATTTTGGTTATATTGTAAAAACGTCTACCTTTGATCACAAATATTAATATGCTCTGAATTTTGTATGACATACTTTTAATCATAAATATTTATATGTTTAATATTATGTATGAAATTCTTTTAATAATGGCTATACATACTACAGCACTATGCTAGTGCAATAAAAATATTCTGCAATAATTTAACAGCTTTCATTGCAAGTAAATAATGCTATAAAATACTATATTAAACTTTTTGTGATGTTTCTATAGCATTTATAGTTGTTGTAATAACATGGCTAGGAAATTTCTACAGCTTGTAAAGTTGCTATAATAATCAGGCTCTGGAATTTTTATGGCGTTTATAGTTGCTATAATAATCAGGCTCTGGAATTTCTATGGCGTTTGTAGTTGCTATAATATTCAAGCAATATTTATTAATGGCGTTTATAGCTGCTATAAATAGCAATTAAATGATGCCATAAATATTAGTAGTTTAAACCACAACTCTGCATTAAAGTTCTATAGCAAGCAAAAAACGCTATAGATAGGATTTTGTATGTTGCAAGTCGTCCATTTAATAGCAATTTTGAAACGCTACAGCAACATCATTTACAGCACGCTTTTTATAGCGATTATTAGGTTGCTATAATAGAACCCTGACATATTACAACAAGTAGATATATAGCGTTCAGAAAAACGCCATAGTATCCTTTAATAGCGTTTTTTAAACGCTATAAAAAGGTATTTTTCTTGTAGTGAATCAAGCTTTTGTCTGGGACGAAAAGTGCGAGAATGCATTCAAGAGTCTAAAGGAAAAGTTGATATGCGCACCAGTGTTAGTCATTCCTAAGGGGAATGAAGAGATGACAGTATATACAGATGCATGTAGTACCAGATTGGGTGTTGTATTGATGCAAGGAAGTAGGGTTGTAGCTTATGCAAGTCGGCAACTGAAACCGCATGAAAAAAGATATCCTACCCATGATTTGGAATTGGCAGCGATCGTATTCGCATTGAAGATGTGGGGACATTATCTCTTGCGAGAAAGATTCAAGTTGTTTACTGATCATAAGTCATTAAAGTATCTTTTCTCTCAAAAGGATCTAAATCTCCGACAGAAAAGATGGTTAGAATTCTTGACTTCCTATGATTTCGATATCGCATATACACCAGGGAAAGGGCAATGCGTTAGCTGATGCATAGAGTAGAAGACATGCCAGTTTAGGGGCTATGTTTCTTGAGTGGAAGCAACTGGAGTGCATCGCTGGGTATGATTTCAGACCAAAGTGCGAATTGGATCTAGAAGTGTTAGCAAGTTTGACAATCAGACCCACTTTGATTGAGCGGATTGGTTCCAGTCAGAGGGACGATCCTAACTTATTGAAAATCATCTCCAAGTTATAGATGGTTATCGATAAGGAGATGAGCGGGTATGGGCTTGATCTAGATGGATGGCTTAGAAAGAAAGGAAGACTGGTTGTACCCAATGTCAGTGGATTGAGAGATGAAGTGCTTAGAGAATGTCATCACTCAAAACTAACTGTACATCCCAGTGGTAACAAAATGTATCGAGACATGAAGCAGACCTACTACTGGGTAGGAATAAAAAGAGACGTTGGGAAGTTTGTATCCAAGTGCATAAATTGCCAACTAGTTAAAGCTGAGCAAAAGAAACCTAGTGGTTTGTTGCAACCATTAGAAATTCTCGAATGGAAATAGTAACAAGTCTCAATGGATTTCACTGATGGGTTACCAAGGACTAGATCGGGCCATGATAGCATTTGGGTGATTGTGGACCGATTGACCCAGAGTGAAAGGTTTATACCTATCAAGTCGAATAGAACGGCAGCTAAGTTAGCGGAACTATACATGAAGTGGGTAGTGAGATTTCATGGAGTACCTAAAAGCATTGTGAGTGACTGAGACCCGTTGTTTACTAGTGGGTTTTGGAAGAGCTTACAAGAGGCTCTAGGGTCAGAATTATATCTCAGTACCGCGTATCATCCTCAAACTGATGGTCAAACTGAGAGGGTAAATCGTATATTAGAAGATCTCTTGAGAGCTTACATATTGGATTTTGGTGGATCATGGGATGACCATTTGCATCTAGTAGAGTTTGCATATAATAATATTTATCAATCCAGTATTGGTATGGCTCCATTTGAAGCTTTGTATGGAAGACCATGCAATTCACCGTCATGTTGGTTAGAAACTGGTGAGAAGTTTGTGCTTGGACTAGATGTGATAAGAGAAACTTCAGACAAGATTAAGATCATTCAACAGCGAATGAAGGCTGCCCAAGATAGGCAGAAGAGTTATGCTGATAAGAGGCGAAAGGATTTGAAATTCTCCGTTGGCGACCTAGTATTTGTCAAGATCTCTCCATTAAAGAATGATATTCGATTTCGAAGGAGAGGAAAGTTGGCGCCAAGATTTTGTTGGTCCATTCCCAATCCTCGAGCAAGTTGGGAATTTGGCATATAAAGTTGAATTACCAGAGAAGATGGCAGGAGTTCATAACGTATTTCATGTTTCCCAGTTAAGGAAATTCGTGCACGACCCCGATAAGACTATTTCACCTGATCGGTTGGATGATATTGAAGTAGAACCCGAGGCGGTTGGGAACCGGAAGCCAATTCGTATTGTCGAGCACGATACGAAGCAACTTCGAAGGAAAGCGGTGAATCCAGTCAAAGTTCAGTGGGGTGAGAATGAGAATGATTGAACTTGGGATACAGAGGAGAGCATTAGGAAGACGTATCCAGAACTCTTTGCTTGGTAAGATCTTAATTGCAATTTACTATTCCGCATGCTAGGATAAACTTGTTGTTGTTTTGTATGTTTGATTGTTGTGAGTGGTTGGTAGGCATGCGGGATCCTTTTACGTGTTTCTTAGTTAAGGAATTTTAGGGGCGAAATTTCTTAAGGGGGGAAGAATGTAACGACCCGCATTCTACGCACCAAGGGATCGTAGAATATTTCTTTCTTTCTCATGCAAAGTTGTATAGCCATGTAATTTTAGGAGACGACTATTGGGGTCATTTCCCATGTTCATGGTTTTTGCCAATTTTTAAATGACTGTTTTCCCCTAGCTGATCTTGTTTCGGCCATAACTTTTCATTGGTAAGAAGTTTTGACCTAAAACCATTTCCATTAAATCCAGATGATGGTTTACCTTTCCGTAAAGTGGTCACATTAGCCAAACGGACTCACCGTTTGGGAGATATGGCTGAAACAAGGTTTAGAAGGTGAAAAACAGCTTAACCGGGCCTAATTCGGGTGATTAGCAAGAGGGCCCATAACCCATATTGGGATTAGGGTTATGGGGAGGGTGAGAACAGTAGGAAACGATTTTTATTTCATTTTTTAGCCGCCTAAAACATTTCTCTAACCCTAGCCATGGCCTCCACCTTCTAATTTCATCCCAAATTGCTTCTAATCGCTTTCTAATTAAAGATTAAGCCAAGCTACGTCAAATCAAGGGGAAATAACACCAAATCAGATTGGAGCTGCTGTATTGCATTAGAATTCGACCCAAAACAGATAATATTTCAGATCTATAGTTTGTTTATGGCCAAGGTGAGTAATTTGCATCGTTTTTCACTAATTACGGCTAATTAGGGGTGATTAGTGGTAATTAGCAAAATTATACGTAATTAAATTCTGGAAAAAATTGTAAAATTTTAAAATTTTATTTTAGGGCTCTTTTAGAAATTTGGGTTAATTTGGATAAATTTTGCTAACTGTATGCTTAAACATGATTAAGGGGGATTAAGGGGAAAATATGGGTTTTGAGTTTGTTTGATCCATTTTAACTTATCAAATTGCTGTTTTGCTGTTTGTGGTTGATTTCACATGTTTCTATGACCGTTTGGAATGTTTTATGATTTCTTATAACAGTCAGAATGGTCGAAAACACAGTCATATAGCGTGAAACAGTCATTGGAAAAGTTGCAGGAAAACTGTGTAGGAGCCGGATCGGATCGGTGGAGGACGAACCGACCCGCTCGTGGAGAATTCCACGACCCGACCCGCTCACATCTGGAGTTCTTCGACCCGACCCCCTTGTGAAGAGTAGCCACTAACCGAAACGCCCCAGCTCTAGCACCACGAGTCAGAAGCTCCGAACCCACTTGAGCTCACGATCCAAACCGGTGCATTACCCTGAACCGAACCGATGCCCCCACGAAGTGCCACAACCTGGGAGATTGACCACGAGCAATGGAAGACTGAACCGAACAGGAGATGGGGTCACGAACTGAACCGATCTAGTGCTAAGAAGAGGAATCACGAAATAGTGAGCAACATGATGAACGAACTGAACCACTTAAGGAAGCATGAACGGAAGCAAATTGAAGTGAAGAACCGAACTGATCCGGAGGAGACCAAAACCCGAGATGCAAAGGTAGTCCAAATGGGAGTAGAACTCAGGATCCATATGGGAACCAACGAGTTAACTTCATGATTGGACTTTGTTGCGGGATGTATGCAAAGGAGTTACCGACGTCCATAGCTTTGATTCACCACCAAGATGGATGTTAGGCTACGTATAAGTGCAGTGGGGTAGTTACTACTCCATGGGGCAGAGTGATCGTAGCATGGCTATGAGCCAGTGCAGTGGAGTGTTCATGACTTCATGGGGGAAGAGTGGACATAGCAAGGACTAGTGGCTATGGATTAGTGCAGTGGACTCTCCATAACTCCATGGGGGCAGAGTGATCATAGCAAGGATTTGGGTGATCAAAGCCGTAGATATCGTATGCTTCACGCACTAAGTGAGAGATGTGAGGATGGTTGCTATGCTTGATTGTTTGACATCACTATGACATGCACACCCCTTCCCCGTATCTTTACACCATATGTTAGTGTCACCTTAGAGTATTTTACATCTTGTTGTGCTAACTCTTTGGTTGCAGGTCCAGGTTCAGGTATGGTTTAATATACCAGTTATTGTTCTGTTTTGCTGCTTATCCCTCATACCAGACTTTTGTCTGACCCAGAGTTTTATGTCTCTTCCTACTACACTGGGTGCTCTTAAACGGGCAGACTTGAGACAGGTTAGGTGGTATGCATGAGTAGTTGTACCGGAGACGAGCATGAGGCTTCCACGTATGATATATATATATATATATATATTCTCCCTGTGTTGCTGCTGGTCACTACTTTGGGCATTAGTAGTGTACCTTTTCTTATTTTGCTTTAGAGACAGTTCTCCAAGTCGTAATAATCATGATGTGGAATATAAGCTGTATTTTGAATTTCCGCTGCTATGATGATTATGGTTTAGTTCTCATCTTATGCACTGTCTTGTCTGTTTTATGTCAAGTATGTTATTATTATATTTTATTCAATGCGCTGTGAGAGATTCTACAGGTTCCTTGTTAGTTCAAATTCCCTTCTTTCCTTTCATTGACGACCGTCCCGTGTTGATCAGGCATACGAACAACACACTTACATTGGAAATGTTGGCTGGTGCAGGGCGGGTCGTCACAGCCAGCTCCGAACGTTTCTTGTTTTACAGAAATCCGGCTTAAAACGAATTCTGTATATTCGTTTAAAGTTCGAATCGCCAAGTTACGAACTGCTGCACCATTTCGAGCTCGATTATAATTATAATATAATTATACATTCAACTGTCGTTTATATAATATATTCGTTAATATAATTCAACTCTAAACTGAATTATATATTATAAATGATCCAATTCATACAATATTGTGAATTCCACTAGTTCCAACTATATCGGAAACTAAATGTATTATTCTATTATTTATATTAACTAAAAAGTCAATAATATTTAATTTTGGTCATTTTAAATTACCAAACCATCATTTAAATAATTAAATAAATTATTTGTTATTCGTTAAAAAACGGGTCGTTAAATTCTTCCCCCCTTAAAATAATTTCGTCCTCGAAATTGCTAAGGTAGTAAACAAACCCTATTAACTGGGTAAAAATTTATTTGTTTTTTTAATTATCTTCGGTTTCGACTGAACTAATTGATTTCAATTAAAATATTAATTAATTATGAATAATCAAAGTTTTCAAAATTTCCGAAAATTTTCTAACACTCTAAATTTTCGAAAATTTTCGCCAGCACCTCCTTTGTATGACTCAATCGGTACAACTACAACTCGCCTCTCTAGGCCTTCTCTAATCCAAAAGAAAATCAAACAACCAAGTGGCTTGCCAAATAGGCTCATAAATCACCAAACTCACATCAAAATAAACTTGTACCTTTTTGTCGGGCATATCATTATATCCGTTCCATCTGCTACCAATTCATCATATATCAATATCATCCCAATCAAATTCCAGTTTGTTCTTATCATCAAACCCAAATCATTTGCTTATAAAAGCCAAATTTCATTTCAAACTCAGGTTGCATTCTTAATTCCAAACTCATAATCCACTAATCTGGTTCCATTTCAAATTCCTATCTCACAAATCCAATTTTTCTCGATACCATTCTAATCCAATTCAATTACCACTGAACTGCCTTTATTTCAATTTCAAATTTTCTTTCACAAATTTCAATTTAATCTGTTTTTATTTCAAACAATCTTTACCTAGGAGTTTCAAATAGCTTAGCTTTTCCAAAAATCAAATATTCTTTTCTGGAATTTCAAAATAGCTTGATTTTCTCAAAACAATTCAAAAACAAAATCTTTTGTAGTAATCCGTCACTTAGAAACTCGAAAATGAACATCGATGATGTCCGGATCATCATCGGAATTATTTCCCAACGACTGAAGTGAGTTCAATACTATATCACTTTCAAAACCATTTCTAACCATTTCCATTTTGAAATACATTTCAAAATATTATTCACAATGCTTGTAACCAATTTAAAATCTCCCAGGATTTTAAAATTCTCATATACTAATTCCAAATCCATCAACAAACACCTTTCCAAATTTTCAGGATTTTAATTTCAATTCTGATTTAAATTCAGATTTAATTCATTTCGTAACCCTTATACGAATTTTGATTGGTTATTTACATAACTGTTTCAATTATAATCTTATCTGATTATAATCATAACCAAAACATCCAATATTATAATATTTCCAATATATAATTTCTTTATATCAAAATATATTTGGGTAAAATTATTTCATTTTCCTCTTTTCAAAACATACTATGTCGGTTCATCGTATTCGAGTGTTTGGAAATTCCTACCGATACAGTGGATCAAACTGATCGACCAGAACTCATAAACAACTCAATCAATAAATCTCCAAAATATTTTTTTTATAAAATCTACAAATACGTTCTCTCGTATATATACACCCAAACTTAATCTATGGTATTACTAACCCTATCTCTATCGAGTTACGCCACAAAGCCAAGGTAATTACTTAACCTTTAGCTCTGATACCACTGTAACGACCTGGGGAATTTGTGATCTTGGTAATCGACATAAACTCAATGTCGACTATTCAAGCATTTAAAATACTGGATAGTTAATGGAAGAAGTTAGCGGGCGAGAATAAATAAGATAGAAAATTAGAATAGAAGAAGAAGAAGATCACTACAACAGAATTAGAGTAACATGAATCTCATAGCGGAATGAATAAAATATAACATAACTTTGAAATAAAACCAGTATATGTATACAATAACATTTATCAGAGTACAACACTTACAACACAGCGGAAATAAACAATTGCTATACAATCCTAAAGCCCCCTGCTCCAAGCTCTCAGTATATCTGTAAAATCCCGGCTACTTGACTTTCCATACAAAATTGGGCACCCAAGAGTTTAGCGAAAACAAAACAAAATAAACTATGGGTCAGTCATGTGACTGGTGTGAGTAAACTCCAACCATTTGTTTAAATTTTAAAATCCTTTTTAAAATAAAGAATAATCATAAGACCAATCCACACATAAACACGGATGGCTTTTACCTTACGATAACCCAAAATAATCTTTTAAAATCCATGCTGTTCTGATATTATAATAATGTCTAAATCAAATAAATAGCAATCCTAGTGGAACGCTTTCATCTCACATTACATATATATAATATACAATCAAAAACAGCCGGTGCTTATTGGGTAATGGATTTTAACTCTGACAAGGTATGGAACCTCCTTCCGATTAGTGTAATCTGGAAGCGACACATTGGAGTTCAACAAGAACATCTTGTAACTCGGCCACCCATTACTGGCCATTCATTTCGCTTGAATGTTCCGAATATATTGTCACCTTACAGTTGGTATACTAACATAACCGTTCCAGGGAGATACAGAATTGAAAGAAGTAACAAATATGAATATTCTCTAGATGGTGACAATATACCCTAATTGGGTGCGACCCACTTAGCCATGTTGCCTGCCCGATTTCTATCATTTCTCGGTTGATGAGGCTTGAGGTCATAACGTACTATTATATAGATCACATCTATATTTAATTTGAATGCCACATCGTTATGCCCACCAAATCACAAATTGATTTCCCCAATAATACCATGGGTATAAAGCTAGGAGAAATGAATTTCTCTGCCACCAACGTAAATACGTTTGAAGTGATCAACTTACGCGATCTATTAGATATACTCTGTCAGGCATTCGTCCATACACGTTGTCCTGGGATTGGACAAACCCAAGGCACTATTCCAGAACAGCCCTTGCATAAACTCTGTCTTCAATTATCTTCGTCATATTTGATTCACAATGCTAATGCCCATACAGAGTGGTTTTTAGATAATAAATTTGATCCCGGTCTCTCCGTATTGACAACGGAAATGGTCAAAAACTTTGATAGCCAGTTATTTAACAATCAAAGGAAAACATGTGTACAAACAATGATTGTATTCCCAAATGGAAATCTTAACGAGCAAATCATCAATCAACCCTGATCCTCTTTAATTTAATTTGTCATCCAGTTATTTATTTCACTATTCCTGTTTCCATAATTCGTAAATTCTTATTTTCTAAATTTAGAAAATATATGTTATTAATCTTTGGAAAACATTTCCATATTTACTCCCATTTATTATTTTCTATATTAGAAAACATTTCTGACTCTTATTTGGAAAACATTTCCAAAACTCCTTCATTGGATTTAAATGTATAAATAAAACATCGCTATGCCAACTCAAACCATACCGGTCATTAACTAAATTCACCTAACTAGCATTCACTATCAAACCTTAACCATTGCTTAGTTACAAATGAAGTCAATCAAGTTGGGGTAAAACTACCTCTCAGACCTTAACTGAACAACATTATTAACCTTGAAATAGACAAAGTTCACCTTTTAAATTTTTGACAAACTTCCTTACGAAACTCACGGATTATATTTACGAATCCACATCTTTTACAGAAATCATATGATTATAACAATAGTGTTATAATCTCATTCTTCCAAAATATAATAACTTAAATATAACTTTTATGTATTAATTTGAATAAATAAACAAACAAATAATTTATTAATGAATAAATAAATCTTGATTTAAAACGTAAAGTAAACAGTACTTTGAAACACCCCGCCTCCGTTAAGGTCACTCACAAAGGGAGTGCTTTAACTTTGGTGGAGCATTATAGGTAAAAGATGCAGACGAATTACAAGACAGACAAATAAAGCAGTGGAAAATAAAAAAAAAATCATTTTATAAACAATGTGGTTCAAGCTTTTACAACAGTTGTCTCAATCAAACTTAAAAGTAATACATAGAACTTCTGCCTTGAATTAAAACATAAAGAAGCATTGAAATAACAGTAAGGTAGCATAAATCCCCAATAAGAGAGTATCCAAAGCCATAGCCCAAGGAAAAAGATTCCAAGCAATACATCTACTTTCTTCAAGCTGGAAATGACCCGATCTAAGCTGAAGTATTCCCTCCCTGCGGACTTAGGGGAGAGGGGAACGAAAGAAAAGAAGACGAAAGAAAATGGGTCAGACATGAGTCTGGTAAGTCCAGTGACTATATAGCATGTAAAGAAGAAAAGGGTTATGACATGAATAAACTGAATCTAGGACATCACCCTAGAAGTAAGATAATAAGGATGAATATGCTATCGCACCCATTTTCTTTCTCTGCACCACCTAACTAGTGTCCCAACTAGTAATCTATATAAAAATGATCATATTGTAATGTGATCCCAATCCCCGTAATTGTGGTAGCCTTCAGGTGCACATCTATCGTGAGGATTCCACCTCAATCAGCCTAATTGCCATGAACATGTTAGATGTACCCTTACTACTCTATCGATCGGCTCCCTTACTTGTATTCATGTTCCATGTGTCTGTGTCAATCGGCCCTCTTTTGCGTGTAGATACCCGGTGCTGGTCCCACCATAAGGTGTATCAATCCTTATGACAGCGACCCGACACGATTCAAGATGCACAATGTATTACTACTGGTACCCAGTGCCTGCTTTTTCCTACTCCGGAGTACGTGCACGCCCGTCAACCGTCGACACCTACACAGACATACTCCCTGCCGCTGTTTTGATCGCTTATAATCAGCCCAGTAATTGTGCCCCATCCTGCCTAGTTTCAGGGTACCATGATACATCTATATGGGTTACTGCTGAAATGGGTCCCCGTTACTAGGGTTTCCTATTGGTTAAGTTTGTGGGCCTATATATACAAATATTACCCATCTACACGAGTTGTACTTAACCCTCCCACTGAGTCTAGCATGTTTACTCAATGGTTAAGTTTGTGGGCCTATATGTACTAATATTACCCACCTACATGAGATGTACTTAACCCTCCCATCGATTCAAGTATGTTTATTTAACGATTAAGTTTGTGGGCCTATATTTACTAATATTACCCACTAGCCCGATATGTACTTAACCCTCCCGTACATTATGTCGTGTTTGTTAAGTGTTGTCAATTCATGTTAACTTAACCCACCCATTCATCATGTCATGTTGGTTATGTGTTTCTTATTAACTTAACCCTCCTCACTTATCATGTTGGATTGGTTAAGTGTTTCCTATTAACTTAACTTGGTTCGTTCATCAAGTTGTATTGGTCAAGTGTTTCTTGTTAACTTAACCCTACGTGTTCATCATGTTGTATTGGTTAAGTGTCATCAATCAATTCAAGTTAACTTAACCCACCCACTTGTCATATTACTTTAGTTAAGTGTTACCTTCTTTTGTTAACTTAACCCTACCATATATCAAGTTATATTGGTTAAGTGTTGCCCTCTTGTTTTTACTTAACCTTACCACAAATCAAGTTATATTGGTTTAGTGTTGCCCTCTTGTTTTAACTTAACCTTACCACAAATCAAGTCATATTGGTTAAGTGTTGCCCTCTTGTTTTAACTTAACCTTACCACAAATCAAGTCATATTGGTTAAGTGTTTCTCATTAACGTAACCCTAGTCACTCATCTTGTTCATTAGCATTAATTGATTTATTAATGCACCAACCTCTCACATTAGATATGTGTTGTTGCGGTTACTGGATGTACCGGGTGGTTCCAGGCAGTTTTACACCACAACTCAATCTAACCTCGGGGTTTCCTTGGGCATGATGCACTAACCTCCCATATTAGATAGGTGTTGTTGTGGTTACCGGATGTGCCGGGCGGTCCCGGGTAGTTTTACACCACAACTCAATCTAACCTCTAGTTAGGCATGTTCGTCTTTTACTTAATTTACATATTTATCTTTCAAGTTTATATGTAAATTATCCACAATTATTCCCATTCAAGTCATGTCCCATTTACCCTCTAAATCCTATTTTCAATTTTTGGTATATAAATTATACCAATCTTATGCCACCAGTCATTCATATATTTATAGGCCAAATTATGCCGTTAATATGAATTTAAGGTTTTCCCAACGTTAACCCTGTCATACACATAGGATGTTAGGCTCGTAACTTAGCCTAACTTATATACAAAAGGGGATAAGATGGGAAGCATGCACCATTTACACAACATAAAAGTGTAAGGATCTAACTAAACATGTGTCATGAAAATGTGGCATAAAATATTGAACTTGCATTTTTGGATCCAATCAACATGAGTCTAAGCATATGAAATTACCCAAATCCAACTAGGCTTGTAAATGTAATCTTGCAATTTGGATCTTAAGCACATAGAATTTCACAAGTTCAACTAGGCATGTGAAGGTAAATTTGAAATCTAGGTCCAACTAAACATAAAACTTAAGCATATAGAATCACACAAGTTCAACTAGACATGTGAATGTGAACTTTTAATTTGGATCAATTAATCAGGAACCTTAAACATATGGACTTACACAAGTTTAACAAAGCATGTAAATACGAACTTTTATTTTGGATCCAACAAACATGAATCTTAAGCATATGGTTTTACACAAGTTTAACAAGGCATGTAAATATGTGCTTTACTTTTTGGATCCAATTTTCATAGATCTAAATGTGAATCTAAACATAATACATGTCTTAACCTAACAACTTGCATGATTCAATAAACATAGATCTAAACATAGATCTAAACATAATACATGTCTTAGCCTAATAACTTGCATGATTTAATAAACATGGATCTAAATGTAGATCTAAACAACTTGCATGATTAAATAAACATAGAAAAATTCCCAAATTGTCATACAACATATAGGTGTCATTACCAAATCATACAACTTGAAATGTCATTGCCAAATTATACAATATGGTATGTCATCGTCAAATTACACAATATGATATCCATCGCCAAATTATACATTATGGTATGTCATTGCTAAATAACACAATATGATATTCCATAGCCAAGTTATAATATGTCATCGCCAATTTATGTCATCACCAAAATTTACAACATAATATACGATTGGTTTAACATCAACATATAACCACAATAATCTCACAAGCATATACGATAGAATCGTTACAACAATAGGCATAAATCAGCATCGTCATTATCTTACAACTAGGAATTACTCTAGTTTTCATTTTATTAAAAATCACAACTTTTAATCGTTCACATCTAAATAATAACAGGACTTACAAAGAAAAGAAAGTCTTGTTTTTCTGGGATCTGTTTTCTGAAATTGAATAGCTCTCCTTTGTTGTAGACGTTGAATAATTAGATTTTATTTGTAATTCCTAACTTGCTTTCTAGTTGAATGAGAATGGTGGCTAACTTAGGTTGAGTGTTGACAGCATGACGGTCTTAGGAATATTTTTGTGTGGCTTATGGTTTAGATTTAGGTTGCTTATATAGAAGTTTGATTTAATAGGAGCAGTCAGATCAACCTAGGGCAAATCAAAGCCATTCAAGCTTAAGAGAACCAACCAGAACTTGCCACACAAGCCCTAATGACACAACAATTCGTCACACAGAGAAGCACGTCAGATTTCAGATATGACCAGAGGGGGAGGTCGACCTCTAGGTCGACTTGTATGGGGGAGGTTGACCCCCTGGCCGACCTCCTGGTCGACCTGGCCTTGGGTAGGTCGACCCCCAAGTTGACCTGCCTTGGTATTTTACTATTTAATATTCTGAATTTCTCTTGAATTTTCCCAAGGCCATAACTCCTTCATACGAAGTCCGATTTACGAAAACTTGGACTCTATTCCAAGAAGAATTTCGAGATGAACGCAATGGCGTAACGCATTTCCCTTAATTCTCACTTTAAAAATTAAGTATTCTTTAATTCATTCTTTTAATATTCTTAGAAAATACGGGGTGTTACATTCTCCCCTCCTTAAAGGCCTTCGTCCCTGAAATCTCTAAGTTAAGAAGAATGCATACCCTAACATCCAACATCCATCTACTCAACCATTCAGTCATATGCGTCCATTGTCCTTAAAAAGATTTCTAATGCTTTCATGATCATATGCATAGTGTGTGTACATGTCCTTATCTAATGCAAAATCAGGCGGTCTACTGATTCAGTTGACATCCTTAATGCGAATTATGTCAGTGACATGAGTCCATCATGTATGCAATTATTCTTAATCGTAATTTACAACTTCTACATGAGTGCACAATCATTCATTCAAATGCAACATCCATATGATAACACATCAAGTTTCAATTCATATGTATAAAAATTCACTCATGCATATGCAATATGAAAGTGACTGAGCCGATCTAGTGCCTAATGTGTTTATATGCATCCACGAACAACCACTAGCAATCACTTGCAACCACTTGCAACCACCAAGCATAAAATGTTTCAAACACATGTTTACATCCATTGGCTTCCACCTAAGGATTGAAGATATGACCTAGAGGATATACCTAAAAAGATAAAGACTAGCATGTAAATAAACTTTACAGAAAAAGAGGAATCAAGGATATACCCTCAAAAAGGGTATGATGTGCGTATCTAGTCTTCAGTCTTTTAAGTCGCATCTTCTTGAGCTTCACTCCATTGTACCTTAACTAATTTAACTTCACGGTTGCGAAGCTTCTTGACCTCCATTTCCAAAACCCACTATTAAAGATAGGACCTCAATCACTTACTATGCTAGAGGGTATCCAATGTAGCCGAACTATCTTTCCAAGATAAACAGATGTTAACCATGATACCAAGGGTATATACTAAGATGATTAGAGGTCTCTCTTCTGCTTAGCTCATCGATCATGTCACAAATCTGAGGGTCGACATCTCTCACGCAAACCATCCTAGTCGAACTTGACATCCCTCAAGTACAAGCCCCAAAGGCCTAAACCAATATCAGACAAGCACCCAAGAAATACCTCCTCTGAATTTGGACGATTTATGTGAGATGATACTAGCAAACAACCAAACAAATTGAGCAGTTAACCGACTCTGGCTATCCTTGCCAATCATGTTCCAAAACTATCATTGATTGCATAACTGGCTTTGTATTGTCAACTAGATATACGCGGAAGTCTATCTCGAGTTTTAAGGGGAATATCCCTAACCTAATCAAAAACATCTTGCGTACTCATGGACTACTCCAGTGGATCGAAAATCGTCAATAGTTACATAAAGTGATTCTAGGTAGCTAAGACAAACTGATCCCTTAGGATTGCACGAAATCTCGAGGGTATTCCCGAGGCAAGTCGAAAGTCCAACTACCCTCCTTTCACAATTACTAGTTAACCAATCCATGCCTAGAATCAACCCATATCCCATGAAAACCCGGAAACATAAGCATCTCAAATCCTTACAAACCAAAGATAAATGAGCTGAACCACAAATTGGATTCGAGATAATAATGGGTTCTTCTACTATACAAGTACTAAGGTGCAGAGACTCAACTATGGAAGCAGATATAAACGAATGTGAAGTGCTAAAATCAAGAAGAGTACTAACAGGATGATCAAAGAGGAGAAACTAAACTCTTTCAACAGAAACCTTATTACCTCTCTCTCAGGTACGCTGGCGGTGAGAGCATGCATTTTCCTGCTGAAAATCCTATCATTTGTTCTTACCCTTGCCCTTAATTATACGACCCGTTATACCATAATAAAGATACTTCCTCTTGTTTTAGGTTTTTACTATTCTTTCCTCCCCTCCTTTGTGAACCAAGTCTATATCCATGAGTTCTTCATTCTTGGGTTGTGCTCCTTAGCTAAACTCCCTCATTCTCATCTTTTCCATCCTTGTGTAACACGTTGACAAGTCTCTCGAAAGCTGCCTCCATCACATGGCGAATCGTACAAAGCTCGAAAGAAAATTACCATAGGTGAAACTACTGCGGCTATAGAATGGAAGTTGGGCACTTATTTGCCCTTTGACAAGTATCGTAGTCTCGTCGAGCCTACAGAACCATGACGCGATGAGGTTACCCTCTAGAAAGCCAGGAGCCCCGGAGCCTCAGGAAAGAAGGAAACAAGGATTCAAATAGAGGATCAAAAGATAGTGCTTATGGCTTTGGGGAATATGCCTTTAAAACAAAACTTTTCTTTTGAAAATGCGTCTTTTAAAATCGTTTTGAAAATAATTTTTCAAATCTTTTATCTGATCCGGTAACCTTCAGCTCTGATACCAAGTGAAACGCCCCACCTCCGTTAAGGTCACTCACGAAGGGAGTGCCTTAATTTTGGTGGAGCATTATTGGTAAAAGATGCATATGAATTACAAGACAGACAAATAAAGCAGCGGAAAATAAAAAAAATCATTTTATAAACAATATGGTTCAAGCTTTTACAATAATTGTCTCGATCATACTTAAAAGTAATACATAGAACTTTTATCTTGAATTAAAACATAAAGAAGCATTGAAACAACAGTAAGTTGCATAAATCCCCAATAAGAGAGTATCCAAAGCCATGGCCCAATGAATAAGAAAAATATTCCAAGCAATACATCTACATTCTTCAAGCTGGAAATGACCCGATCTAAGCTGAAGTATTCCCTCCCTGTGGACCTGGGGGGGGGGGGGACGGAAGAAAAGAAGAGGAAAGAAAATGGGTCAAACATGAGTTTGGTAAGTCCAGTGACTATTTACCATGTAAACAAGAAAGGGGTTATGACATGAATAAACTGAATCTAGGACATCACCCTAGAAATAAGATAATAAGGCTGAATATGCGATCACACCCATTTTACTTCTCTGCACCAACTAACTAGTGTCCCAACTAGTAATCTATATAAAAATGATCATATTGTAATATGATCCCAATCCCCGTAATTGTGGTAGCCTTCAGGTGCACATCTATCGTGAGGATTCCACCTCAATCAACCTAATTGCCGTGAACATGTTAGATGTACCCTTACCACCCTATTGATCGGCTCCCTTACTAGTATTCATGCTCCATGTGTCTGTGTTAATCGGCCCTCTCTTGCGTGTAGATACCCTGTGCTGGTCCCACCACAAGGTGTATCAATCCTTATGACATCGACCAGACACGATTCAAGATGCACAGTGTATAACTACTGGTACCCAGTGCCTTCTTTTTCCCACTTCGGAGTACGTGCACGCCCGTAAACCGTCGGAACCTACACTGACGTACCCCCTGCCGCTGTTTTGACCGCTTATAATCAACCCAGTAATCGTGCCCCACCCTGATTAGTTTCAGGGTACCATGATATACATCTTTGTGGGTTACTGCTGAAATGGGTCCCCGTTACTAGAGTTTCCTATTGGTTAAGTTTGTGGGCCTATATATACAAATATTACCCTTCTACACAAGATGTACTTAACCCTCCCACCGATTCTAGCATGTTTACTCAATGGTTAAGTTTGTGGGCCTATATGTACTAATATTACCCACCTACACGAGATGTACTTAACCCTCCCATCGATTCAAGCATGTTTATTTAACGGTTAAGTTTGTAGGCCTATATTTACTAATATTACCCACCAGCCCGATATGTACTTAACCCTCCCGTACATTATGTCGTATTGGTTAAGTGTTGTCCATTCATGTTAACATAACCCACCCATTCATCATGTCATGTTGGTTAAGTGTTTCTTATTAACTTAACCCTCCTCACTTATCATGTTGGATTGGTTAAGTGTTTCCTATTAACATAACCCCGTTCGTCCATCAAGTTGTATTGGTTAAGTGTTTCTTTTTAACTTAACCCCACGTGTTCACCATGTTGCAGTGGTTAAGTGTCATCGATCAATTCAGGTTAACTTAACCCACCCACTTGTCATATAACTTTGGTTAAGTGTTACCTTCTTGTGTTAACTTAACCCTACCATAAATCAAGTTATATTGGTTAAGTGTTGCCCTCTTGTTTTTACTTAACCTTACCACAAATCAAGTTATATTGGTTAAGTGTTGCCCTCTTGTTTTAACTTAACCTTACCACAAATCAAGTCATATTGGTTAAGTATTGCCCTCTTGTTTTAACTTAACCTTACCACAAATCAAGTCATATTGGTTAAGTGTTTCTCATTAACTTAACTCTAGTCATTCATCTTGTTCATTAGCATTAATTGATTTATTAATGCAACAACCTCTCACATTAGATATATGTTGTTGCGGTTACTGGACGGGCCGGGCGGTTCCGGGCAGTGTTACACCATAACTCAATCTAACCTCGGGTTTTCCTTGGGCATGATGCACTAACCTCCCACATTAGATAGGTGTTGTTGTGGTTACTAGATGTGCCGGGCGGTTCCGGGCAGTTTTACACCACAACTCAATCTAACCTCGGGTTAGGCATGTTCGTCTTTTACTTAATTTACATAATTATCTTTCAAATTTATATGTAAATTATCCACAATTATTGCCATTCAATTCATGTCCCATTTACCCTCTAAATCATATTTTCAATTTTTGGTATATAAATTATACCAATCTTATGCTACCAATCATTCATATACTTACAGGCTAAATTATGCCATTAATATGAATTTATGGTTTTCCCAACGTTACCCTCGTCATACGTTCGCAAAATTCACATAGGATGTTAGGCTCGTAACTTAGCCTAACTTATATACAAAAGGGGAAAAGATGGGAGCATGCACCATTCACACAACATAAAATAGTAAGGATCTAACTAAACACGTGTCATGAAAATGTGGCATAAAATAATGAACATGCATTTTTGGATCCAATTAACATGAGTCTAAGCATATGAAATTACCCAAATCCAACTAGGCTTGTAAATGTAATCTTGCAATTTGGATCTTAAGCACATAGAATTTCACAAGTTCAACTAGGCATGTGAATGTAAATTTGAAATCTGGGTCCAACTAAACATAAAACTTAAGCATATAGAATCACACAAGTTCAACTAGACATGTGAATGTGAACTTTTAATTTGGATCAATTAATCATGAACCTTAAAGTTATGGACTTACACAAGTTTAACAAAGCATGTAAATATGAACTTTTATTTTGGATCCAACAAACATGAATCTTAAGCATATGGTTTTACACAATTTTAACAAGGCATGTAAATATGTGCTTTACTTTTTGGATCCAATTTTCATAGATCTAAATGTGAATCTAAACATAACACATGTCTTAGCCTAACAACTTGCATGATTCAATAAACATAGATCTAAATGTAGATCTAAACATAATACATGTCTTAGCCTAAAAACTTGCATGATTTAATAAACATAGATCTAAATGTAAATCTAAACAACTTGCAAGATTCAATAAACATAGCAAAATTCCCAAATTGTCATACAACATATAGGTGTCATTACCAAATCATACAACTTGAAATGTCATTGCCAAATATACATTATGGTATGTCATCGTCAAATTACACAATATGATATCCATCACCGAATTATACAATATGGTATGTCATTGCCAAACTACACAATATGATATTCCATCGCCAAATTATAATATGTCATCGCCAATTTATGTCATCGCCAAAATATGCAACGTAATATACGATTGGTTTAACATCAACATATAAGCACAATAATCTCACAAGCATATATGATAGAATCGTTACAAGAATAGGCATAAATCAACATCGTCATTATCTTACAACTAGGAATTACTCTAATTTTCATTTTATTACAAATCATAACTTTTAATCGTTCACATCTAAATAATAACAGGACTTACAAAGAAAAGAAAGTCTTGTTTTTCTGGGATATGTTTTCTAATTGAATAGCTCTCCTTTATTGTGGACATTGAATTCTCTTAGTTGAATTAGATTTGATTTGTAATTCCTAACTTGCTTTCTAGTTGAATGAGAATGGTGGCTACTCTAGGTTGAGTGTTGACAGCATGACGGTCATAGGAATATTTTTGTGTGGCTTAGGGTTTAGATTTAGGTTGCTTATATAGAAGTTTGATTTAATAAGAGTCGTCAGATCAACTTAGGGCAAATCAAAGCCATTCAAGCCTAAGAGAACCAACCAGAACTTGCCACACAGGCCCTAATGACATAGCCATTCGTCACACAGAGAAACACGTCAGATTTCAGATCTGACCCGAGGGGGAGGTCGACCCCCAGGTTGACTATATGTAGGGAGGTCGACCCCCTGGTCGACCTCCTGGTCGACCTGGCCTTGGGTAGGTCGACCCCCAGGTCGACCTACCTTGGTATTTTACTATTTAATATTCTGAATTTCTCTTGAATCTTCCGAAGGCCATAACTCCTTCATACGAAGTCCGATTTACGAAAACTTGGACTGTATTCCAAGAAGAATTCCAAGACGAACGCAATGGTGTAACCCATTCCCTTAATTCTCACTTTAAAAATTAAGTATTCTTTAATTCGTTCTTTCAATATTCTCAGAAAATACGGGGTGTTACATACTTTCCCGAATTCGATATAATCGAATTTCAACATATAATTCTCTTTCGAATAAACTCTATTCAATAACTTCCTTTCGAATAAACTAATATTCGATTTAACTCTATTCGAATAACTAATATTTGATTAACTCTATTCAAATAATTTATATTCGATTCTATTCGAATAACTTTAATTCGAATAACTAATATTCGATTAACTCTTTTCGAATAACTTATAACTCTATACGAATAACTTTAATTCGAATAACTAATATTCGATTAACTCTTATTCGAATAACTTATATTCGATTAACTCTAATTCGAATAACTAATATTCGATTAACTCTAATTCGATTAACTCTAACTCTAATAACTAATATTCGATTAACACCTATTCAATTAACTTTAATTCAAATAACTAATATTCGATTAACTCTTATTCGATTAACTCTAACTCGAATAACTAATATTATTTTAACCTTATTTCCTATCTTATTCAAATTCCCATTTGAATTCCTATTTCAAAATTTAGTTTTTCCTTATAAATGTTTTAGTTTATAAAATATTCATTTTAATCCATTATTCACATCGAATGTGAAAAATATTTCTTTTATATAATCTATTAAGTTTGATTTCATATTTTAAAATAATATCCCATTTCCAAATTCTATTTATACTTCTATTTATAGAATTATTCATACGAAATTTCCTTTTTATTTCTAACACTTAAATCTCATTTATAATTCCCTTTATAAATGCTGAGTTCACATTCTATTTAAAATATCGGTGTCAAAACCAATTTCTAGTTCTCTATAAAAGTTCAGATTTATATATTCCACTTATCACATGATAAATATTTTATTTAATTTACAAAACATTATTTATAAATCAATCTTCTCAATTTATCTGTTAAAACATACTCTATTTAAAATCTACTATAAATAAATCTTTTCCATTTATCTATTAAAACCGATTTCCATTTAATATTTATTTTCCACATATTTCCTTTTATAAAATTCTATTCATTTCCCAAATATTTCCTTTTATAAAATTCTATTCAATTTATGAATATTTTCTTTTATAATTCTATTTATTTTCCAAATATTTCCTTTTATAATTCTATTTATTTTCTAAATATTTCCTTTTATAATTCTATTTATTTTCTAAATAAATATTCCTTTTATCTTTCTATTTATTTTCAATAAATATTCCTGTTATAATTATACTTATTTTCCAAATAAATATTCCTTTTACAATTCTATTTATTTTCTAAATAAATATCCCTTTTATAATTCTATTTATTTTCTAAATAAATATTCCTTTTATCTTTTATAAAATCTTTTGATTTTATAAATATTTTCTTTTATAAAATCCTTTGATTTTATAAATATTTTACAAGTATTTCCTTTTTCAATTCTATTTTTTTAACAAATATTTCCTATTTCAATTCTATTTGTTTAATAAATATTTCCTATTTCAATTCTATTTGTTAACAAATATTTCCTATTTCAATTCTATTTGTTTAACATATATTTCCTTTTATAAAATCCTTTGATCTTATAAATATATTTTATTTCTATATATACTTTGAAAATTCCCTTTTTAATTCCAGTATTATATATGGTATTTAAAATACCAAATAACAAGGATCAATATTATCTAAACACACATAATCATTAACATATGATATATCACATCATATATCACAATATATGGAAAAACAGTAACATAAATATTACGGAATCCAGTTGGATCCCTCAAACCTGTTTCCCTGCATCCACAGATGTTAAACAATATAATTAACATCAAATTTCATTTCAATATGAAATTAACTGATAAACAGAATCAATATTTGATTAACAATTTATATATATCGTTATCTATAATTTTAACCAATCAATTAGCAGTTCATCCAAATAGTTAACACACAGAAATCAACCAACATTTATCAGTTCTAAAAATACGTTATAAAAATATAACTGAGTAGAGTTAGTGAGTTTTACTCACATTGGACAGTTATCGTCAAATAACGAATAACGATTATTGATTTGGATCTGGCAATTTATTTTGCTAGAAATTTTAACGAGCTCCAATTCACTCCAGACCAGTTCCATTGTGTAGTTGCCGTCCATACGATCCCACTGGATCTTATTTCACGTAATTCTGATTTCGAAGGATAAGTTATCGACGTTATAACTTAATACATTATTTATTTTAAAATTTAACTTGGATTTAAATTTCCCATTGGGCTTTACCTTACACACGGGCCCATCCCCATCCTTAAACCTGTGACGGCCCGCCCCGCACCAACCGACATTTACTCCAAAAGTGCGTTGTACACATGTCCAGTTAGCACGGAACGGTCGTCAGAAGGAAAGAAAGAAGACGAAGAATCAACAAGGAACCTGTAGAATGTCTCACAGTGCATAAAACAAAATATAATAACAACATACTTGACATAAAACAGGTGAGACAGTGCATAAGCTGAAAACAAGCTATCATAGCAGCGGAAAATCCAAATACAGCTTATGTTCCACATCATCATTATTACAACTTTTCAAACGGTCTCTAAAGGTAAAAGAAAGATAAGGGAGGTACACTACTAATGCCCAAGTAGTGACCACCAACGGCACAGGGAGAATATCTCTCTCTCTCTCTCTCTCTCTCTCTATATATATATATATATATATATCATACGTGGAAGCCTCCTGCTCGCCTCCGAATCAGCTACTCGTGCATCACCAGCTAACCTGTCTCTAGTCTTCTCGTTAGAGCACCCAGAGTAATACGAAGAGACATAAAACTATGGGTCAGACAAAAAGTCTGGTATGAGCGATAAGCAGCTAAACAGAACAATAACAGGTATACTAAACCATATATGAACCTGGACCTGCAACCAAAGAGTTAGCACTACATACTGTACAACACTCTGAGGTGCCCCTAAACAAATGGTGTGAAGATAACGGGGGTGGGGTTGTGCATGTCATAGTGATGGAAAACAATCAAACATAGCAACCATGCTCACATCTCTCACTCAGTTTGTAAAGTATACGATATCCACCACTTCGATCACCCAATAATTTGCTATGATCACTCTGCTCCATGAAGTCACAACGACTTCATTGCACTGATCCATAGCCACTAATCCTTCGCTATGTCCACTTTGCCCCCATGGAGTCATAATGGCTCTACTGCACTGGCTCGTAGCCTTACTAATCCTTCATTATGTCCACTCTGCCCCATGGAGTCACAATGGCTCCACTACACTGGCTCATAGTCCTGCTACGATCACTTTGCCCCTCGAGTCATGATGACTTTACTACACTGATACGTAGCCCATCATTCCTTTTCAGTGGTGAATCGAAGTTATGAACATCGACAACTCCTTAGCACACGTCCCGCAGCAAAGCCCAACCAAGAAGTGAACTCATTGAGTCCCAACTGGATCCTGAGCTCTAACTTCCATTTGGACTACCTTTGCATCTTGGGTTATTGGTCGTCCCTGGATCGGTTCGGATCCCCAGTCCTTCTTCTCTGTTTGTTTGGATCGGCCTCCTTCCAAGTGCTTCGGGTTGGGTCGTGGCCTGCAAGTCCCTTCGTAGTACATTGATTCGGTTCGGGTGCTCTCTGACGGGTCGGGTCGGTGTACCCTTGCTCCGTCGGTTCGGATCGGGTTCCTGGTCTCCGATCTGATCCACTTCCCCTTCCTCTTCCATTCCGATCCCTTTCTCTTCTCTTCAGTCGATCTGATTCCCCCTTCTTTAGCTCGATCCGATCCTAGTTCAACCATTGTGGCCTTCCTTTTTGCCATACTTTCCCTTGTGCCAAGCCTCGGTTCGGTTCGGTGATCCCTTGCCCAGTCCACTATCCGATCCGAGCCCATCCCTCCGATCCGATCCGAAAGCCTGCACCATTTTCTGCAACTTTTTCCAGCGAGTGTTTTACGCCATTCGACGGCGTTTTCGACCATTCTATCTATTCTAATCAATCACAAAGCATACCACAAAGTCATAGCAACAAATAGAAGTGACCTCAAACACCAAAACATCAATATGATAGGTTAAAATGGATCAACATAGCCAAAACCCCATATTTTTCCTTAAACATGTTCAAGCATCATTAATGATAGGATTAGCAAAACTTAACCAAATTAACCCAAGTTCATATCAGAGGTCTAAAACATCATTTAAGAATTTATAAATATTTTTCCAGAATTTTATCATGTTTAAATTCGCTAATTAACACTAATTACCCTTAATTAACCATAATTAGTGAGGAACTATGCAAATCACTAACCTTAGCCACAAATAAACCTTAGATCTGAAATAAATCTCTGATATGGAGCGAATACTAATGCTATATAGCAGCTCTAATCTTGATTTGGTGAAGAACTCGCTTGATTTGATGTTGCTAAGCTTAATCCTTGATTAGAAAGTCATTTGGAGGTGATTTAGAGATTGGAGGCCATTTTTGGGGTTTCTAAGAGGTAAGTGGAGGCTAGAAAGCTGAAATGGAATGAAACCCTAACTCTTTTCAGCCTCCCCATAACCCTAATCCCAAAATGGGTTATGGGCCCACTCACTAATCACCCTATTTGGCCTGGTTAAGCAGTTTTTCACCTTCCAAACCCTTTTTCAGTCATATCTCCCAAACGGTAAGTCCGTTTAGCTATTATGACCGCTCTACGGAAAGGTAAACCATCAAACGAATCTAATGGAAGTGGTTTCAGGTCAAAATTCCTTTCCAGTCAAAAGTTAAGGCCAAAACCGTATTAGCTAGGGGCAAAACGGTCATTTAAAAATCGGCAAAAATCATGAGCATGGTAAATGACCCCAATGGTCATTTCCCAAAGCCACATGACCGTACGACTTCATATAAGAAAGAAATAAATATTCTACGATCCTCCGATGCGTAGAATGCGGGTTGTTACAAAACCCGTGACCGCTCCTGGTCTTCTTCTCCGGCTCCAAATAATCCCATACCCTTCCCACAGCAATGGCCATTCACGCATTTTAAACTCCACATCGCTCCACTTATAGTCAATTAAAAATCGCATAAAAATCACCACCCTTCTCTCCATCGAATTCTCTTTCCACGCATACCCAAAATGTCACACTCGAAGATGCCTTCTACTGTGCGATTTCAAGTAATCTCGCACTGTTTATTTCAACTCGCGACATTTATATATGTCGAATTCAACCAAAAACCATAGACAGTACCGACTTACTTCATGAATTCAAATTCGATGCTCAAAATAAAGATCGAAGTTTGAATCACTTTCAGTTCTTAACCCTAGCTAAAACTATTAAAATAATAGCGAATAAAAACCCATGTCGAGTTCAACGAAATAAATATAGATTGAAGAGTAACAAAATAGGAATTCAAAGATATTTGTTTTGATAATTCTAGGAATTTAGTTGAATTTCTTTTTTATTTTACAAGGATCGATCTGGCAGAAGAAAATGACTGCCGCATATTTTTTTACCAGAGAAAAATTGAAATTAGGTTTAGAAGGGTGTAAAGGTATTTATAGGATTGTTTAAATATTTTTATATTCATTACTTTATTTATTTTTAAGCAAGCACTGTTTGTATTTATCATTAAAAATTCTTATGATCATATACAATATCCAAATTCGATAAAAACGGACATGCAGCTACATTTCGACATTACGGACCCAACGAAACTTGTTTCATCGAAATCTGAATCCATTTGCTCACACAGCGTATTTTTAAAGTCAAATTATTAACTGTTTTTCACATTAAAATTCTTTATGGTGACATACTGACTCCAAAAATCACGAAAATTGAAATCTAACAACAATTTAATATTCCGGATCCAACAAAATTAGTTTTATCGAAAACAGAGGTTATTTGCAAAACTGGCTATTTTTAAAGCTCTAAATAAACCTATTTAAATATTAATATATTTAAAAAGAATTAAATTTAATATTAATAAATTAATATTATCGTATATATAATCACATGGAATATAATACAGCTCCAAAATATTCCTATCTGAATTTATAACTCGATATTTCAAATCTAGTGTTAAATCGATACCCAATTTATATTAAAAATCCTTTTATAATATAAATAAACCGTTATAAATTTTAAAGGAATTCCATAGCGACTTTTCGAAAATTTGATTTGGATATAACCCATAATCTACATTATGAGATCTCGATTTTTCTCTTTCATTAGAAAAATATACTTCGCGAGCTCCAAACGTTTCTTGTTTCACAAAAATCCGGCTTGAAACGAATTCTGTATATTCGTTTAAAGTTCGGATCGCCAAATTACGAACTATCGCGCCATTTCAAGCTCGATTATAATTATAATATAATTATACGTTCAACTGTCGTTTATATAATATATTCGTTAATATAATTCAACTCTAAACTGAATTATATATTATAAATGATCCAATTCACACTATATTGTGAATTCCACTAGTTCCGACTATTTCGAAAATTAAATATATTGTTCTATTATTTATATTAATTAAATATTCAATAATATTTAATTTTGGTCATTTTAAATTACCAAACATTGACTGATAAATCTATTAAAAATAAAGAATCATATACCCATTTAAATCTGAAAAGGAAACAATTTACTATTTATTAATAATTGGAATACAAGAAGATATATTAACGTATAGTTTTGATACAACAATTTAATCCTCTTTTGTGACTTAGGAGACAGAGCAAGCGTTGAGTCAAAAGATGTCCTAAAGTCCTTTGATGTAACGACTAAAGAAAAAGGTGATAACCCTCCCTTCAGTTGGTGGGTATGGAGACCACTAATGATTCCTAAATAACATATCTAGTTTTCTAATAGAAGCTTTTCCTTTTCTTTACTAAGGAAATCGAAACGGTACCGAGGGTATAATATGTGAAATCTATGTAAACACCTATGAAAAGAGTATCACTCCAATTTAGAAATCTTAATTTGTACGAGTTTTTTCCTGATATTTTCTCTGTGATATGATAAATTTCAATAGCTAATCTTGGGTAACATGACTTCTAGGTAAAAGAGTATTCTATGGTAAAATAATTAGGAAACGCTACACATACAAGCTTATCAAAAGGAGAATTCTTACATTAACTCCATTTTATATTTACATAATATTAAGATGATTCATACAAAATAGAATTATTTAATATCTGTGGGATAAATTTGTCTTTGTATTATGAAAGTTTTTCAAGAGGAAGATCGATGGATAGTGAATGCATTTTTGGAGGCTCCATGTTCCTTCCAGGTGAAGTCCACAATCAATTTTTTTAAGTACCTCCAGTAGAGGCATTTAAGAAAGCCTCCGCTGAGTTCTCTGAAATAAAATAAGTCGTCTTTCGTGTAACGACAATAAGCTTTCCAAAGAAAGCCAATAAGGAAATATCTTTCCATGATCAACATCCAAAAGAGTGTCATCAACTCCATGTTTTCTTTGCTAAAACTTTCATGCTGAAGGTGAGCCCTCTTTAAGAGAGGACTAGCTTCATCTCTTTTGAAAGGCAAAAGAGTGACATCTCTCTTATTGATCTCGAATTATTTATATTTAAAAGATACTGGATGTTTTCATTATATTTAAGGTTATGTATAATGGTTACGTGGATTAATTCCTAATAAATAAGTGAAATGTAAAAGAAAAGAATACTATACTTGAAGAGAAGGTGCTACCGGCATTTTTCCTTTAGAATTGTTGAGATCAGGAAACGATGGAAGTTTAGTTGTGCAGATAAGCTCTATTGAATCTAGAGACACAGTTCCAAAAGAAGATTTCCCTACATCAGAATGTCCATCCCTCCTTAAAAATTGGTAGTCCTCTTTATGGCTTCTGTCAGAGGATGCTTTATGCTTTTCATTACCTACTTTGGCATTCTATTAATAGTGTTGCCTTTGGAACTTCCTTTATCACCAACATTATTCTTATCCTGATCATCATCCTCAGAAGTTTCCTCCGCATCATCACCATCATTCTAAGTTCCCAACCATCCTCACTTCCTCTTCGGAAGCTCCTTCATCAATATTCAGAATTTCAAAAGAAATAAGAACACTGCACTACTGCCTCTATCTATGGAATTTCAATACCCTTTCAAAGGTTGTCAAGCTTTGCCTAGAACTTCTTTGTCGTTCTCGAAGGTAGATTGTAACAACCCGGAAATTCTAAGCAAATTTAAATTTTTTTATTTCGGCAATTTTAGCAAATTTTGAATATTTAAAATGATTTATTTTAAATAATAACGACGAGAAATTTATTTTGAATATAATTCGAACATATATATTTATTTGAATCGTCGATAGAATATAAATAATTATTTATAATTATAAAAGGAATTGAAAATGGCGCAGTAGTTTGAAATTTCGATTTCGAATTTCAAATGAATGTACAGGATTCAAAATAAACCGGATTTTGGCGAAAAAAAAAATATTAGAATCTATTTGAAAATATCTTTCCAAGAATCCGAAAAATTGAAATTTCAAAGCGGGAATCAAAAGCTATGTCCAGTTGAAAATGCAAAATAGTCGCTATGGAATTTTAGCCCTTAAAATGGAAATTTTGCAAACGACCTCGTTTTTTGACGAAACCACTTTTGTTGGATCCGTGATATCAAGTTATTGCTAGATTACAAACTTCGTAATTTTTTGAATCAATATGTGAGCGTGGGGAAGTAAAACGCGTTTCAACAATTTCAGTCAATTTCGATCGACCAGAAAATGGCCATTTTTCAAATGTTCTCGGAATTTGACGAAACTAGTTTTTTTAGGACCGTATCTTCAATACGAAGCTAGAAACTATTTTTCGGGAATTGTTAGAGTCAGTATGTGGCCTCGGTAAATTGAAATGTGCGTTCAAATTCAATATATAGATTTATATTTTGATTTGGATGGAAACTGATCAAAACGATCGAATCAACTTACGATACATATCCCATTGTGTTCGGAATGGGGGTAATTAGCTAGGGGCGACAGTCATTGGGTTCGATTCGGTGATGGAAAGTGAATTCAACTTTTTGGAGTGAAATTAAATAAAAAATATATATTATTATAATTGGGCCCAAGCCCTTTATCTCATCCACACCCCCCTTGTCGTTCAAATTAAAAAACAAAAGGAAAGAAAAATAAATAAATAACGAAATCGCGCCCTAGCCCGTAGCCGCCGCCATCGTCGCCAGTCGCTCCGCCCCCTCCCCCTTCCGCCGACGCGCCACTTCCACCTCCAGCCACCCACACCCCATCGCTTCCTCCCTCTTTCCTCCCCAAATCCGGAAGCCCTAATGCGCCCCAACCCTCCAATCAGTCTTCGCCGCTGACACCGCACGAACCCCCCCTCCCCCGCGGCGCGAGCACACCCTCCCCTTCGACAGCAACACCCCTCCGACCAAGCCCTCCTTACTCCGACCTTCGAGCGAAAAGAAACGGTGAGCTTTTTATTTTTATTTTTTATTTTATTTATTTAATTTCTTTTCAGTTTTAAATAGATAAATAATAGGAAAAAAAATCTGATCTTTAGTAACGTATAAAGTAGGATTTTATAGAAATAAAAATTTGATATTTTCACATAGGATTAGAAATAAAAATGTGATTTTTATTTAGATGAATAACAAGGAAAAAAGTATAACCTTGACATAGATAAAAATATAATCTTTTTATATAGTAGCACAATAAAATATATGACTTTTATATTATAGAAAAGTAAAAATAAAATCTTTTTATATAGTAGCAAGAATAAATATATGATTTTTATATTATAGAAAACGTAAAAATATGATTTTTATATAGTAGCAAGAATAAATATATGATTTTTATATTATTGAAAAAGTAAAATCATAATCTTTTTATATAGTAGCAAGAATAAATATATGATTTTTATATTATAGAATAAGTAAAAATATGATTTTTATATAGTAGCAAGAATAAATATATGATTTTTATATGATGTAGAAAAGTAAAAATATAATTTTTTTATATGTAGCGAAATAAAAATCTGATTTTTATTATGAGATAAAAAGGCGATTTTTACAGCGTCAGAATAAAAATTCGATCTTTATATAAGAAGTAGAAATATAAAAATATAATCTCTATATAGAAAGTAGCGATGTTAAACATGTGATTTTTAACATATACCTCGTGAAACAGATCTCGTTGGAGACACGATGAAGATTTTCTACATATGAAGAGTCATGGCGAACTGGTTTAGCTAGTCGGTGAGAACTCCTCACTTTTAATTTATTTTCTTGTTGAAATATATACCAGGATGCAGACGGTGCTTAGCAGCATGCAACACCCGTCGTCCACAGACCATGGACGACTTGTTTTTTGACTGCATTTGGATTGATTTGTTTGTGTGAAAATTGATTGTGAGGTTGAATAGAATAAAATTCATGTGTTGAATAGAATAAAATTCATGTGTTGAAATAAAATATATATTCATGTGTTGAAGTAAAATAAATATTCATTTACAAATCGAACGATTTGTTTATGTACACCCATTTGACTGATATTGATTGGGACGATAAATTTTACACATCGCCCAACTTCACAAATAAAAATCTGTGTTTGTTGATTTGAAACCCCACAAGGGTATTGGGATGATATTTGACGTACACTAATCCCGATTGTTTAGTTGTATGTCAATCGATGGGTTGACAGACTGTGTAAGCATTAATTATTTATACTTAATGCTTATGCAGTTTTGTGGTGCACTCTGGATGATGGTTGATTATTTATCATTGCTATTATATACATGTGTTGTATGGAATCCATATAATTAATATTATATTGTAATTGATTGGGCCTTATTCCAATTTGGAAAATAAAAGAAAATTCATGTGTTGAATAGTAAGAAAATTCATGTGTTGAATAGTAAGAAAATTCATGTGTTGAATAGTCAGAAAATTCATGTGTTGAATAAAAATATATATTCATGTGTTGAAGAAAATATTCATTTGTTGAATAGGATAACGAAGTTATTGAAATATATAAAGCCGTGTTGCTTAGATTGACGCCATTTTGACGTGAATGATATTTATATCGATTTTATTCATTTTTATAATGAATATAGAAAAGGAAGTGATTTCAAAATATAATGTTTTGAAAATAATATCATTTATAGATTAATGATATGGAATATTCAATTTTGATTAGAAATTGAATATGAGGTTGAAATCTTTTGAAAACGAATTTAAAATGATTTATAATACGTTTTAAAAGGAAATCGAAGAAATATATATAATATATTGTATATATATATAATGGCCTGAATAGAACGCGCCACGCCGCGGCAGTTCGCGGATTTCGACCATTGGCTTTGAACAGATATTTCGGGAGATCCGACCGTCGGATTCTCCTAAAACTGGAACCGTTGTGTTTGTATCGAAAAGAGCTTTCTAACAAATAGTAGAAATTAGAAATCTAATGGTTAGATTAGGAATTATGTCCAAATCAAATTTGGAAAAGGTCGCGGTAAGTGCAGTTCGATGGCCGTTGATGGAAATCGACTGTACGGGCCTTGATAAAATTATTAAAAATAGTAATAATTTGTGTAAAATCATAAGAAATGATTTGTGAAGAATTGAGATGAAAAATTCCATATTTGAAAAGATAAAAATAGATTTTTATCGAAATGAACTAGTTTTGAACTAGAATTATTATCCCATTTATTTTAAAATAAATAAAGTGGATTTGAAATGGTTTTGAAAATAACCAGAATTTCCAATATATAAATTGGAAATGGATTTGAAGCGAAATTGTCCTTAGAATATTTTGATGTTGGATTTCGTGATTATACAGATATTGTTATGGAAATTTGGAAGATATGCTTATATCGTTATTTCCAATATGATATTTGTTGGTCGTAGAATTTGATATTGAATATAAGCCGATATATTTTCTATTCAGAGCCTTGTATTTAATATCTAATGGGATTTGGGTTTGTCGTGAATGGTGTCTTTATTAACACTGTTCTTAAACCCAGTTGAGAATAAGATTAAATCTTTTTATTTAGATTTAATGAAGTATACCAATTAAATGATGTTTAATTGGAAGTGAATTACAATGTGATTTTGGGTTTATAGTGAACCGTGTTTTAAGTGACGTTGGTTCTTTAACCCGGTTAAAGACAGGATATGATTTCCCAATTTAAACAATCATTAACATTGATTTTTGAAAGATTAAAACTAAGTGGAGTTTTAATGAATCTTTAATTAGATTGAAGTGATCGAGAATGGAGTATCACCAGTTTTGCTCCAGGCGATAGTTAAATCTTTAATTAGATTTGAACGTGAAATGGTAATTGAATTTACCGATAACACTGTGGTGTTAGATATGAAGTATGACCAATTTTACTTCATGAGATGAATAGGTTGGGATTGGGAAATAAAATAAATGATTACTTCGGTGTGGTTCACTAATCCCGACTAGTTTGAATTGATATTCAAAGAAGATTAAAGATTAAATTTAAAGAATTTATCTTTGATAAAATTAATGGGAGCCTTTCCCAAAGTATAAGAATATTGGAATAAAAGAATATTCTGAATTGGAATGAGGCATATGTTGTGTTTGTGTAACACTTGTTTATTATATAC
The DNA here is from genome assembly GCA_030737875.1 of Allium sativum. Taxonomy (NCBI): domain Eukaryota; kingdom Viridiplantae; phylum Streptophyta; class Magnoliopsida; order Asparagales; family Amaryllidaceae; genus Allium; species Allium sativum. The sequence goes on along the minus strand of CM060916.1, from coordinate 153,503,342 downwards.
GCGAGTTATTCAGAAAGACCGGGTTTATCCCATTATGAACAACTGATTCAACGTGGTGTCGAGGATGAAGACGGTGGTTGAAGACCAGAGGTCTTCACATCGTTTGGGTGATTACTGATGATCTTGATTGGGCTGTACACCCAAGAGGAGGGAATCAGTTGGTGATCGTCCAGACGTACTTGGAGATCGATGGATATGCGAGGTACAAGGTGCCTCCAGTTTCGTTCAGACCCAGGACGAACTAGTAAATTGACTGTGTGCTTGACATTGGATTTTATTCTGTGTGATTGATTTCTATTAAATATATATCTGTTTGGCGACGGAGAATTTATTCTCTTGCTTAACGCCCTTCTCTGAGATGTATGAGCTCAAGGGTTATATATTGATGGATATCAATCGCATGGAGTGAATTGCCTGTGTGGCATGCCTAAGTGGCAAATGATCAAGGCTTATGTTGAAAAGCAAAGTCTTGTGGTTGATGATCAAAGCACGGCCTGTGTGGCATAGCTTTGTGTAACGTTGATTCGCGAGCCTCGCACCTCGGTTGTGAACCAGAAACGGGAGAGGACATCAGGGAGGGCATGCGTTTCCTTCTAGCTAGAAGTGGAGTCAGTGGCTTGACACGCCCTGACGAGTTTGACTTATGTGGTTGTTGGGTTGCGAGGCGCCTCGGATATATCGGTGACTGTGTGGAGCCGATGGTGTCATAGGACTCATTTACGCCCCAAAGGGCAGGGAAACGCAGTGTTCAGGCATTTTAATCCACATCGGTGGACCGGCCCTGACGATCCAAAGGCTTGACTGAGTACTTGCCTGAGGGGCGGGCTAGAGCATCTCGAAATCGGTAGAGGACTATCTTTTGCCTCGGTTCACAGACGGAAATCCAATTTCCAATACGTGACTTTGTGGTTTTGATTGTAAACCTATATATGGAGACATAGTGGTATGGGGCACTTATGCTACCTATGATTGATACTTATGATTGAAATTGTTTTAACACTATACACTTATAGTAATAATAAAACATGAAATTACACGTACCAAGCATTCTTGGCTACTATAAGGTAAAAACCCTATCCTCCGGCTTGCGTTACATTGTGTGATGGGACCTGGGTCTTATAATAGCTTCATTGTTCTTTATTTAGCATTGCGCTGTTGTTTTATGCACTGGTATTCTTGGGAGGAAACTCGTTCTGTGTTATACGGCGTGGTCCCTTGATTTACCTAACTTTAAAATAAAGATTGATAACTGCTTTAGTTCTCACACCAGTCCCATGAATGACCTGGAGTTTATTGTTTTAACCTAAACTATAGGTGCCCTTATTTTCGACAAGGGCAGCTAGTAGTTTTGGTTTTGCAGATTTATATTCACAGGATCCTGATTTACAGCTGGAATGATATCCGAAAAGCTCTGTATCCGTATATCTCCTTCAGTTGTGTTTTGTATTATTTTTCCGCTACAGTAATGTATTGTAATCTCTGATATTTATCGAATGTATTTTATTCATTTATGCTCTGTATATTCTTGTATTCTCATGAATTGTTGTAATAAGCAATGAAATGTTCTTCTGTTTGCGTTCCGATGTAGCTTGTCCTCAAAGCAATCCGGTCTTTCCTTACCGGGGAAGTTCAGGTCGTTTCATCTTGGTATCAGAACTTTGGTTTACAGAGCTCGGAGAACAAGACACGTTAGAACCAAACGAAAGAATTCATCAGAGATTGGATCAGTTATATCCAATGGGGATGACTCATTAGAGATAGGATCAATAGTATCCTAGAACGAGTGTAAAGAGTAGTGTTTTTGAAATAAAAAGTGAAAACAAATTTTGTTCTGAAAATTTAAATCACATATTTGTATTTGATTTTTTATTTTATATTGAATTTGGACAATCCAGTATATAAATATTTTGCGTATACGTCTGATCTACGTGTATTCGAAGTTTTAATATACTGGATAGATATAGAATCACACTCTAGTCGCCCGGGGATGATTCTGATAATGCTGCAGCTTTATCAGTATTTATGTTCGAGTTTCGAAAGTGGGACTTCTATATGATTCCAGTTGACTGGTGTGAGAACCAAAGCTAGATAGGGCTTATTGTTGTGATTTGGCACCAAAAATGTGATTTTTGACTACATATCAAAGTTATGAATTTGAAAAGCTAATCAACTAACTGATTGCTGATTGTGTTGTTTGATTATTGTATGATTAATTAAATGTTGATCCTTTAGCCAAATTGAACCAAATAGTGAGTTGTATTGAAAATTAGTCGCATTTGCATGCACATACATGTACTTACAATGAACAGGTCATAGCAAGGAGGCTAGAGAAGAGGAATAAAATTGTTTGCACGACAAATAGGTACATGTTTATTGTATTTCTTGGGTTTTTGATGATTTTACGAGCCGATTGGCTAGCCGCTTGGCTGTTTCTTTTTCTTCTTGGATTGGTAAGGGCCATGGGAGGCTATTTGAAATATCCCGAAGTCCCCGGTGCAGGGGAGGTAATGGCGAAATTTTTCGAAAATTTAGGGTGTTAGCCAAATTTTTGAAAAATTTGAAAAGTTCTTAGAAACTGAAAAGTTGAAGAACTTAAGCCGTAATGAAAATAATGAAAATTGTGTTGGTTAGTAAAACAACTTTCAGCTTCGTTCCTTTTCGGGGATGAAAAGTTTTAAGTGTGGGGAGGATGTAACAACCTGAAAATTCTGAGCCAATTTAAATTTTTTATTTTGGCAATTTTAGCGAATTTTGAATATTTAAAATGATTTATTTTAAATAATAACGACGAGAAATTTATTTTGAACATAATTCGAACGTATATATTTGTGACGGCCCGCCCCACACCAACCGACATTTACTCCAAAAGTGCGCTGTACACATGTCCAGTTAGCACAGGACGGTCGTCAGAAGGAAAGGAAAGAAGGAAATGAACTAATCAAGGAACCTGTAGAATGTCTCACAGCGCATGGGATAAATATAATAATAACATAATCTTTAACATAAAACAGGCGAGACAGTGTATAAGCTGAAAACTAAACCAACACAGCAGCGGAAATCCAAATACAGCTTATTACAACTTTCCAAATTTACTGTCTCTAAACAAAAGAAAGCTAAAGTAGAAGATGCACGCCTAATGCCCAAGCAGTGATCTTCAACAACATAGGGAGAATACTATATATATCATACGTGGAAGCCTCCTGCTCGCCTCCGAATCAGCTACTCGCGCATCACCAGCTAACCATAACCTTTCTCTAGTCTGCTCGTGTGAGCACCCAGAGTAATAAGAGAAGACATAAAACTCTGGGTCAGACATAAAGCCTGGTATGAGCGATAAGCATCTAAACAGAATAATAACAGGTATAATCCAATCATACCTGAACCTGGACCTGCAACCAAATAGTTAGCACTACATACCGTACAATACTCTAAGGTGCCACTAACATACTGTGTAAGAGGTACGGGGGTGGGGGTGTGCATGTCATAGTGGTGTCAAACAATCAAGCATAGCAACCATCCTCACATCTCTCACTCAGTGCGTAAAGTATACGATATCCACTACTTTGGTCACCTAATACTTTGGGCCATGACGGAATCCAATCCCGTGTAACTATCACTACAAGCCCACTATCCATCTCTAAGCGGTGAACCAAAGTTATGAATACCGACAACCCCTTTGCACACGTCCCGCAGCAAAGCCCAACCATGAAGTGAACTCATTGGTTCCCAACTGGATCCTGAGCTCTAACTTCCATTTGGACTACCTTTGCATCTCGGGTTATTGGTCAATACTGGGTCGGGTTCCCCTTATAGCCATCGGTTCGGGTCGGGTCCTCTACCTTGAGTTGGTTCTGTTCGTAGTCTTCTCCTGTAGCGGTTCGGTTCGGGTCCACAACGTTGCATCGGTTCGGGTCGGGTGTCCCACTTCGGGTCGGGTCGGGTTGCCATCACCCATTCAGTTCGTGCTCCAGCTACTATGCCTCGTCTAGTCCCGTTCCCTATTCTAATCTGATCCGATTCCTTCACCATACTCCGGTCCGAGCCCTTCGTCCTTAAGCCGATCTGATCCTGCTCCGTAGCTCCAATCCGATCCTGCTCCATAGCTCTGATCTGATCCCTTCGCCTTACTCCAGTCTGAGCTCTTCATCCTTGAATCGATCCGATCCCAGTTCAACTAGCGTGGCCTTCCTTTTTGCCAGGTTTCCCAAGTACCAAGTTCCGATCCGATCGAATCCCTTGCCCAGTTCACTTATCCGATCCGAGCCCCCATATCCGATCCGATCTGAAACCCTGCACAACTTTCTGCAACCTTTTTCCAGCAACTTGTTTACGCCATTCGACAACGTTTTCGACCAATCTAACTATTCTAATCAACCACAAAACAGTTCATACAGTCATAGCAACAAATAGAAATGACCATAAACACCAAAACATCATCCATAACATATAAAACGGATCAAATATACCCAAAACCCCATAATTTCCCTTAAGCATGTTTAAGCAAAAACTAATCATAGGGTTAACAAAACTTAATCAAATTAAACCAAATTTCTACCAGAGGCATAAAATATTATTTTCGAATTTATAGATATTTTTCCAGAATTTATTGGTGTATAAATTAGCTAATCTTCACTAATTACCCTTAATTAACTGTAATTAGTGTCAAAACAATGCTAATCACTCACCTTGGCCACAAATAAGATTCTCAGAACTGAAACCTCGCTGATTTGGGTGAATACTGATGTCTAACAGTAGCTCTAACCTTGCTTTCGTGTTTTCTCTCCTTAATTTGATGTAGATTAAGCCAAAACTTGATTAGAAAGTGATTAGAAGGTGATTTGGGTGTTGGAAGCCATTGCTAGAGTTCCAAGAATGAAATGGTGGCTGAAAGAAATGTTTTCTAACCCTAATCAGCCCCTATACATCTCCAATCCCGAAATCCCCTTTGGGCCTAGCTGCTAATTACCCGATTAAGCCCAATTAAGCTGTTTTTCACTATCTGAAACTTGTTTCAGCCATATCTCCCAAACGGTGAGTCCGTTTGACTAATGTGACCACTGTACGGAATTGTAAACCATCATCCGGAGCCAATGGAAGTGGTTTCAGGTCAAAATTCCTTTACAGTCAAAAGTTATGGCCAAAAGAGTACCAACTAGAGGTAAAATGGTCATTTAAAAATCGACAAAAATCATGAACATGGGAAATGACCCTAATAGTCGTCTCCCAAAGTTACATGACCATACGACTTCGTATGTGAAAGAAATAAATATTCCACGATACTATGATGCATAGAATACGGGTCGTTACACTCTCCCCACCTTAAGAAATTTCGTCCCCGAAATTCCTTAACCCAAAACATACAAAAGATCCCGCATGCCTATCAACCACAAAACAACAATCAACATGCAAAATAAGTCTATCCTAGCATGCGGTTTACTAACAAGGGAAGAAACTATCACTACCAAAACCTTACCAGGCAAAGAGTTCTGGACACTTCTTCCTTATATCCTCCTCTGTTTCCCAAGTACAGTCCTTTTTTATTCTTACCCCACTGGACTTTGACTAGTTTCACCGCCTTCCTTCGAAGCTGCTTCGTATCGTTCCCAACAATACGCATAGACTTGCGGTTCCCAACCGCCTCGAGTTCAACTTCGATGTTATCCAACTGATCAGTTGAAATAGCCACACTAGGGTCGTGCGCGAATTTCCTTAACTGGGAAACATGAAATACGTTGTGAACTCCCGCCATCTTGTCAGGTAGCTCTACTTCATACGCCAAATTCCCAACTTGCTCGAGGACTGGGAATGGGCCAACAAATCTTGGTGCTAACTTACCTCTCCAACCCATCCGAATCACATTCTCAATGGAGAGATCTTGGCGAACACCAAGTTGTTAATGAAGAATTCCAAATCTCTTCGTCTCTTATTGAGATAAGTCTTCTGCCTATCTTGGGTAGCCTTCATTCTCTAATATACAATTCACTCAAGTACCATCATGACCTGACATAGTCCTTGGTAAACTATCAATATAATCCATTTGAGACTTGTTCTCAACGGTTGTGACAAACCACTAAGCTTCCTTTGCTCAGCTTTAACTAACTGGCAATTCATGCATTTGGACATAAACTTCCCAACGTCTTTCTTTATCCTTTCCCAGTAGTAGATCTGCTCCATGTCTCAATACATCTTGTTACCCCTGGGATGTAAAGTCAATTTCAAGTGATGATATGCTCTAAGCATTTCATCTCTCAATCCATCTACGTTGGGTACAACTAGTCCCTTATTCTTTCGAAGCCACCCTTCACGATCAAATCCTTACTTGATCATTCTCTTTCCATCGATACCCATCTCTACCCTAGAGATGGTTTCCAATAGATTAGGATCGTCCTTCTAACTGGAAACAATCCACTCAATCAAAATCGATCTAATCGTCAAGCTTACTAGTGTTTCTGAATCCAATTCACTCTTGGGCCCGAAATCATATCCTGTGATATACTTTAGTTGCTTCCATCCTAGAGACAAAAACCCCTAAACTGGCATGTCTCCTACTCAATGCAACTATTACCGCGCCCAAATCCTTTACTATGTGTAACAACCCGAAAATCTGGGCCAGTTTAAAAATTTTATTTTGGCAATTTTAGCGAATTTTGATTATTTAAAATGAATTATTTTAAATAATAACGACGAGAAATTTATTTTGAATAGAATTCATACGAATATATTTATACGCGTCGTCGTTAGAATATAAATATTTATATATAATTATAAATAGAATTAAAAATGGCGCGGTAGTTCGATAATTCGATTTCAAACTTCAATTGAATGTACCGGGTGCAAAACCATCCGTATTTTAGCGAAACCAAAAACATTAGGATCTATTTGATGATATCTTTCCAACGAATCCGAAAAATCAAGATTTCATAGCGGGAATCAAAAGATATGTCCAGTTGAAAATTCTGAATAGTCGCTATGGAATTCAGGCCCTTAAAAATGGAGATTTTGCAAACGACCTCGGATTTCGACGAAACCAGTTTTGTTGGGTCCGTGGTGTCAGGTTATTGCTAGGTTTCAAATTTCATAATTTTTCGAATCAATATGTGGGCGTGGCAAAGGAAAATGCGTTTGACCGGTTTTAGTTGATTTTAATCGACTGGAAATTGGCCATTTTTCAAACGGTCTCAGAATTCGACGAAATTAGTTTTGTTAGGACCGTATCGTCAATACGAAGCTAGAAAATATTTTTCGGGAATTTTTAGGATCCGTATATGGCCCAGGAAAATTGAAGTGCACGTTTGAACTGAATGTATAATGATTTATATTTTAATTTAAATGAAAACTGATCGTAACAGCCGAACTGGCTAACGGTACATATCCCATTGTGTTCGGAATAGGAGTATTTGGCTAGGGACGGCAGTCGTTGTGCTTGGATTGGAGTTCGTATCATTAAACAAGCAATTTTTGAATTAAATAATAATAATATATTTACATAAAAGGTCAATTGGGTCAAAGAAACCCTTTCTCTCTCTCACGCGGTCAAACCCGCTCCTCCCAACGTCGAACGACGGTTTTCGTTCAAACCTTCCCCCTTGTTTTCCTCTTAATCTACACAATAAAATCCAACCCTCCTGAAGGGAAAATCGAAGAGAAACCCACGAGCTTTGAATCCATCTAAATTGGAAGAACTATCGTGGAGCGTGGAGTGAGAATTTCGAGACCAAAGTCGGCGCCTTCGCACCCCTTTTCTGGCGCCGTCCGTACACCGAGCCAGTCGCCCCTCCTGGCGAAGGTGGCGCACCCCTAGGTCGTCAACGACGTGGCCTCCGATCCCTCTCTGGCGCACGGTGGTGGCTGCAGCGGCGAACCCTAGGATTGAAGGCGATGTGTTTTTGGGCTCGATGGTTTCAGAAGCGGGTTATACAGAGGAAGATGGATTAAAGTGAGCTCCTTTTTATCTTTATTTTGCTTGTAAATTACATAGGATTAAAATCCAAAATTTTAAATATATTACATGGTTTTAAAATCTAAAATTTTAAATAAAGTACAGTGATAAAAGTTGAATTTTTGAATATAAAAACTTGAGTTTTTAAATTCGTTTCTATTTAAAGCAACATTGTTTTAAAAATAAGATCTCTTATGGAAAGATCATTGTAAATAAAAATATGAATTTGAAAATAAAATTAACCTTGTTTTGAAAATAAAAATATTATATTTTAAAAATAAAAATAAAAATGTGATTTTTATAATGATATATTTGAAAAGATGAAATCTATATTTTTATAAAGGCGAAGTCTTTATTGTAGAAAAGGTGAAAGATCTATTTTTGAAAAGGCGGAAACTTTATATAGAGAATAGCGTGATAAAATAGAATTTTTATCCATATAGCGTCGAAGTAAAAATTCGATTTTTATATATCGAATAGCATAGTAAAAATTCGATTTTTATATATGTAGTGGCTACGGGCAACGAAGATGACGAAAATGCGATAACGTTGAAGATTTCCTGCATTAGAAGTGCCATGGAGTTGGGATAGCTATCGGTGAGAACTTCTCACCTTTCAATTTAATTTTTCTAGTTATATATATACTAGGATGCAGACGGTGCTTAGCAGCACCCGACACCCGTCATCCACAGACCATGGATGGCTTGTTTGTTAAATTGTTTGGTTGTGTAGTTGGTTAGATTATTTGATTGAAATTTGAATTGGTTGGTGAAATGAAATTGATTTGATTGATGTGTGAATGGCGTGGGCCTTCACTAGACCGGGGATAAGGTTAGGCCTCGTCCCGTTTCTAGTATCGTGCAGTTATGCCGCCGAAATTTTCTAAAATATGTTAGAAAAATAAAAATATCATTTTATTTAAAGAATGAAATGAATAGAAATTCATATGTTAAAATAAAATGTTTTGTCGTTAAAATATAATTTTTAACGTGAATGTGAATAAATAAATATTCATTTACAAACCGGACGGTTTGTTTATGTACACCTATTTGAATGACATTAATTGGGACGATAAATTTTACACATCGCCCAACTGCACAAATAAAATCTGTGTTTGATTGTTTGAAACCCCACACGGGTGTTGGGATGAAATTTGAAGTTCACTCATCCTGATTGATTAAATATGTCGATCGATTGATTGACAGGCTGTTATAAGCGTTAGATATCTATATTTGATGCTTATACAGTGTAGTGCACTTTGGTTGATGGTTGATTATTTTTCAATGCTATTATGTACGTGTGATGTGTGAAAATCCATATGATTAACTTTATATGGTAATTGATTGGGCCTCATTCCAATTTAGTAAATAAAGAATATTATAAAATAAAGGTTCATGTGTTGACAGTACTCATCCATTGAGATTGGTCATGTGTTGAACGAAATATTTTAGTAATAAAATTTACATCTTTATCAATATAAAATAAAGGTTCATGTGTTGACAGTACTCATCCATTGAGATTGGTCATGTGTTGAACGAAATATTTTAGTAATAAAATTTACATCTTTATAAATATAAAATAAAGGTTCATGTGTTGACAGTACCCATCCATTGAGATTGGTCATGTGTTGAACGAAATATTTTAGTAATAAAATTTACATCTTTATCAATATAAAATAAAGGTTCATGTGTTGACAGTACTCATCCATTGAGATTGGTCATGTGTTGAATGAAATATTTTGATAATAACAACTATTTTGAAAAAGAAATATTTGAAATAGAGTATTTGAAAATAGAAATTTATGAAGCCGTGTTGATTAGATTGACGCCATTTTGACGTGAAAGATATTTATATCGATTTTATTCATTTTGAAATGAATTGAATTGAAAACGATTTCAAAATGAATTGAATTGAAAACGATTTCGAAATGAATTGAATTGAAAACGATTTTGAAGTGAATTGAATTGAAAACGATTTCGAAATGAATTGAATTGAAAACGATTTCGAAATGAATTGAATTGAAAACGATTTCGAAATGAATTGAATTGAAAACGAATTCAAATTGAATTGAAAGCGAATTTAAATGAATTCAAATTGAATTGAAATTTGAATTGAATAGAAATGAATTTTAAAACGAATTTATAAAGAAGAATTCAATTTTGATTTGAATTGAAAAGGAAGTTGAAATTGCTTTTGAAACGAATTTAAAACTATTTATATAATTCGTTTTAAATAGAAATCGACGAAATATATATTATATATATTATATATATAATATAATGGCCTGAATAGAACGCGCCGCGCCGCGACAGTTCGCGAATTTCGACCATTTATTTCAAACGGACATTACGGGAGATCCGACCGTCGGATTCTCCTAAAACCGGAACCGTTGGGTTCGTATCGAAAAGAGCCTTCTAACGAATATTAGAAATTAGAAATCTAACGGTTGGATTTGGAATTATGTCCAAATCAAATTTGAAAAAGGTCGTTGTAAGTGCAGTTCGATGGCCGTTGATGGAAATCGACTGTACGGGCCTTGATAAAATTATTAAAAATAGTAATAATTGGGGTAAAATCATAAGAAATGATTTAGAAAGAATTGAGATGAAAAACTCCATATTTGAAAAGATAAAAATAGTTTTTTATCGAAATGAACTAGTTTTGAACTAGAATTATAATTCTATTTATTTTTAAATAAATAAATTGAATTTGAAAAGGGTTTTAAAAATAACCAGAATTTCCAATGATTGCATTGGAGTAGATTTGAATCGAAATTGTCTTCGGAATATTTCGATGTTGGAATTCGTGATTATACGGATGTTGTTATGGAAATTTGAAAGATATATATTTATATCGTTAATTCCAATACGACATTTGTTAATCGTAGAATTTGATATTGAATATAAGCCGATATATTTTCTATTCAGAGCCTTGTATTGAATATCAAATGTGATTTGGGTTTGTTGTGAATGGTGTCTTCATTAACACTGTTCTTGAACCCAGTTGAGAAAAGATTAAATCTTTTTATTTAGATTTAATGAAGTGTACCAATTAAATAATATTTAATTGGAATTGAATTGATATTGATTTTTGGGTTTATCGTGGACAGTGTTTTAAATAACACTCGTTCTTTAACCCGATAATTAAAGGAATGTGATTTTGGGTTTATCGTGAACTGTGTTTTAAATGACACTGATTCTTTAACCCATTTAAAGATTAAAACTAAGTGGAGTTTTAATGAATCTTTAATTAGATTGAAATGATCGAGAATGGAGTATCACCAGTTTTGCTCCAGGCGATAGTTAAATCTTTAATTAGATTTGAACGAGAAATGGTAATTGAATTTACCGATAACACCGTGGTGTTAGATATGAAGTAGGACCAGTTTTACTTCATGGGATTAATAGGTTGGGGTTGGGAAATTAAACAAATGATTACTTCGGTAAGGTTCGTTAACCCCGACTAGTTGAATCGAAATTCAAAAGAAGATTTGAGAATAAATTTTAATGATTTATCTTGGATAAAATTAATGGGAACCTTTCCCTATGAATGTGAAATTTAGAAACTAACTGTCGGTTAGCCAAGCAGAATGGTTTTCTGGATATTGATCTGATATTGGTTTCGGCCTTCGGGGTTAATATTTGGGAAATTATTCTCTTGATTAATTTACGGTTAGTGACTGATAAATTGGAATGAGGCGTATGTTGTGTTTGTGTAACACTTTTATAATATATACGCGAGTTATTTAGAAAGACCGGGTTTATCCCATTCTGAATAACTGATACGACGATAAGTCGAAGATGAAGACGATGGTCGAAGACCGGAAGTCTTCACGTCGTTTGGGTGATTACTGATGATCTTGATTGGGCTGTACACCCAAGGAGATGGAAACAGTTGGTGATCGTCCAGACGTACTTGGAGATCGATGGATATGCGAGGTACTAGATGCCTCCGGTTTCGTTCAGACCCAGAACGGACTTGTAAATGGACTGTGTGTCTGACATTGGATTTTAGTCCGTGTGATTGATCTCTATTAAATATATATCTGTTTGGCGGCGGAGAATTTATTCTCTTGCTTAACGCCCTTCTCTGAGACGTACGAGCTCAGGGGTTATATATTGATGGATATCAAACGCATGGAGTGAATTGCCTATGTGGCATGCCTAAGTGGCAAATGATCAAGGCTTATGTTGAAAAGCAAAGTCTTGTGGTTGATGATCAAAGCACGGCCTTTGTGGCATAGCTTTGTGTAACGTTGATTCGCGAACTTCACACCCGGTATGAACCAAAAACGGGAGAGGACGTCAGGGAGGGCATGCGTTTCTTTCTAGCTAGAAGTGGCGTCAGTGGTTTTACACGCCCTGACGAGTTTGACTTATGTGGTTGTTGCTGTTGCGAGTCGCCTCGGATTGATCGGTCGTTCTCGAACCGATGGAGTCATTTAGTTGGCTCGTTTACGCCCCATAGGGCGGAGAAACGCATGTTCAGGCATTTTAATCCACTCCGTGTGGACCGGCCCTGAGGATCCAAGGGTCGATGCGCTCTGACCCTGAGGCTCGGGCTAGACAGTCTCGAAGTCGGTGAGGACTATCTTTTGCCTCGGTTCATAGACGAAAATCCAATTTCCAAATACGTGACTTTGCGATTTTGATTGTATAACCTATATATGGCGACATAGTGGTATGGGGCATTCATGCCGCCTATGATTGATACTTATGATTTGAAGTTGTTTTATACACTATGCACTTATAATAGTATCAAATGATTTGTTTTCAACGTATCAAGCATTCTTGGCTATTATAAGGTAAAAACCCTATCCCCCGGCTTGCGTTGCATTGTGTGATAGGACCTGGGTCTTATAATAGCTTCATTTTTCTTTATTTAGCATTGCGCTGTTGTTTTATGCACTGGTATTCTCGGGAGGAAACCCGTTCCGTGTTATACGGCGTGGTCCCTTGATTTACCGAACTTTAAAAATAAAGATCAATAACTGTTTTAGTTCTCACACCAGTCACATGACTGACCTGGAGTTTATTGTTTTGACCTAAACTATGGGTGCCCCTATTTTGACATGGGCAACTAGTAGTTTTGGTTTTGCAGATTTATATTCACAGGATCCTGGTTTACAGCTGGAACGATATCCGGAAAGCTTTGTATCCGTATATCTCCTTCTAGTTGTGTATTGTATTATTTTCCGCTGCTATGTATTTAAATGTAATTTAAATCTCTGATATTTCTGTGTAATATTCATTCATACTCTGTATATCCTTGTAATCTGATGCATTGTTGTAATATACAATGAAATGTTCTTTTGTATGAGTTCTGTTTTGTCATGTTCTCAAACGATAGGGCGTTTCGAACGGTCTGGGTCGGTTTAGCGACTGGTTCGGACCGAGCGAAATTCCTTTTCGTCACAGTTGGTATCTGAGCTTTGGTTTACAAAGCTCAGAGAACAAGACACATTAGTACCATACGAAAGAATTCATCAGATATTGGATTTGTAATATCCAATGAGAATGACTCGTTAGAGATGGGATCAGTAGAATCCTAGAACGAGTGTGAAGAGTGTATTTTTAAAGTGAAAACAAATTTTTGTTTTGAAGATTTAAATCAATTATTCATATTTGATTATCTATTTATATTGAGTTGGACAGTCCAGTATATAAAGATTTTGCGTATACGTCCGATCCACGTGTATTTGAAATTTTAATATACTGGATAGATATAGAATTGCACTGTAGTCGTTCGGGGATAATTCTGATGATAGCGATCGCATCATCAGTATTTATGTTCGAGTGACGAAGGTGGGACATCTATATATTTCCTATTGACTGGTGTGAGAACCAAAATTAGATAGGGCTTATTGGTGTGATTTGGCATCAAAAACATGATTTTTGTATATGTATCAAAATTATGAATTTGAAACTCTAATTCACTAATTGATTGATGTTTGTGTTGTTTGTTTATTTGTTTGATAATTTTAAACCATTATGCCTAATTGAACCAAATATTGAATTATATTGAAAATTGGTTGCTTTTGCTTGCATATGCATATACTTACACTGAACAGGTCATAGCAAGGAGGCTAGAGCCAGAGAATAAAATTTGTTTGCCCGACAAATAGGTACATGTTTACTACATAATTTACTGTTTTGTTTGGGTGATGATGATTTTATGAGCCTATTGGCTAGCCGCTTGGCTTTTTCTTTTTCGTTTTGAGATTAGAAGGACCGGGGAAGCTATTTGAAATTCCCCGATGCTCCCGGTGCAGGGGAGGTTATGGCGAAGTTTTTCGAAAATTTAGGGTGTTAGCCAAATTTTTGAAATTTTGAAAATTCTCAGAAACTGAAAAGTTGGAGAATGGAAGCCAAATCGAACGTAGAGTTGATTAATCAAACCACTTTCGACTTTGTTCCTTTTCGGGGACGAAAAGTTTTAAGTGGGGGAGATTGTAACAACCCGAAAATCTGGGCCAGTTTAAAATTTTTATTTTGGCAATTTTAGCGAATTTTGATTATTTAAAATGAATTATTTTAAATAATAACGACGAGAAATTTATTTTGAATAGAATTCAAACGAATATATTTATACGCGTCGTCGTTAGAATATAAATATTTATATATAATTATAAATAGAATTAAAAATGGCGCGGTAGTTCGATAATTCGATTTCAAACTTCAATTGAATGTACCGGGTGCAAAACCATTCGGATTTTAGCGAAACCAAAAACATTAGGATCTATTTGATGATATCTTTCCAACGAATCCGAAAAATCAAGATTTCATAGCGGGAATCAAAAGATATGTCCAGTTGAAAATTCTGAATAGTCGCTATGGAATTCAGGCCCTTAAAAATGGAGATTTTGCAAACGACCTCGGATTTCGACGAAACTAGTTTTGTTGGGTCCGTGGTGTCAGGTTATTGCTAGGTTTCAAATTTCATAATTTTTCGAATCAATATGTGGGCGTGGCAAAGGAAAATGCGTTTGACCGGTTTCAGTTGATTTTAATCGACTGGAAATTGGCCATTTTTCAAACGGTCTCAGAATTCGACGAAATTAGTTTTGTTAGGACCGTATCGTCAATACGAAGCTAGAAAATATTTTTCGGGAATTTTTAGGATCCGTATATGGCCCAGGCAAATTGAAGTGCACGTTTGAACTGAATGTATAATGATTTATATTTTAATTTAAATGAAAACTGATCGTAACAGCCGAACTGGCTAACAGTACATATCCCATTGTGTTCGGAATAGGAGTATTTGGCTAGGGACGACAGTCGTTGTGCTTGGATTGGAGTTCGTATCATTAAACAAGCAATTTTTGAATTAAATAATAATAATATATTTACATAAAAGGTCAATTGGGTCAAAGAAACCCTTTCTCTCTCTCACGCGGTCAAACCCGCTCCTCCCAACGTCGAACGACGGTTTTCGTTCAAACCTTCCCCCTTGTTTTCCTCTTAATCTACACAATAAAATCCAACCCTCCTGAAGGGAAAATCGAAGAGAAACCCACGAGCTTTGAATCCATCTAAATTGGAAGAACTATCGTGGAGCGTGGAGTGAGAATTTCGAGACCAAAGTCGGCGCCTTCGCACCCCTTTTCTGGCGCCGTCCGTACACCGAGCCAGTCGCCCCTCCTGGCGAAGGTGGCGCACCCCTAGGTCGTCAACGACGTGGCCTCCGATCCCTCTCTGGCGCACGGTGGTGGCTGCAGCGGCGAACCCTAGGATTGAAGGCGATGGGTTTTTGGGCTCGATGGTTTAAGAAGCGGGTTATACAGAGGAAGATGGATTAAAGTGAGCTCCTTTTTATCTTTATTTTGCTTGTAAATTACATAGGATTAAAATCCAAAATTTTAAATATATTACATGGTTTTAAAATCTAAAATTTTAAATAAAGTACAGTGATAAAAGTTGAATTTTTGAATATAAAAACTTGAGTTTTTAAATTCGTTTCTATTTAAAGCAACATTGTTTTAAAAATAAGATCTCTTATGGAAAGATCATTGTAAATAAAAATATGAATTTGAAAATAAAATTAACCTTGTTTTGAAAATAAAAATATTGTATTTTAAAAATAAAAATAAAAATGTGATTTTTATAATGATATATTTGAAAAGATGAAATCTATATTTTTATAAAGGCGAAGTCTTTATTGTAGAAAAGGTGAAAGATCTATTTTTGAAAAGGCGGAAACTTTATATAGAGAATAGCGTGATAAAATAGAATTTTTATCCACATAGCGTCGAAGTAAAAATTCGATTTTTATATATCGAATAGCATAGTAAAAATTCGATTTTTATATATGTAGTGGCTACGGGCAACGAAGATGACGAAAATGCGATAACGTTGAAGATTTCCTGCATTAGAAGTGCCGTGGAGTTGGGATAGCTATCGGTGAGAACTTCTCACCTTTCAATTCAATTTTTCTAGTTATATATATACTAGGATGCAGACGGTGCTTAGCAGCACCCGACACCCGTCATCCACAGACCATGGATGGCTTGTTTGTTAAATTGTTTGGTTGTGTAGTTGGTTAGATTATTTGATTGAAATTTGAATTGGTTGGTGAAATGAAATTGATTTGATTGATGTGTGAATGGCGTGGGCCTTCACTAGACCGGGGATAAGGTTAGGCCTCGTCCCGTTTCTAGTATCGTGCCGTTATGCCGCCGAAATTTTCTAAAATATGTTAGAAAAATAAAAATATCATTTTATTTAAAGAATGAAATGAATAGAAATTCATATGTTAAAATAAAATGTTTTGTCGTTAAAATATAATTTTTAACGTGAATGTGAATAAATAAATATTCATTTACAAACCGGACGGTTTGTTTATGTACACCTATTTGAATGACATTAATTGGGACGATAAATTTTACACATCGCCCAACTGCACAAATAAAATCTGTGTTTGATTGTTTGAAACCCCACACGGGTGTTGGGATGAAATTTGAAGTTCACTCATCCTGATTGATTAAATATGTCGATCGATTGATTGACAGGCTGTTATAAGCGTTAGATATCTATATTTGATGCTTATACAGTGTAGTGCACTTTGGTTAATGGTTGATTATTTTTCAATGCTATTATGTACGTGTGATGTGTGAAAATCCATATGATTAACTTTATATGGTAATTGATTGGGCCTCATTCCAATTTAGTAAATAAAGAATATTATAAAATAAAGGTTCATGTGTTGACAGTACTCATCCATTGAGATTGGTCATGTGTTGAACGAAATATTTTAGTAATAAAATTTACATCTTTATCAATATAAAATAAAGGTTCATGTGTTGACAGTACTCATCCATTGAGATTGGTCATGTGTTGAACGAAATATTTTAGTAATAAAATTTACATCTTTATAAATATAAAATAAAGGTTCATGTGTTGACAGTACTCATCCATTGAGATTGGTCATGTGTTGAACGAAATATTTTAGTAATAAAATTTACATCTTTATCAATATAAAATAAAGGTTCATGTATTGATAGTACTCATCCATTGAGATTGGTCATGTGTTGAACGAAATATTTTGATAATAACAACTATTTTGAAAAAGAAATATTTGAAATAGAGTATTTGAAAATAGAAATTTATGAAGCCGTGTTGATTAGATTGACGCCATTTTGACGTGAACGATATTTATACCGATTTTATTCATTTTGAAATGAATTGAATTGAAAACGATTTCGAAATGAATTGAATTGAAAATGATTTCGAAATGAATTGAATTGAAAACGATTTCGAAATGAATTGAATTGAAAACGATTTCGAAATGAATTGAATTGAAAACGAATTCAAATTGAATTGAAAGCGAATTTAAATGAATTCAAATTGAATTGAAATTTGAATTGAATAGAAATGAATTTTAAAACGAATTTATAAAGAAGAATTCAATTTTGATTTGAATTGAAAAGGAAGTTGAAATTGCTTTTGAAACGAATTTAAAACTATTTATATAATTCGTTTTAAATAGAAATCGACGAAATATATATTATATATATTATATATATAATATAATGGCCTGAATAGAACGCGCCGCGCCGCGGCAGTTCGCGAATTTCGACCATTTATTTCAAACGGACATTACGGGAGATCCGACCGTCGGATTCTCCTAAAACCGGAACCGTTGGGTTCGTATCGAAAAGAGCTTTCTAACGAATATTAGAAATTAGAAATCTAACGGTTGGATTTGGAATTATGTCCAAATCAAATTTGAAAAAGGTCGCTGTAAGTGCAGTTCGATGGCCGTTGATGGAAATCGACTGTACGGGCCTAGATAAAATTATTAAAAATAGTAATAATTGGGGTAAAATCATAAGAAATGATTTAGAAAGAATTGAGATGAAAAACTCCATATTTGAAAAGATAAAAATAGTTTTTTATCGAAATGAACTAGTTTTGAACTAGAATTATAATTCTATTTATTTTTAAATAAATAAATTGAATTTGAAAAGGGTTTTAAAAATAACCAGAATTTCCAATGATTGCATTGGAGTAGATTTGAATCGAAATTGTCTTCGGAATATTTCGATGTTGGAATTCGTGATTATACGGATGTTGTTATGGAAATTTGAAAGATATATATTTATATCGTTAATTCCAATACGACATTAGTTAATCGTAGAATTTGATATTGAATATAAGCCGATATATTTTCTATTCAGAGCCTTGTATTGAATATCAAATGTGATTTGGGTTTGTTGTGAATGGTGTCTTCATTAACACTGTTCTTGAACCCAGTTGAGAAAAGATTAAATCTTTTTATTTAGATTTAATGAAGTGTACCAATTAAATAATATTTAATTGGAATTGAATTGATATTGATTTTTGAGTTAATCGTGGACAGTGTTTTAAATAACACTCGTTCTTTAACCCGATAATTAATGGAATGTGATTTTGGGTTTATCGTGAACTGTGTTTTAAATGACACTGATTCTTTAACCCATTTAAAGATTAAAACTAAGTGGAGTTTTAATGAATCTTTAATTAGATTGAAATGATCGAGAATGGAGTATCACCAGTTTTGCTCCAGGCGATATTTAAATCTTTAATTAGATTTGAACGAGAAATGGTAATTGAATTTACCGATAACACCGTGGTGTTAGATATGAAGTAGGACCAGTTTTACTTCATGGGATTAATAGGTTGGGGTTGGGAAATTAAACAAATGATTACTTCGGTAAGGTTCGTTAACCCCGACTAGTTGAATCGAAATTCAAAAGAAGATTTGAGAATAAATTTTAATGATTTATCTTGGATAAAATTAATGGGAACCTTTCCCTATGAATGTGAAATTTAGAAACTAACTGTCGGTTAGCCAAGCAGAATGGTTTTCTGGATATTGATCTGATGTTGGTTTCGGCCTTCGGGGTTAATATTTGGGAAATTATTCTCTTGATTAATTTACGGTTAGTGACTGATAAATTGGAATGAGGCGTATGTTGTGTTTGTGTAACACTTTTATAATATATACGCGAGTTATTTAGAAAGACCGGGTTTATCCCATTCTGAATAACTGATACGACGATAAGTCGAAGATGAAGACGATGGTCGAAGACCGGAAGTCTTCACGTCGTTTGGGTGATTACTGATGATCTTGATTGGGCTGTACACCCAAGGAGATGGAAACAGTTGGTGATCGTCCAGACGTACTTGGAGATCGATGGATATGCGAGGTACTAGATGCCTCCGGTTTCGTTCAGACCCAGAACGGACTTGTAAATGGACTGTGTGTCTGACATTGGATTTTAGTCCGTGTGATTGATCTCTATTAAATATATATCTGTTTGGCGGCGGAGAATTTATTCTCTTGCTTAACGCCCTTCTCTGAGACGTACGAGCTCAGGGGTTATATATTGATGGATATCAAACGCATGGAGTGAATTGCCTATGTGGCATGCCTAAGTGGCAAATGATCAAGGCTTATGTTGAAAAGCAAAGTCTTGTGGTTGATGATCAAAGCACGGCCTTTGTGGCTTAGCTTTGTGTAACGTTGATTCGCGAGCTTCACACCCGGTATGAACCAAAAACGGGAGAGGACGTCAGGGAGGGCATGCGTTTCTTTCTAGCTAGAAGTGGCGTCAGTGGTTTTACATGCCCTGACGAGTTTGACTTATGTGGTTGTTGCTGTTGCGAGGCGCCCCGGATTGATCGGTCGTTCTCGAACCGATGGAGTCATTTAGTTGGCTCGTTTACGCCCCATAGGGCGGAGAAACGCATGTTCAGGCATTTTAATCCACTCCGTGTGGACCGGCCCTGAGGATCCAAGGGTCGATGCGCTCTGACCCTGAGGCTCGGGCTAGACAGTCTCGAAGTCGGTGAGGACTATCTTTTGCCTCGGTTCATAGACGAAAATCCAATTTCCAAATACGTGACTTTGCGATTTTGATTGTATAACCTATATATGGCGACATAGTGGTATGGGGCATTCATGCCGCCTATGATTGATACTTATGATTTGAAGTTGTTTTATACACTATGCACTTATAATAGTATCAAATGATTTGTTTTCAACGTATCAAGCATTCTTGGCTATTATAAGGTAAAAACCCTATCCCCCGGCTTGCGTTGCATTGTGTGATAGGACCTGGATCTTATAATAGCTTCATTTTTCTTTATTTAGCATTGCGCTGTTGTTTTATGCACTGGTATTCTCGGGAGGAAACCCGTTCCGTTTTATACGGCGTGGTCCCTTGATTTACCGAACTTTAAAAATAAAGATCAATAACTGTTTTAGTTCTCACACCAGTCACATGACTGACCTGGAGTTTATTGTTTTGACCTAAACTCTGGGTGCCCCTATTTTGACACGGGCAGCTAGTAGTTTTGGTTTTGCAGATTTATATTCACAGGATCCTGGTTTACAGCTGGAACGATATCCGGAAATCTTTGTATCCGTATATCTCCTTCTAGTTGTGTATTGTATTATTTTCCGCTGCTATGTATTTAAATGTAATTTAAATCTCTGATATTTCTGTGTAATATTCATTCATACTCTGTATATCCTTGTAATCTGATGCATTGTTGTAATATACAATGAAATGTTCTTTTGTATGAGTTCTGTTTTGTCATGTTCTCAAACGATAGGGCGTTTCGAACGGTCTGGGTCGGTTTAGCGACTGGTTCGGACCGAGCGAAATTCCTTTTCGTCACAGTTGGTATCTGAGCTTTGGTTTACAAAGCTCAGAGAACAAGACACATTAGTACCATACGAAAGAATTCATCAGATATTGGATTTGTAATATCCAATGAGAATGACTCGTTAGAGATGGGATCAGTAGAATCCTAGAACGAGTGTGAAGAGTGTATTTTTAAAGTGAAAACAAATTTTTGTTTTGAAGATTTAAATCAATTATTCATATTTGATTATCTATTTATATTGAGTTGGACAGTCCAGTATATAAAGATTTTGCGTATACGTCTGATCCACGTGTATTTGAAATTTTAATATACTGGATAGATATAGAATTGCACTGTAGTCGTTCGGGGATAATTCTGATGATAGCGATCGCATCATCAGTATTTATGTTCGAGTGACGAAGTTGGGACGTCTATATATTTCCTATTGACTGGTGTGAGAACCAAAATTAGATAGGGCTTATTGGTGTGATTTGGCATCAAAAACATGATTTTTGTATATGTATCAAAATTATGAATTTGAAACTCTAATTCACTAATTGATTGATGTTTGTGTTGTTTGTTTATTTGTTTGATAATTTTAAACCATTATGCCTAATTGAACCAAATATTGAATTATATTGAAAATTGGTTGCTTTTGCTTGCATATGCATATACTTACACTGAACAGGTCACAGCAAGGAGGCTAGAGCCAGAGAATAAAATTTGTTTGCCCGACAAATAGGTACATGTTTACTACATAATTTACTGTTTTGTTTGGGTGATGATGATTTTATGAGCCTATTGGCTAGCCGCTTGGCTTTTTCTTTTTCTTTTTGAGATTAGAAGGACCGGGGAAGCTATTTGAAATTCCCCGATGCTCCCGGTGCAGGGGAGGTTATGGCGAAATTTTTCGAAAATTTAGGGTGTTAGCCAAATTTTTGAAATTTTGAAAATTCTCAGAAACTGAAAAGTTGGAGAATGGAAGCCAAATCGAACGTAGAGTTGATTAATCAAACCACTTTCGACTTTGTTCCTTTTCGGGGACGAAAAGTTTTAAGTGGGGGAGATTGTAACAACCCGAAAATCTGGGCCAGTTTAAAATTTTTATTTTGGCAATTTTAGCGAATTTTGATTATTTAAAATGAATTATTTTAAATAATAACGACGAGAAATTTATTTTGAATAGAATTCAAACGAATATATTTATACGCGTCGTCGTTAGAATATAAATATTTATATATAATTATAAATAGAATTAAAAATGGCGCGGTAGTTCGATAATTCGATTTCAAACTTCAATTGAATGTACCGGGTGCAAAACCATTCGGATTTTAGCGAAACCAAAAACATTAGGATCTAGTTGATGATATCTTTCCAACGAATCCGAAAAATCAAGATTTCATAGCGGGAATCAAAAGATATGTCCAGTTGAAAATTGTGAATAGTCGCTATGGAATTCAGGCCCTTAAAAATGGAGATTTTGCAAACGACCTCGGATTTCGACGAAACCAGTTTTGTTGGGTCCGTGGTGTCAGGTTATTGCTAGGTTTCAAATTTCATAATTTTTCGAATCAATATGTGGGCGTGGCAAAGGAAAATGCGTTTGACCGGTTTCAGTTGATTTTAATCGACTGGAAATTGGCCATTTTTCAAACGGTCTCAGAATTCGACGAAATTAGTTTTGTTAGGACCGTATCGTCAATACGAAGCTAGAAAATATTTTTCGGGAATTTTTAGGATCCGTATATGGCCCAGGCAAATTGAAGTGCACGTTTGAACTGAATGTATAATGATTTATATTTTAATTTAAATGAAAACTGATCGTAACAGCCGAACTGGCTAACAGTACATATCCCATTGTGTTCGGAATAGGAGTATTTGGCTAGGGACGGCAGTCGTTGTGCTTGGATTGGAGTTCGTATCATTAAACAAGCAATTTTTGAATTAAATAATAATAATATATTTACATAAAAGGTCAATTGGGTCAAAGAAACCCTTTCTCTCTCTCACGCGGTCAAACCCGCTCCTCCCAACGTCGAACGACGGTTTTCGTTCAAACATTCCCCCTTGTTTTCCTCTTAATCTACACAATAAAATCCAACCCTCCTGAAGGGAAAATCGAAGAGAAACCCACGAGCTTCGAATCCATCTAAATTGGAAGAACTATCGTGGAGCGTGGAGTGAGAATTTCGAGACCAAAGTCGGCGCCTTCGCACCCCTTTTCTGGCGCCGTCCGTACACCGAGCCAGTTGCCCCTCCTGGCGAAGGTGGCGCACCCCTAGGTCGTCAACGACGTGGCCTCCGATCCCTCTCTGGCGCACGGTGGTGGCTGCAGCGGCGAACCCTAGGATTGAAGGCGATGGGTTTTTGGGCTCGATGGTTTCAGAAGCGGGTTATACAGAGGAAGATGGATTAAAGTGAGCTCCTTTTTATCTTTATTTTGCTTGTAAATTACATAGGATTAAAATCCAAAATTTTAAATATATTACATGGTTTTAAAATATAAAATTTTAAATAAAGTACAGTGATAAAAGTTGAATTTTTGAATATAAAAACTTGAGTTTTTAAATTCGTTTCTATTTAAAGCAACATTGTTTTAAAAATAAGATCTCTTATGGAAAGATCATTGTAAATAAAAATATGAATTTGAAAATAAAATTAACCTTGTTTTGAAAATAAAAATATTGTATTTTAAAAATAAAAAAAAATGTGATTATTATAATGATATATTTGAAAAGATGAAATCTATATTTTTATAAAGGCGAAGTCTCTATTGTAGAAAAGGTGAAAGATCTATTTTTGAAAAGGCGGAAACTTTATATAGAGAATAGCGTGATAAAATAGAATTTTTATCCATATAGCGTCGAAGTAAAAATTCGAT
The DNA here is from genome assembly GCA_030737875.1 of Allium sativum. NCBI lineage: Eukaryota > Viridiplantae > Streptophyta > Magnoliopsida > Asparagales > Amaryllidaceae > Allium > Allium sativum. Next base: position 153,479,392 of record CM060916.1, on the reverse strand, counting down.
TTTTATATATCGAATAGCATAGTAAAAATTCGATTTTTATATATGTAGTGGCTACGGGCAACGAAGATGACGAAAATGCGATAACATTGAAGATTTCCTGCATTAGAAGTGCCGTGGAGTTGGGATAGCTATCGGTGAGAACTTCTCACCTTTCAATTTAATTTTTCTAGTTATTTATATACTAGGATGCAGACGGTGCTTAGCAGCACCCGACACCCGTCATCCACAGACCATGGATGGCTTGTTTGTTAAATTGTTTGGTTGTGTAGTTGGTTAGATTATTTGATTGAAATTTGAATTGGTTGGTGAAATGAAATTGATTTGATTGATGTGTGAATGGCGTGGGCCTTCACTAGACCGGGGATAAGGTTAGGCCTCGTCCCGTTTCTAGTATCGTGCCGTTATGCCGCCGAAATTTTCTAAAATATGTTAGAAAAATAAAAATATCATTTTATTTAAAGAATGAAATGAATAGAAATTCATATGTTAAAATAAAATATTTTTTCGTTAAAATATAATTTTTAACGTGAATGTGAATAAATAAATATTCATTTACAAACCGGACGGTTTGTTTATGTACACCTATTTGAATGACATTAATTGGGACGATAAATTTTACACATCGCCCAACTGCACAAATAAAATCTGTGTTTGATTGTTTGAAACCCCACACGGGTGTTGGGATGAAATTTGAAGTTCACTCATCCTGATTGATTAAATATGTCGATCGATTGATTGACAGGCTGTTATAAGCGTTAGATATCTATATTTGATGCTTATACAGTGTAGTGCACTTTGGTTGATGGTTGATTATTTTTCAATGCTATTATGTACGTGTGATGTGTGAAAATCCATATGATTAACTTTATATGGTAATTGATTGGGCCTCATTCCAATTTAGTAAATAAAGAATATTATAAAATAAAGGTTCATGTGTTGACAGTACTCATCCATTGAGATTGGTCATGTGTTGAACGAAATATTTTAGTAATAAAATTTACATCTTTATCAATATAAAATAAAGGTTCATGTGTTGACAGTACTCATCCATTGAGATTGGTCATGTGTTGAACGAAATATTTTAGTAATAAAATTTACATCTTTATAAATATAAAATAAAGGTTCATGTGTTGACAGTACTCATCCATTGAGATTGGTCATGTGTTGAACGAAATATTTTAGTAATAAAATTTACATCTTTATCAATATAAAATAAAGGTTCATGTGTTGACAGTACTCATCCATTGAGATTGGTCATGTGTTGAACGAAATATTTTGATAATAACAACTATTTTGAAAAAGAAATATTTGAAATAGAGTATTTGAAAATAGAAATTTATGAAGCCGTGTTGATTAGATTGACGCCATTTTGACGTGAACGATATTTATATCAATTTTATTCATTTTGAAATGAATTGAATTGAAAACGATTTCGAAATGAATTGAATTGAAAACGATTTCGAAATGAATTGAATTGAAAACGATTTCGAAATGAATTGAATTGAAAACGATTTCGAAATGAATTGAATTGAAAACGATTTCGAAATGAATTGAATTGAAAACGATTTCGAAATGAATTGAAAACGAATTCAAATTGAATTGAAAGCGAATTTAAATGAATTCAAATTGAATTGAAATTTGAATTGAATAGAAATGAATTTTAAAACGAATTTATAAAGAAGAATTCAATTTTGATTTGAATTGAAAAGGAAGTTGAAATTGCTTTTGAAACGAATTTAAAACTATTTATATAATTCGTTTTAAATAGAAATCGACGAAATATATATTATATATATAATATAATGGCCTGAATAGAACGCGCCGCGCCGCGGCAGTTCGCGAATTTCGACCATTTATTTCAAACGGACATTACGGGAGATCCGACCGTCGGATTCTCCTAAAACCGGAACCGTTGGGTTCGTATCGAAAAGAGCTTTCTAACGAATATTAGAAATTAGAAATCTAACGGTTGGATTTGGAATTATGTCCAAATCAAATTTGAAAAAGGTCGCTGTAAGTGCAGTTCGATAGCCGTTGATGGAAATCGACTGTACGGGCCTAGATAAAATTATTAAAAATAGTAATAATTGGGGTAAAATCATAAGAAATGATTTAGAAAGAATTGAGATGAAAAACTCCATATTTGAAAAGATAAAAATAGTTTTTTATCGAAATGAACTAGTTTTGAACTAGAATTATAATTCTATTTATTTTTAAATAAATAAATTGAATTTGAAAAGGGTTTTAAAAATAACCAGAATTTCCAATGATTGCATTGGAGTAGATTTGAATCGAAATTGTCTTCGGAATATTTCGATGTTGGAATTCGTGATTATACGGATGTTGTTATGGAAATTTGAAAGATATATATTTATATCGTTAATTCCAATACGACATTAGTTAATCGTAGAATTTGATATTGAATATAAGCCGATATATTTTCTATTCAGAGCCTTGTATTGAATATCAAATGTGATTTGGGTTTGTTGTGAATGGTGTCTTCATTAACACTGTTCTTGAACCCAGTTGAGAAAAGATTAAATCTTTTTATTTAGATTTAATGAAGTGTACCAATTAAATAATATTTAATTGGAATTGAATTGATATTGATTTTTGGGTTTATCGTGGACAGTGTTTTAAATAACACTCGTTCTTTAACCCGATAATTAATGGAATGTGATTTTGGGTTTATCGTGAACTGTGTTTTAAATGACACTGATTCTTTAACCCATTTAAAGATTAAAACTAAGTGGAGTTTTAATGAATCTTTAATTAGATTGAAATGATCGAGAATGGAGTATCACCAGTTTTGCTCCAGGCGATAGTTAAATCTTTAATTAGATTTGAACGAGAAATGGTAATTGAATTTACCGATAACACCGTGGTGTTAGATATGAAGTAGGACCAGTTTTACTTCATGGGATTAATAGGTTGGGGTTGGGAAATTAAACAAATGATTACTTCGGTAAGGTTCGTTAACCCCCGACTAGTTGAATGAAATTTAAAAGAAGATTTGAGAATAAATTTTAATGATTTATCTTGGATAAAATTAATGGGAACCTTTCCCTATGAATGTGAAATTTAGAAACTAACTGTTGGTTAGCCAAGCAGAATGGTTTTCTGGATATTGATCTGATGTTGGTTTCGGCCTTCGGGGTTAATATTTGGGAAATTATTCTCTTGATTAATTTACGGTTAGTGACTGATAAATTGGAATGAGGCGTATGTTGTGTTTGTGTAACACTTTTATAATATATACGCGAGTTATTTAGAAAGACCGGGTTTATCCCATTCTGAATAACTGATACGACGATAAGTCGAAGATGAAGACGATGGTCGAAGACCGGAAGTCTTCATGTCGTTTGGGTGATTACTGATGATCTTGATTGGGCTGTACACCCAAGGAGATGGAAACAGTTGGTGATCGTCCAGACGTACTTGGAGATCGATGGATATGCGGGGTACTAGATGCCTCCGGTTTCGTTCAGACCCAGAACGGACTTGTAAATGGACTGTGTGTCTGACATTGGATTTTAGTCCGTGTGATTGATCTCTATTAAATATATATCTGTTTGGCGGCGGAGAATTTATTCTCTTGCTTAACGCCCTTCTCTGAGACGTACGAGCTCAGGGGTTATATATTGATGGATATCAAACGCATGGAGTGAATTGCCTATGTGGCATGCCTAAGTGGCAAATGATCAAGGCTTATGTTGAAAAGCAAAGTCTTGTGGTTGATGATCAAAGCACGGCCTTTGTGGCATAGCTTTGTGTAACGTTGATTCGCGAGCTTCACACCCGGTATGAACCAAAAACGGGAGAGGACGTCAGGGAGGGCATGCGTTTCTTTCTAGCTAGAAGTGGCGTCAGTGGTTTTACACGCCCTGACGAGTTTGACTTATGTGGTTGTTGCTGTTGCGAGGCGCCTCGGATTGATCGGTCGTTCTCGAACCGATGGAGTCATTTAGTTGGCTCGTTTACGCCCCATAGGGCGGAGAAACGCATGTTCAGGCATTTTAATCCACTCCGTGTGGACCGGCCCTGAGGATCCAAGGGTCGATGCGCTCTGACCCTGAGGCTCGGGCTAGACAGTCTCGAAGTCGGTGAGGACTATCTTTTGCCTCGGTTCATAGACGAAAATCCAATTTCCAAATACGTGACTTTGCGATTTTGATTGTATAACCTATATATGGCGACATAGTGGTATGGGGCATTCATGCCGCCTATGATTGATACTTATGATTTGAAGTTGTTTTATACACTATGCACTTATAATAGTATCAAATGATTTGTTTTCAACGTATCAAGCATTCTTGGCTATTATAAGGTAAAAACCCTATCCCCCGGCTTGCGTTGCATTGTGTGATAGGACCTGGGTATTATAATAGCTTCATTTTTCTTTATTTAGCATTGCGCTGTTGTTTTATGCACTGGTATTCTCGGGAGGAAACCCGTTCCGTGTTATACGGCGTGGTCCCTTGATTTACCGAACTTTAAAAATAAAGATCAATAACTGTTTTAGTTCTCACACCAGTCACATGACTGACCTAGAGTTTATTGTTTTGACCTAAACTATGGGTGCCCCTATTTTGACACGGGCAGCTAGTAGTTTTGGTTTTGCAGATTTATATTCACAGGATCCTGGTTTACAGCTGGAATGATATCCGGAAAGCTTTGTATCCGTATATCTCCTTCTAGTTGTGTATTGTATTATTTTCCGCTGCTATGTATTTAAATGTAATTTAAATCTCTGATATTTCTGTGTAATATTCATTCATACTCTGTATATCCTTGTAATCTGATGCATTGTTGTAATATACAATGAAATATTATTTTGTATGAGTTCTGTTTTGTCATGTTCTCAAACGATAGGGCGTTTCGAACGGTCTGGATCGGTTTAGCGACTGGTTCGGACCGAGCGAAATTCCTTTTCGTCACACTATGATCACTCTGCCCCATGGAGTCATGGCGACTCTACTGCACTGGCTTATAGTCCTACTACAATCACTTTGTTCCCCATCGCTGGAACCCTACAGGTGATAGTCTACTCAAGGGAAGAAAAATAGGAACAACATAGCAACCATAACATCCATCAAACAAGTCCTACCTATCACCTGCTAAATTCATAAACACATCGACACCTACATGATTGGTCTAACCAATCCCAATATGTCGATTCTAGTATGTCTGGTCCAACCAACATCAATAACTAATGGAAGCCCAATCTCCATACATACACCGATGCCTACTTGACTGGTCCAACCAATTCCAGGCCAATGGAAGCCCCGCTTCCCTACGGACTACCGTACGTCCAACGTCGTTTATCCTCCAAGGATAATTAAACTAATGGAAGCCCAGCCTCTATTCGGACTACCGTACGTCCAACATACGTTTATCCTCCAAGGATAACTAGATCACGTCCAACGGATCCAAGGTAACGGGCGTCCCCAGATACCCCTGCTTTTAGTCCTCCTAAAATACTTGAGTCCAACCCAAGTCTATCCATTATCTTGCTGCTCTCTCGAGTCCAATTCGAGCTGAATCCAATTCCTTGCAGCCTTCTCGAGTCTAACTCGAGTCAATCTATAGCTCAGACCCAGTCTTGAGTACCGACAAACTCTAGTCCAACGTGAGTCATCTCCCTATTCGTTGCATCTCCAAGATCAACGAACACCCATTTTCTTTTACGAGTTCAAGTCCAACTTGAATCGCCCTAATCTTCGTTGTATCTTCCATGATCAACGAACACATCCTATTCCTTCAAAGTTCTACTATCCAATAAAGAACATCAACATAGGGTCCTAAATAATCCATTACTTTGCATCTTTCTCGAATCCCACTCGAGCAATCTCATAACCCTATCGAATCTAACTCTGGGCAGTCTATACCATTTGAACAGTCTCATCATGTTTCGTCTGCCCATCACTCCTCAAGTAAAAGATATCATCCAATGAAAAATCTCAACAACTATTTACCCCTCACGCAAACCATCCTAGTCGAAATCGACATTCCCCAAGCACAAGCCCCAAAGGCCTAAACCAATATCAGACAAGCACCCAAGGAACATCTCCTCCGAGTTTGGACAATCCACATGAGGCGATACTAGCAAAACAATCTAGCACTGGAGTACTCATTTGCCTCCCAGAGACAACTAGAACTTATTACAACGATAACCTCTTAGCTTCCTTAACTCCAGTTACTATGGCCATCACTAGGTAGGTACATAATACCACCCTATTCCTTTGGAGTAGATCGACTCCCCAAAATAATGCTAAACCCAGTAAAGCCCAAAACAAAGCAATCACAACAAACATACATCCATGACTCGATAAGACCACATTACAACAACTCATGCCAAAACTAGTCGAACCACCAATCGGGTTCGTCACAACGAGAGGTCTATCGACTATCTCGGGTTTGTCAAACAATACCCAAACAGAAACATCTTAAATAGAAAGCATACCTTTAATAACGACACCCTTTCCCTTCTGCGCCGCACTTGGAGTATTCAACGAAGAAGGAACAACGTTGATAGCATACGCTTTCACAATATGCTTCTCCCTATGAGGTTCTGGGCAATCATCCTTGTGATGTCCCGCCTGGCCGCAGTTAAAGCACTTCCTTTCCCCAGGCTTTTCTCAACAATCTCTGGCATAATGTCCCTTCTTGCCACAACTAAAGCATTCGCCATCTTTCTTATTTTTCTTATTCTGACCATCCTTGGTTGGGTTCTGCTTCCTCTTGTTCTGAGAATTCTTCTTGCCTTCACCGCCTGCTTGCGGCTTTGGCTCCTCTGTAGATGCAATAGCAACTTCGGTCTTCGACTTAGGGAAAAGGCTCTCTGACCTTAATGTCTTTCCTACGATAGACTCGAACGTCTCATCGATGTGGTTTATAAGTCTTTCCCCCAAGTACCCATCCAAGCCAGTTATGAACTTCTCGTTCTTCTTTTCGACTGTATCGATAAGGGACCATCCGTATTTCGATAGAGTGTCGAATTCAGCGATATACTCCGAGACTACTCTACCATTCTGCTTAAGCTCCAAGAACTTCCGGAACAGTTCTGATTTATGAGCAGCTAGAATAAACTTATCACAAAAGCGAGTCTTAAACTGATTCCAAGTAACTTGTTATTCTAGAGTAGCTGTTCTAATGGCATTCCACCAATTCATCGCTCGCCCTTGCAGCTGACGAGACGCTAGCCTTATCTTCATCGCATCCTCAAGACCCAAGTCATCGAAGATACGATCACAGCTATCCAACCAATCCTGAACATCTGTGGCCGACTCCGTTCTGTGGAACGGCTTCCCACCAAGCCTAGTATAATCCTTAATTAGCTTGGCGAAGTCGACCCTCGGCGCCTGCACTATTGGACCACCACCATTTCCACCATTGGGAGCTGCCCTCTGCACATCCCTAAGCAACTCTCTCATGAGGTCAGTAAACATCATCCTCATGTTAGCAGCATTCCCATTATTGGCTCCCCTACCAGCACCTCTAGCATATCGACTCATCGTTAATCTGAAAAAGGAAACGATTAACGACCCCATAGTGGTGCTAGTGCAGTACGACTTCATTCTTATACTACTAATAATATATATATAGCTTTTGAAAACCAAAGTAATCACAAATACACGCTCTCGTATACGTACTATCTCTCCCTAGTGTCTTTCCCTAGGTTAACAACACAACCTAGAGCTTTGATACCAAGTGTGACGGCCCGCCCTGCACTAACCGACATTTACTCCAAAAGTGCATTGTACACATGTCCAGTTAGCACAGGACAGTCGTCAGAAGGAAAGGAAAGAAGGAAATGAACTAATCAAGGAACCTGTAGAATGTCTCACAGTGCATGGGATAAAATATAATAATAACATAATCTTTAACATAAAACAGGGGAGACGTCGTATAAGCAGAAAACTAAACCAACACAGCAGCGGAAATCCAAATACAGCTTATTACAACTTTCCAAATTTACTGTCTCTAAACAAAAGAAAGCTAAAGTAGAAGATGCACGCCTAATGCCCAAGCAGTGATCTTCAACAACACAGGGAGAATACTATATATATCATACGTGGAAGCCTCCTGCTCGCCTCCGAATCAGCTACTCGCGCATCACCAGCTAACCATAACCTGTCTCTAGTCTGCTCGTGTGAGCACCCAGAGTAATAAGAGATGACATAAAATTCTGGGTCAGACATAAAGCCTGGTATGAGCGATAAGCATCTAAACAGAATAATAACAGGTATAATCCAATCATAACTGAACCTGGACCTACAACCAAAGAGTTAGCACTACATACCGTACAATACTCTAAGGTGCCACTAACATACTGTGTAAGAGGTACGGGGGTGGGGGTGTGCATGTCATAGTGGTGTCAAACAATCAAGCATAGCAACCATCCTCACATCTCTCACTCAGTGCGTAAAGTATACGATATCCATTACTTTGGTAACCTAATACTTTGGGCCATGACGGAATCCAATCCCGTGTAACTATCACTACAAGCCCACTATCCATCTCTAAGCGGTGAACCAAAGTTATGAATACCGACAACTCCTTTGCACACGTCCCGCAGCAAAGCCCAACCATGAAGTGAACTCATTGGTTTCCAACTAGATCCTGAACTCTAACTTCCATTTGGACTACCTTTGCATCTCAGGTTATTGGTCAATACTGGGTCGGGTCGGGTTCCCCTTCTAGCCATCGGTTCGGGTCGGGTCCTCTACCATGAGTTGGTTCTGTTCGTAGTCTTCTCCTGTAGCGGTTCGGTTTGGGTCCACAACGTTGCATCGGTTCGGGTCGGGTGTCCCACTTCGGGTCGGGTCGGGTTGCCATCCCCCATTCAGTTCGTGCTCCAGCTCCTGTGCCTCGTCTGGTCCCGTTCCCTATTCTAATCCGATCCGATTCCTTCACCATACTCCGGTCCGAGCCCTTCGTCCTTAAGCCAATCCGATCCTGCTCCGTAGCTCCGATCCGATCCTGCTCCATAGCTCCGATCCGATCCCTTCGCCTTACTCCAGTCCGAGTTCTTCATCCTTGAATCGATCTGATCCCAGTTCAACTAGCATGGCCTTCCTTTTTGCCGGATTTCCCAAGTACCGAGTTCCGATCCGATCGAATCCCTTGCCCAGTTCACTTATCCGATCCGAGCCCCCATATCCGATCCGATCCGAAACCCTGCACAACTTTCTGCAACCTTTTTCCAGCAACTTGTTTACGCCATTCGACAACGTTTTCGACCAATCTAACTATTCTAATCAACCACAAAACAGTTCATACAATCATAGCAACAAATAGAAATGACCATAAACACCAAAACATCATCCATAACATATAAAACGGATCAAATATACCCAAAACCCCATAATTTCCCATAAGCATGTTTAAGCAAAACTAATCATAGGGTTAACAAAACTTAATCAAATTAAACCAAATTTCTACCAGAGGCATAAAATATTATTTCCGAATTTATAGATATTTTTCTAGAATTTATTAGTGTATAAATTCGCTAATCTTCACTAATTACCCTTAATTAACTGTAATTAGTGTCAAAACAATGCTAATCACTCACCTTGGCCACAAATAAGATTCTCAGAATTGAAACCTTGCTGATTTGGGTGAATACTGATGTCTAACAGTAGCTCTAACCTTGCTTTCGTGTTTTCTCTCCTTAATTTGATGTAGATTAACCCAAAACTAGATTAGAAAGTGATTAGAAGGTGATTTGGGTGTTGGAAGCCATTGCTAGAGTTCCAAGAATGGAAGTGGTTTCAGGTCAAAATTCCTTTCATTCAAAAGTTATGGCCAAAACAGTATCAACTAGGGGTAAAATGGTCATTTAAAAATCGACAAAAATCATGAACATGGGAAATGACCCCAATAGTCGTCTCCCAAAGTTACATGACCATACGACTTCGTATGTGAAAGAAATAAATATTCCACGATCCTATGATGCGTAGAATACGGTTTGTTACACTATTTATTTGAATCGTCGTTAGTATATAAATAATTATTTATAATTATAAAAGGAATTGAAAATGGCGCGATAGTTTGAAATTTCGATTTCGAATTTCAAATGAATGTACAGGATTCAAAATAAACCGGATTTTGGTGAAACCAAAATTATTAGAATCTATTTGAAAATATCTTTCCAAAGAATTCAAAAAGTTGAAATTTCATAGCGGAAATCAAAAGTTATGTCCAGTTGAAAATGCAGAACAATCGTTATGGAATTTTGGCCGTTAAAAATGAAAATTTTGCAAACGACATCAGTTTTCAACGAAACCACTTATGTTGGATCCATGATGTCAAGTTATTGCTAGATTCCAAAATTCGTAATTTTTCGAATCAATATGTGAGCGTGGCGAAGTAAAACGTGTTTTGACAATTTCAGTCAATTGCGATCGACCAGAAAATGGCCATTTTTCAAACGGTCTCCGAGTTTGACGAAATTAGTTTTGTTAGGAACGTATCGTCAATAAGAAGCTAGAGACTATTTTTTGGGAATTGTTAGAATCAGTATGTGGCCTCGGTAAATTGAAATGCGCATTCAAATTCAATATATAGATTTATATTTTTATTTGGACAAAAACTGATCGAAACGATCGAATCAGCTTACGATACATATCCCATTGTCTTCGGAATGAGGGCAATTAGCTAGGGGCAACAGTCATTGGGTTCGATTCGGTGTGGAAAGTGAATTCAAGTTTTTGGAGTGAAATTAAATAAAAAATATATATTATTATAATTGGGCCCAAGCCCTTTATCTCATCCACACCCCCCTTGTCGTTCAAATTAAAAAACAAAAGGAAAAATAAATAAATAAATAAATAACGAAATCGCGCCCTAGCCCGTAGCCGCCGCCACCGTCCCCGGTCGCTCCGCCCCCTCCCCCTTCCACCAACGCGCCGCTTCCCCCTCCAGCCACCCACACCCCGTCGCTTCCTCCCTCTTTCCTCCCCAAATCCGGAAGCCCTAATGCACCTTAACCCTCCAATCAGTCTTCGCCGCTGAGACCGCACGACCCCCCCGGTGGCGCAAGCACACCCTCCCCTTAGACAGCAACACCCCTCCGACCAAGCCCTCCTTAATCCGACCTTCGAGCGAAAAGAAACGGTGAGCTTTTTATTTTTTTATTTAATTTATTTTCAGTTTTATATAGATAAATAATAGGAAAAAATCTGATCTTTAGTAATGTATAAAGTAGGATTTTATCGAAATAAAAATTTGATACTTTCACATAGGATTAAAAACAAAAATGTGATTTTTATTTAGATGAATAACAAGGAAAAAAGTATAACCTTGGTTTGGATAAAAATATAATCTTTTATATAGTAGCAAAATAAAATATATGATTTTTATATTATTGAAAAAGTAAAAATATAATCTTTTATATTGTAGCAAGAATAAATATATGATTTTTATATTATAGAAAAAGTAAAAATATGATTTTTATATAGTAGCAAGAATAAATATATAATTTTTATATTATAGAAAAAGTAAAAATATAATCTTTTTATATAGTAACAAGAATAAATATATGATTTTTATATTATAGAAAAGGTAAAAATATGATTTTTATATAGTAGCAAGAATAAATATATGATTTTTATATTATGTAGAAAAGTAAAAATATAATTTTGATATATGTAGCGAAATAAAAATCTGATTTTTATTATGTATATGTTGAGATAAAAATGCAATTTTTACAGCGTCAGAACAAAAATTCGATCTTTATATAAGAAGTAGAAATATAAAAATATAATCTCTATATAGAAAGTAGAGATGTTAAAAATGTGATTTTTAATGTATACCTCGTTAAACAGATATCGTTGGAGACACGATGAAGATTTCCTACATATGAAGAGTCGTGGCGAATTAGTTTAGCTAGTCGGTGAGAACTCCTCACTTTTAATTTATTTTCTAGTTGAAATATATACTAGGATGCAGACGGTGCTTAGCAGCACCCGACACCCGTCGTCCACAAACCATGGATAACTTGTTTGTTTGATTGCGTTTGGATTGATTTGTTTGTGTGAAAATTGATTGTAAGGTGGAATAGAATAAAATTCATGTGTTGAATAGAATAAAATTCATGTGTTGAATAGAATAAAAACAATGTGTTAAATAGAATAAAATTCATGTGTTGAATAGAATAAAATCAATGTGTTGTATAGAATAAAATTCATGTGTTGAAATAAAAAATATATTCATGTGTTGAAGTAAAATAAATATTCATTTACAAATCGAACGATTTGTTTATGTACACCCATTTGACTAATATTGATTGGGACGATAAATTTTACACATCGCCCAACTACACAAATAAAAATCTGTGTTTGTTGATTTGAAACCCCACACTGGTATTGGGATGATATTTGACGTACACTAATCCTGATTGTTTAGTTGTATGTCAATCGATGGGTTGACAAACTGTGTAAGCATTAATTATTTATGTTTAATGCTTATGCAGTTGTGTGGTGCACTCTGGATGATGGTTGATTATTTATCGTTGCTATTATATACATATGTTGTATGGAATCCATATAATTAACATTATATGGTAATTGATTGGGCCTCATTCCAATTTGGAAAATAAAAGAAAATTCGTGTGTTGAATAGTAAGAAAATTCATGTGTTGAATAGTAAGAAAATTCATGTATTGAATAAAAATATATATTCATGTGTTGAAATAAAAATATATATTCATGTGTTGAAGAAAATATTCATTTGTTGAATAGGATAACGAAGTTATTGAAATATATAAAGCCTGTTGGTTAGATTGACGCCATTTTGACGTGAACGATATTTATATCAATTTTATTCATTTTTATAATGAATATAGAAAAGGAAGTGATTTCAAAATATAACGTTTTGAAAATAATATCATTTATAGATTAATGATATGGAATATTCAATTTTCATTAGAAATTGAATACGAGGTTGAAATCTTTTGAAAATGAATTTAAAACAATTTTTAAAATACGTTTTAAAAGGAAATCGACGAAATATATATATTATATATATAATGGCCTGAATAGAACGTGCCGCGCTGCGGCAGTTCGCGAATTTCGACCATTGGCTTCGAACAGATATTACGGGAGGTCCGACCGTCGGATTCTCCTAAAACCAGAACCGTTGGGTTCGTATCGAAAAGTGCTTTCTACGAATGTTAGAAATTAGAAATCTAACGGTTGGATTTGGAATTATGTCCAAATCAAATTTGGTAAAGGTCGTTGTAAGTGCAGTTCGATGGCCGTTGATGGAAATCGACTGTACGGGCCTTGATAAAATTATTAAAAATAGTAATAATTTGTGTAAAATTATAAGAAATGATTTGTGAAGAATTGGGCTGAAAAATTCCACATTTGAAAAGATAAAAATAGATTTTTATCGAAATGAACTAATTTTGAACTAGAATTATAATCCTATTTATTTTAAAAATAAATAAAGTGGATTTGAAATGGTTTTGAAAATAACCAGAATGTCCAATATATAAAGTGGAAATGGATTTGAAGCGAAATTGTCTTTGGAATATTTCGATGTTGGATTTCGTGATTATACAGATATTGTTATGGAAATTTGAAAGATATGCTTATATCGTTATTTCCAATACGATATTTGTTGGTCGTAGAATTTGATATTGAATATAAGCCGATATATTTTCTATTCAGAGCCTTGTATTTAATATCGAATGGGATTCGGGTTTGTCATGAATGGTGTCTTCATTAACACTATTCTTAAACCCAGTTCATAATAAGATTAAATCTTTTTATTTAGATTTAATGAAGTATACCAATTAAATGATGTTTAATTGGAAGTGAATTAGAATGTGATTTTGGGTTTATAGTGAACCGTGTTTTAAGTGACGTTGGTTCTTTAACCCAGTTAAAGACAGGATATGATTTCCCAAGTTAAACAGTCATTAACATTGATTTTTGGAAGATTAAAACTAAGTGGAGTTTTAATGAATCTTTAATTAGATTGAAGTGATCGAGAATGGAGTATTACCAGTTTTGCTCCAGGCAATAGTTAAATCGTTAATTGGATTTGAACGTGAAATGGTAATTGAATTTACCGATAACACCGTGGTGTTAGATATGAAGTATGACCAGTTTTACTTCATGGGTTGAATAGGTTGGGATTGAGAAATAAAATAAATGATTACTTCGGTGTGGTTCGCTAATCCCAACTAGTTTGAATTGATATTTAAAGAAGATTAAAGAAGAAATTTAAAAATTTATCTTTGATAAAATTAATGGGAACCCTTCCCAAAGTGTAAGAATATTTGAATAAAATAATATTCTGAACTGGAATGAGGCGTATGTTGTGTTTGTGTAACACTTGTTTATTATATTCGCGAGTTATTCAGAAAGACCGGGTTTATCCCATTCTGAACAACTGATTCGACGTGGTGTCGAGGATGAAGACGGTGGTTGAAGACCGGAGGTCTTCACATCATTTGGGTGATTACTGATGATCTTGATTGGGCTGTACACCCAAGAGGAGGGAATCAGTTGGTGATCGTCCAGACGTACTTGGAGATCGATGAATATGCGAGGTACAAGGTGCCTCCAGTTTCGTTCAGACCCAGAACGAACTTGTTAATGGACTATGTGTCTGACATTGGATTTTATTCTGTGTGATTGATTTCTATTAAATATATATCTGTTTGGCGGCAGAGAATTTATTCTCTTGCTTAACACCCTTCTCTGAGACGTACGAACTCAGGGGTTATATATTGATGGAAATCAATCGCATGGAGTGAATTGCCTGTGTGGCATGCCTAAGTGGCAAATGATCAAGGCTTCTGTTGAAAAGCAAAGTCTTGTGGTTGATGATCAAAGCCCGGCATGTGTGGCATAGCTTTGTGTAACGTTGATTCACGAGCCTCACACCCCGGTTGTGAACCAGAAACGAGAGAGGACATCAGGGAAGACATGCGTTTCCTTCTAGCTAGAAGTGGCGTCAGTGGTTTGACACGCCCTGACGAGTTTGACTTATGTGGTTGTTTGGTTGCGAGGCGCCTCGGATATATCGGTGACTGTGTGGAGCCGATGGAGTCATAGGACACATTTACGCCCCAAAGAACGGGTAAACGCAGTGTTCAGGCATTTTAATCCACAATGGTGGACCGGCCCTGACGATCCAAAGGCTTGACTGAGTACTTGCCTGAGGGGCGGGCTAGAGCATCTCGAAATCGGTAGAGGACTATCTTTTGCCTCGGTTCACAGACGGAAATCCAATTTCCAATAAGTGACTTTGCGGTTTTGATTGTAAACCTATATATGGCGACATAGTGGTATGGGGCACTTATGCCGTCTATGATTGATACTTATGATTGAAATTGTTCTGACACTATACACTTATAGTAATAATAAAATAGGGAATTTCACGTACCAAGCATTCTTGGCTATTATAAGGTAAAAACCCTATCCTCCGGCTTGCGTTGCATTGTGCGATGGGACCTGGGTCTTATTATAACTTCATTTTTCTTTATTTAGCATTGCGCTGTTGTTTTATGTAGTGGTATTCTTGGGAGGAAACTCATTCCGTGTTATACGCCGTGGTCCCTTGATTTACCTAACTTTAACATAAAGATTGATAACTGTTTTAGTTCTCACACCAGTCCTATGACTGACCTGGAGTTTATTGTTTTAACCTAAACTCTGGGTGCCCTTATTTTCGACATGGGCAGCTAGTAGTTTTGGGTTTGCAGATTTATATTCATAGAATCCTGATTTACAGCTGGAATGATATCTGGAAAGCTTTGTATCCATATATCTCCTTCAGTTGTGTTTTGTATTATTTTTCCGCTGTAGTAATGTATTGTAATCTCTGATATTTATCGAATGTATTTTATTCATTTATACTCTGTATATTCTTGTATTCTGATGAATTGTTGTAATAAGCAATGAAATGTTCTTCTGTTTGCGTTCCGATGTGGCTTGTCCTCCAAATATTCTGGGCTTTCCTTACCGGGGAAGTTCGGGTTGTTTCATAGATTAGGGAATGTCAAATCCAGGTATTTATCTCCATTCTCAAAATAGGCAGTTACAAGAGCATCCGCGAATGTATTGGATAGAATTTTACTGTATAAATTGGGCAATAAATCATCCACCTTCTTCTCTACATCGAAACAAGCAGCGAGAACCTTGGAATGTGAGCCTTTCTCACTTCAGAATCTTTTCTTGAGGTCAGAAGAGAGAATCATATTTGGTTCCCAAGTCATCTCTTTCCTTTCTTGATTGTTCTAATCTGATGATCAACTCCATGTTCTGGTTGAAAAGGTTGCATAATATGCTTCCCTATCAGAAATGGTGGCTTTAAAAGCATCCAATTCTTTTAAAGCGGTGTCCTTGGCAATGGATAAATAAAAAATTTGAGCTTTTATAGTTCGATTTACCAAGCTCTAGTAAGTTAGCGATATCTTTTTGTGAAGAGAACCAATGTCTAACAAACTGTAACAACCAGATTTTTGGAGGGAGTTGTAATAGCTCAAAAAATTTTGGCATTTAGAAAATGATTTAAATTAAGATTTAAATAGAAGTTATATTTTATATTCAAATTAAAATTTGAATTATCTTTTGAATATAGTTTGGGTATGTTTTCTTCAAACAAAAATAAAAATGAGTGTTTTGTCGTAAACAATCAACATTATCGTTCTAGCTGATTTGGATTCATTGGAGTATTCGAAAGTGTAATTTTTGAAATAAAATCTAAAGATTGAAATATAAATCTTGTATGTTCAATTTGACTTTTCAATTTAGTTAGAAGATTATATTGAATGTAAATAAATTTGTTTTTATACTTAATTTTCTTTTTAATTTGAAATCTGGTCCATTTAAAACTTGGTTTAAAATTTATTTTGATTAGTGTAAATTTAAATTATTAACGTTTGAATTAGAATTATTTTGTTAAACTTAATTATATTAGTATTTTAAAGTTTATTGAAATATATTATTTGAGAAATTATAATTTGATTGTTATTTGAATTGGATATTTAATTTAAATAAATTTGTTTAGTTGAATTTGGTTTTAAATTAGAATTTAGATAAGTATTTGAACATATTATATATAATAGTATTTATGTATGTATATGGTATCTACACTTTGAAAAATATTTATTTAAATGTTGTTGCCACTTGTAGTTGTTTGCTGAAATGTTTGACACTTGTTAAAATTGTCCTGAAATATTTGAAACGTGTCCATCGCGCCCTATTCAATTTCATCACCATCGCCCTTACTATTCTCATTTTTTTTCTCTTTTTCTCTGCAAAATCCATTTCTCCCCCAAAATCCGTGATCCCCAGAATTCCAAATTGAGGTCCATGGCTACCATTTAAAAGCGATCATTCCATCGCTCCGCCTTTCCCTGCAATCGAAGCCCCATTTGCCGCAATCAACGACCCCTAAACACCTGCGAAATGCCATAACCATTCCAAGCTCCATTGCTCCGCTCGAAATTGAAGCCGTGCCTTCATCTCGTAACTCCAATTGCCACCTAATTAGTCTCGATTTGTGTGCCACTAAGATCCATGACTAAACTTTGTGCAAGTTTTTCAACCTTAATCTAAACTAGAATATAATATTTAAAATTTTGGCTTGTCATTGCTATTGGGTTCCTATTTTCCATTGTACTTGCACAAGCACCACTTGACCCTATTGTGTATCTTTTGATTGTTGGACTTTACATTCAGCTTGATGGTAATTGTTGTGTATTTACATTTCCACTATATTTTGCTATATATCCTTGCATGCATTCACTTTATACTGTGTTGGTCACCTGCCTCTGGATGGATTCTGTCATTGTGTACGTATAAGAGTAGGCAAGCCCTGCCTTATTGACTTTGTTGCACTTTCATGTACACTTCCTTTTATCACTTGTTGTCGAGACCTGATTGCGGCCTAAAAGAGTAATGAATTTGAAACTTTGATAGAATTGACCTTTAGCTGTCTTCCTGTCACTTGGATTTGAGCCTTTACCATGCTATTTCCGTACTGATCAGAAATTATTTGAATACTGAGCTTGTACACATGTTGATGCCTACATTAAAGTTTTAGCTGACAGGAAAATTTTGCAAGTCCTGAATTATACCTTAGTAACATGTAATGTTAACTAAGTATACGTACACATTTGCGCTTCCTACATGATTTGCCTTGGCTGTTTTCAAATTTGGGTTAAACTCGTACCTTGTCATCTTTGTAAACTGGCTTATTTATAAAATTTGGTAGAACTTGTAACACATCTATTTTAACAAATACCCATTGTCGTATTTCTTTGGTGATATTTTCCTTGGCCATTGAAATTACTGCAGCGCCTATGTTTCTTGAAGTGTAACGTTTTCGTCATTTTGCCATAGATTTAGGATAGAAAATTTGTTAGGAATAGACATTAGAAGAAAGTAGTTAAGCACTAAGTAACATTTTTTATTTTTATTTCTTTCTCTAAGTTTACACCAGGATGTCTGAAAATGGTAGCCGTCTATAACCAAATTGCTGTACATGCAAGCATGCAACTGTTTCCATAGTTTAACTTTCAACTCCCATTCATTTCATATTGCATGTTTCATTCCTGTTGTCGTATATATATGTCGTGCCTCTCGCTAATTAAATTGCATATATAAGCCATGTTGAACCCTTTACCCGCTGCCACGTTGAACCCCTTATATTGAAGCATATATAGAAATATATATATGCCAGTTGCAGTATAAAATGAGTCTCTGCAAATTTTATGTTTGCTTCATGTTAACTTCTCTCTTTCTTTGGGAATAATATTTGAACTGTATTAATTTTCTTGTGGCCGAACTTGACTCTCTTTCCCTGGCCTTAGCCAGTTTTGTACATGCTGACTTGTGCATTGAATTATTTGGTAACTTAACTTGGATAGTGGCGCACTGGAGTTTGATAATTTCTCATTTATGTTAGGATTAACTATTATATTCAGTTTTAATTGAAGTTAATTCACTATAGCAATGATTAATCCTGACTTGAGTGTTTTATGTATTTGCATGGAATGCTCGAGTCAGATATGAGTGCTATAGAATTGAAGTCTTCAACTAACAAAAGAGGAGAGGCATGAGAAGACGCATGCGTGCATGAAGCTCGACAAAGTTTCCAAATTATATTTTAATTTAATGTACATGTTTCTTTTCCCCACTGTACAAAAATATTGTATAAACTCTGATATTATATATAAAATTTTATTCTGTTGAAAATATTGTACTCTGTGATTTTGTGTTAAGATCTGTTTAAACCCTGTAAGCCAATAACAATCAGTCACTTTGAACGCTTCAATTTGGTTTAATCACTGACTTGGGGTGATCAAAATGGCGGGTTTTTACATTTGGTATCAGAGCTATGGTGTATACAAAACTTGGCTTATTGGGTTTAAAAAATCATTAGAGATAGGGTGGAAATGCCCTAGAATGAGCAGAATTGATACTAGAATCGCTCTAGAGAGAGCGTATTTTGGGTAAAATAAATTATTTTTATGAGATTTTGGAAAAAAATTGAAGAGATTTGAAGATAAAAATATATTTTGAAGGAAATATTTTCAAAATATAAGTTCCCTTGTTGGAATTTCCACATAAAAGCCCTTTGCGATGAGAATTACCGAAGCTTATTGTCAAGAAAATAAGTATCCATGAATTGATTTGGCCAAATGTTTTAAAATCCTTCAAGTGATGAAGGAAAGAAGGGGGGATTTCTGGTGGAAAATCGAGATGGGATGTAACAACCCGGGTTTCGATAGATTGGATTTTTTTCAAAATCCAATCCATCGGACCCCGAGTTGGGTGTTCTGGTATCCTGCAGAAGAGACAGAGAGAAAGAAATATGTCAGAGTTCAAGTACAGCTCACAGCGGAAGGAATAAAATATAGTTTATTCAAAATAGCATTACCTTTATAATAACACTGCTAAGCCAGTAGTCAAGCAATACTATCTCTGATCATGGACCTAACCTGCGCATGTTGTGAGGAGGGGTCAGAACATAAGTTCTGTATGACTGGACTATAATAAACTCCTGTGTAAACCTTACATATACCGTTCAGTTATTATTTCTTCGCCTATTAGGTTATTCACAATATTAGCACCCAAGGCCAAACTTGTGTCATTCTCGTCCATTAACTAATAGATTAACCTAATACGTCGCATATGTAGTTTTTTTCTTTTCCCAACTCACACAATCCTTTCCATGTATATGTACAGTCCCTTGCCATATATTGTACGGGCCTTATGACGAAATTTTATGCTACTTTAACGTAGTACCACCATTCTTGAAATCGTTTGGGCTGCCACCCTTGACCTAGCTAGGTTTCCTTATCATGAACTACTGAGTGTTCAACTAGGATTTATGCCACCTAGGACTACTAGGGATTATGCCACCTGTTGAATGTTTTCTAGATTCGACTAGGGTTTATGCCACCTAGGACCACTAGGGATTATGCTACCTGTCGAACGACTCCTTTTTCCCATGTATGTATCGCGAATCATTTTTCGATGTCTAGATGCACATGTTCACTATGTGTGCGGCCCAAGTCCTGTGACAAAGCTAAATCAAGAAAATACGGAACTCGGTCGGCAGCTTTAAGTTATCTGCCGATGCAGATGCTAAGGTCTATTTTTCAACCAGTGGTTATGGTCCCACGTGACCCCTCCCTCAACTAATGAAAGGCAATCCAAGAAAATCAAACACGAGAACTATACTGCTGCCACCTATGCCCCACTTTCCTATTGTCCAGCCTCACCCACAACTAGATAGCAAGTATATGGTCTGTTGGGAGTTCTCTGCCTTTCCGCATGCATACTACGATTGACTAAAGATGGTAGGTAGCCGACGACGTGATATCACATGGCTAAACTAAGTATCGCCAACCCACGCTGATCCACCCTAGTCTTTAGGTTGCCTATATTACAACCAAGGCATACCCTTGGTTCTTCTACCGCAGACCTTAACCTCTATGAGCCCAGGAGGATCATCTGCAACCTCACAGAGGGATACCTAGAGTACCCTCACGTTCCCCGAAGCTACGTGCTTCGTAAACCAGTCCGCTGGAGCCTTTTTCGAAATCAGATAAACGTTCGCTCCTCCTCGTGTGCTTGTTAAGTGATGATCTACCGTATCGGGTTATTCATCTATTTATGGACTGGTCCAGTTTCCTTGACTAAGAATTATTACTTAGTTGTTCTTAACTAAGGTTTACCACTTAGTTTCCTTTCCCATAAATATTGTTAACTAAGGTTTATCACTTAGTCCCCTTAACTAAGGTTTACAACTTAGTTCCCGCTCTCGATCGTTTTCTTGACTAAGGTTTATTGCTTAGTTTCTAATTAACTAAGGCTTGTTACTTAGTTATCATTCTCGTTGTTTTACTTAGTCAATTCTCATTACCTTAGACATCAGACCACATACTCTTGCTTTATAATTCAACTTGTTGACTAAGGTTTTCCTATGAATTCAAGCATGACTTAAGTTCTCTTTTATTCGATGATAGCGCATGGGTGTCTTCCCACAGTTCTTGCTTAACTTACCCCATATTATAGGTTATCCCACCCTTCAGGTCTTACATTACATCTTAAATCATAGTCTTCCTCTGTCCCTAGGACAGGTTTACCCCCTAATTAATCCTTCGACTATTTCAACTTCGATTTATAATAGGTAGTTAACATTCCCTATTTCCGTTATTGGTTAAGTTTTGTTCATATGTTCGTGTCAACTTAACCCCATATCCTTATAACATTTATTCACAAATTTGGTTAAGTGTTGTCTTTGAATTCTTGACTTAACCCTACGAATCATGTGCCATTAATTAATTATTAATGCACCATAACCTCTCACATTAGACCTGTTGTTGTAGTCACTGGTTATACCGGGCGGTTCCGGGCAGAATTACACCACAACTCAATCTAACCTCGGGTTTTAAGCGCGATATGACTAACTTCTCACATTAGGACCTAGGGTTTGCGACCACTGGTTAGGCCGGGCGGTTCCGGGCAGGATTACATCGCAAACTCGTCCTAACCTTGAGTTAGCCATGTTTCATGTTTGGTTCATGTCTATTCTAATTGGCATATGTCAAGTTCATAATCATGTCAAAAATATTAAGTTCATGTTATGCCAATTACCCAACTTACAAGCATGTTCTTATAAATGTCAACTACCAATTTATGCCATGTTCATGTTCGTTTTAGATGTCAAGTTCATAAGCATATTCTAAATCATATTCATGCTTATAGTTTTCCAACTTGGTCCACCAATTCAAACCTTACCATGGATATACTATACTCAAAACCCATTGTAATTTATTACTAAACCTTCCAATTCATGTCATGACCCAAAATCAAGCGTTCCCCTTTTTAGTTCGCAATAATCATTTCGTCGTATTCATTTCATAATGGATCTAGGCTCGAGATAGCCTAGTTACAAAAAAATAAAAAGGGGAAGAATAAAAGGTGGAACATAATCGTAGACATAATAAATTACAATCGAACATTTGATAATATTAAACATTACAGATTCTAATTTTTCACAATAACTTCATTTCATGATTACATAGGGAATGTTCGAACGATAAATCATAATTTTACACAAAATTTGTATTATAACTCCACTCACCTTGTTTGTCGTCTTCAGAATAGGGACTAGATAATTCTTGAATTGTTTTTCCCTCTTTCATTTGGCTTGAATTACTGTTTTGAATCATATTTGACTCCTTCTTGCGGCGCGAATCAGCGAATCTAAATCCGTTATCTTTTCTCTCTAGATTTCTTTTCTATTTCATTCGTTGTTCTAGATCTCATTCTTTTAATTTTTAAGAACAGATGCTGTAGCGGAAAGAGGGAAGAATAGATCCAAGATCTTTTGAAGAAGATAATGAGAGAAAAGAGAGGCATGGCTTCGCCATGAATTGCGGTGTAGTTTACAAAGAGATTAGAGGGGGTTTATTTATAGGTGCCAAGCTACGAATCTCGCCCAGAAAACAGCCAAAATACATCACAATGTACCCAGAACAGATTCTGGGAAAAGTGACCAGGTCGACCCCCAGGTCCACTACAAGGTCGACCTGGTCAGGGCAAAGTCGACTACCCAGTCGACACCGCGACCGACCTGGGCGTTGGGCGGGAAAAATCCCGCCCTTCCTTTCTGGGTTTGAATTTCGAAATATTATTTTCGTTTTGAGCTGTTTTGATTGTTTTAATATACTGAAACTTCGGAAGGTCATAACTTCTTCGTACGAAGTCCTATTTTCGAAAACTCGGACTCGATTTCATGCAGAATTCCGAGACGAACGCAATGGTGAAGTCCGTATAACTAATTTCTCAATATTTACTTTAAGTATTCTTTATTTCCCATCGTTCTTAATTAATTTGTTTCGCGTATCACCATTATACTTTAATATCTCGGAATATATATATATATATTATAAATTTCTTATTTTTAAATCATAAAAAATGCTGGGTGTTACATTCTCCCACCCTTAAGGAATTTCGTCCCCGAAATTCAATAAGAGTAAGATTTATAACCCCTCATAACCATCCAAAAAGTGTTCAACCAATTGTTGCAACCATGTGCACATGTGCAACGTGAATTACATTACAGTAAAGTATGTATGCATAAATTTTGGTACCACCTATATGGATGCAATTATTTAAAATCTCTTTTCCAAAATATGATGCTTGCACCCTAAATATACTTGCAGTTCTAAATGAATGCAAAAATTTTAAAAATAAAATATTTTTCATCCAAATTTTTCCCATACCCTTATAGAATAAGAGTGTATTTCATTCAATTATCGCATCCAAGATCCTACCATCCATTTTTAAATTTAGAAAAATCTAATTTTCTAAATTTTATATAACGGAAAAATCTACATTTTCCCGTTTTTGTTACTTCCTCGTTTTTCTTTGTCTATATATTGCCGCATAATATTTTCATTTAATCACAACAGATTTTATTAAGCAAACAACTTGTGGATTACCTCTAGATAATTTTCAGTACATCATTACAACAAGACAACAAAGAAAGCAGTCAAGCATTACGAAAATAAAACACTACCCTACGGATACAATAATAGATGTCAAGTCCTAATGGAAGTAACTACGAATGAGATCCTCGATACCACCTATCCGGCTTTCCACTCTATCTAACTGCTCTCCATGTTGTTGAGTCCCCTGCCTAACCTCTAGTTGTAGTTCTCGTAGTCCAGCTCCTAGCTGATCATATGACATATCCTGTAACATCTACTGCTGAGTCTGTCCTAACCCGACCTGTGCCTGAAGCATCTCCTGCTAAGTCCTAAGGATACTCTGCTGATCTCTAACCAGATGAGCCTGCCGCTCAGAGATGGACCTCAACTCAGCCCTCCAATCTAAGTCTCGGGACTCCCAGGGGTCCCATCCAGGGGTATCGGAAGTCCCCCATCCTGGAGTCTGGGAAGTCCAAGCAACCCCAAGTCTGCTCTATCTAATCTGGATCAAACCCTTCCTGCGGCACGTACTGGGGTTCTTTGTCGTGTCCGGGCTGATAATCATGACCATCGTGTGGCTCATCTTCCAGTCCCCCCCTCCTCACCCACATCCTCCCAGTCATGCTCCATGGGCAGCAGCTCTAACAAATCATGTAAGTGGATACCCATTCTCGTCAGCGCAGCTAAGTCGATAATAGTAGAGGGGTGAGGAGAAGGTGTTATATAACTCTCACTACGTAGATCAATACCGCTCCGTGCAAAGACTACAGTCCATAAATTTCCAAAACAAATATTGGACTGTCTCATCTGCCTAGTGGAGCTATAATGCTGTAAAATGATGCGTGCCCAATTCATCTGTATACCCCCAAAGATAGCGTAAGTAGCACGCTTTACGATATGCAGAATCCTATGAAAACAAGCGTTCTTCCCAACAAGATTATACTGCAAAATCCTAATGAAAAATCTAGCAAGCGGGCGTAAATGGATATTATCCCACTGCCTCTCAAATCCATCCTTAAAAATCCTACGCCATACGGCTACATCATTCATCTCAAGATCCGTTACATCAAGTCCTGTACCACGGATGTTTAACATTTCCCCAAATTGGACTCCATTAAAATATATATGAGTGCCCTTAACCACCGAATTATAGGTTACCAAATCATCCATACCAATATCTAAATTAGCGTCAAAGAGTCTTACCAGATGCTTGAAGCCCCTTTTCTCGTCGGTGTTCACATCCAAAATAGAAATCAAACCCGCATCCCTGAATAAATCTTCCACGGGGGTTGTATTAAAATCACCAAATCTCACCAGGCATCCCAATAATAACTTAAATTTTGCGGTCTTCACGTATTCCTTGATTATTTCCTCTTGCGCGTTGCACCACTCAATCTCTTGCGGTGTAAGTTGAGGATAAAGCTCATTGAGGGAAGGTTCGTTTGCCATGGCGATTTAAGCACAAAAGAGAAGGGAAAAGGTATAGATCCGGGTAGAGAAGGGCTTAAGCTTTAATTTGAAACTAATTTTATGAGAAATAGTGGAGAAATGGAGAGTTGGGAGGTGGAGGAAGTTGAAGTGCGATGGGTTTTGGAGCTTGCTGGAAGGGGGAGGACGCACAAATTATGTGAGCTGAAGGCTTCGGCCTTCAGCTCATATATATTTTTCGTACAGGGGGGGAGGGGGTCGACACTATGGTCGACCTGCCCCTGGTAGGTCGACCATAGTGTTGACCCGATCCTGTAAAAAAAAAATTCGATACGTTTTCGTGCGGCGATACTTCGTCTTCCTTCGCGACGATCCACTTCCATTCTTTTGTCATGCTGTTAGTCCAAAACTTGACGTGCGCACTAGTGATTGTTAATTCTCCTCATATGACGGTTCCGATTCCATGAAATATAAACCTGAACGGAACATACAATCTTGAATATCCATGTTTACGTACACTTTCTATTTCCTCTTATAAGTTCAAAAATTTCCTTGAATTCCATTTTCAGTGTACGGGGTAAAATTTCCATTACTTTCTAAGCTTAATCCTAAAGCGGGCTCTACACCAATATAGATTTATATAATATAATATTTTCTCAAAATAATACAAATACGCTCCCACAAAATTTTTCCCAAGGAAAATTAAACCTAAGCTCTGATACCAGATGTAACAACCCGGGTTTCGACAGATTGATTTTTTTTCAAAATCCAATCCATTGGACCCCGAGTTGGGTATTCTAGTATCCTGCAGAAGAGACAAAGAGAAAGAAATATTTCAGAGTTCAAGTACAGCTCACAATGGAAGGAATAAAATATAGTTTATTCAAAATAGCATTACCTTTGTAATAACACTGCTAAGCCAGTAATCAAGTAATACTATCTCTGATCATGGACCTAACCTGCGCATGTTGTGAGGAGGGGGTCAGAACATAAGTTCTGTGTGACTGGACTATAATAAACTCCTGTGTAAACCTTACATATACCATTTAGTTATTATTTCTTCGCTTATTAGGTTATTCACAATATTAGCACCCAAGGCCAAACTCGTGTCATTCTCGTCCATTAACTAATAGATTAACCTAATACACCGCATATGTAGTTTTTTTCTTTTCCCAACTCACACAATCCTTTCCATGTATATGTACAGTCCCTTGCCATATATTTTACGGGCCTTATCACGAAATTTTATACTACTTTAACGTAGTACCACCATTCTTGAAATCGTTTGGACTTCCACCCTTGATCTGGCTAGGTTTCCTTATCATGAACTATCGAGTGTTCAACTAGGATTTATGCCACCTAGGACTACTAGGGATTATGCCACCTATTGAACATTTTCTAGATTCGATTAGGGTTTATGCCACCTAGGACCACTAGGGATTATGCTACCTGTCGAACGACCCCTTTTTCCCCCATATATATATCACGAATTGTTTTTCGATGTCTAGATGCATATGTTCACTATGTGTGCGGCCCGAGTCCCATGACAGAGCTAAATCAAGAAAATACGAAACTTGGTCGGGAGCTTTAAGTTATCTGCCGATGCAGATGCTAAGGTCTGTTTTTCTACCAGTGGTTATGGTCCCACGTGACCCCTCCCTCAACTAATGAAAGGCAATCCAAGAAAATCAAGCACGAGAACTATACTTCTGCCACCTATGCCCCACTTTCCTATTGGCCAGCCTCACCCCTAACTAGATAGCAAGTATATGGTCTGTTGGGAGTTCTCTGCCTTTCCGCATGCGTACTACGATTGACTAAAGATCGTAGGTAGTCGACGACGTGCTATCACAGGGCTAAACTAAGTATCGCCGACCCACGCTGGTCCACCCTAGTCTTTAGGTTGCCTATATTGCAACCAAGGCATATCCTTGGTTCTTCTACCACAGACCTTAACCTCTGTGAGCCCAGGCGGATCATCTGCAACCTCACAGAGGGATACCAAGAGTACCCTCATGTTCCCCGAAGCTACGTGCTTCGCAACCCAGTCCGCTGGAGCCTTTTTCGAAATCAGATAAACGTTCGCTCCTCCTCGTGTGCTTGTTAAGCGATGATCTACCGTATCAGGTTATTCATCTATTTATGGACTGGTCCAGTTTCCTTGACTAAGAATTATTACTTAGTTGTTCTTAACTAAGGTTTACCACTTAGTTTCCTTTCCCATAAATCTTGTTAACTAATGTTTATCCCTTAGTCCCCTTAACTAAGGTTTACAACTTAGTTCCCGCTCTCGATCGTTTTCTTGAATAAGGTTTATTGCTTAGTTTCTTATTAACTAAGGCTTGTTACTTAGTTATCATTCTCGTTGTTTTACTTAGTCAATTCTCGTTACCTTAGACATCAGACCACATACTCTTGCTTTATAATTCAACTTGTTGACTAAGGTTTTCCTATGAATTCAAGCATGACTTAAGTTCTCTTTTATTCGGCGATAGCGCATGGGTGTCTTCCCACAGTTCTTGCTTAACTTACCCCATATTATAGGTTATCCCACCCTTCAGGTCTTACATTACATCTTATGTCATAGTCTTCCTCTGTCCCTAGGACAGGTTTACCCCTAATTAACCCTTCCACTATTTCAACTTCGATTTATAATAGGAAGTTAACATTCCCTATTTCCGTTTTTGGTTAAGTTTTGTTCATATGTTCGTGTCAACTTAACCCCATCTCCTTATAACGTTTATTCACAAATTTGGTATAGTGTTGTCCTTGAATTCATGACTTAACCCTACGAATCATGTGCCATTAATTAATTATTAATGCACCACAACCTCTCACATTAGACCTGTTGTTGTGGTCACTGGTTATGTCGGGCGGTTCCGGGCAGAATTACACCACAACTCAGTCTAACCTCGAGTTTTAAGCGCGATATGACTAACTTCTCACATTAGGACCTAGGGTTTGCGACTACTCGTTAGGCCGGGCGGTTTCGGGCAGGATTACATCGGAAACTCGTCCTAACCTCGAGTTTGCCATGTTTCATGTTTGGTTCATGTCTATTCTAATTGGCATATGTCAAGTTCATAATCATGTCAAAAAATTTAAGTCCATGTTATGCCAATTACCCAACTTACAAGTATGTTCTTATAAATGTCAACTACCAATTTATGCCATATGTTTTAGATGTCAAGTTCATAAGCTTATTCTAAATCATGTTCATGCTTATAGTTTTCCAACTTGGTCCACCCATTTAAACCTTACCAAGGTTATACTATACTCAAAACCCATTGTAATTTATTACTAAACCTTCCAATTCATGTCATGACCCAAAATCAAGCGTTCCCCTTTTTAGTTCGCAATAATCATTTCGTCGTATTCATTTCATAATGGATCTAGGCTCGAGATAGCCTATTTACAAAAAAATAAAAAGGGGAAGAATAAAAGGTGGAACATAATCATAGACATAATAAATTACAATCGAACATATGATAATATTAAACATTACAGATTTTAATTTTTCACAATAATTTCATTTCATGATTACATAGGGAATGTTCGAACGATAAATCTTAATTTTACACAAAAAGTGTATTATAACTCCACTCACCTTGTTTGTCGTCTTTAGAATAGGAACTAGATAATTCTTGAATTGGTTTTCCCTCTTTCATTTGGCTTGAATTACTATTTTGAATCATATTTGACTCCTCCTTGCGGCACGAATCAGCGAATCTGAATCCATTATCTTTTCTCTCTAGATTTCTTTTCTATTTCATTCGTTGTTCTAGATCTCATTCTTTTAATTTTTAAGAATAGATGCTGTAGAGGAAAGAGGGAAGAATAGATCCAAGATCTTTTGAAGAAGATAATGAGAGAAAAGAGAGGCATGGCTTCACCATGAATTGCGGTGGAGTTTACAAAGAGCTTGGGGGGTTTATTTATAGGTGCCAAGCTACGAATCTCGCCCAGAAAACAGCCCAAATACATCATAATGTACCCAGAACAGATTCTGGGAAAAGTGACCAGGTCGCCCCCCAGTTCGACTACATGGTCGACCTGGTCAGGGGTATGTCGACTACCCGGTCGACACCCCGGTCGACCTGGGTGTTGGGCGGGAAAAATCCCGCTCTTCCTTTCTGGGTTTGAATTTCGAAATATTATTTTCGTTTTGAGCTGTTTTGATTGTTTTAATATACTGAAACTTCGGAAGGTCATAACTTCTTCGTACGAAGTCTGATTTTCGAAAACTCGGACTCGATTTCATGCAGAATTCTGAGACGAACGCAATGGTGAAGTCCGTATAACTAATTTCTCAATATTTACTTTAAGTATTCTTTATTTCCCATCGTTCTTAATTAATTTGTTTCGCGTATCACCGTTATACTTTAATATCTCGTATTATATATATGTATTATAAATTTCTTATTTTTAAATCATAAAAAATGCGGGGTGTTACATGGGCACTAAGTATAATTTTTTTCAAAAGAGTATATAGAAACCTGACAAAGCGGAACCCGAATGATGTTCGATTTGAGAATGGCTGTTAAGAACCAAATCAGTTTTGAAATTTGACTCGGATTAGATTCGAGTCGGTATTAATCGCTTTAACATATTGTTGGTTGTTTTTAGAAATAAAGTAAGAGTATCGGTAATAGTAAATAATAAAACAACCAAGTATAAACTAATTGTTTTCTTTTGATTATTTAAACTTTGACATATATATTGTTTGAATTGAACACAATTTTTATTTGGGTGAAATTTTGTATAATGAGGATTTTGAGTAAATGGTTTAGTAATACCAAACGGAATGGGATGTTTGCTAATACTTTTCTGATTACTCTCTTGGCGCCTCATATGGAATATTTGTTTGCCTTCTACCCCCAGTCAGTGAGATATATTTTCTTATTGTTAATACTTAAGTAAAGTAGTGTAATATGGGAAGAATGTGTTATATTTGTGTAAATACAATTTGAAATTATACCATTTCTGAATTAAAGTTCTTTGGGCCATATTTAAGTTGACATGCTTCTATGTCATTCATATTATGATAATATTTGTTCCATATTACAACTAGTATGGTTTAATTTAAATGGCTAAATCACCGCATTTTATTAATGGGCCTAAAATAGGCCTGTTTTTATTTGCTTTTTGATAACTAGATTGGTAGTTTTGTTTTGTCTAATTTGGGTTATGATTACCATTTTGCTTTATTACATGGTATATTTTTCAAGTCAGGGTTAAGTTTATAAAATGTTTTGACATTATAAACACTTTCATGGCATATCTGTTATAAAATAACATTTTAAGAAAGTTTTGATTTTGGGTTGGGATAAATTGGACTCTGTTGTACCGACGGGCCAATACTCCTTCTTGGCCGATCGAATTCAGGATTGTAATCTAAATTGGTGGTTTTACCACCAACGGTCAACGGTTTGCTACATATTTTTATCGGGATTCCCGATTGGCGAGTCACACACACATTAGATAGAGGCGTGGGGGACCCATGTGTAGTTTCGTAAACGGGTAGCTTACGGCCTTCTCCTTAGACCGTCCTAGTTATCCTGGGTTGAACTCTAGGTATGTTATGGCTTTATGAGTAGGTTACACTGTTGATGTCTCCACGCACGCTTGAACTTTGGTACCGTGATTCTACAACATTAGCGTCTGTTTATTTGGTATGTTATGAGTCGGGTTATATTTATCCCACAATCCCCTAATACTTTATTACATTACTATAATTGATCAATTTTATTATCATATTGATTTATATATGATAATTGTTATGAGTATCGTATTGATTTACATATGATACTCTGATTTGATCATATTGCTTTACATATGATAAGTGCCATGAAGATTTTATTGACTTAATTTGTTATTATATGATATTTATTATAAATATCATATTGTTTGTATATGCTATTTTGTTAGGAGTATCGTATTTATTTATATATGATACTCTATTTTGGGTTATTTTATCGTATTGTTTTTATATATGATAAATATCACGAGGATTTTATTGGTTTATGATACTCTGACTTGATTATTATGAGTATCATATTGATTTAAAAATGATATTTGTTATGAGTAACATGTTGGTTTATACATGATACTCTTTGTTAATTTATTTTATCATATTGTTCTTGTATATGATAAAAGCCATGGAGATATAATTAACCTATATATAATACTCTGTCTTGATTGGTTATCATATTGTGTGATATTTACTATAAGTATCATATTATATTTATATATGATAATTGTTATAAGTATCGTATTGATTTTTATATCATACTCTGACTTGGATTATTTCATTGTATGGTTTTACATATGATAAATGCAATGAAGATTTTATTGGCATATATATTTGATACTCTAATTTGGTTACCATATTATACTGTATGCGATATTTATTTTGAGGGTCATACTATTTTACAATGGGTAATTATTGCAAGTATTGCATTGGTTTTTCTATGATACTTAGGCTTGATTTGTTATTATATTATCCTATATATATACATATATATTAATTGTTATGGGAATTATATTGATTTATGTATGATACTCTGTTATATTTTTCTCTTACCATCTTATTATTTATATGGAATTTGTTATATATGTCGTATTGATTTATATACGATACTCTGACTTGACCATATTGTTTTATATGTAAAGTGTTGCAAGTATCTTATTGATTTATATATGATACCCTGATTTGATTTATTACAATATATTGTATTTACTTATGTTAAATGCCACGAAAATTTTATTGGCTTATATATGAATACTCCTCATTAATTTATTTTGTCATATTGTTCTTATATATGATAAATATCATAAATATTTTATTTTCTTTAACTCGGTTTGTTATTATATTGTGATTTGTTATGAGTATCATATTGATTATATGCGATACTCTGTTATAGTTTTCTCTTACTATATTTTTTTAAATATAGTAATTGTTACAAGTATCTTACTAACGTATGTTTGATACTCTCGAATGGTTCTTCTTATCAATTATGTGGTATTTGTTATGGATATCAAACTAGTTTATATATGTTACCCTGTCTAATTTTATTATATTTTCTAGAATTATTATTGTCGGAATCGTATTGATTTATATACGATACCTTTATATTGAAAAAATAGAGTAGGTATCCTAAAATATGTATTTTATTTGGGAAGAGAATTGAAAATTTCTACCAAATTGTGTAATCAAAGTTAGAAATTTCCTGTTGTTATAATCTAAACAAGTTGGGGAAGATTACCGAAATTTCAAATTCTATATGTTAAATATTTAATTAAAAGGGAAGAAGTTAATATACGATACTGGAATTTTATAATGAATAAGTAAATTGCGAGGACGCAATTTCATTAAGCGGGGAGTCTGTAACAACCTGGATTTTTGGAGGGGGTTTGTAATAGCTAAGAAAATTTTGGCGTTTAGAAAATGAATTAAATTAAGATTTAAATAGAAGTTATATTTTAAATTCAAATTAAAATTTTAAATTTTATCTTTTGAATGTAGTTTTGGTATGTTTTCTTTCAAAATAAAAATAAAAATGAGTGTTTCAACATAAACAATCAACATTAATGTTCTAGCTCATTTGAATTCATTGGAATATTCGAAAATGTAATTTTGGAAATAAAATCTAAAGTTTGAAATATAAATCTTGTATGTTCAATTTGACTTTTCAATTTAGTTAGAAGATTATATTGAATGTAAATAAATTTGTGTTTATACTTAATTTTGTTTTTAATTTGAAATATGGTCCATTTAAAACATGGTTTTAAATTTATTTTGATAAGTGTGAATTTAAATTTTTAACATTTGAATTAGAATTATTTTGTTAAACTTAATGATAGTAGTATTTTAAAATTTATTGAAATATATTATTTTAGAAATTATAATTTGATTTTTAAATTAACTTGGATATTTAATTTAAATAATTTTGTTTAGTTGAATTTGGTTTTAAATTAGAATTTAGATATGTGTTTGAACATATTAAAAATATTAGTATTGTATGTATGTATGCATATGGTATAAAATATGGTATCTACACTTTGAAAAATATTTTTTTAAATGTTGTTTCCAATTGTAGTGGTTTGCTAAAATGTTTTGACACTTGTTAAAATTGTCCTGAAATCTTTGAAACGTGTCCACCGTGCCCTATTCTATTTCATCACCACCACCCCTTACTACTCCTATTTTTTCTCTCTTTTTCTCTGCAAAATCCATTTTCCCCCCAAATACGTGATCCCCAAAATCCCAAATTAAAGTCCATGGCTACCACTTAAATTCGATCTTTCTGTCGCTCTGCCTCTCCCTGCTATCAAAGCCGTACTGACCGCAATCAACGACCCCTAAACACCTGTACCATGCAACAACCAAGCCAAGCACCATTGCTCCGCTCCAAATTGAAGTCGTGCCTTCATCACGCAACTCCAATTGCCACCCAATTAGTTTTGATTTGTGCGCTACTAAGATCCATGACACAAGTAAGTGAAGCCGCCAATGTTGAAGCTTAGTCCAATGTCATCGTCGAACCCTACATTCCCTCTATTCTAGCTGCCATTATCTTCTGAATACAAGTGAGTATTTCTCACTTTTAAACTTTGTGCAAGTTTATTAACCTTAATCTAAATTAGAATATAATAGTCAAATTATGGGTTGTCGTTGTTGTTGGGTTCCTATTTTCCAATTGACATGCACAAGAACCACTTGACCCTGCTATGTATCTTTTGATTGTTGGACTTTGTGTTCTGTTGGTTGGTCATTGCTGTGTATTTGCATTTCCACTATATTTTGCTATATATCCTTGCATGCATTCACTTTATACTGTTTTGGTCACCCGCCTCTGGATGGATTCTATCGGTGTGTACGTATAAGAGTAGGCAAACCCTGCCTTATTGACTATTGTTGCACTTTCACGTACACTTCCTTTTATCACTTATTGTCGAGACCAGCTTGCGACCTAAAAGAGTTATGAATTTGAAACTTTGATAGAACTGACCTTTAGTTGTCTTCATGTCACTCGGCTTTGAGCCTTTACCATGCTATTTCCGTACTGATCACAAATTATTTGAATATTGAGCTTGTGCACTTGTTGATGCCTAAACTAAAGTTTTCGCTAAGAGGAAAATTTTGCAAGTCCTGAATTATACCTTAGTAACATGTAATGTAAACTAAGTATACGTATACACCTACACACCTGCGTTGCCTACATGTTTTTCCTTAGCTGTTTTCAAATTTGGGTTAAACTCGTACCCTATCATCTTTGCATACTGGCTTGTTTATAAAATTTGGTAGGACTTGTAACACATCTATTTTAACAAATACCTGATGTTGTATTTCTTTGGTGATATTTTCCTTGGCCATTGAAATTATTGCAGCACCTATGTTTCTAGAGGTGTAAGGTTTTCGTCGTTTTGACATAGATTTAGAATATAAAATTTATTAGGAATAGACATGAAACGACCCAAACTTCCCGGCCGGCCTAAACCGAACAAGAAGGCGGGCTGGTTTGAGAACAAGACTAATCGGAGCACAAACGACATAACATTTCATTACTATTACAACAATTTACATCAGAGTACAAGATATCAGAGTATAAATGAATAATATAAAATAGAAAACTATCAGAAATTTAAATACAAAGCAGCGGAAAAATAATACATAACATAACTGAAAGAAATACATGGATATAAAGCTTTCCGAATATAGCTTCAGCTGTAAATCTAGGATCCTGTAAAATAGAAATCTGCAAAACGAAAACTACTAGCTGCCCATGTGGAAAATAGGGGAACCCAGAGTTTAGGATAAAAACAATAAACTCCTGATCAGTCATGGGACTGGTGTGACAACTAAAACAGTTATTTAAAACTTTACATTAAAATAGAGTAAATCAAGGGGTCACGCTGTATAACACGGAACGGGTTTTCTCCCTAGAATACCAATGCATAAACAGATTATAAACTACGCTATGCTTTTCAAAAAATGAAGCTATTTTAAGAATCAGGTCCCATCACATAATGCAACGCAAGCCAGAGGATAGAGTTTTTCCTTATAATAGCCAAACATGCTTGGTACGTTTTAAAACAAATCATTTGATACTATTATAAGTGCATAGTGTTAAAAACAACTTCAAATATAAATGTATTAATCATAGACGGCATGGCTACTATATATAATGTCACCATATTAGTTCTACAACTAAAACTGCATGATGTCGTATTGGAAATTAGATTTCCATCATAAACCAAGGCAAGGGATCGTCCTTACCAAATTTGAGACAATATAGCCCGTGTCTCAGGATCAATCGCAACTACACCTAGGAAAATGCAGGGCCGGTCCTCTCTTACTTTTGAGGATTGGCAATTCGTGAAAAGTACGTTTTCCTGCCCTATGGGGTGTATATCAAGAGCCACTAGGGATCAAATTCGAGGTATCTCGCTATCCATCATCCACATAAGTAAAAATGTCTGGGCTCCATACCATGACACCACTCCTAGCTAGAAAGAAACGCATGTCCTCCTTGTTGTTCTCTCCCATATCTGGTTCATACCTAGTTATGAGGCTCGCGAATTAACGCTATAACAAAGCTATGCTATTTAAAGTTGTGCTTTGATCATTAACCACATGACTCTGCTTTTCAACAAAAGCCTTGATCATTTTCATCTCATCATGCCACATTGACAATTCATGCCATGCAAATGATGTCTATCGATATGTAACCTCTAAGCTCGTACGTCTCAGAGCAGGGTGTTAAGCAAGAGAATAAATTCTCTACCACCAAATAGATATATATATATATTTATTTAATAGAAATCAATCAACACAGAATAAAATCCAATGTCAGACACACATCCATTTACAAGTCCATTTTGGGTCTAAACGAAACCGGAGGCACCTTATTCCTCGTCCCATATGTCCAATACAGGAGAGGGGTCCTCCCGTATCCGGTCGATCTCCAAGTACGTCTGGATGATCACCACTTATTACCTTGTCTTAGGTGTACGACCCAGTCAAGACGTTAGTGATCATCCGAACAATGTGAAGAACTCCGGTCTTCAACCACCGTCTTCATCCTCGAGTTATAGTCGTCGTATTCATTATTCGGAATGGGTTAAACCCAGTCTTTCCGAATAACTCGCGTATTTTATAATCAATAATCAAGTGCTATAAAAACACATCATATGCCTAATTCCAATTCAGAATATTCTTTTATTCAGATAGTCACATCTTTAGGGAAAGGTTCCCATTAATTTCATTAAAGGTAAATTCTTTTAAACTTATTCTTTAATCTATCTTTGGATATCAATCCAAAACCA
The DNA here is from genome assembly GCA_030737875.1 of Allium sativum. NCBI lineage: Eukaryota > Viridiplantae > Streptophyta > Magnoliopsida > Asparagales > Amaryllidaceae > Allium > Allium sativum. The sequence continues at coordinate 153,442,665 of CM060916.1, read as the reverse complement.
AATTAGGGTTTATCAACTAGTCGGGGTTATCAAGCCTTACGAAAGTAATCATTTGTTAAATTTCTCAATCCCAACCTATTCATTCCATGGAGAAAAACTGGTAATACTCCATATCTAACACCACGGTGTTATCGGTAAATTTAATTACCATTTCACATTCAAATCTAAATAAAGATTTAACTATCGCCTGGAGTAAAAACTGGTGGTACTCCATTCCCGATCATTTTCCCAAATTTGAAAATTTAAATTATCACCTTCTCATTTCAATCTAATTAGAGATTCATTAAAATTTCACTTAGTTCAATCTCATTAATCATTAACCAATGATTATTTACCTTTGGGAAATCAAACATGCCACATTAACAATCTACACCGTACCATTGATTTCTACCAATATAACCTCTAAGCTCGTATGTTTCAGAGAAGGGTGCTAAGCAAGAGAATAAATTCTGCACCTCCAAACAGATATATATTTAGCAGAGATCAATAGAACGGTTCGAAATACAGTGCTAGACATGTAATCCTGTCTTTAACCGGGTTAAAGAACATTGTCGTTTAAAACACAGTTCACGGTAAACCCAAAATCACATTCCATTAACCATGGAATGTTCACGGAAAACAGATCGATATATAATCGATATCAATTTCCATATCCGACTAATAATATAAATGGAATAACGACATAGCCTTTCAAATTCCATATATATATTAACAGTCTTCCTTTACAGAAGCTCACTTCGGTTATTACCAAATCAAATTCCATACAATTCCAATTTAACATATTAAATTGAAAAACTTTACTTTGGAAAATTTCCATTAAATCTCAATAAAATATTTATAAATTCCATATCATATCTCACTGTTAATCGGATTAAAGAACGAATATCGTTAAAGACATAGTTCACAATAAACTCAATTCACATTCCAGTTTATTCCAATTACTAAATATAATTGGAAACTGTAATAATATTAACTAAAAGATTTATTCATTTCACACGGGGTTTAAGATCAGTGGTACTAAAGACACCATTCACGACAAACCCAAAATCCAATTTAAAATTAAATATAAGGCTCTAAATAGAAATTATATCGGCTTATATTCAATATAAAATTCTGAAACCAACACATATCATATGGGGAATAATGATATATATCTATCTTCCAAATTCCTCCATAATATCCATATAGTCACGGAATTCAATATCGAAATATTTCAAAGACGATTTCTATTCAAATCCATTCCAATTCATATATTGGAAAATTCTGGCTAGATTAAAACTATTCTCTAATGCAATTTATTTATTTAAAAAAGTTGGATTATTTTTCTAGTTAATAACTAGTTCATTTTTATAAAAATATATTTTTATCTTTACAAAATTGGAATTTTTCAGCCAAATCCTTTCCGAATCATTTATTATGATTTAACACAAATTATTAATATTTTTAATAATTTTAACAAGGCCCGTACAGTCGGTTTCCAATAACGGCCACCGAACTACATCCATAGTGACCTTTTCCAAATTTGATTTGGACATAATTCTAAATCCAATCGTTCGATTTCAAATCTCTTATATTTATTGAAAAATTCTTCTCGATACGAACCCAGTTGGTTCCAGTTTTAGGAGAATCTGTAGTGACCCGCATCGTCAGAGGTATTATAATTAATTTATTTAATTATATAAATAGTGATTTAGGGAATTAAATCGTCGTTAATAAAATTATAGTGAATATTTAATTAGATAATAGAATAATATATTTAATTCAGAAATAATCAAAATATTGGAAATCACAATATTCTGTGAACGGGGTCATCCCTAAGATTTAATTCAGCTTAGAGTTGAATTATATTGACGAATATATTCAATCGACGTCAGTTTGAACGTATAATTATAATATAATTAAAATCGAGCGCGTAACGACTTACTAGTTCGCTATTTGGCGATTCGAACTTCAATAGGATATACAGGGTTCGTTTTAAATCGGATTTCTGTGAAACAAGAAACGTGTGGAGCTGGTGGAGTATATCTTTCTAATGGAAGAGAAAAATCGGGATTTCGTCATGTAGATTTTGAGTTACGTCCAAATCAAATTCTCACAAATGCAGCGCCCTGAGCATAACGATTTAATTATATTTTATATAAGGATTCAAATAGAAATCGAACATCGATATAACTCTGACGATGTAATATCAAGTTGTAAATTCATACAGGAATATTTTGGAGCTGTATGGTATCCCACTGTGAATATAGACGATAATATTTATTTTTAAATATTAAATTTAATTATATTTAAATATATTTATATATTTAAATAGGTTATTTAGAGCGTTAAAAATAGCCACTTTTGCAAACGAAGTCGGAATTCGACGAAACTAATTTTGTTGGATCCGCAATGTCAAATAGTTGTTAGATTTCCAGTTTCATGATTTTTGTAGTCAGTATGTGGCCGTACGGATTTTTAGAGTGAAAAACAATCGATATACCGACGGTTAAAAATACACTGTGTGAGCATACGAAGTCAGAATTTGACGAAACCAGTTTCGTTGGGACCGTAATATCGAACTCTAGATGCATGTCAATTTTCATGATTTTTAGATATCATGTGTGCTCGTAGGAATTTTTAGAGTGTGGAAAACAAAAATAAAATGAAAATAAAATTTAGTAAAATATCATAAAAATTGTGTGGACCTAAACAAGGCTACGTCTTCTCACTTTTGAGCCACAGAAAAATCCCGTCACCCTTATATAAAAACTTCTAAGCCGCCACCAGTATTGTTTTACAAACGCAGAAAAAAATCCTCAAAAGAAATTCACAAAGAAATCAAATATAATTCTATAAATTCCAATACATATATGGATCGAATCAGTGGATGATGAGCTTCAATTCCGTGCCGATCTTCTTCTGTGCGATGCGGGTTTTCAGTTGATGGAGCTTTGAGCGGAAAACTAGGGTTCACCCCTATGAGGGATTCAGGCTTTAATTCGAATGTTGGTGATGATATTTGGGTTGGTAATCAAAAACCGCACTTACCTAAGTGATTGGGGATTTTCTGTGATTAAAACCGTCGATGCTGTACGGTGGTTCCAGGACGTCGCTGCTTCGAGGTCGAGCTCGCGGTGAAAAGGGAGGATCCAGTTGGATAGAGGGTGCGAAGAGATGGAGATTGTGAGGATTGTGGCGGATTCGGTGGTTCATGGGGGGAGCGCGAGGTGTTTGAAAGGACAGAATGGTGTTTGGGATATTGGAGACTGATGCACTGTTTTGGGAAGAAGAGGAGTAAAGCGGGTTGTGGGTTTCAAGGGTAGGTATGGGCTAAAAAAGAAGTAAGGCCCAATAAAGTTAAAAATCCAAGTTTTATGTTTATTTAAATGTGTATCAACTTCATAATGTAATATCTCGGTCATATGAAATCATAATCATGAGCCGTCAGTCACATTGGGACCGTATGGACGAGATCTTCGTAATGAAGCTGAATGGAAGTGGATTGGGGCTCGTTTGAGTTTATGGCGAAATAAATTGTTTGATTCAAATCAAACAATAGTTTATCGTTCTTTAACGATGAACTGCCAATGTGAGTAAAACTCACCAACTCTGAACAGTTCTATTTTTATAGCGTATATTTAGAACTGATAAATGATGACTGATTGCTGTGTGTTAACTGTTGGTTGAGTTGTTTGCGTATTGATTGAAATCATAGATAACAATATATATATAAATCGTTAATCGAATATTGATTTTGTTTTTATCAGAATATTTTACATATGTGTTGTTTAACATCTATGATGTAGGGGAACAGGTTGGAGGGGTCCAACTGGACTCCTTGGTATTTATGATACTGTTCTGTTCATATATTGTAATATATGATGTGATATATAATCTGTTTGATTATGTGTGTTTAAATGATATCGATCATTGTGGTTTGCTATTTTAAAAATCATAAGAGACCCTGCGATGTAAAAAGAATTATTTCAATATATATTGAAATAAAAGGGATTTTATAAAATCAACAGATTTTATAAAAGGAAATATTTCGAAAGTAAATAAAAAGGAAAATATTTATAAAACGAATATAGTTTTATAAAAGGGAAAATGTTGATAAAACAAATAAATAGGATAAAGGAATATTTATTTAGTAAATAAATAGCATTATAAAAGGAATATATAGTTGGAAACTAAATAGGATTATAAAAGGAAGTTGAGGAGATAAAAAGGAGTTAATCAAACGTAGTTTATCAAAAGGAGTACTCAAACATTGTTATTTAAGATAAGTTACCATTTAACACGACTGCTAGCGTAATTCACAGGGCTGCAGATAGCCTACGGCGGTCGGATGTTTCCTGAGGGAATCAGGCGTAACCATTGTGATCGCTGCGATCTAGAGTCAAGCGAACGGAGTTAAATCGAATATAGTTATTCAATAGAGTTAAAATAGATATTAGTTATTCAAATAGGAGTTAAACAAATAGAGTTATTCAATTAGAGATTAAAGAAATAGAGTTAAGAAAAATTAGAAACTGACTAGAGATTAGTAAGTTGAATGGTTTTCTGAGTATCGATCTGATGTTGGTTTCGGCCTTCGGGGTTTATACTTAGAGAATTGTTCTCCTACTAGTTTATAGTCAGGGACTGATAGTTGTGAAATGATAGTGATATGTAAATAAACAATGGAAATGTTATCCAGTGTTAATGATATATATTTTCTAAACATAGAAAATAAGGAAATGTGAATATATATATATATGTATATGGTTGATGATTAATCGATATAATTTCCAATTGGAAATAATATCGTTGTTTGCACACGTGTTTTTCTTTGATAGTTAACTCATCGACTATCGAAGTTTTCAGCCATTTTAGCGTTGTTAATATGGAGAGACCGGTTGGATTATTATCCGAAGAACCACTCTGTATTGGCATAAGCGTTGCGAATCATATATGCCAAAGATACTTGAAGACGGAGTTATGCAAGGGCTATCCTGTTTACAGAATAGTGCCTTCGGTTTGTCCAGTCCCAGGACGACCTGTTTGGAAGAATTTCTGATAGAGTATATCTAATAAATCGCGTAAGTTGATCTCTTCAAACGTATTCACGTTTGGTGGCAGAGGAATTCGTTTCTCTTAGCTGTATACCCGTGATTTTTATGGGAAAATCAATTCGTGATTTGGCGGGTATGACGATGTGACATTCAAAGTGAATGAAGATGTGGCATGTAAAAGATAAGCGTAGCTTCTAGCATCACATCCGGTAAATGATAGAAGTCGGGCAAGCAGCATGGCTAAGTCGGTCGCTCCGAAGTAGGGTGTATAATCACCTATCTAGAGAATATTCACTTGCTTCTTTAATCTATCAATGATGTCCCATATATATGTACGGGAAATGGTTGCTGATCCCAACCGTTGGTGATATACATTCGATACACTCAAGCGAAATGAGTGGTCGGTCATGTGTGGCTGAGTTGCAAGATGTTCTTGTTGAACTCCAGTGTACCGTTCCTAGAGTACACTGATCGGAAGGTGGTTCCATACCTTGTCATAGTTGGAAAACCATTACCCAATACGTGCTTGCGATTTTGATTGTATACTATATATGTAGAACGTGAGATGAAAGCGTTTCTACTAGATGATTATTATATTGTTGTTGATAGACATTATTATAATATCAAAAGGTTTTTGATATAAAGATATTTTGGATTCTCATAAGGGAAAAACCCGTTCCGTTATACGGCGTGGTCTTATGAGATATCGTTTAATGGATCAAATCTGTTTTAAACTGTTTTACTCATACCAGTCCCATGACTGACCCGGAGTTTATTTTGTTTTGTTTTCCCTAAACTCTTGGGAGCCCAATTTTGTACGGGCAGTCAAGTAGTCAGGAATTTACAGATATACTGGAAGAGCTTGGAGCAGGAGGCTTCAGGATTATATACCTATAGTTATTTCCGATGTGTTGTAAGTGTGTACTCTGATAATGTTATTGTAAACATATACTGATTTTATTTCAAGGATATGTTATCTATTATATGTTGTTCGTTCCGCTGTGAGATTCGTTTACTCTGATATTGTGTTCTTCTTCTTCTTCTTCTTTTCTATTAGTTTCTATCTTATCTATCCTCACCCTCTATCTTCTTTCTATCAATTTCATGAATTTCCAGTGCAATTTGGGGTTGGACTTGTGTTATTTGGTCAGCTCAAATTGGACCGGATTTTCGGGTTGTTACAGTTGGTATTAGAGCTTAAGTTAAGAATTACCTTGGCTCTGTGTCATGACTCGGTAGAGATAGGGTTAGTAATACCCTAGATTGAGTTTGAGTGTATATATACGAGTGCGTATTTGTATTTGATATAAAAATGGTTTTATATTGTGGAGATTCATTGGTTGAGTTGTTTATGGGTTCTGGTCGATCAGTTTGATCCACTGTATCGGTAGGAGTAAATAAACACTTGAATACGATGGACCGACACAGTATGGATATGTGATATATTATCATATATAGGTTGTAATTATAATCGAGTAAGATTATAACATGTGAAATGGTTATATATAACCAATCAGAATTCATATATATGAAATACGTGAAATCTGATGGATTGAATCAGAATTTAAATCAGAATTGAAATTAAAACCTTGGAGATTTGGAAAGGTGTTTGTTAACAGATTTGGATTAAGTATAAGAGAATTTTAAAATCCTGGGAGATTTTAAATTGGTTGAAAGCCTTGTGAATGGTATTTGAAATATATTTCAAAGTGGAAATGTTTAAGAAATGGTTTTGAAGTGGTATAGTATTGAACTCACTACGGTCGCTGGAAAGTAACTCCGATGTTGACTGCGCAGCATCATCAGTGTGATTTTCGAGTTTCTAAGTGACGAATTACTACCAAAGGTTTTGTTTTTGAATTGTTTTGAGAAAAACTAGTTGGTTTGAAATTCCAGGAAAGGATATTTGATTTTTGGGAAAAGCCAAGCTATTTGAAACTCCCAGGTAAAGGCTTTTTAAGATAAAAACAAATTAAAGTAAAATTTGTAAAATCCAATAAAATTGAGATGGAATTAAAAGCCAGTTAAGTGAAAATCGTATTGAAATAGATTGATGTCAAGTGGAATTAGACTTGATTAGAGATTATCTGGAAGTATATTGGGCTGGTGAGTTATGGATTGGAAATCAAGAATAGTGCTTGAGTTTGAAATGAAATTCGACTTAGGTATAAGAGAATGGTTGTGTTAAAGATAAATTGATTTGAGTTCAAGTTGGAATGACATTGGTATATGTTGAATTGGTAACAGATGCAAAGGACATAGTGATATGCCCGACAAAAAGGTACAAGTTTACATTTGATATAAGCATGAGATTTATAAGACGAATTGGCAAGTCGCTTGGCTGTTTGATTTTCATTTGGGTTAGAGAAGGCCTAGAGAGGCGAGTTGTGGTTTTACCGATAGGGATGTAAAAAGGAGGTTATGGCGAAATTTTCCGAAAATTTAAAGTGTTAGAAAATTTTCAGAATTTTTTAAATTTTTGGTTAGTCGGAAGGAATTAATATTTTAGTCGATATTAATTGATTCAGAGAAACAAGAGATAAGGGGTAAACCGATAAGCTTTTACCAAATAGATAGGGTTGTCCTCTAACTTAGCAATTTCGAGGACGAAATTATTTTAAGTGGGGAAGAATGTAATGACCCGCATTGTCAAAGGTATTATAATTAATTTATTTAATTATATAAATAGTGATTTAGGGAATTAAATCATCATTAATAAAATTATAGTGAATATTTAATTAAATAATAGAATAATATATTTAATTCAGAAATAATCAAAATATTGGAAATCACAATATTCTGTGAACGGGGTCATCCCTAAGATTTAATTCAGCTTAGAGTTGAATTATATTGACGAATATATTCAATCGACGTCAGTTTGAACGTATAATTATAATATAATTAAAATCGAGCGCGTAACGACGCGGTAGTTCGCTATTTGGCGATTTGAACTTCAACAGGATATACAGGGTTCGTTTTAAATCAGATTTCTGTGAAACAAGAAACGTGTGGAGCTGGTGGAGTATATCTTTCTAATGGAAGAAAAAAATCGGGATTTCGTCATGTAGATTTTGAGTTACGTCCAAATCAAATTCTCAGAAATGCAGCGCCCTGACCATAACGATTTAATTATATTTTATATAAGGATTCAAATAGAAATCGAACATCGATATAACTCTGACGATGTAATATCGAGTTGTAAATTCATACAGGAATATTCTGGAGCTGTATGGTATCCCATTGTGAATATAGACGATAATATTTATTTTTAAATATTAAATTTAATTATATTTAAATATATTTATATATTTAAATAGGTTATTTAGAGTGTTAAAAATAGCTACTTTTGCAAACGAAGTCGGAATTCGACGAAACTAATTTTGTTGGATCCGCAATGTCAAATAGTTGTTAGATTTCCAGTTTCATGATTTTTGAAGTCGGTGTGTGGCCGTACGGATTTTTAGAGTGAAAAACAATCAATATACTAACGGTTAAAAATACGTTGTGTGAGCATACGGAGTCGGAATTCGACGAAACCAGTTTCGTTGGGACTGTAATGTCGAACTCTAGCTGCATGTCAATTTTCATGATTTTTAGATATCATGTGTGTTCGTAGGAATTTTTAGAGTGTGGAAAACAAAAATAAAATGAAAATAAAATTTAGTAAAATATCCTAAAAATTGTGTGGACCTAAACAAGGCCACGTCTTATGACGACCCCATTTCCCGTTCAGACGTAGACAAGGGTAATCTTTGGAATATAACACATAAACAGAAAATAGCAGAACAGAAATAAATAAATACACCAGATAATGAACAATAGAATATATTGGATAAAAGTAATCATCAGAGTTACACAATATACAGGATCATACTTAGTACAAATATAGTTCAACTATACATATATGTCTACAGCGGAAAACAAACATAATGTACAATAGGAGCTGAACAACATAAAAAGAGATAAATGATAGAATCCATCTTCAGCTCCAGCTATCCAGAAAGAACCAGCTAAACCTGAATACAAGGCTTCCCGTGTAGAAAAAGGGGCACCTGAGTTTGAAAGTGAAACAAACTACGAGTCAGTCATGGGACTGGTATGAGAAATCAACTCAACACATTTAAAATATGGCTAATCACAGGACCACGCCACTTTCGTGGAGCGGGTTTACTCCATTGGATCGCCAGTGCTCTAAAACAAATATTTCTTTTAAACATCGCAATGCTTTTTATAAAAATGAAGCCATTATAAGACTCGGTTCCCATCACACAATGCAACGCAAACCGGAGGATAGAGTTTTTACCTTATAACGGCCAAAATATGCTTGATACGAATAAAACAAAAGCCTTTGATATTATTGCTAGTGTTTATATGTGGGATCGTCCAGACGTACGTGGTGATCGATGGGTTTGCGAGGTATTTAGTGCCTCCGGTTTCGTTCAGACCCAGAACGGACTTGTAAATGGACTGTGTGTCTGACATTGAATTTTATTCTGTGTTGATTGATCTCTGTTAAATATACATCTGTTTGGCGACGGAGAATTTATTCTTTTGCTTAACGCCGTTCTCTGAAACGCACGAGCTCAGAGGTTGTATATTAATGGACATCAGTCGCATGGCATGAATTGCTAGTGTGGCATGCCTTAGTGGCAAATGATCAGGGCTTCTGTTGAACAGCAAAGTCTTGTGGTGATGATCAAAGCACCGCCTGTGTGGCTTAGCTTTGTGTATAACGTGAATTCGCGAACCTCACACCCCGGTATGAATCAGAAACGGGAGCAGGACCTCAGGGGGGACGTGCGTTTTCTTTCTAGCTAGGGTGGTGTCAGTGACCTACCAGCCCTGACATTTATATACTTTTCACCTATGTGGTTGTTGCTGTTGCGAGGCGCATCGATTAGATCGGACGATCCAGGTCCGATGGAGTCATTCGTTGACTCATTTACGCCCCAAAGGGTGGAGAAACGCATTGTTCAGGCATTATAATCCACTTCGTGTGGACCGGCCCTGACGATCCAAGGTACGGTTGCGGCTGTGCCTGAGGCTCGGGCTAGAGAGTCTCGAAGGCGGTAAGGACTATCTTTTGCCTTGGTTCATGACGGAAATCCAATTTCCAAATAGGTGATTGTGCGCTTTTGATTGTATACCTATATATGGCGACATAGTGGTATGGGGCATTAATGCCGTCTGTGATTGTTAGTTATGATTTGAAATTGTTTTTAAAACATATAAACACTAGCAATAATATCAAAGGCTTTTGTTTTATTCGTATCAAGCATATTTTGGCCGTTATAAGGTAAAAACTCTATCCTCCGGTTTGCGTTGCATTGTGTGATGGGAACTGAGTCTTATAATGGCTTCATTTTTATAAAAAGCATTGCGATGTTTAAAAGAAATATTTGTTTTAGAGCACTGGCGATCCAATGGAGTAAACCCATTCCACGAAAGTGGCGTGGTCCTGTGATTAGCCATATTTTAAATGTGTTGAGTTGATTTCTCATACCAGTCCCATGACTGACTCGTAGTTTGTTTCACTTTTAAACTCGGGTGCCCCTTTTTCTACACGGGCAGCCTTGTATTCAGGTTTAGCTGGTTCTTTCTGGATATCTGGAGCTGAAGATGGATTCTATCATTTATCTCTTTTTATGCTGTTCAGCTCCTATTGTACATTATGTTTGTTTTCCGTTGTAGACATATATGTATAGTTGAACTGTATTTGTACTAAGTATGATCCTGTATACTGTGTAACTCTGATGATTACTTTTATCCAGTATATTCTATTGTTCATTATCTGGCGTATTTATTTATTTCTGATCTGCTATTTTCTGTTTATGTGTTATATTCCAAAGATTACCTTTGTCTTCGTCTGAACGGGAAATGGGGTCATCATACGTCTTCTCCCTTTTGAGCCACAGAAAAATCCCGTCACCCTTATATAACAAATTTCTAAGCCGCCACCAGTATTGTTTTACAAACGTAGAAAAAAAATCCTCAAAAGAAATTCACAAAGAAATCAAATATAATTCTATAAATTCCAATACATATACGGATCGAATCAGTGGATGATGAGCTTCAATTCTGCGCCGATCTTCTTCTGTGCGATGCGGGTTTTCGGTTGATGGAGCTTTAAGCGGAAAACTAGGGTTCACCCCGATGAGGGATTCAGGCTTTAATTCGAATGTTGGTGATGATATTTGGGTTGGTAATCGAAAACCGCACTTACCTAAGTGATTTGGGTTTTTCTGTGATTAAAACCGTCGATGCTGTACGATGGTTCCAGGACATCGCTGCTTCGAGGTCAAGCTCGCGGTGAAAAGGGAGGACCCAGTTGGATAGAGGGTGCGAAGAGATGGAGATTGTGAGGATTGTGGCGGATTCGGTGGTTCATGGGGGGGGGGGGGAGCGCGAGGTGATTGAAAGGACGGAATTGTGTTTGGGATACTGGAGACCGACACTCTGTTTTGGGAAGAAGAGGAGTAAAGCGGGTTGTGGGTTTCAAGGGTTGGTATGGGCTCAAAAGGAAGTAAGGCCCAATGAAGTTTAAAATCCAAGTTTTATATTTATTTAAATGTGTATCAACTTCATAATGTAATATCTCGGTCATATGAAATCAGAATCACGAACCATCAGTCACGTTGGGACCGTATGGACGAGAGCTTCATAGTGAAGCTGACTGGAAGTGGATTGGGGCTCGTTTGAATTTATGGAGAAATAAATTGTTTGATTCAAATCAAACAACAGTTTATCGTTCTTTAACGGTGAACTGCCAATGTGAGTAAAACTCACCAACTCTGAACAGTTCTATTTTTATAGCGTATATTTAGAACTGATAAATGATGACTGATTGCTGTGTGTTAATTGTTGGTTGAGTTGTTTGTGTATTGATTGAAATCATAGATAACGATATATATATATATATCATTAATCGAATATTGATTCTGTTGTTATCAGAATATTTTACATATGTGTTGTTTAACATCTGTGATGCATGGGAACAGGTTGGAGGGGTCCAACTGGACTCCTCAATATTTATGATACTGTTCTGTTCATATATTGTAATATATGATGTGATATATAATCTGTTTGATTATGTGTGTTTAAATGATATCGATCATTGTGGTTTGCTTTTTTAAAAATCATAAGAGACCCTGGGATGTAAAAAGAATTATTTCAATATATATTGAAATAAAAGGGATTTTATAAAATCAACAGATTTTATAAAAGGAAATATTTCGAAAGTAAATAAAAGGAAAATATTTATAAAACGAATAGAGTTTTACAAAAGGGAAAATGTTGATAAAACAAATAAATAGGATAAAGGAATATTTATTTAGTAAATAAATAGCATTATAAAAGGAATATTTAGTTGGAAACTAAATAGGATTATAAAAGGAAGTTGACGAGATAAAAAGGAGTTAATCAAACGTAGTTTATCAAAAGGAGTACTGAAAACATAGTTATTTAAGATAAGTTACCATTTAGCACGACTGCTAGCGTATTTCGCAGGGCTGTAGATAGCCTACGGGGGTCGAATGTTTCCTTAGGGAATCAGGCGTAACCATTGTGATCGCTGCGATCTAGAGTCAAGCAAATGGAGTTAAATCGAATATAGTTATTCAATAGAGTTAAAATAGATATTAGTTATTCAAATAGGAGTTAAACAAATAGAGTTATTCAATTAGAGATTAAAGAATTAGTTAAGCAAAATTAGAAACTGACTAGAGATTAGTAAGTTGAATGGTTTTCTGAGTATCGATCTGATGTTGGTTTCGGCCTTCGGGGTTTATACTTAGAGAATTGTTCTCCTGCTAGTTAACAGTCAGGGACTGATAGTTGTGAAATGATAGTGATATGTAAATAAAAAATGGAAATGTTTTCCAGTGTTAATGATATATATTTTCTAAACATAGAAAATAAGGAAATGTCAATATATATATATATATGTATATGGTTGATGATTGATCGATATTATTTCAAATTGGAAATAATATCGTTGTTTGCACACGTGTTTTTCTTTGATAGTTAACTCATCGACTATCGAAGTTTTCGGCCATTTTAACGTTGTTAATATGGAGAGATCGGTTGGATTATTATCCGAAGAACCACTCTGTATTGGCATAAGCGTTGCGAATCATATATGCCAAAGATAATTAAAGACATTGTTATGCAAGGGCTATCCTTTTTACAGAATAGTGCCTTTGGTTTGTCCAGTCCCAGGACGACCTGTATGGAAGAATGTCTGACAGAGTATATCTAATAAATCGCGTAAGTTGATCTCTTTAAACGTATTCACGTTTGGTGGCGGAGGAATTCGTTTCTCTTAGTTGTATACCCGTGGTAATTTTGGGGAAATCAATTCGTGATTTGGCGGGTATGACGATGTGACATTCAAAGTGAATAAAGATGTGGCATGTAAAAGATAAGCGTAGCTTCTAGCCTCACAGCCGGTAAATGACAGAAGTCGGGCAAGCAACATGGCTAAGTTGGTCGCTCCGAAGTAGGGTGTGTATATATATATATATATATATATATACGGGAAACGGTTGCTGATCCCAACCGTTGGTGATATACATTCGATACACTCAAGCGAAATGAGTGGTCGGTCATGTGTGGCTGAGTTGCAAGATGTTCTTGTTGAACTCCAGAGTACTGTTCCTAGAGTACACTGATCGGAAGGTGGTTCCATACCTTGTCATAGTTGGAAAACCATTACCCAATACGTGCTTGCGATTTTGATTGTATACTATATATGTAGAACGTGAGATGAAAGCGTTTCTGCTAGATGATTATTATATTGTTGTTGATAGACATTATTATAATATCAAAAGGTTTTTGATATAAAGATATTTTGGATTCTCATAAGGGAAAAACCCGTTCCGTTATACAGCGTGGTCTTATGAGATATCGTTTAATGGCTCAAATCTGTTTTAAACTGTTTTACTCATGCCAATCCCATGACTGACCCGGAGTTTATTTTGTTTTGTTTTCCCTAAACTCTTGGGTGCCCAATTTTGTACGGGCAGTCAAGTAGTCAGGAATTTACAGATATATTGGAAGAGCTTGGAGCAGGAGGCTTCAGGATTATATAGCTATAGTTATTTCCGTTGTGTTGTAAGTGTGTACTCTGATAATGTTATTGTAAACATATACTGATTTTATTTCAACGATATGTTATCTATTATATGTTGTTCGTTCCGTTGTGAGATTCGTGTTACTCTGATATTGTGTTCTTCTTCTTCTTCTTTTCTATTAGTTCTATCTTATCTATCCTTACCCTCTATCTTCTTTCTATAATTTCTTGAATTTCCAGTGCAATTTGGGGTTGGACTTTTGTTATTTGGTTAGCTCAAATTGGACCGGATTTTCGGGTCATTACAGAATCCAACGGTCTGATCTCCCGTAATGTCAGTTCGAAGTCAATGGTCGAAATTCCCGAAAGGCCGCGGTGCGTCGCGTTCTATTCAAGCCATTAATATATATATATATGTATATATAATATTTCGTTCAAAACATATTTTATAAATTCGTTTTAAAAACGATTCCCAATTTCACTTCAATTTTAAATCAAAATCGAATACTCCATATCATTATAATATTTAAATGACAATATTTTCCAAAATATCAGATTTTGAAATCGTTTCCTTTTTCGATATTCATTATAAAAATGAATAAAATCGACATAAATACCGTTCGTGTTAAAATGGCGCAAATCTAATCAACACGGCTTCATAGATTACAATATTTTCGTGTCCATCCCAAATCGGACATCCAAATCATATTTTAATCCTTTACAGAATATTATTTAAAAATATACATTATTTTTAAAATATTCGTACTTTCTGAATTGGAATCGTACAAAGTCAATAACCATATAATGTTATTTATATGAATTTCATACACACAAGTACTCAATAATGATGATACACAGTCAACCATCATCTAGAGTGCATTACATAACTGCATAAGCATTAAATATAAATAATTAATGCTTACAACGGTATGTCAACCAATCAATTTACATACAACTAAGAAATTGGGATTAGTGTACGTCGAATATCATCCCAATACCCGTGTGGGGTTTCAACCAACAAATACTAAATATTATTTG
This sequence comes from Allium sativum, assembly GCA_030737875.1. Lineage (NCBI taxonomy): Eukaryota > Viridiplantae > Streptophyta > Magnoliopsida > Asparagales > Amaryllidaceae > Allium > Allium sativum. The sequence continues at coordinate 153,427,521 of CM060916.1, read as the reverse complement.
TGCAGTTAGGCGATGTGTAAAATTCATCATCCCAATCGATGTCAGTTAAATGGATGTACATAAACAAGTCATCCGATTTGTAAATGAATATCTATTTTCATTTCAGGAGAATTTTATGTCGTACATTTATACGTTAAAAATTATTTTTTTAACGATAAAAATATTTGTTTCACACTTGACTATTTTATATAGTTCATTTATTCAATAAAAATGATATTTTTATTGTTCAAACATTTTATTCAACACATGAATATTTTAAATAGTTCACATACACATTAAAAATGATATTTTTAATGAATAAATATCTATTTCAGAAAATTTCGGTATTATAACGACGCGATATTAGAACCGGAGTAGTGTCTAGCAATACCCCTCTCCTGATACTGGCTCGCGCCATACACAATAATCACAACCATTCAATCAGTCCCAATCGATTCACAATCAATTTTACAACCACAATCCAAATTTCCGCAATATAAGACAAACAAACAACTATGGTTTGTATAATAAATAGTGTCAGGGGCTACTAAGCCCCGTCTACAACCTACTATATATTTAACTGTAAATTAAATTGAGTGAGAAGGTTTCTCACATTGGGATCCACTCTGCCGTTCTTTAATTCTGAATTTTTGTTTTAATACTGTTTGCATTCAAATTTGCATGAAATTCTAAAGTGTTCCATTTCCGTTCTAGTCAGTTCCATTGCGTAGATATTTTCACCACGATTCCAACGGATTAGAAATCATCGAAATCCGACCTCGCATGACGAAGTTATGACAATTTTTACATTAATTACATTTTGAAATAATTAATTAAATAATTGATCTAATTAATCAGTTAATCTCTCCTTACCCCCATCTAAACGAGAACCCATCAGCTCAAATCGGAAATAGCCATCTCGCCGCTAATCCAGATTGCCGGACCCCCCATCACCCAGTCTACTTGATGCGTTGTAATGTGCGCCACCCTCTCCCCTGTCACTGGCGAGTTCGAACAGCCCCTGGCCCCCCAAAATCACTCACAAAACGAAGCCCTTTGAGGCACAAAATTCCTCTGTATACGAAACTATATCCAATCTCCACCGTTATATGTGTAGGGCTTGTTGAGATGTTTGATTTTTGGTTTGGAAGGGTTAAATTTCATTGAGCGGAATTCGAGATCGGAGAGAGTTTTGTTTTGAGAATGTTTCCACCGTGAATTGCTCTAGGAAGAACGCGGCGGCCTGTAGAAAATTAGTGTTTACGGAAAAATCTGATTGGCCAGGTATTTATAATAATTTATTTTTAATTATTTTAATTCCAAAAATAGTGAATTTACATCCGAGCTCCAAATCGAACCCAACGAGTGTCACCGCTAGCTAAATACCCCTATTCCGAATACAATGGGATATGTATCATAAGCCAGTTTGACTGTTTCGATCCGTTTTTATCGAAATTAAAATATATTTAATTCAAACGTACATTTTAATTTACCGAGGCGACATATTAACTCCAAAAATTCCTGAAAAATAAATCTAGCTATGTTTTGACGATACGGTCCTAACAAAACTAATTTCATTGAATTTGGAGACCGTTTGAAAAATTGCCATTTTTCCATCGATTAAATTCAAACTAAAAGCACCAAATGCAATTAAATTCACCACGCTCACATATTAATTCCAAAAATTATGAAAATTGGAATATAGCAATAATTTGACATTCCGGATCCAACAAAATTGGTCTCGTCATAAACGGAGGTCATTTGCAAAATGGCTATTTTTGAGGGCTATATATTATATTAAAATCTATATAATACTATAGCGACTATTTTAAATTTTAAACTGGCCATAAATTTAAATTTATATTGTGAAATCTCAATTTTTCACATTTGTTAGAAAGATATAATTAAACAGATTCAAATATTTCTGGTTTTACTGAAATCCGATTTAATTTGAATCATATATATTCCATTGAAATTTAAAATCGAATTTTCAAACTACCGCACCCTTTCAGGCTCGATTTATAATTAAAATAAATTTATATGTTCTAACTCTATTTAAATAAATTTGTAGTCGTTATTATTTAAAATAAATCAATTTAAATATTCAAAACCCATTAAAATAGCTAAATTAAAATTTTAAAATTAGTTCTGAAAAACCGGGTTGTTACCAGACATTAAAAGAAAGTAATAAAGCACTAAGTAGCATTGTTTATTTTTATTTCTTTCTCTAAGTTTACATTGGGATGTCTGAAAATGGTAGCCGTCTACAACCAAACTGCTGTACATGCAAATATGCAACCTGTTCCATAATTTAACTTTCTGGTCCCATTCGTTTCATATTGCATATTTCATTCCTGTTGTCATATATATATTATGCCTCTCGCTAATTAAATTGCATATATAAGCCATGTCGAACCCTTTATCCGTTCCCACGTTGAATCCCTTATATAGAAGCATATACAGAAACATATATGCCAGTTGTAATATAAAATTAGTCTCTGCAAATTTTATGTTTGCTGCATGTTAACTTCTCTCTTTCTTTGGGAATAATATTTGAACTGTATCAATTTTCTTGTGGTCGAACTTGAGTCTCTTTCCTAGGCGTCAGTCAGTTTTGTACATACTAACATGTACATTGAATTATTGGGTTGTAATGTCCCGTATTTTTCAAGTATAATAATTTATTTATTTATTTATTCAAAATATTGGTTTGGCAATTTAAAGGTTGTTTAATTAAATAATAATTAATATTTAATTTAATTAAATAATAGAGTAATATATTTAATTCCGAAATAGTCGAAAATAGTGAATTGACAATATAATGTGAATGTGAACTGGACAATTTAAAATATATAATTCAGTTTAGAGTTGAATTATATTAACGAATATATTATATAAACGACGGTCGAACGTATAATTATATTATAATTATAATCGAGCTCGAAATGGCGCGGTAGTTCGCAATTTGGCGATTGGAACTTCAACTGAATATACAGGGTCCATTTAAAATGGATTTCTATGAAATAAGAAACATTCAGAGCTGGGGAAGTATATTTTTCTAATGGAAGAGAAAAATCGGGATTTCATTGTATAGAATTTTGATTTATGTCCAAAGCAAACTTTAGAAAAGTCGCTATGGAATTCCTTTATAATTTAAAACGATTTATAAAAGGAATTTCATTTTTAAATCGAATATCGATTTAATCGGGATTTGAATATCGAGTTATAAATCCAATTGGAGCTATACGATATTCTGTGTGAATATATATATGATAATATAAATTTATTTATATTTAATTTAATAAATTTTAAATATATTTATACATTTAAATGGGTTATTTAGAGCTTTGAAAATAGCCTCTTTTGCAAACGACCTCCGTTTTCAATGAAACTAATTTTGTTGGATTCGCATATTAAATTATTGCTAGATTTCAATTTTCGTAATTTTTAGAGTCAGTGTGTGGCCGTACAGATTTTTAATGTGAAAAACAGTCAGTATTTCAATGGTTAAAAATACGCTATGTGAGCAAACGGAGTCGGAATTCAATGAAACTAGTTTCGTAGGGGCCGTAATGTCAAACAGTAGCTGCATGTCCAGTTTCGTGATTTTTGGATGTCGTGTGTGACCACCCGGATTTTTAACAATGAATACAACAAGCGGCTGCTTAAAAATCAATATAAAATCAAATATAAAAATATTATATTTCTTCTATAAAAAACCCCTTAACTCTTCTAACCTAACTTTACTTTTCCCTGGTCAATTTTTTTCATGCCGCCACTCTCCTTCTTTCTTTTCAGAAAACGCAAGTTAGTAAAAATCAAAACAAATCGGATTCAAATCCTATAAATTATGGGATGGACATCTTTGAACTCGTGACATTTTAATCTTCAATCTCATATGAGTTACGCCGAACTCGATGTAGTTCCTAGCTCGCGAAATTTTTCCAGTTAAACTAGGGTTTATGTATTTGAGTTATGTGAGCTTTGATTGAAGGAATAGATTTTAAAATTGGGCTTAGGAGATTGATTCACTTGTGTTTTCCATTTCCGGAGGGATTCCGTGATAGTCAAAGTTGCGATTTGCTGTAGGTCACGAGAAGCTCCTATCATCGCCATTCGGGTTTGTTGTTTCGAGTTAAACAAGAATAACATGATGAGAAAGAGGAGATGATGAGGAGAATGATGTATGTCTTAGTTGAATTGATTATGAAGTAGATGGGAAGTTGTAGTCGATGAAAGCAAAAATGGTGTTGAAGAAATATCGGAGCACCCTGGAGCGCGACATCTTGCGGGAAGAATAAGTTAGAGGGAATGGGCCTGGGTTGTTCACGAATGGTAATGGACCGGGGGTTTTATAATGGTGAGGCCCGACAAGATTACAAATTTATATTAATTGTGCATGTATATATGTATTGAGTTATAATCATCATAACCTTGTCATACGAAAGCGAAATTCAGTGAAACTAGTCACGTTGGGATCGTATGAACGGACACTCCACAATGGAACTGACGGGGAGCGAATCGAAGCTCATTACAATTTATTGCAAAATAAATCGTCCGTCTGAATCAAAGATAGTTAATCGTTATTTAACGGTAACTGTCCAACGTGAGTAAAACTCACCAACTCTACCAGTTCATATTTTTATAATGTATTTTTAGAACTAATAAATGTGGATTGATTGATATGTGCGGACTGTTTGGTTGAACTGCTAAGTAATTGGTTGAAATTATAGATCTGTTGTTATATATATGTAAATAAATAAATATAAATATACATAAATTGATTCTGTTTAGCAGAATATTTCATAGTGAAATGAAATTGATGTTAATTATATGATAAACATCTATGGATGTAGGGAAACAGGTCAGAGGAATCCAACTGGATTCCTCAACATTTATTTTACTGTTTTTCATATATTGTAATATATGATCTATGTTGATTACGTGTGTTGAATGATGTAATGACCCGCACTGTCAGGGGTATTATAATTAATTTATTTAATTATATATATCGTGATGTAGTGAATAAAATAGAGGTTTAATTAAATAATATGGAATAATTAATTTATTTAAATAATTAAATAATATATTTAATTCAGAAATAATCAAAAATATTGGAAATCACAATATTCGATGAACGGGGTCGTCACTTAGATTCAATTCAGCTTAGAGTTGAATTATATTGACGAATATATTCAATCGATGACAGTTTGAACGTATAATTATAATATATTTAAAATAGAGCTTGAAATGGCGCGGTAGTTCGCTATTTGGCGATTTGAACTTCAACTGAATGTACAGGATTCGTTTTAAGCCGGATTTCTATGAAACAAGAAACGTGTGGAGCTGGTGGAGTATATCTTTCTAGTGGAAGAGAAAAATCGGGATTTCGTCGTGTAGATTTTGAGATACGTCCAAATCAAATTTCAAAAAAGTCGCTGCGGATTTCCTTTATAATTTGCGACGCTTTATATACGTTATAAAAGGATTTTCGATATAAACTGAATATCGATAAATCTAAAATCTGAAATACCAAGCTGTAAATTCTGATATGATATTCTAGAGCTGGACGATATCATATGTGAATATATACGATAATGTAAATTTATTTATATTTAATTTAATTATATTTAAATATATTTATATATTTAAATGGGCTATCTAGAGCTTTAAAAATAGCCAGTTTTGCAAACGGAGTCGGAATTCGACGAAACTAATTTTGTTGGATCCGCAATATCAAATAGTTGTTAGATTTCCAGTTTCGTGATTTTTAGAGTCACTATGTGATCGTACGGATTTTTAGAGTGTAAAACAGTCAGTATTTTGGCAGTTAAAAATACGCTTTGTGAGCATACGAAGTCGGAATTCGATGAAACTAGTTTCGTTAGGACCGTAATGTCGAACTCTAGCTACATGTCCAATTTCGTGATTTTTGGACATCATGTGTGATCACACGGATTCTTAGAAGTCAGAAATGAATATAAAGGATTAAATAAAAATATTAAAATATTAATATAAAAATATCTAGATATTTTGTTATCCTATAAATACCCCCTTAACCTCTTAAAACCTAAATCTTCATTTGGTCAACACATAAATAATTCACGCCGCAACTTCTGTTCTTCCACGAAATGAAAATCCAATCCTCCTAATTTTAAATGAAAATCAAAATAGATCCTATAAATTAGGATAAGTATATATTCGGATTCACAAATCATTACTCTTCAACTTGGTGTGCGTTTTGAAGAACTCGACGTCGGTATTGGGTACTGAGTTTTGCTCAGCGAGATCTAGGGTTTGGTTTGGCGAGCTAGTGGGGGTTCGATCGAAGAATGGGTGTTGGGGTGGGGTTTGTCGCATCAAGTAGAAGGTGTGCGCGAGTTTTGAGGAGGTCCGATGCAGATTTTTGTCGATGGGTTACTGTAAGTGGCGCGCGAGGTCCTGAAGTCGCACCAAGGAGGGTAGGCTCGAGGTTGATGAAAGTGGGAAGGAGGAGAAGCTCATTCGAAGGAGAAGAGGGCGGTATCTTTGTTTTTGGAGTTCGTTGAGAAATGGGTGGAAGGTGTGGCTGTGGTTGATGTATGGAGGAGCGGCTCCTGTATTTTGATTTGGGGAAGGAGATAGTGCGGACGGGTTTAAAGATGGATGGGCCGATGGGCTTTAAAAAGGTCAAGGCCTTTAATTAAAATAAAAAAATCCATGTTTGTTTATATAAAATAATACTCTAACTTGTTATTATCATAACTTCGTCATACGGGGTCGAAAATCAGCGAAACAAGTTGCGTTGGGATCGTATGGACGGGAGAAACACAATGAGACTGACCGGGAGAGAAACAGTGCTAGTTACAATTTATGATGAAATAAATTGTCCGGCTGAGTCAAATAACGCAAACCGTTATTTAACGGTTAACGCGCCAATGTGAGTAAAACTCACCAACTCTGAACAGTTTATAATTTCATGTTGTATTTTTAGAACTATTAGAAATTTTCTGTTTAATTGTGTGTTGACTGTTTGATTGAACTGCTAGTCAGTTAGTTGAATTTTCTATATCAATTCTGTTTAACAGAATATATCATATAGAACTGAAAGTGATGATAATCATATTGTGTAACATCTGTGGATGCAGGGAGACAGGTTAGAGGAATCCGACTGGATTCCTCAACAGTTATTTTTATTGTTTTTCATATATTTTAATATATGATGTGAATTATAACCTGTTGTTGATTGTGTGTGTATGGACGAGATTAGACATCGTAATTTGATATGTTAAAATACCATAACATACCGGAATGTTGATAAGGGAATTTTCAAAGTGATATTGAAAACAGAATATTTATAAATTGGAATATTTATAAATAAGAGATATTTATAAATTTAAATATTTATAAATAAGGAATATTTATAAATTGGGATATTTATAAATAGGAGATATTTGAAAAGGAAATAAATTCAAAACATTTCTTTTTGAATGGAAAGGCCTGTGTGGCGAGTTTGGGGATTTTCCTGATGCTCCCGATACAAAGGAGGTTATGGCGAATTTTCCCGGGAATTTAAGGAGTTAGAATATTTCAAGAATAAATTTGAAAAGGAAATATTTGTAAACCATTTACAAATAGAATTGGAAAGGGAACATTATAAAAAGGAAATCATTTTTAAAGTGTAGAACCGTTATTTAAAAGTAAATCTTTTCAAATGAATAAAACGTTGTTAAAAAGGAAATCTTTATAAAGTGAATAAAGTAAATCGAATATGGTATTCGAAGTTAGTTAATCGAACATGGTATTCGAAAGGAGAAATCGAATATGGTATTAGAAGTTAGTTAATAGAATATAGACATTCGAAGTTAGTTAATCGAATATGGTATTCGAAAGTTAGTTAATCGAATAAGTTATTCGAAAGGGGTTAGTCGAGTCGTGTTAGTCAAATAGAGTTAACCAGTTAGAGTTAATCAGTTAGAGTTAACCAGTTAGAGTTAATCAGTTAGAGTTAACCAGTTGGAGTTAATTAGTTAGAGTTAATCGATTAGAGTTAAAACGAACTAGAGTTAATCAAATACAGTTATTTGAGACAGAGTTAGTCAAACATAGTATTCCGGGTAAGTTGCCATCTTGTACGACTGCTAGCATAATTCGCAGGGCTGTAAATAGCCTACGGCGGTCGGATGTTTCCCGAGGGAGTCAGGCGTAACCATTGTGATCACTGCGATCTAGAGTCAATCGAATGGAGTTTAATCGAATATTAGTTATTCGATAGGAGTTAATCGAGTTGAGAAATAAGTTAAGTTAAATAAGTCGAGTTAAGTTTGTCAAGTTAGTCAAGCCTTGTTAATCGAACCGAATTGGTCGAACCAAGTAAGTCGAGTTAGTCGAGTCAAGTTAAGTTAGTCGAGTTAAGTTCGTCGATTTAAATAAATCGATGTTAGTTTCATCGAAAGGAGTTATCGATGTTAGTTTCATCGAAAGGAGTTATCGATGTTAGTTTCATCGAAAGGAGTTATCGATGTTAGTTTCATCGAAAGGAGTTATCGATGTAAGTTTCATCGAAAGGAGTTATCGATGTTAGTTTCATCGAAAGGAGTTATCAATGTTAGTTTCATCAAAAGGAGTTATCGATGTTAGTTTCATCGAAAGGAGTTACCGATGTTAGTTTCATCGAAGGGAGTTATCGATTATAGTTTAATCGAAGTGAGATTTTCAAATATGAGATATTTGAAAAGGAAGAGTCATCGAATATTAGTTATTCGAAGAGAGATTATCGAATATCGTTTATTCGAGCAGGAGTTAATCGAATATAGGTTATTCGAAGAAGAGTTAATCAAATAGAGATTTCTCGAAGAGAGTTAATCGGCAAATTCTATTATATCGAATTCGGAAAGTACTTATACTTCCCGGTGTTTAAATAGAGATTTATTTATTTATAAATAAATAAGTGTTGGGTTAATTATTCCCTAATAAGAATAGAAGTTATAATTAAAGTTAGATAATTCGAAAGTAGGGATTATAACGTTATCGTTATAACCAATGTTTTAAATATAGAAGTAGATTAGTAAAATTGGATCCGAGAAAGGCGTAAAGAAGTTGTTAAAGATTAAAAGGTAAACTTTGACCATTTCGAAGTTATAACGTTGTGTAGTTAAGGTCTGAGAGGTAATTATACCCCAACTTGAGTGACTTCCTTCTTAACTAAGAAATGGTAAGGTTTGATCGTAAAGGAGTTTTGGAAATGTTTTCCAAACGGGAATCAGAAATGTTTTCTGATAAAAGAAAATAAGAATTTAGAACATAGGGAAACAGGAGATAAGTAAATAAATGAACTAAAGAGATTTATGTTAAATGATGTTTGTTCGATATAATTTCCATTTGGAAATAATATCGTTGTTTACACACTTGTTTTTCTTTGATAGTTAACTCACAGACTATCGAAGTTTTTGACCATTTTAACGTTGTTAATATGGAGAGACCGGTTGGATTATTATCCAAAGAACCACTCTGTATTGGCATAAGCGTCGCGAATCATATATGCCAAAGATATTTGAAGACGGAGTAAAATGCAAGGGCTGTTGTATAATTCTTAGATAACAATGACTAAGATGTATATACTGAATAGTGCCTTCGGTTTGTCCAGTCCCAGGACAACTTGTATGGACGAAGGTCTGACAGAGTATATCCAATGGATCGCGTAAGTTGATCTGTTCAAACGTATTCACGTTTGGTGGTGGAGGAATTCGTTTCTCTTAGCTGTATACCCGTGTTATTTTTGGATAAGTCAATTTGTGATTTGGCGAGTATGACGATGTGACATTCTAAGTGAATGAGGATGACTTGTGTTGATGAATGTCTGACAGAGTATTTCCAGAAAGGTCACGTACATTGATTTCTTCAACTTTACCAAGAGTGGAAGCGGAGAAGGAAACTTCTTTAGCTAACACGTAACGTACTGTTGTAAACGTCAATTAGTGATTTCGATGGATTTGACAATGTAGCATTCGAAATGAATCTGATGTGATGATAACGCGTAACTTCTAGCCTCGTCAACCAGTAAATGACAGAAATCGGGCAGGCAGCATGGCTAAGTCGGTCGCACCGAAGTAGGGTGTATAATCACCTATCTAGTGAATATTCATTTGTTTCTTAAATCTATCAATGCTGTCCCATATATATACGGGAACGGTTGCTGATCCCAACCGTTGGTGATGTACATTCGATACATTCAAGCGAAATGAGTGGTCGGTCATGTGTGGCTGAGTTGCAAGATGTTCTTGTTGAACTCCAGTGTATCGTTCCTAGAGTACACTGATCAGAAGGTGGTTCCATACCTTGTCATAGTTGGAAATCCATTATCCAACACGTGCTTGCGATTTTGATTGTATACTATATATGTAGAACGTGAGATGAAAGCGTTTCTGCTAGTTGATATCTATTTGTATATAGACATTATTATAATGTCAAAAGGTTTTTGATATAAAGATATTTTGGATTCTCATAAGGGAAAAAACCCGTTCCGTTCTGCGGGGTGGTCTTATGAGATATTGTTTACTTGTTCATATACCTGTTTAAACTATTTTACTCACACCAGTCCATGTTGCGTGCTTAGGCATGTGTCGCATGATAGGGGGTTCTCGCTTTTCGTTAGGTGGCGAACAGGAGACTCTTACTCCTACATGTCCCTTTGGTAGGGTTGGTTGTGAAGTCGAAAGGCTGGCCGTAAAATATGGTGCTGGGGTACCAATGTAAGTCACGGTGGGGTATTACCTTGCTGCTTTGGAGGATGGGGATGGTTGCAAAGCCTACTCAAAACCCGGGTCATTACAGTTGGTATCAGAGCTTAAGTTAAGAATTACCTTGGCTTTGTGGCGTGACTCGGTAGAGATAGGGTTAGTAATACCCTAGATTGAGTTGAGTGTATATATACGAGTGCGTATTTGTATTTGATATAAAAATGGTTTTATATTGTGGAGATTCATTGGTTAAGTCGTTTATGAGTTCTGGTCGATCAGTTTGATCCACTATATCGGTAGGAGTTTATAAACACTTGAATACGATGGACCGACACAGTATGGATATGTGATATATTATCATATATAGGTTGTGATTATAATCGAGTAAGATTATAACAAGTGAAATGGTTATATATAACCAATCAGAATTCATATAAGTAAAGTATATGAAATAAGATGAATTAAATATGAATTTAAATCAGATTTGGAATTAAAATAAGGAAATTTTAAGTTCCTGGGAGATTTTGAAATGTTTTCAAAATGGAAGTATTTAGTAATGGTTTTGAAAATGATATAGTATTGAAAATCACTTGGGTCGCTGGAAAATAATTCCGATGATGACTGCGCAGTATCATCGGTGTGATTTTCGAGTTTCTAAGTGGTGGATTACTACAAAAGATTTTGATTTGAATTGTTTTGAGAAAACAAGGTGTTTAGAAATTCAAAGGTTTTGAATTGTTGATTATGATTTCAAGTTGATTTGAAAGAAAACCCAGGAATTTAAATTCTAGAATTTAAATGTAATTTGTGGAGTTAAGTAAAACTGAAATGGATTTAAAGATAATCTGGAGTGGAATTGAGTTGATGGGTTAAGAGTTTGAAATCTGATATGAGAGTTTGAATAGAATTTGACTTGGATAGAACCAAGTGTTTGAGTTGAGGGTTGGATTAAGATGATATGAGTATACGTGAATTGGTAACAGGTGGAAGGGATATAATAATATGCCCGACAAAAAGGTACAAGTTTATATTTGATATAAGCATGAGATTTATGAGCCGAATTGGCAAGCCGCTTGGCTGTTTGATTTTCTTTTGGGTTGGAGAAGGCCTAGAGAGGCGAGTTGTGGTTTTACCGATAGGGCTGTACAAAGGAAGTTATGGCGAAATTTTCCGAAAATTTAAAGTGTTAGAAAATTTTCAAAATTTTTGAAAATTTTAGTTAGTCGGAATGAATAAATATTTTTTTCGATATTAATTGGTTCACTTGAAATCAGAAATAAGGGGTAAACATATCTTAGGAATTCCAATAGAAAGGGTCGTCCTCTAACTTAGCAATTTCGAGGACGAAATTATTTTAAGTAGGGAAGAATGTAATGACCCACACTGTCAGGGGTATTTTAATTAATTTATTTAATTATATATATCGTGATGTAGTGAATAAAATAGAGGTTTAATTAAATAATATGGAATAATTAATTTATTTAAATAATTAAATAATATATTTAATTCAGAAATAATCAAAACTATTGGAAATCACAATATTCGATGAACGGGGTCGTCACTTAGATTCAATTCAGCTTAGAGTTGAATTATATTGACGAGTATATTCAATCGACGACAGTTTGAACGTATAATTATAATCTATTTAAAATAGAGCTTGAAATGGCGCGGCAGTTCGCTATTTGGCGATTTGAACTTCAACTGAATGTACAGGATTCGTTTTAAGCCGGATTTCTGTGAAACAAGAAACGTGTGGAGCTGGTGGAGTATATCTTTCTAGTGGAAGGGAAAAATCGGGATTTCGTCGTGTAGATTTTGAGATACGTCCAAATCAAATTTCAGAAAAGTCGCTGTGGATTTCCTTTATAATTTGCGACGCTTTATATACGTTATAAAAGGATTTTCGATATAAACTGAATATCGATAAATCTAAAATCTGAAATACCAAGTGGAAATTCTGATATGATATTCTAGAGCTGGACGATATCATATGTGAATATATACGATAATGTAAATTTATTTATATTTAATTTAATTATATTTAAATATATTTATATATTTAAATGGGCTATCTAGAGCTTTAAAAATAGCCAGTTTTGCAAACGGAGTCGGAATTCGACGAAACTAATTTTGTTGGATCCGCAATATCAAATAGTTGTTAGATTTCCAGTTTCGTGATTTTAAGAGTCACCGTGTCGTCGTACGGATTTTTAGAGTGTAAAAGAGTTAGTATTTTGGCAGTTAAAAATACACTGTGTGAGCATACGAAGTCGGAATTCGACGAAACCAGTTTCGTTAGGACCGTAATGTCGAACTCTAACTACATGTCCAATTTCGTGATTTTTGGGCATCATGTGTGATCACAAGGATTTTCAGAAGTCAAAAATGAATATAAAGGATTAAATAAAAAAAATTAAAATATTAATATAAAAATATCTAGATATTTTGTTATCCTATAAATACTCCCTTAACCCCTTAAAACCTAAATCTTCATTTGGTCAACACAGAAATAATTCACGCCGCAACTTCTGTTCTTCCACGAAATGAAAATCCAGTCCTCCTAATTTCAAATGAAAATCAAAATAAATCCTATAAATTAGGATAAGTATATATTCGGATTCACAAATCATTACTCTTCAACTTGGTGTGCGTTTTGAAGAACTCGACGTCGGTATTGGGTACTGAGTTTTGCTCAGCGAGATCTAGGGTTTGGTTTGGCGAGCTAGTGGGGGTTCGATCGAAGGAATTGGTGTTGGGGTGGGGTTTGTCGCATCAAGTAGAAGGTGTGCGCGAGTTTTGAGGAGGTCCAATGCAGATTTTTGTCGATGGGTTACTGTAAGTGGCGAGCGAGGTCCTGAAGTCGCACCAAGGAGGGTAGGCTCGAGGTTGATGAAAGTGGGAAGGAGGAGAAGCTCATTCGAAGGAGAATAGGGCGGTATCTTTGTTTTTGGAGTTCGTTGAGAAATGGGTGGAAGGTGTGGCTGTGGTTGATGTATGGAGGAGCGGCTCCTGTATTTTGATTTGGGGAAGGAGATAGTGCGGACGGGTTTAAAGATGGATGGGCCGATGGGCTTTAGAAAGGTCAAGGCCTTTAATTAAAATAAAAAAATCCATGTTTGTTTATATAAAATAATACTCTAACTTGTTATTATCATAACTTCGTCATACAGGGTCGAAAATCAGCGAAACAAGTTGCGTTGGGATCGTATGGACGGGAGCAACACAATGAGACTGACCGAGAGAGAAACAGTGCTAGTTACAATTTATGACGAAATAAATTGTCCGACTGAGTCAAATAACGCAAACCGTTATTTAACGGTTAACGCGCCAATGTGAGTAAAACTCACCAACTCTGAACAGTTTATAATTTCATGTTGTACTTTTAGAACTGTTAGAAATTGTCTGTTTGATTGTGTGTTGACTGTTTGATTGATCTGCTAGTCAGTTAGTTGAATTTTCTATATCAATTCTGTTTAACAGAATATATCATATAGAACTGAAAGTGATGATAATCATATTGTGTAACATCTGTGGATGCAGGGAGACAGGTTGGAGGAATCCGACTGGATTTCTCAACAATTATTTTATTGTTTTTCATATATTTTAATATATGTTGTGAATTATAACCTGTTGTTGATTGTGTGTGTATGGACGAGATTAGACATCGTAATTTGATATGTTAAAATACCATAACATACCGGAATGTTGATAAGGGAATTTTCAAAGTGATATTGAAAACAGAATATTTATAAATTGGAATATTTATAAATAAGAGATATTTATAAATTTAAATATTTATAAATAAGGAATATTTATAAATTGGGATATTTATAAATAGGAGATATTTGAAAACGAAATAAATTCAAAACATTTCTTTTTGAATGGAAAGGCCTGTGTGGCGAGTTTGGGGATTTTCCCGATGCTCCCGATACAAAGGAGGTTATGGCGAATTTTCCCGGGAATTTAAGGAGTTAGAATATTTCAAGAATAAATTTTAAAAGGAGATATTTGTAAACCATTTACAAATAGAATTGGAAAGGGAACATTATAAAAAGGAAATCATTTTTAAAGTGTAGAACCGTTATTTAAAAGTAAATCTTTTCAAATGAATAAAACGTTGTTAAAAAGGAAATCTTTATAAAGTGAATAAAGTAAATCGAATATGGTATTCGAAGTTAGTTAATCGAATATGGTATTCGAAAGGAGAAATCGAATATGGTATTCGAAGTTAGTTAATCGAATATAGACATTCGAAGTTAGTTAATCGAATATGGTATTCGAAAGTTAGTTAATCGAATAAGTTATTCGAAAGGGGTTAGTCGAGTCGTGTTAGTCAAATAGAGTTAACCAGTTAGAGTTAATCAATTAGAGTTAACCAGTTAGAGCTAATCAGTTAGAGTTAACCAGTTGGAGTTAATTAGTTAGAGTTAATCGATTAGAGTTAAAACGAACTAGAGTTAATCAAATATAGTTATTTGAGACAGAGTTAGTCAAACATAGTATTCAGGGTAAGTTGCCATCTTGTACGACTGCTAGCGTAATTCGCAGGGCTGTAAATAGCCTACGGCGGTCGGATGTTTCCTGAGGGAGTCAGGTGTAACCATTGTGATCACTGCGATCTAGAGTCAAGCGAATGGAGTTTAATCGAATATTAGTAATTCGATAGGAGTTAATCGAGTTGATCGAGTTGAGAAATAAGTTAAGTTAAATAAGTCGAGTTAAGTTAGTCAAGTTAGTCGAGCCTAGTTAATCGAACCGAATTGGTCGAACCAAGTAAGTCGAGTTAGTCGAGTCAAGTTAAGTTAGTCGAGTTAAGTTCGTCGAGTTAAATAAATCGATGTTAGTTTCATCGAAAGGAGTTATCGATGTAAGTTTCATCGAAAGGAGTTATCGATGTTAGTTTCATCGAAAGGAGGTATCGATGTTAGTTTCATCGAAAGGAGTTATTGATGTTAGTTTCATCGAAAGGAGCTATCGATGTAAGTTTCATCGAAAGGAGTTATCAATGTTAGTTTCATCAAAAGGAGTTATCGATGTTAGTTTCATCGAAAGGAGTTATCGATGTTAGTTTCATCGAAGGGAGTTATCGATTATAGTTTAATCGAAGTGAGATTTTCAAATATGAGATATTTGAAAAGGAAGAGTCATCGAATATTAGTTATTCGAAGAGAGATTATCGAATATCGTTTATTCGAGCAGGAGTTAATCGAATATAGGTTATTCGAAGAAGAGTTAATCAAATAGAGATTTCTCGAAGAGAGTTAATCGGCAAATTCGATTATATCGAATTCGGAAAGTACTTATACTTCCCGGTGTTTAAATAGAGATTTATTTATTTATAAATAAATAAGTGTTGCGTTAATTATTCACTAATAAGAATAGAAGTTATAATTAAAGTTAGATAACTCGAAAGTAGGGATTATAACGTTATTGTTATAACCAATGTTTTAAATATAGAAGTAGATTAGTAAAATTGGATCCGAGAAAGGCGTAAAGAAGTTGTTAAAGACTAAAAGATAAACTTTGACCATTTCGAAGTTATAACGTTGTGCAGTTAAGGTCTGAGAGGTAATTATACCCCAACTTGAGTGACTTCCTTCTTAACTAAGAAATGGTAAGGTTTGATCGTAAAGGAGTTTTGGAAATGTTTTCCAAACGGGAATCAGAAATGTTTTCTGATAAAAGAAAATAAGAATTTAGAACATAGGGAAACAGGAGATAAGTAAACAAATGAACTAAAGAGATTTATGTTAAATGATGTTTGTTCGATATAATTTCCATTTAGAAATAATATCGTTGTTTGCACACTGGTTTTTCTTTGATAGTTAACTCACAGACTATCGAAGTTTTTGACCATTCTAACGTTGTTAATATGGAGAGACCGGTTGGATTATTATCCAAAGAACCACTCTGTATTGGCATAAGCGTCGCGAATCATATATGCCAAAGATATTTGAAGACGGAGTAAAATGCAAGGGCTGTTGTATAAGTCTTAGATAACAGTGACTAAGATGGATATACTGAATAGTGCCTTCGGTTTTTCCAGTCCCAGGACAACTTGTATGGACGAAGGTCTGACAGAGTATATCCAATGGATCGCGTAAGTTGATCTGTTCAAACGTATTCACGTTTGGTGGCAGAGGAATTCATTTCTCTTAGCTGTATACCCGTGTTATTTTTGGATAAGTCAATTTGTTATTTGGCGAGTATGACGATGTGACATTTTAAGCGAATGAGGATGACTTGTGTTGATGAATGTCTGACAGAGTATTTCCAGAAAGGTCGCGTACATTGATTTCTTCAACTTTACCAAGAGTGGAAGCGGAGAAGGAAACTTCTTTAGCTAACACGTAACGTACTGTTGTAAACGTCAATTAGTGATTTCGATGGATTTGACAATGTAGCATTCGAAATGAATCTAATGTGATGATAACGCGTAACTTCTAGCCTCATCAACTAGTAAATGACAGAAATCGGGCAGGCAGCATGGCTAAGTCGGTCGCACCGAAGAAGGGTGTATAATCACCTATCTAGTGAATATTCATTTGTTTCTTAAATCTATCAATGCTGTCCCATATATATACGGGAACGGTTGCTGATCCCAACCGTTGGTGATGTACATTCGATACACTCAAGCGAAATGAGTGGTCAGTCATGTGTGGCTGAGTTGCAAGATGTTCTTGTTGAACTCCAGTGTATCGTTCCTAGAGTACACTGATCAGAAGGTGGTTCCATACCTTGTCATAGTTGGAAATCCATTATCCAATACGTGCTTGCGATTTTGATTGTATACTATATATGTAGAACGTGAGATGAAAGCGTTTCTGCTAGTTGATATCTATTTGTATATAGACATTATTATAATTTCAAAAGGTTTTTGATATAAAGATATTTTGGATTCTCATAAGGGAAAAAACCCGTTCCGTTCTGCGGCGTGGTCTTATGAGATATCGTTTACTTGTTCATATACCGGTTTAAACTATTTTACTCATACCAGTCCCATGACTGACCCGGAGTTTACTTTGTTGTTTTCCCTAAAACTCTTGGGTGCCTAAATTTGTACGGGCAGTCAAGTAGTTCAGGATTTTACAGATATACTTGGAGAGCTTGGAGCAGGAGGCTTCAAGATCATATAGCTATAGTTATTTCCACTGTGTTGTAAGTGTTGTACTCTGATAAGTGCTATTGTATACATAACTGTTATATTTCAAAGTTATGTTATCTATTATATGTTATCCGTTCCGCTGTGAGGTTCGTGTTACTCTGATGTTGTGTTCTTCTTCTTCTTCTATTCTAAGTTTCTATCTTATCCATTCAACCTCTAATTTCTTTCATTAATTACCAGGATTTTTCGATGTTTTGGTTATCGACGTCGTGCTTACGTCGATAACCAAAGTCGCTCAAAATCCTGGTCGTTACAAATGATATCGATCATTGTTATTTGGGTATTTTAAATACCGTAAGAAATACTAGAATGTAGAAAAGGGGGTTTTCAAAGTGTATTTTGAAAATAAAGTATTTATATAAAATCAAGGGATTTTATAGATAAAAGAAAAAGGTTTTATAAAAGAAAATATTTTTATAAAATCAGAGAACAAATAGAAATTGAAATATTTGTAAAAACAAATATAAAAGGGAATATTTGTGAAACCAATATAAAAGGGAATATTGGTGAAACAAATAGAAAAGGGAATATTTGTGAAACAAATAGAAAAAGGAGATATTTGTAAACCATTTACAAATATAGTTGAAAAGGAGATATTTGTAAAACATTTACAAATAGAATTGAAAAGGGAATATTTGTAAAACATTTACAAATAGAATTGAAAAGGAGATATTTGTAAAACATTACAAATAGATTTGGAAAGGGAATATCTGTAAAACATTTACAAATAGAATTGAAAAGAAAATATTTATTTGTTAAATAAATAGGATTGGAAAAGAATATTTATTTGTTGAATAAATAGAATTGAAAAGCAAATATTATTTGTTAAATAAATAAAACTATAAAAGGAATATTTATTTGGAAAATTAATAGGATTATAAAAGCGAATTAACGAGATATAAAAGAGTTATGAGAAGATTGCTTAAAGTGGATATCAAATTAGAGTTAATTGAATAGAGTTAATCGAACAAGAGTTAGTCGAATATTAGTTATTCGAATAGAGTTAATTGAATTAGAGTTAGTCAGATTAGAGTTAATCGAATCTAGTTTATTCGAAGAAAGAGCTATCGAATAAGGTTATTCAAAAAAGAGAATTAATCGAGTATAGTTTATTGAAAAGAAGGATTATCGAATATTAGTTATTCGAAAGGAAACCAAATATAAGTTATTCGAAAGGATTATCGAATATTAATTATTCGAAAGGAAATCGAATATTAGTTATTCAAAAGGATTATGGAATATTAGTTACTCGAAAGGAGTTAATTGAATATAGTTTATTCGAATAGAGTTAAAGGAGTTAATCGAATAGAGTTAAAGGAGTTAATCAAATATAGTTTATTCGGATAGAGTTAAAGGAGTTAATCGAATTAGAGTTAATCGAATAGAGTCAAAGGAGTTAATTGAATATAGTTTATTCGAATAGAGTTAAAGGAATTAATCGAATATAGTTTATTCGAATAGTGTTAAAGGAGTTAATTGAATATAGTTTATTCGAATAGAGTTAAAGGAGTTATCGAATATAGTTTATTCGAAAGGAGTTAATCGAATATAGTTTATTCGAAAGGAGTTAAGTGATAAGAGTTAATGAATTAAAGTTAATCGAGTTAAAGTTAATGGAATTAGGATTAATTGATTTGAGTTAATTGAGTTATATTTCGGAGTTAGATATTTCAGAAGTAGGGATTTTAACCCTATAGTTATAATCAATGTTTTTCAATAAAGAAGTGGATTCGTAAATAGAATCCAAGAGTTTCATAAGGAAGTTTGTTATAGATTTAAAAGATGAATCTTGTCTATTTCGAAGTTAGGAATGTTGTTCAGTTAAGGTCTGAGAGGTAGTTATACCCCAACTTGATTGACTTCGTTTTTAACTAAGGAATGGTTAAGGTTCGATAGTGAAGGTTGGTTAAGTGAAATTAGTTATTCAGTGTAATGTTTCGAGTTGGCACAGCGATGTTTTATTTAAACATCTGTTTAAAATCCAAATGTAGGAGTTTTGGAAATGTTTTGCAAATAAGAATCAGAAATGTTTTCTAATATAGAAAACAAGAAATGGAAATGTTTCCCAATGTTAATAACGTATATTTTCTAAAATTAGAAAATAGGAAATGTTGCGTATACGGAAACAGGAGATGAAAAATGAACTAAAGAGATAAATGTTCAATGATGATTGATTGATATAATTTCCATCTGGAAATAATATCGTTGTTTGCACACGTGTTTTCCTTTGATAGTTAACTCACCGACTATTGAAGTTTTTGACCATTTTCCATTGTTAATACGAAGAGACAGGGATCAGATTCATTATCTGAAAACCACTCCATATGGGCGTTAGCATTGCGATCAAATATGATGAAGATAATTGAAGACAGAGTTATGCAAGGGCTGTCCTATTTACATAATAGTGCCTTTGGTTTGTCCAGTCCTTGGACAACCCGTATGGAAGAATGTCTGACGGAGTATATTTAATGGATCACGTAAGTTGATCTCTTCAAACGTATGTACATTTGGTGGCGGAGGAATTCGTTTCTCTTAGTTGTATACCCGTTGTATTTTTGGGGAAATCAATTTTTGATTTGGCAGGAATGACGATGTGACATTTAAAGTGAATAAATGTGTAATCTGTCAGAGATAAGCGTGGCCTCTAGCCTCATAACCGGGAAATGACAAAAATCGGGCAGGCAGCATGGCTAAGTGGTTGGCTGCCAAGTAGGGTGCATTATCACCTATTTAGAGATATTCATTTCATTCTATAATCTATTGTCGATGCTGTCCCATTCGGGAAACGATTGTTGATCCCAACCATTTGTGATATACATTCGATACACTCAAGCGAAATGAGTGGTCGGTCATGTGTGTCTGGGTTACAAGATGTTCTTGTTGAACCCAGTGTATTCCTCTCTAGAGGTACACTATCGTAAGGTGGTTCCATACCTTGTCATAGTTGGTAATCCATTATCCAATAAGTGCTCGCGGTTTTGATTTTATACTATATATGTGGAACATGAGATGAAAGCATTCTGCAAGATAATTATTATATTGTGGCTGATAGACACTATTATAATATCAATGAGTTTTGATATAAAGATTATCGTTTTCTTTCAAAATGATTTGAAAGTTAAATCAAATTGATTTGGATTCTCATAAGGGAAAAGCCTGTTCCGTTGTACGGCGTGGTCTTATGAGATATCGTTTTATTGCTCAAACTATTTTAAATTGTTTTACTCATACCAGTCCTATGACTGACCCTGAGTTTTTTTGTTTTGTTTTCCCTAAACTCTTGGGTACTCAAATTTGTACGAGCAGTCAAGTAGTCAGGATTTACAAATACACTAGATGGAGCTTGGAGCAGGAGGCTTTAGCAGTATTTTCTAGCTATTATTTATTTCCGCTGTGATGTAATTGTTGTACTCTAATATACAAATAGAGATTTGTGTTTCAAAGTTATTTTGTGTACTATATTTTATTCGTTCCACTGTGAAATTCGTGTTTACTCTGATGTTGTATGTTCTTCTTCTTCTTATATTCTAAGTTTCTATCTTATCTATTCTCACCCATTAATTTCTTTCACCGACAATCCGGTATTTCCGATGCTTGAATAGTCGACATTGAGTTTATGTCGGTTACTCAGGGTCACGAAAACCTGGGTCGTTACAGTGGAATCGGAGCTTAAGGTTAAGTAATTACCTTGTCTCTGTGGCGTGACCCAGTAGAGATGGGTTTAGCATACCCTAGATTGAGTTGAGTGTATATATACGAGTGAACGTATTTGTTGTTCAATATAAAATGATTTTATATTGTGGAAATTTATTGATTGAGTTGTTTATGGGTTCTGGTCGATCAGTTTGATCCACTGTATCGGTAGGAGTTTATAAACACTCGAATACGATGAACCGACATGGTATGTTTTGAAAGAAGGGTAAATGAAATAATTTTACCCAAATTATATTTTTGATATAAAGGATTTATATTGAAATGATTATAATGTACTGGATATATTGGTTGTTATTATAATCGAATGTGATTATAAATTGAAATGGTTATATAAATAACTGATCAGAATTCATATGAATATAATATATGAAATTAGATGAATTGAATCTGAATTTAAATTAGAATTTGGAATTTGAAAATTCCAAGAACATGAAAGGTGTTTGTAGATGGAATTGAATTGAGTATATGATAATTTTAAAATCCTAGGGGATTTTAAATTGTTTACAAGCATTGTGAAGGATATTTTGAAAGTGATTTCAAAATGAAGGTGTATAAATATGGTTTGGAAATTGTTATAGTATTGAACTCACTTCGATAAGCTGGAAAATAACCCTGGTGATAATGGCCACATCATTAGTGTTCATTTTCGAGTTGTAAGTGACGGATCACTACCAACGAGATTGTTTTTGAGTTGATTTGAGAAAAGCAAGTTGTTTTGAATCCCGAAAGGGTATATTTGATTTTTGAAAAACTAAGCTGTTTAAAAACTCCTAGAAATAGATTGTTTGGATTAAAACCAAATTTGAGTTGAAATTCGTGAAAGCAAATACGAATTGAATTGAAACCAATTAAGTGGAAAATGAATTGACATAGAAAATATTGAATTAGATTGGATTAGAGATAATCCAAAATGGAATTGGACTGGTAAGATAGGAATTGAAATAAGTATTGGAATCTGAGTTAAGAACATGATTTGGTTTGGATATGACCGAATGGTTGTGTTGGAGATAAAAGTGATTTGAGTTTGATTGGGATGACCCTTGTATCTGCTAAATTAATAACAGGTGAAAGGATATAATGATATGCCCGACAAAAAGGTACAAGTTTACATTTCTACTGGGTATGAGATTTATGAGCCGAATTGGCGAGTCGCTTGGCTGTTTGATTTTATTTTGGGTTGGAGAAGGCCAAGAGAGGCGAGTTGTAGTTGTACCGATTGACCAGTACAAAGGAGGTGCTGGCGATTTTTTTTAGAAATTTCGGGTGTTAGGAAATTTTCAGAGTTTATGGAAATTTTCATTAGTAGGAATGAATCAATATTTAATTGAAATTAAATTGGTTCAGTTGAAAATGAAATTTAGAAGTGAACAAATAAGTTCTAACCAGTCAATAAGGTTCATTTTCTACCTTTTCGAGGACGAAATTATTTTAAGAGGGGGAAGAATGTTATGTCCCATATTTTTCCAGTATAATAATTAATTAATTTAATTATTCAAAATATTGGTTCGGTAATTCAAAGGTTGTTTAATTAAATAATAATGAATATTAAATTAATAATAGAGTAATATATTTAATTCCGAATTAGTCGGAAATAGTGAATTGACAATTTAAAATATATAATTCTGTTTAGAGTTGAAATATATTAATAAATATATTATATAAACGACAGTTGAACATATAATTATATTATAATCATAATCCAGCTCGAAATGGCGTGGTAGTTCGCAATTTGGTGATTTGAACTTCAACTTAATATACATGGTCCGTTTTAAATCGGATTTCAATGAAACAAGAAACGTTCGGAGCAGGGGAAGTATATTTTTCTAATGGAAGAGAAAAATCGGGATTTCATTGTATAGATTTTGATTTATGCCCAAGTTAAATTTTAGAAAAGTTGCTATGGAATTCCTTTATAATTTATAATGATTTATAAAAGGAATTTCATTTTTAAATCGAATATTGATTTAATCGGGATTTGAATATCGAGTTATAAATCCAATTGGAGCTATATGTATTCTATGTGAATATATATACGATAATATAAATTTATTTATATTTAATTTAATTATTTTTAAATATATTTATATATTTAAATGGGTTATTTAGAGATTTAAAAATAGCCAGTTTTGCAAACGACCTCCATTTTCAACGAAACTAATTTTGTTGGATCTGCAATATTAAATTATTGCTAGATTTCAATTTTCTTAATTTTTAGAGTCAGTGTGTGGCCGTACGGATTTTAATGTGAAAAATAGTCAGTATTTAAATGGTTAAAAATATGCTGTGTGAGCAAACGAAGTCGGAATTCGACGAAACCAGTTTCATTGGGGCCGTAATGTCGAACTATAGCTGCATGTCCAGTTTCGTGATTTTTGGATATTGTGTGTGACCACAGGGATTTTTAACAGTGAATACAATAAGTGATTGCTAAAAAATCAATATAAAATCAAATATAAAAGTATTATATTTGTTCTATAAAAAACACCTTAACTCTTCTAACCTAACTTTATTTTCCCTGGTCAATTTTTTTTATGTCGCCACTCTTCTTCTTTCTTTTCAGAAAACGCAAGTTAGTAAAAATCAGAACAAATTGGATTTAAATCCTATAAATTATGGGATGGACATCTTTGAACTCTTGACATTTTAATCTTCAATCTCATATGAGTTGCGCCGAACTCGATATAGTTCCTAGCTCGCGAAATTTTTCTAGTTAAACTAGGGTTTATGTGTTTGAGTTATGCGAGCTTCGATTGAAGGAACATAGTTTAAAATTGGGTTTAGGATATTGATTCACTTGTGTTTTCCATTTCCGGAGGGATTTCGTGATAGTCAAAGTCGCGATTTGCTGTAGGTCACGAGAAGCTCCTATCATCACCATTGGGGTTTGTTGTTTCGAGTTAAACAAGAATAACATGATGAGAAAGAGGAGATGATGAGGAGAATGATGGATGTCTTAGTTGTATTGATTATGAAGTAGATGGGAAGTTGTAATCGATGAAAGAAGAAATGGTGTTGAACAAAATACTGGAGCACCCTGGAGCACGACATCTTGCGGGAAGAAGAAGTTAGAGGGAATGGGCATGGGTTGTTCACGAATGGCAATGGGCTGGGGGTTTTATAATTTTGAGGCCCGACAAGATTTCAAATTTATATTAATTGTGTATTTATAATTATAATCATCATAACCTTGTCATACAAAAACGAAATTCAGCGAAACTGGTCATGTTGGGATCGTATGGATGGACACTCCACCATGGAGCTGACGGGGAGCGAATCGAAGCTCATTACAATTTATTGCTAAATAAATTGTCCGTCTGAATCAAAGATTGTTAATCGTTATTTAACGATAACTATCCAATGTGAGTAAAACTCACCAACTCTACCAGTTCATATTTTTATAACGTATTTTTAGAACTGATAAATGTGGATTGATTGCTGTGTAAGGACTGTTTGGTTGAACTGCTAAGTAGTTGGTTGAAATTATTGATCAGGTTATATATATACATATATATTCTGTTTAGCAGAATATTTCATAGTGAAATGAAATTGGCTTTAATTATATTGTTTAACATCTGTAGATGCGGGGAAATAGGTCGGAGGAATCCAACAGGATTCCTCAACGTTTATTTTACTGTTTTTCATATATTGTAATATATGATCTGTGTTGATTACGTGTGTTGAATGATATCGATCATTATTATTTGGGTATTTTAAATACCGTAAGAAATACTGGAATGTAGAAAAGGGGGTTTTCAAAGTATATTTTGAAAATAAAGTATTTATATAAAATCAAGGGATTTTATATAATAGGAAAAGGATTTTATAAAAGAAAATATTTTTATAAAATCAAAGAACAAATACAAAAGGAAATATTTAAGAAAACAAATATAAAAGGGAATATTTGTGAAACAAGTATAAAAGGGAATATTTGTGAAACAAATAGAAAAGGGAATATTTGTGAAACAAATAGAAAAAGGAGATATTTGTAAAACATTTACAAATAGAATTGAAAAGGAGATATTTGTAAAACATTTACAAATAAAATTGAAAAGGGAATATTTGTAAAACATTTACAAATAGATTTGAAAAGGAGATATTTGTAAAACATTTACAAATAGATTTGGAAAGGGAATATTTGTAAAACATTTACAAATAGAATTGAAAAGAAAATATTTATTTGTTAAATAAATAGGATTGGAAAAGAATATTTATTTGATAAATAAATAGAATTGAAAAGGAAATATTATTTGTTAAATAAATAAAATTATAAAAGGAATATTTATTTGGAAAATAAATAGGATTATAAAAGGGAATTAGCGAGATATAAGAGAGTTATGAGAAGATTGTTTAAAGTGGATATCAAATTAGAGTTAATTGAATAGAGTTAATCGAACAAGAGTTAGTCGAATATTAGTTATTCGAATAGAGTTAATTGAATTAGAGTTAGTCAGATTTGAGTTAATCGAATATAGTTTATTCGAAAAAAGAGTTATCCAATAAGTTATTCAAAAAAGAGAATTAATCGAGTATAGTTTATTGAAAAGAAGGATTATCGAATATTAGTTATTCGAAAGGAAACCAAATATTAGTTGTTCGAACGAATTATCAAATATTAGTTATTTGGAAGGAAACCAAATATTAGTTATTCGAAAGGATTATCGAATATTAGTTATTCAAAAGGAAACCGAATATTAGTAATTCGAAAGGATTATCGAATATTAGTTATTCGAAAGGAGTTAATCGAAAATAGTTTATTCGAATAGAGTTAAAGGAGTTAATCGAATTAGAGTTAATCGAATAAAGTTAAAGTAGTTAATCGAATATAGTTTATTCGAATAGAGTTAAAGGAATTAATCGAATATAGTTTATTCGAATAGAGTTAAAAGAGTTATCGAATGTAGTTTATTCGAAAAGAGTTAATCGAAAATAGTTTATTCGAAAGGAGTTAAGTGATAAGAGTTAATGAATTAAAGTTAATCGAGTTAAAGTTAATGGAGTTAGGATTAATTGATTCGATTTAATCGAGTTATATTTTGGGGTTAGATATTTCAGAAGTAGGGATTTTAACGCTATAGTTATAATCAATGTTTTTCAATAAAGAAGTGGATTCGTAAATAGAATCCAAGAGTTTCGTAAGGAAGTTTGTTAAAGATTTAGAAGGTGAATCTTGTATATTTCAAAGTTAGAAATGTTGTTCAGTTAAGGTCTGAGAGGTTGTTATACCCCAACTTGATTAGCTTCGTTTTTAACTAAGGAATGGTTAAGGTTCGATAGTGAAGGTTGGTTAAGTGAAATTAGTTAATCAGTGTAATGTTTTGAGTTGGCATAACGATGTTTTATTTAAACATCTGTTTAAAATCCAAATGTAGAAGTTTTGGAAATGTTTTCCAAATAAGAATCAGAAATGTTTTCTAATATAGAAAACAAGAAATGGAAATGTTTCCCAATGTTAATAACGTATATTTTCTAAATTTAGAAAATAGGAAATGTTGCATATATGGAAACAGGAGATGAAAAATGAACTAAAGAGATAAATGTTCAATGATGATTGATCGATATAATTTCCATCTGGAAATAATATCATTGTTTGCACACGTGTTTTCCTTTGATAGTTAACTCACCGACTATCGAAGTTTTCGAACATTTTCCATTGTTAATACGGAGAGACAGGGATCAGATTCATTATCTGAAAACCACACCATATGGGCGTTAGCGTTGCGATCAAATATGATGAAGATAACTGAAGACGGAGTTATGCAAGGGCTGTCCTATTTACAGAATAGTGCCTTCGGTTTGTCCAGTCCCTGGACAACCTGTATAGAAGAATGTATGACATAGTATATTTAATGGATCACGTAAGTTGATCTCTTCAAACATATGTACGTTTGGTGGTGGAGGAATTCGTTTCTCTTAGTTGTATACCCGTTGTATTTTTGGGGAAATCAATTTTTGATTTGGCAGGCGTGACGATGTGACATTCAAAGTGAATAAATGTGTGATCTATCAGAGATAAGCGTGGCCTCTAGCCTCACAACCAGGAAATGACAAAAATTGGGCAGGTAGCATGGCTAAGTGGTTGGCTGCCAAGTAGGGTGTATTATCACCTATATAGAGATATTCATTTCATTCTATAATCTATTATCGATGCTGTCCCATTCGGGAAATGGTTGCTGATCCCAACCGTTGGTGATATACATTCGATACACTCAAGCGAAATGAGTGGTCGGTCGTGTGTGGCCGGGTTGCAAGATATACTTTCAGAAGGTGGTTGTAACGACCCAGAAAATCTGAACCAATTTAAAATTTTTAAATAGGCTAATATAATGGATTTTTAAATATTTAAAATAAATATTTTAAATAATAGAGATGAAATGTGAGTTGAATCGACAATTGAAAAAGAATATAATTAATTTTAATTATAAACAAGGCCTGAAATGGCGCTGTAGTTTCAAAAATTGAATTCAAACTTTGTCGGACTGTACCGGGTGTAAAACAAAACGGATTTTAGTGAAACCAAAAATATTTAAATCTATTAGTGAATATCTTTCTAACGAATCAGAAAAATCGAATTTTCATAACGGAAAGCAAATGTTATGGCCAAATGAATTTTCAGAAAGGTCGCTATGGAATTTATATAGCCCGTGAAATTGGCCATTTTGCATACGACCTCGGAATTCGACGAAACCACTTTTGTTGGATCCGAGATGTGAAGTTATTGCTAGGTTTCAAATTTCATAATTTTTGAAGCTAGTATGTGAGCATGGCAAAAGAAAACGTGTTTTGGTCAATTACAGTTAAATTGGATCGACCAGAAATGGGCCTTTTTGCAAACGGTCTCAGAATTCGACGAAACTAGTTTTGTTGGGACCGTATCGTCAAAACATAGCTAGATTTATTTTTCTGGAATTTTTCGAATCAGTTTGTGGCCCTGGAAAATTGAAATGTACGTTCAAATCAAATATTGAATGTTTTATATTTTAATTTGAAGGAAAACTGACTGAAACAGTCGAATGGGCCTACAAAACATATCCCATTGTGTTCGGAATGGGGGTAAAACGCTAGGGACCACAGTCGTTGGGTTTGGATTAGAGTTCGTGTGTGAAAGAGGGTATTTTCGGATTTTTAAAAATATATAAATAAACAAAAAAATATCATTGGTCAGAAAATCTATTTTCTCTCTCCCCGTCGTTGATAGCAAGCGGAACTTCTTCAATCCCTTCTCCCCTCGATTTCTCTCAATCCGCTCAAAATTAGACCTCCATCCTGTTGAGGATTTTGTAGAGCTTGACAAGACCTTCAAATCCATAGCAAGTTTGGATTTTTTCATTGAGTATTCTTCGAGTTACGGGTCCCCGAAGTCGCGACGTTCAAGTCGCCACCGCCGCCGCCTCATGCGATCGAACGCCACCGCACCCCCGTGCGCTGGAAGCTCTCTCCTCCCTCTTCGACCTCATGCAACCCGATTCCAATATCGTGCAACGGTTTGGGCGAAAGATCAAAACCTAGTTTTGAAGAAAATAGAGGTATACGGCTATATATATATTTTCAACAGTTTTAACACCTTTAAACCGTTGCAAACTTTGAAAAATCATATCTTTTTGCTGTTTTAACGAAATTCGATGAAACAGGAAACATCGTGACCGTGTGGACGTCTTCTACCTTCTAGAAGAGACCGCATATTTTTCTAAGCCTTATGCTATTTTTGGTGGAGTGGAACCCAATGTGAGATTTCTAATTTATAAACGATATGGAAAACGACGATGTATAAATTATATTGTCGATGTATGGGTTATATATGCGTTGTACACCTCATGTATAAGCGTTGTATAAGTTGTACGTTCGATGTATAAGTTATATATGCATTGTAAAAATTATATTTGTGTTGAAATAGAAGTGAATTGCTATATATATATATATACACACGCCCCTCGTCCACAAACCATGGTCGATATTTATTGGTTGTGATTGGTGTGAAAATTGATTGATAGCGAATGGTTGTTTGGGATTGTTTGTGGTTGATATTGATTGATTGTGGTTGAAAAATACCCATTTGTGGTTGAGAAATATTTGGTTGAAACCACATAGGATTAGTTTGTGGAAATGAAATAAATATATACATGCCGCCTGCGTGCGAACTAGATGCATGATCCCCATTGTCAAAAACCGCGAGATTTTAAGGTAGAGCGAGGAGCCGTACTAGGGACGGTCCCGGTTTTAACTACCCTGCCGTTATGCTGCCGAAATTTTGAATAATATTCATGTGTTTGAATTATTTTCATTTGCTGAAACCATATTTATTCATTGAATAGAAAACCTTCATGTGTTGAATCGATATTCATTCGTTGATTAGAAATTCATGTGTTGAATGGTATTCGTGTTTTAAATATAAAAATCACATTTTTATCTATATATAGAAACTACAGAAAACCTTCATGTGTTGAATCGATATTCATTCGTTGAGTTGAAATTCATGTGTTGAATGGTATTCATATTTTGAAATAAATTGTTTCATAATAAAAATCACCTTTTATCAACTATATGGACTCTGTAAAATAATCTCGTTTTAAAAGGAATTGTTTTATAATAAAAATCCTATTTTCATCACCTATATAAACTATATAAAATAATAGTGTTTTGAAATGAATTGTTTTACAATAAAAATCACATTTTTATTATATACATGAATTGTTGAAATGTGAAGTGTTAAAAATAGCAACTCGTTCAAATAAATATGCATGAGTTGAAATATTCATTAATTAGCTAATGATATGATTTTTGCCTATGCATGCAATATTAGAATGAATGGTGTTTTTAAACCAAATGGAATCAAAAATGAAGTTGAATGGAAAATGATAAGTGATAAGAACTGTATATATGTACATGCATATTTATTGACCAGGTTATAACAAAAGGGGCTAGAGAAGAGGAATAAAATTTTTGTGCCCGACAAATAGGTACACATTTACTGTTTTGTTTGGGTGATGATTTTATGAGTTGTTGGCTAGCTGCTTGGCCTTTTCTTTTTCTTTTTGACATGAGACGCCCGTGTGGCTATTTTGGAATTTTCCCAGCCCCTCCCGTACAAAGGAGGTTATGGCGAAATTTTTCAAAATTTAAAGGCGTTAGTGAAATATTTGAAGTGAAAACGATATTGAAATTGTTGAATGAACTATATTTATATAAATATAAATAAAATTAAAATGAAACGTGGCCGTGCAGTTCGTGTTTTGAAACCGTGATTTCAAACAACTAGTGCGGGAAATCCGACCATTGGATTTTCCCGAAACCGCAACCGTTGGGTTCGCCTTGGAAATATCTTTCCAACGGCACCAACTTTGTAAAAACCCAACGGTTGGATTGTCTGGAATGTTTAATTCAAATCTAAAGAAAAACAGCGCCAGAAACGATTATATATATATATAATTATATTTAATCGAATAACGACGCTGCAGTTCGTATTTTGTAATCGAAACATCAAACGATTGTACAGGGAGATCCGACCATCGGATTTTCCCGAAACTGGAACCGTTGGATTCGTTTTGAAAAGACCTTTCTAATGATGTAAATTGTGTGAAGATCCAACGGTTAAATTTTCAGATATGTGTAAATCAAATCTGAAGAAAAACAGCGCCACGACCGCGTTATGGCCCGAAGCGTCGTTTTGAATAAATTGGCTATTTTAAAATAAATAAAAATAGCGACAAATCGTTATAAAATATCATAAACGATATGGAATGGAAATAAACTGAATTTTCTCGATTTATGTGGTATTTGATGGTTGAATGTGTTTGGTGTGAAAATTACATTAAAGAACAAAATTGGTGTTGTCGAATGATTTAACCATTGAAATAAATTGATTTGAAATTCTAAATATACGTGAATTATTTGAAAAGGCCGAGTTAATTCTCATTTCAAATAATTGACCGACGATTGAAAGTCGAAGATGAAGACGGTGGTCGAAGACCGGAGATATGGATAATGAGTGGTGATCGTCCAGACATACGTGGTGATCGATGGGTTTGCGAGGTATTTAGTGCCTTCGGTTTCGTTCAGACCCAGAACGGACTTGTAAATGGACTGTGTGTCTGACATTGGATTTTAATCTGTGTTGATTGATCTCTATTAAATATACATCTGTTTGGCGGCGGAGAATTTATTCTTTTGCTTAACGCCCTTCTCTGAAACGCACGAGCTCAGAGGTTTGAACATCGATGGACATCAGTCGGATGGCATGAATTGCCTATGTGGCATGCTAAGATGCAGTGATCAGGGCTTCTGTTGAAAAGCAAAGTCTTGTGGTGATGATCAAAGCACCGCCGGTGTGGCGTAGCTTTGTGTATAACATAAAATCGCGAGCCTCACACCCCGGTATGAACCAGAAATGGGAGAGGGCATCAGGGAGGGCCTGCGTTTCTTTCTAGCTAGGGTAGTGTCAGTGACCTACTAGCCCTGACATTTATATACTTTTCACCTGTGTGGTTGTTGCTGTTGCGAGGCGCCTCGGTTTGATCGGACGATCCGGGTCCGATGGAGTCATTCGTTGGCTCGTTTACGCCCCAAAGGGCGGGGAGACATAGTGTTCAGGCATAATAATCGACATCGGTGGACCGGCCCTGACGATCTAAAGGCTTGCCTGCGCGCTTGCCTATGGCTCAGGCTAGAGAGTCACGAATTCGGTAAGGACTATCTTTTGCCTTGGTTCATGACGGAAATACAATTTCCAAATACGACATCGTGCGGTTTTGATTGTATATATATATGGCGACATGATATATGGTACCCGTGCCGTCTATGATTGATAGTTATGATTTGAAATTGTTTTCAAAACATATAAACACTAGCAATAATATCAAATGCCTTTGTTTTATTCGTATCAAGCATATTTTGGCCGTTATAAGGTAAAATTCTATCCTCCGGTTTTCGTTGCATTGTGTGATGGGAACTGAGTCTTATAATGGCTTCATTTTTATAAAATGCATTGCGTTGTTTAAAAGAAAGATTTGTTTTAAAGCACTGGCAATCCAATGGAGTAAACCCGTTCCACGAAAGTGGCATGGTCCTGTGATTAGCCAATTATATATGTGTTGAGTGGATTTCTCATACCAGTCCCATGACTGACTCGTAGTTTGTTTCACTTTCAAACTCGGGTGCCCCTTTTTCTACACGGGCAGCCTTGTATTCAGGTTTAGCTGACTTTCTCTGGATAGCTGGAGCTGAAGATGGATTCTATCATTTATCTCTTTTTATGCTATTCAGCTCCTATTGTACATATTTT
Source organism: Allium sativum (assembly GCA_030737875.1). Taxonomy (NCBI): domain Eukaryota; kingdom Viridiplantae; phylum Streptophyta; class Magnoliopsida; order Asparagales; family Amaryllidaceae; genus Allium; species Allium sativum. The sequence continues at coordinate 153,394,670 of CM060916.1, read as the reverse complement.
GTTTATTTCCGCTGTAGACATTTATGTATAGCTGAACTGTATTTGTACTAAGTAAGATCCTATATACTGTGTAACTCTGATGATTACTTTTATCTAGTATATTCTATTGTTCATTATCTGGTGTATTTATTTAATTCTGTTCTGCTGTTATCTGTTTCTGTGTTATATTCCAAAGATTACCCTTGTCTCCGCCTGTACGGGATTTGGGGTCGTCGCAACGTGGTATCAGAGCTTTAGTTAAGCTTAGTTCTAGGATATAACATATTAACGAACTCGTCAGAAATAGAACCAGTAGTGTTCTAGGACGGGCAACTCAATACAGATAGGATCAGAAATATCCTAGTATGAATAAAGCAGAATGAAATAGCACCTCGATAGGCACATTTACATTGAAGTATATGTTTCTATATTTTAAATTATCTTTTCTGTGACCTGACACTTGATCTGCTGTTTGTAGAAGTACTAGAAAATGAGTGTCAAAAACAGAAGGAATGCAGAACCAGATATTGAGGCCCTATTAATCAAATATCGAAATATGGGTGGAATACGGTTCTCTGGTGAAGAATCTATTATGAAAACACAAGCTTGGATTCGTTCTGCTGAGAAAATCTTCAAAGCATTAAAGCTGAGGGATGACCAGAAGAGATTACTGGCCTCCTGGGCACTCAAAGACGAAGCTTTGTTCTGGTGGGATTCGGTTATAGAGAATAATCCAGAAGGTGACATCACCTGGGATAGATTCTAAGTGATTTTCCTAGAAAGATTTACTCCTCTGGAAGTGACTGAGCGATTATGCGACGAATTTTCTTATCCGATACAAGGTGATATGACCATCCCAGAATATCATAAGAAATTCAACGACCTCTCCCACTTTGCTCCTCATCTGATTAAAGACCCAAAGAGGAAAAATATGAGATTTATTCATGGCCTGCAAAGAAAATATCAGAACAGTGTGATGAGGAATGTAAAGCTCCCCTTCTCTGAAATGATATACATGGCTTACCAGTACGAAGATCTAGATAAGAAAGGTATGTTACAGTACGAAGAGGAAGTCAGCTCTAGTAATAAAATTGAGTCTGAAACTGATTGTCCTGAGGCAAGTACAACGTCTGAGGTCAGTAAGAAGCCCAGTGCCAAGAGGAAAAGGGCCAAATCTGAGAAGAAACCAGTAACGACAACTGTATGCTCTAACTGCAATAAGCAAGGACATCTCTCGATGAGTTGCCGATCTCTAAAGAAACCTAAAAGGGATGAATCTAAATCCAAGAATAAGTTTCAAGTGACCCGAGAGTGCAATCTTTGTCATAAGACTGGTCATATAAAGAGAGACTGCTGGATGTTGAAAAAGACCAAAACGGTTCAAGTAAATGAAGTAGCAGAAACCTCAGCACCCTCAGATGGTCAGGGAAGGTCTGATGTTTTAGAAGGCACGCTTAATGTCAAAAATATTCCAGTTAAAGTATTGTTTGACACCGGCGTGTCACGAAGCTTTATAGCAAAGAATGCCGTTAAGAAGTTGGATTTGAAATTGAGGAAGCTTAAAGAACCAATGACTGTCCAAAATCCGGTCGGGGTTCCATCGATCTCAGTTGGGTTTGTGCAGTACCTGTCTCTTTCTCATGCTATAAATTCCCTACTATCTCTATCGTCATGAATTTTAATGAATTCGGTCTTATTCTGAAATTGGATTGGCTAACCAAATATGAAGCAGTGGTTAGATGCGCCGAGAGAGTTGTTAGGGCTAAGATTAAATCAGGGAATTATATAACCATACCGTGTGAAGGTCAGAATCCTAATAGAAAAGACTTCTGGGCAGCTTTGAATGTTTCTCCAGCCCAAATAGAAAATGTCCCTGAAGTCACAGAGAATATTCCCGATCTAGTGAAAGACATTCCTATCGTCAAAAATTATGCAGATGTGTTCGAAGAAGTTGTTCGCTTACCTCCGCATAGAGAAATAGATTTCAAAATTGCTTTAATTCCGAATGCAAGGCCGGTAGTTCACGCCATTCGAAGAATGTCCTTGAAAGAGAAGGAGGAATTAGACAATCAAACACGACAGCTAGTATGGAAAGGTCTGATCAGACCTAGTTTCTTTGATTGGGGAGCAGCAGTGGTTTTTGTCCCAAAATCAGATGGTACTCTACGGTTATGTGTGGATTATCGTGATTTGAAAAAACAGACAATAAAGAACAAATATCCATTGCCGAGAATAGATGATTTGTTGGATCGTCTGAATGGAGCACAGGTATTCTCAAGGATGGACCTAGCTACAAGCTTCCATCAACTTCGAATTGCCGAAGAGTGTGTTCCAATGACAGCATTCAGAGGTCCCGACTTATTCTTCGAGTGGTTAGTAATGCCATTCGGCTTATGTAACGCTCCAGCTTACTTTGTCGATCTGATGAACAGAGTATTCAGAGGAGTCTTGAATAAATTTGTTCTGGTTTTCATTGATGATATTCTAATCTTCTCTAAATCAAAGGCCGAACATGAAAAGCATTTGGAACAGGTTCTGGAAATCCTCAGAAGGAATGTGTTGAAAGCAAAGTTTTCCATATGCATATTCTGGCAAGATGAAGTGAAATTTCTAGGCCACGTTGTATCGAAAGAAGGAATTGCTATGGATCCAAGCAAAATCACAGCCATCCAGAATTGGAAACAGCCCAGTACCCCCACTGAAGTCCGCAGTTTTCTCGGATTGGCTAGCTATTACCAGAAGTTTGTTAAAAACTTTTCGAAGATATCTGGTCATTTAACGAAGCTTACGAAGAAGCACTCTAAGTTCAAATGGACTCCAGAAAGTGAGGAGGCTTTCGAGGAGCTAAAGTTAAGACTAACGACTGCTCCAGTGTTAACCATCATCGATGGCAATCAAGATTTGAAATTCTGGACTGATGCGTCTAGAGAAGGCCTTGGGGCAGTGTTAATGCAAAGGGGCCAAGTGATTGCTTATGCTAGCCGTCAACTGAAGCCACACGAGAAGAACTACGTAACTCATGATCTTGAGTTATTGGCTATAGTATTCGCCTTGAAAATCTGGAGACACTATCTCCTGGGTGAGAGATTCGAACTGTTTATAGATCACCAGTCGCTAAAGTATCTGTTCACTCAGAAGGACCTGAATCTGAGGCAGCAACGTTGGCTGGAGTTTCTTGCAACATATGACTTTGAAATTATATACACTCCAGGGAAAGAAAATGTCGTGGCCGATGCGTTAAGCCGAAAGAATGAGATGATCGCCAGCTTTATTATCACGACTTCATTGATAGATAAAATATCTGCTCTTCAAAAGGATGATCACTTCATTCAGAAGATCAGAGAGATAATTCAACAAGGCGAACCCTCGAGTTTTCAAGTTGATAATGAGGGGATTCTAAGGCTGAAGGGTCGAATATGTGTTCCTAACATTGCTGAGCTCCGAAAGGAAGTTCTGGATGAATGCCACAAGTCAAAACTTAGTATCCATCCGGGAGTAAGCAAAATGTATAATGACATCAAACGCACTTTCTGGTGGAGGTCGATGAAGAGGGACATTTCATTATTTGTTAGCCGATGCCCTACTTGCCAACTAGTCTAGAGCGACCAACAGAAACTGGCTGGATTGTTACAACCGCTAGAAGTTCCAGGCTGGAAGTGGGAGCATATTTCCATGGATTTCATTGATGGTCTGCCCAGAACCAGAAAAGGGAATGACAGTATTTGGGTGATCGTGGATCGCTTCACGAAGACCGCCCATTTCATACCTATCAGATCAAATAGAACTGCTCAGAGTCTAGCGCAGATTTATTTCAAGGAAATTGTTAGACTACATGGAGTGCCGCTCAGTATAGTCAGTGATAGAGACACAATATTTACTAGTAAATTCTGGGAGGCATTTCAAGTCGAGCTGGGAACGAAGTTGAACTTGAGCACCGCTTATCATCCTTAGACAGATGGTCAGACTGAGAGGGTGAATCGTATTTTAGAAGATCTATTGCGGGCTTGTGTTATAGATTTCGGTGGATCATGGGAAGACCATCTACATTTGGCTGAATTCTCATATAACAACAGCTACCAGGCGAGTCTGACAATGTCGCCATTCGAAGCATTGTATGGTAGACCATGCCGATCCCCTGCTTGATGGGTCGAACCTGGGAATAGACTTGTGTTAGGGCCAGACGTGATTCGAGAAGCTGCCGACAAAGTCGATTTTATTAAGAAGCGATTACTCGCCGCTCAAAGCCGACAAAAGAGCTATGCCGATAGAAGAAGAAGAGATATATCCTTTGCTGTTGGCGACTATGTATATTTGAAAGTATCGCCGATGAGAGGAGTTATCCGGTTCGGTAAAACTGGAAAGTTGGCGCCCAAATTCATTGGTCCATTTCCTATTCTGGAACGGATCGGAACTCTCGCTTATAGGGTCAATCTGCCTGATTGGTTGCCTGGAGTTCATGATGTATTTCATATATCTCAACTTCAAAAACACGTTCATGATCTAGACTTGATCATGGAAGAAGCAGCACAACAGGATATTGAAATTACTCCAGAATTAGCTGTGAGATGAGAGCCGCTAAAGATCATCGGCAAAGAAACCAAAGAACTGAGGAACAAGAAGGTTCACTTAGTCAAAGTGCAATGGAGTGGAGATCCGCGAGATTGTACTTGGGAAACTAAGGAGAGCATTCAGAAAGCTTATCCTAGGTGCCGAGTGGATATCTCTGATTGACTCCGGTGCAAGGTATATTTACCATACTTTGCATTACCATTTAATTCTCTATTCTGCTATTATTTTCTTTCCATGGATGTGCACTTTTAATTCTATAGTCTGAATGATTTTAAAGGAATATATGAATTAATTTGTATGGTTTTGAAAAATTGAAAACAATTGGATTGGTTGTTGTGCTGTGTGATTGTAGATGTATCGAACCACTTTCGACTTTGTTCCTTTTCGGGGACAAAAAGTTTTAAGTGGGGGAGATTGTAACGACCCAGAAAATCTGAACCAATTTAAAAATTTTAAATTGGCTAAAATAATGGATTTTTAAATATTTAAAATAAATATTTTAAATAATAGAGATGAAATGTGAGTTGAATCAATTGAAAACGAATATAATTAATTTTAATTATAAACAAGGCCTGAAATGGCGCTGTAGTTTCAAAAATTGAATTCAAACTTTGTCGGACTGTACCGGGTGCAAAACAAAACGGATTTTAGTGCAACCAAAAATATTTAAATCTGTTAGTGAATACCTTGCTAACGAATCTGAAAAATCGAATTTTCATAACGGAAAGCAAAAGTTATGGCCAAATGAATTTTCAGAAAGGTCGCTATGGAATTTATATAGCCCGTGAAATTGGCCATTTTGCATACGACCTCGGAATTCGACGAAACCACTTTTGTTGGATCCGGGATAAGAAGTTATTGCTAGGTTTCAAATTTCATAATTTTTGAAGCTAGTATGTGAGCATGGCAATAGAAAACGTGTTTTGGTCAATTATAGTTAAATTGGATCGACCAGAAATGGGCCTTTTTGCAAACGGTCTCAGAATTCGACGAAACTAGTTTTGTTGGGACCGTATCGTCAAAACATGGCTAGATTTATTTTCTGGAATTTTTCGAATCAGTTTGTGGCCCTGGCAAATTGAAATGTACGTTCAAATCAAATATTGAATGTTTTATATTTTAATTTGAAGGAAAACTGACTGACACAGTCGAATGGGCCTACGAAACACATCCCATTGTGTTCGGAATGGGGGTAAAACGCTTGGGACGACAGTCGTTGGGTTTGGATTAGAGTTCGTGTGTGAAAGAGGGTATTTTCGGATTTTTAAAAATATATAAATAAACAAAAAAATGTCATTGGTCAGAAAATCTATTTTCTCTCTCCCCGTCGTCGATAGCAGGCGGAACTTCTTCAATCCCTTCTCTCCTCAATTTCTCTCAATCCGCTCAAAATTAGACCTCCATCCTGTTGAGGATTTTGTAGAGCTTGACAAGACCTTCAAATCCATAGCAAGTTTGGATTTTTTTCATTGAGTATTCTTCGAGTTACGGGTCCCCGAAGTCGCGACGTTCAAGTCGCCGCCGCCGCCGTCTCAGGCGATCGAACGCCACCGCACCCCCCTGCGCTGGAAGCTCTCTCCTCCCTCTTCGACCTCATGCAACCCGATTCCAATATCGTGCAACGGTTTGGGCGAAAGATCAAAACCTAGTTTTGAAGAAAATAGAGGTATACGGCTATATATATATATTCAACAGTTTTAACACCTTAAACCGTTGCAAACTTTTAAAAAATCATATCTTTTTGCTGTGTTAACGAAATTCGATGAAACAGGAAATATCGTGACCGTGTGGACGTCTTCTACCTTCTAGAAGAGACCGCATATTTTTCTGAGCCTTCTGCTATTTTTGGTGGAGTGGAACCCAATGTGAGATTTTAAATTTATAAACGATATGGAAAACGACGATGTATAAATTATATAGTCGATGTATGGGTTATATAAGCATTGTACACCTCATGTATAAGCGTTTTATAAGTTGTACGTTCGATGTATAAGTTATATATGCGTTGTAAAAATTATATTTGTTTTGAAATAGAAGTGAATTGCTATATATATATATATATATATATATATATATATATATATATATATATATATATATATGCCCCTCGTCCACAAACCATGGACGATATTTATTGGTTGTGATTGGTGTGAAAATTGATTGATAGCGAATGGTTGTTTGGGATTGTTTGTGGTTGATATTGATTGATTGTGGTTGAATAATACCCGTTTGTGATTGAGAAATATTTGGTTGAAGCCACATAGGATTAGTTTGTGGAAATGAAATAAATATATACATGCCGCCTGCGTGCGAACTAGATGCATGATCCCCATTGTCAAAAACCGCGAGGTTTTAAGGTAGAGCGAGGAACCGTACTAGGGACGGTCCCGGTTTTAACTACCCTGCCGTTATGCTGCCGAAATTTTGAATAATATTCATGTGTTTGAATTATTTTCATTTGCTGAAACCATATTTATTCATTGAATAGAAAACCTTCATGTGTTGAATCGATATTCATTCGTTGATTAGAAATTCATGTGTTGAATGGTATTCGTGTTTTAAATATAAAAATCACATTTTTATCTATATATAGAAACTATAGAAAACCTTCATGTGTTGAATCGATATTCATTCGTTGAATTGAAATTCATGTGTTGAATGGTATTCATATTTTGAAATAAATTGTTTCATAATAAAAATCACCTTTTATCAACTATATGGACTCTGTAAAATAATCTCGTTTTAAAAGGAATTGTTTTATAATAAAAATCCTATTTTCATCACCTATATAAACTATATAAAATAATAGTGTTTTGAAATGAATTGTTTTACAATAAAAATCACATTTTTATTATATACATGAATTGTTGAAATGTGAAGTGTTAAAAATAGCAACTCGTTCAAATAAATATGCATGAGTCGAAATATTCATTAATTAGCTAATGATATGATTTTTGCCTATGCATGCAACATTAGAATGAATGGTGTTTTTAAACCAAATGGAATCAAAAATGAAGTTGAATGGAAAATGATAAGTGATAAGAACTGTATATATGTACATGCATATTTATTGAACGGGTTATAGCAAAAGGGGCTAGAGAAGAGGAATAAAATTTTTGTGCCCGACAAATAGGTACACATTTACTGTTTTGTTTGGGTGATGATTTTATGAGCCTGTTGGATAGCCACTTGGCTTTTTCTTTTTCTTTTTGACATGAGACGCCCATGTGGCTATTTGGGAATTTTCCCAGCCCCTCCCGTACAAAGGAGGTTATGGCGAAATTTTCCAAAATTTAAAGGCGTTTGTGAAATATTTGAAGTGAAAACGATATTGAAATTGTTGAATGAACTATATTTATATAAATATATAAATATAAATAAGATTAAAACGAAACGTGGCCGTGCAGTTCGTGTTTTGAAACCGTGATTTCAAACAACTAGTGCGGGAAATCCGACCATTGGATTTTCCTGAAACCGCAACCGTTGGGTTCGCCTTGGAAATATCTTTCCAACGGCACCAACTTTGTAAAAACCCAACGGTTAGATTGTCTGGAATGTTTAATTCAAATCTGAAGAAAAACAGCGCCAGAAACGATTATATTTATATATATATAAATAAATATAATTATATTTAATCAAATAACGACGCTGCAGTTCGTATTTTGTAATCGAAACTTCAAACGATTGTACCGGGAGATCCGACCGTCGGATTTTCCCGAAACTGGAACCGTTGGATTCGTTTTGAAAAGACCTTTCTAATGATGTAAATTGTGTGAAGATCCAACGGTTAGATTTTCAGATGTGTAAATCAAATCTGAAGAAAATCAGCGCCACGGCCGCGTTATGGCCCGAAGCGTCGTTTTGAATAAATTGGCTATTTTAAAATAAATAAAAATAGCGACAAATCGTTATAAAATATCATAAATGATATGGAATGGAAATAAACTGAATTTACTCGATTTATGTGGTATTTGATGGTTGAATGTGTTTGGTGTGAAAATTACATTAAAGAACAAAATTGGTGTTGTCGAATGATTTAACCATTGAAATAAATTGATTTGAAATTCTAAATATACATGAATTATTTGAAAAGGCCGAGTTAATTCTCATTTCAAATAATTGACCGACGATTGAAAGTCGAAGATGAAGACGGTGGTCGAAGACCGGAGATCTTCACCTCGTTTGGATGATAACCGAGGTCCTGATTGGGAGGCATCCCGAAATATGGATAATGAGTGGTGATCGTCCAGACGTACGTGGTGATCGATGGGTTTGCGAGGTATTTAGTGCCTCCGGTTTCGTTCAGACCCAGAACGGACTTGTAAATGGACTGTGTGTCTGACATTGGATTTTATTCTGTGTTGATTGATCTCTTTTAAATATACATCTGTTTGGCGGCGGAGAATTTGTTCTTTTGCTTAACGCCCTTCTCTGAAACGCACGAGCTCAGAGGTTGTATATCGATGGACATTAGTCGCATGGCATGAATTGCCTGTGTGGCATGCTAAGATGCAGTGATCAGGGCTTCTGTTGAAAAGCAAAGTCTTGTGGTGATGATCAAAGCACCGCCGGTGTGGCGTAGCTTTGTGTATAACGTAAAATCGCGAGCCTCACACCCCGGTATGAACCAGAAACGGGAGAGGACATCAGGGAGGGCCTGCGTTTCTTTCTAGCTACGGTGGTGTCAGTGACCTACCATCCCTGACATTTATATACTTTTCACCTGTGTGGTTGTTGCTGTTGCGAGGCGCCTCAGTTTGATCGGACGATCCGGGTCCGATAGAGTCATTCGTTGGCTCGTTTACGCCCCAAAGGGTGGGGAGACGTAGTGTTCAGGCATATTAATCCACATCGGTGGACCGGCCCTGACGATCTAAAGGCTTGCCTGTGGCTCGGGCTAGAGAGTCACGAATTCGGTAAGGACTATCTTTTGCCTTGGTTCATGACGGAAATCCAATTTCCAAATACGACATCGTGCGGTTTTGACTGTATATATATATGGCGACATGATATATGGTACCCATGCCGTCTATGATTGATAGTTATGATTTGAAATTGTTTTCAAAACATATAAACACTAGAAATAATATCAATTGCCTTTGTTTTATTCGTATCAAGCATATTTTGGCCGTTATAAGGTAAAACTCTATCCTCTGGTTTGCGTTGCATTATGTGATGGGAACTGAGTCTTATAATGGCTTCATTTTTATAAAATGCATTGCGTTGTTTAAAAGAAAGATTTGTTTTAAAGCACTGGCAATCCAATGGAGTAAACCCGTTCCACGAAAGTGGCGTGGTCCTGTGATTAGACAATTATATATGTGTTGAGTGGATTTCTCATACCAGTCCCATGACTGACTCGTAGTTTGTTTCACTTTCAAACTCGGGTGCCCCTTTTTCTACATGGGCAGCCTTGTATTCAGGTTTAGCTGACTTTCTCTGGATAGCTGGAGCTGAAGATGGATTCTATCATTTATCTCTTTTTATGCTGTTCAGCTATTATTGTACATATTTTGTTTATTTCCGCTGTAGACATTTATGTATAGCTGAACTGTATTTGTACTAAGTAAGATCCTATATACTTTGTAACTCTGATGATTACTTTTATCCAGTATATTCTATTGTTCATTATCTGGTGTATTTATTTAATTTTGTTCTGCTGTTATCTGTTTCTGTGTTATATTCCAAAGATTACCCTTGTCTCCGTCTGTACGGGATTTGGGGTCGTCGCAGTGGTTCCATACCTTGTCATAGTTGGTAATCCATTATCCAATAAGTGCTCGCGGTTTTGATTGTATTCTATATATGTGGAATGTGAGATGAAAGCATTCTGCAAGATGATTATTATATTGTGGTTGATAGACACTATTACAATATCAATGTGCTCTGATATAAAAATTATCATTTTCTTTCAAAATGATTTGAAAGTTAAATCAAATTGATTTGGACTCTCATAAGGGAAAAACCCATTCCGTTATACGGCGTGGTCTTATGAGATTTCGTTTTATTGCTCAAACTGTTTTAAATTGTTTTACTCATACCAGCCCATGACTGACCCGGAGTTTTTTTTGTTTTGTTTTTGCTAAACTCTTGGGTGCTCAAATTTGTACGAGCAGTCAAGTAGTCAGGATTTACAAATACACTAGATGGAGCTTGGGGCAGGAGGCTTCAGCAATATTTTCTAGCTATTGTTTATTTCCGTTGTGATGTAAGTGTTGTACACTAATATACAAATAGAGATTTGTGTTTCAAAGTTATTTTGTGTACTATATTTTATTCGTTCCGCTGTGAATTTCGTGTTTACTCTGATGTTGTATGTTCTTCTTCTTCTATTCTAAGCTTCTATCTTATCTATTCTCACCCTCTAATTTCTTTCATCGACAATCCGGTATTTCCGATGCTTGAATAGTCGACATTGAGTTTTTGTCGGTTACTCAGGATCGCGAAAACCTGGGTCGTTATAGTGGAATCAGAGCTTAAGGTTAAGTAATTACCTTGGCTCTGTGGCGTGACCCAGTAGAGATGGGGTTAGCAATACCCTAGATTGAGTTGAGTGTATATATACGAGTGAACGTATTTGTTGTTCAATATAAACTGATTTTATATTATGCAAATTTATTGATTGAGTTGTTTATGGGTTCTGGTCGACCAGTTTGATCCACTGTATCGGTAGGAGTTTATAAACACTCGAATATGATGAACCGACATGGTATGTTTTGAAAGAAGGGTAAACGAAATTATTTTACCCAAATTATATTTTTGATATAAAGGATTTATATTGAAATGATTATAATGTATCAGATATATTGGTTGTGATTATAATCGAATGAGATTATAAATTGAAATGGTTATATAAATAACCGATCAGAATTCATATGAATATAATACATGAAATTAGATGAATTGAATCTGAATTTAAATCTGAATTTGGAATTTGAAAATTCCGAGAAAATGAAAGGTGTTTTTAGATGAAATTGAATTGAATATATGAGAATTTTAAAATCCTAGGAGATTTTAAATTGTTTACAAGAATTGTGAAGGATATTTTGAAAGTGATTTCAAAATGAAGGTGTATAAATATGGTTTGGAAATTGTTGTAGTATTTAACTCACTTCGATAAGCTGGAAAATAACCCTGATGATGATGGCCACATCATCAGTGTTCATTTTCGAGTTGTAAGTGACGGATCACTACCAACGAGATTGTTTTTGAGTTGATTTGAGAAAAGCAAGTTGTTTTGAATCCCGAAAGGGGATATTTGATTTTTGAAAAGCTAAGCTGTTTAAAAACTCCCATAAATAGATTTTTTGGATTAAAACCAAATTTGAATTGAAATTTGCGAAAGCAAATATGAATTGAATTGAAACCAGTTAAGTGGAAAATGAATTGAGATAGAAAATATTGAATTAGAGATAATCCAAAATGGAATTGGACTGGTAAGATAGGAATTTAAATAAATATTGGAATCTGAGTTAAGAACATGATTTGGTTTGGATATGAGCGAATGGTTGTGTTGGAGATAAAAGTGATTTGAGATTGATTGGGATGACCCTTATATCTGCTAAATTAATAACAGGTGAAAGGATATAATAATATGCCCGACAAAAAGGTACAAGTTTACATTTCTATTGGGTATGAGATTTTGGAGCCGAATTAGCAAGTCACTTAGCTGTTTGATTTTATTTTTAATTGGAGAAGGGCCAGAGAGGCGAGTTGTAGTTGTACCGATTGACCAGTACAAAGGTGGTGCTGGCGAAATTTTTCAGAAATTTCGGGTGTTAGAAAATTTTCAGAGTTTATGGAAATTTTAGTTACTAGGAATGAATCAATATTTAATTGAAATTAAACTGGTTCAGTTGAAAATGAAATTTAGAAGTGAACAAATAAGTTCTAACCAGTCAATAAGGTTCATTTTCTACCTAGCTATTTCGAGGGCGAAATTATTTTAAGGATGGGAGAAGAATGTAATGTCCCGTATTTTTCCAGTATAATAATTAATTTATTTAATTATTCAAAATATTGGTTTGGTAATTTAAAGGTTGTTTAATTAAATAATAATGAATATTAAATTAAATAATAGAGTAATATATTTAATTCTGAATTAGTCGGAAATAGTGAATTGACAATATAATGTGAACTAGACAATTTAAAATATATAATTCTGTTTAGAGTTGAATTATATTAATAGATATATTATATAAATGACAGTTGAACGTATAATTATATTATAATCATAATCGAGCTCGAAATGGCGTTGTAGTTCGCAATTTGGCGATTTGAACTTCAACTGAATATACATGGTCCGTTTTAAATCGGATTTCTATGAAACAAGAAATGTTCGGACCTGGGGAAGTATATTTTTCTAATGGAAGAGAAAAATCGGGATTTCATTGTATAGATTTTGATTTATGCCTAAGTCAAATTTTAGAAAAGTTGCTATGGAATTCCTTTATAATTTTTAACGATTTATAAAAGGAATTTCATTTTTAAATCGAATATCGATTTAATCGGGATTTGAATATCGAGTTATAAATCCAATTGGAGCTATATGTATTCTATGTGAATATATATACGATAATATAAATTTATTTACATTTAATTTAATTATTTTTAAATATATTTATATATTTAAATGGGTTATTTAGAGCTTTAAAAATAGCCAGTTTTGTAAACGACCACCGTTTTCAACGGAGCTAATATTGTTGGATCTGCAATATTAAATTATTACTAGATTTCAATTTTCGTAATTTATAGAGTTAGTGTGTGGCCGTACGGATTTTAATGTGAAAAACAATCAGTATTTAAATGGTTAAAAATATTTTGTGTGAGCAAACAAAGTCGGAATTCGACGAAACCAATTTCGTTGGGGTCGTAATGTCAAACTATAACTGCATGTCCAGTTTCGTGATTTTTGGATGCCATGTGTGACCATAGGGATTTTTAACAATGAATACAACAAGCGGTTGCTTAAAAATCAATATAAAATCAAATATAAAAATATTATATTTCTTCTATAAAAAACACCTTAACTCTTCTAACCTAACTTTACTTTGCCCTGGTCAATTTTTTTCATGCCGCCACTCTCTTTCTTTCTTTTCAGAAAACTCAAGTTAGTAAAAATAAAAAAAATCGGATTCAAATCCTATAAATTATGGGATGGACATCTTTGAACTCGTGACATTTTAATCTTCAATCTCATATGGGTTGCGCCGAACTCGATGTAGTTCCTAGCTCGCGAAATTTTTCCAGTTAAACTAGGGTTTATGTATTTGAGTTATGCGAGCTTCGATTGAAGGAATAGAGTTGTTGGGTTTAGGATATTGATTCACTTTTGTTTGCCATTTCCGGAGGGATTCCGTGATAGTCAAAGTCGCAATTTGCTGTAGGTCACGAGAAGCTCCTGTCATCACCATTGAGGTTTGTTGTTTCGAGTTAAACAAGAATAACATGATGAGAAAGAGGAGATGATGAGGAGTATGATGGATGTCTTAGTTGAATTGATTATGAAGTAGATGGGAAGTTGTAATCGATGAAAACAGAAATGGTGTTGAATAAAATACCGGAGCACCCTGGAGCGCGACATCTTGTGGGAAGAAGAAGTTAGAGGGAATGGGCCTGGGTTGTTCACGAATGGTAATGGGCTGGGGGTTTTATAATTGTGAGACCCAACAAGATTTAAAATTTATATTAATTGTGTATATATAAAATGTATTAAGTTATAATCATCATAACCTTGTCATACGAAAATGAAATTCAGCGAAACTGGTCATGTTGGGATCGTATGGACGGACACTCCACCATGGAGCTAACGGGGAGCGAATCGAAGCTCATTACAATTTATTGCAAAATAAATTGTCCATCTGAATCAAAGATTGTTAATCATTATTTAATGATAACTGTCCAATGTGAGTAAAACTCACCAACTCTACCAGTTTATATTTTTATAACGTATTTTTAGAACTGATAAATGTGGATTGATTGCTGTGTATTGACTGTTTGGTTGAACTGCTAAGTAATTGGTTAAAATTATTGATCTAGTTATATATATATATATATATAAATTGATTCTGTTTTGCAGAATATTTCATAATTAAATGAAATTTATTTTAATTATATTGTTTAACATCTATGGTTGCAGGGAAACAGGTCAGAGGAATCCAACTGGATTCCTCAACATTTATTTTACTGTTTTTTCAATATTGTAATATATGATGTGATATATAATCTGTGTTGATTCTGTGACGGCCCGCCCCGCACCGACCGACACTTCCTCCAAGTGTTCGCTGTACACATGTCCAACTGGCATGGAACGGTCGTCATAAGAAAAGAAAGAAGGTGAAGAACTAACACATAACCTGTAGAATGTCTCACAGCGCATGGAATAAAATATAATAGCAAGATACTTGACATAAAACAGGCGAGACAGTGCATAAACTGAAACCAAAACTAAACAACATCAGGGTAGCGGAAATCCAAAATACAGCTTATTACAACTTTTAAAACTGTCTCTAAAGCAAAAGAAAGCAACACTAGAAGATGCACTGCTAATGCCCAAGCAGTGATCTTCAACAACACAGGGAGAATATCTATATCATACGTGGAAGCCTCCTGCTCGTCTCCGGATCAGCTACTCGTGCATACCTCCTAACCTGTCTCTAGTCTGCTCGTGTGAGCACCCAGAGTAATAAGAAGAGACATAAAACTCTGGGTCAGACAAAAAGTCTGGTATGAGCGATAAGCAGCTAAACAGAACAATAACAGGTATACTAAACCATACCTGAACCTGGACCTGCAACCAAAGAGTTAGCACTACATACTGTACAATACTCTAAGGTGCCATCAACATATGGTGTAAAGAAATACGGGGGTGGGGGTGTGCATGTCATAGTGATAGCAAACAATTCAATCATGGAAACCATCCTCACATCTCTCACTCAGTGCGTAAAGCATACGATATCTACCACTTTGGAACACTAGACAAATTGAGGTAACGACGAATCCCGACTTGTAGAAACCCTGCTATGACCAAGCTAAACACATGGAGTCATGACCAAACATTTCAATGACCCACCACATTGGTCGTAGCCCTTGGTCCTACCAATGCCATAATGGCCCTGAATCCGCCTTCGCCCTTCCTACCATAGTGGTCCAAGGCAATAGACATCGATAACCCCTTAACCCGCGTCCCGCAGCAAAGCCCAATCATGAAGCGAACTCGTTGATTCCCATCTGGATCTTGAGCTCTAGCTTCTCATTTGGACTTCCTTTGCATCTCGAGTTATGGTCTTCTTCGGTTCGGTTCGGGTCTCTTCCTCCTATTCGGTTCGGTTCGGGCATCCTCCTCATATCTGGTTCAGTTCCGGTCTCCTCCTCTATCCGGTTCGGTTCGGATCTCCTCCTCCTATCCGGTTTGGTTCGGGTGTCTCCTCCTATCCGGTTCGGTTCGGATCTCCTCCTTATATTCGGTTCGGTTCGGGTGTCTCTTCCTATCCGGTTCTGTTCGGATCTCCTCCTTCTATTCGGTTCGGTTCGGATCTCCTCCTCCTATCCGGTTCGGTTCGGGTGTCTCTTCCTATCCGGTTCGGTTCGGATCTCCTTCTTCTATTCGGTTCGGTTCGGATCTCCTCCTCCTATCCGGTTCGGATCGGATGTTCTTCCTACTCGATTCGGATCGGATCTCCTCCTCCTATCCGGTTCGGATCGGGTGTTCTTCCTAACCGGTTCTGAAAATCTGCAACTTTTTCCAACAAGCTATTTTCGCCGAACGACGACGTTTTCAACCATTCTAAACTTCCTATGACATTACAAAACATTCCAAACAGCAGTAACAACATATAGAATCAATAAAAACATTAAAACATCATTTACATGAAATACTTTAGATCAAACATACCCAAAAACCCATGTTTTCCCCTTAATCTTTCTTAACCATGATTAAGCATACAATTAGCAAAACTTATCCAAATTAGCCCAAATTTCTATCAGAGCCATAAAACATCATTATAGAATTTTAGGGATTTTTCCAGAATTTATTAATGTATAAATTCGCTAATCTTCACTAATTACCCATAATTAACCGTAATTAGTGTAAAAGCAAGCTAATCACTCACCTTTGCCACAACTAAAACCCCAAAACTGAAATATTCTCTGATTTGGCGCTGTTCCCAATCTTACACAGCAGCTCTACCTCGGTTCTCGTGCTAATACTCCTTGATTTGATGTTTGCTAAGCCTAATCTTCAATTAGAAAGTGATTAAGAGGTGTTTTGAAGAGATTTACAGGGTGGAGGCCAAGGCTAGGTTAAGAGGAATGAATAGTGACGGCTGAAAAATGAGAAAAAGGTATTCTCCAAACCCTAACATCCCTTTTAAACTCCTAATCCCGAAATTCCCCTTTGGGCCTAGCTGTTAATCACCCGGTTAAGCCCAATTAAGCTGTTTTTCACCATCTGAAACTTGTTTCGGCCATATCTCCCAAACGGTGAGTCCGTTTGGCTAATATGACCACTCTACGGAATTGTAAACCATCATCCGGATCCAATGGAAGTGGTTTCATGTCAAAATTCCTTTCCAGTCAAAAGTTATGGTCAAAACAAGTTCAACTAGGGGCAAAACGGTCATTTAAAAATCGACAAAAATCATGAACATTGGAAATGACCCTACTAGTCGTTTCCCAAAAGTACACGACCATACGACTTACTAAGAAAAAGAAATAAATATTCTACGATCTCCCGATGCGTAGAATGCGGGTCGTTACATTCTCCCCCCCCCCCCCCCTTAAGAAATTTCGCCCCCGAAATTCCTTAACAAAGAAACAAACAATGAATCCCGCATGCCTAACAATTATTCACAGCAATCAAACATGCAAAACAAGCAAAACAAACATAACCTAGCATGCGGAAAACTAAATCGCTAATAAAATCTTACCAGGCAAAGAGTTCTGGATACTTCTTCCTTATGTCCTCCTCTGTTTCCCAAGTACAGTCTTTCTCATCCTCACCCCACTGGACTTTGACTAGTTTCACCGCCTTCCTTCGAAGTTGCTTCGTATCGTTCCCAACGATACGCATAGGCCTACGGTTCCCAACCGCCTCAGGTTCAACCTCGATATCGTCCAACTGATCAGGTGAAATAGTCACATTAGGGTCGTGCACAAACTTCCTTAACTGGGAAACATGAAATACGTTGTGAACTCCCGCCATCTTGTCCGGTAATTCAACTTTATATGCCAAACTTCCAACTAGTTCGAGAACTGGGAATGGGCCAACAAACCTTGGTGCCAACTTGCCTCCCCTGCCAAATCGTATTACGCTCTTCAACGGAGAAATCTTGACAAACACCAAGTTACCAACGGAGAATTTTAAGTCTCTTCTCCTCTTATCAGCATAACTCTTCTGCCTATCTTGGGCAGCCTTCATTCGTTGTTGAATGGTCTTGATTTTATCTGAAGTTTCCCTCACCACATCTGGTCCAAGCATAAACTTCTCGCCAGTCTCTATCCAACATGATGGTGAGTTGCATGGTCTTCCCTACAAAGCTCCAAACGGAGCCATACCGATACTGGATTGGTAGCTATTATTATATGCAAACTCTACTAGATGCAAATGGTCATCCCATGATCCACCAAAATCCAATATACATGCTCTCAAGAGATCTTCCAAAATACGATTCACCCTCTCCGTCTGACCGTCGGTCTGAGGATGATATGCGGTACTGAGATGTAACTTTGACCCTAGAGCCTCTTGTAAGCTCTTCCAAAACCCACTAGTGAACAACGGGTCTCGGTCACTCACAATGCTTTTAGGTATTCCATGAAATCTCACTACCCACTTCATATACAATTCTGCTAACTTAGCTGCCGTTCTGGTCGATTTGACTGGTATAAATCTTGCACTTTTAGTCAGTCGATCCACAACTACCCAAATGCTATCATGTCCCGATCTAGTCCTTGGTAAACCATCAATGAAATCCATCGAGACTTGCTCCCATTTCCATTCGGGAATTTCTAAGGGCTGTAACAACCCACTAGGCTTCTTTTGCTCGGCTTTAACTAGCTGGCAATTCATGCACTTGGATATAAACTTCCCAACGTCTCTTTTCATCCCTTCCCAGTAGTAAGTCTGCTTCAAATCTCGATACATCTTGTTACCACCGGGGTGTATAGTCAGCTTTGAGTGATGACATTCTCTAAGCACTTCATCTCTCAATCCATTGACATTGGGTACAACAAGCTTTCCATTCTTTCTAAGCCATCCTTCTCGATCAAGCCCATACTTCTTCATTTCCTCATCGATATCCATCTTTAACTTGGAGATGATTTCCAATAGGTTAGGATCGTCCCTCTGACTAGAGCCGATCCGCTCAATTAAAGTGGGTATGATCGTCAAACTTGCTAACATTTCTGGATCCAATTCGCACTTTGGTCTGAAATCAAACTCCGCGATATACTCCAGTTGCTTCCATTCAAGGAACATAGCCCCTAAGCTGGCATGTCTTCTACTCAATGCATCAGCCACCGCATTGCCCTTTCCCGGTGTATATGCGATGTCAAAATCATAGGAAGCCAAGAACTCTAACCACCTTTGTTGCCGGAGATTTAGATCCTTCTGGGAGAAGAGATACTTCAACGACTTATGATCTGTAAATAGCTCAAATCTTTCTCCCAAGAGATAGTGTCTCCACATCTTTAACGCGAACACGATCGCTGCCAATTCCAAGTCATGGGTGGGGTATATTCTCTCGTGCGGTTTCAATTGCCGACTTGCATAAGCTACAACCCTACCGCCTTGCATCAATACAGCACCCAGTCCGGTACCGCAGGCATCCGTGTACACTATCATCTCTTCATTCCCCTTAGGAATGACTAACACTGGTGTGCTTGTCAACTTGTCCTTCAGACTCTTAAATGCATTCTCGCACCTTCCATCCCAGACAAAAGCTTGATTCTTCTTGGTTAACTGGGTCAATGGTGCTGCTATCTTGGAGAAACCTTGGATAAACTTACGATAATATCCAGCTAACCCCAAGAAACTTCTTACATCTGTTGCACTCTTGGGCGTAGGCCAATCCTGTACCGTAGCCACTTTCGCCGGGTCCACGGCAATACCATTCTCTGATACAACATGGCCCAAGAACCTCACTTCCCTCTTCCAGAAGTGACACTTAGAAAACTTTTCTTTCAATTGGTGTTTTCTCAACACCTCCATCACTACTCTTAAATGTTCCTTGTGTTCTTCCTCTGTCCTCGAATAGACCAAAATATCATCAACGAACACAAGGACAAACTTATTCAACTGATCTCTGAATATCCTATTCATAAGATCCACAAAATATGCTGGGGCATTGGTCAGTCCGAATGGCATGACCAACCACTCATAAAATCCAGACGGCGTTCGAAATGTCGTTTTAGCTATACTCTCAGCTTCCACTCTAAGCTGATGAAAACCTGTCGCGAGATCCAACTGAGAAAATACTCTCGCGCCACTCAACTGATCGAACAAATCATCTATCCGCGATAGAGGATACTTGTTCTTCCTCGTCACTTTATTCAACTCGCGGTAGTCTACACACAAACGAAGGGAACCATCCGCCTTGGTAGCAAACACAACTGGTGCTCCCCATTCAGAAACACTCCTTCTGATAAATCCCTTCTTCAAAAGATCGTTGACTTGTACCTCGAGCTCTCGCTGCTCCCTTGGTGCCATACGACGAAGTGGCATCACTATAGGCCTGGCATCCTTTACCAAATCAATACGAAACTCAATCTCTCGGTGTGGTGGAAGTCTGGTCACTTCTTCGAAAACATCCGGATACTGGCCAACCACGGGCAAACCTGACAACTCACTATGCGGAATGTCGAGGGAGTTTAGAAAACTAGCCAATACCCCCTTACTGGGTAGACCACCAAACACTATCCTCCGCCCATCATCCGCTCTAGCTGTCACTAAAAAGCCCTCACAGTCTACCACCACCCCGTATCTTTGGAGCCAATCTACTCCCAAAATAATGCCAAACGCAGTAAAGCCCAAAACAAAGCAATCACAAACAAACATGCATCCATGACTCGATAGGACCACATTACAACAAATCATGCTAAGGCTAGTCGAACCACCAATCGGGTTCGTCACTACTAAAGGTCTATCGACAATCTCGGGCTCCAATCCCAACCTATCTACCAGGTCACTAGATATGAAAGAACTGGAAGCTCCGGTATCAAATAAAACTCTAACAGGAACATCATAAACAGAAAGCATACCTTGAATGACGACATTCTTTCCCTTCTCCGCCGCAGTTGGGGCATTCGACGAAGAAGGAATAGCATTGAGAGCATATGCTTTCACCATTTGCTTTTCTTTAGGGGGTTGTGGACACTTGTCCTTGTGGTGTCCCATTTGGCCACAGTTGAAGCACTTCCTATCCGCTGGCTTGGTCCGACAATTACTAGCATAATGGCCCTTCTTACCACAGCTGAAGCACTCAACATCTTGCTTATTCTTTTTCTTCTGGCCATCCTTAGTCTGACTCTGCTTTCTTTTATTCTGGGAACCACCCTTGCCTCCACCACTTGCTTGTGCCTTTGGCTCATCTGCGGATGCAACCTCAGTCTTCGGCTTAGGGTAGAGACTTTCTGATCTTAATGCTTTCCCCACAATCGATTCAAACGTCTCATCGATGTGGTTAATAAGTCTTTCCCCCAAGTACTGATCCAAACCAGTTATGAATTTCTCATTCTTTTTCTCGGCAGTATCAATAAGAGATAACCCATATTTTGACAAAGTGTCAAATTCAGCAATGTACTCCGAGACAGCTCTGCCATTCTGCTTGAGCTCCAAGAATTTCTTAAACAGCACTGACTTTTGAGCAGCTGGAATGAACTTCTCGCTAAAGCGAGCCTTAAACTGCTCCCAAGTAATCTGATCTTCGGGAGTAGCTGCCTTTATAGCACTCCACCAATTCATTGCCCGCCCTTGCAGCTGACGGGATGCTAGCTTTCTCTTCATCGCATCCTCGATACCCAAATCCTCGAAGATACGTTCGCAACTATCCAACCAATCTTGAACATCCGTGGCCGACTCCGTTCCGTGAAATGGCTTCCCACCAAGGTTAGTATAATCCTTATTCAGCTTGGCGAAGTCGACCCTCGGCGCCTGCACTATTGGACCACCACCATTTCCACCATTGGGAGCTGCCCTCTGTACATCTCTAAGCATCTCTCTCATGAGGTCAGTAAACATCGTCCTCATGTCAGCAGCATTCCCATTATTGGCCCCTCTACCGGTACCTCTAACATATCGGCTCATCGTCAATCTGAAAAAGGAAACGATTAACGACCCCATAGTGGTGCTAGTGCAGCACGACTTCATTCTTATACTACTAATAGTATATATATAGCTTTTGAAAACCAAAATAATCACAAATACGCTCTCTCGTATATGTATACTATCTCTCCCTGATAACGTCCCTAGGTTAACTACGCAACCTGGGCTCTGATACCAAGTGTGACGGCCCGCCCCGCACCGACCGACACTTCCTCCAAGTGTGCGCTGTACACATGTCCAACTGGCACGGAACGGTCGTCATAAGAAAAGAAAGAAGGTGAAGAACTAACACATAACCTGTAGAATGTCTCACAGCGCATGGAATAAAATATAATAGCAAGATACTTGACATAAAACAGGCGAGACAGTGCATAAACTGAAACCAAAACTAAACAACATCAGGGTAGCGGAAATCCAAAATACAGCTTATTACAACTTTTAAAACTGTCTCTAAAGCAAAAGAAAGCAACACTAGAAGATGCACTGCTAATGCCCAAGCAGTGATCTTCAACAACACAGGGAGAATATCTATATCATACGTGGAAGCCTCCTGCTCGTCTCCGGATCAGCTACTCGTGCATACCTCCTAACCTGTCTCTAGTCTGCTCGTGTGAGCACCCAGAGTAATAAGAAGAGACATAAAACTCTGGGTCAGACAAAAAGTCTGGTATGAGCGATAAGCAGCGAAACAGAACAATAACAGGTATACTAAACCATACCTGAACCTGGACCTGCAACCAAAGAGTTAGCACTACATACTGTACAATACTCTAAGGTGCCATCAACATATGGTTTAAAGAAATACGGGGGTGGGGGTGTGCATGTCATAGTGATAGCAAACAATTCAATCATGGCAACCATCCTCACATCTCTCACTCAGTGCGTAAAGCATACGATATCTACCACTTTGGAACACTAGACAAATTGAGGTAATGACGAATCCCGACTTGTAGAAACCCTGCTATGACCAAGCTAAACACATGGAGTCATGACCAAACATTTCAATGACCCACCACATTGGTCGTAGCCCTTGGTCCTACCAATGCCATAATGGCCCTGAATCCGCCTTCGCCCTTCCTACCATAGTGGTCCAAGGCTATAGACATCGATAACCCCTTAACCCGCGTCCCGCAGCAAAGCCCAATCATGAAGCGAACTCGTTGATTCCCATCTGGATCTTGAGCTCTAGCTTCTCATTTGGACTTCCTTTGCATCTCGGGTTATGGTCTTCTTCGGTTCGGTTCGGGTCTCTTCCTCCTATTCGGTTCGGTTCGGGCATCCTCCTCCTATCCGTTTCAGTTCGGGTCTCCTCCTCTATCCGGTTCGGTTCGGATCTCCTCCTCCTATCCGGTTCGGTTCGGGTGTCTCCTCCTATCCGGTTCGGATCTCCTCCTTCTATTCAGTTCAGTTCGGGTGCCTCTTCCTATCCGGTTCGGATCTCCTCCTTCTATTCGGTTCGGTTCGGATCTCCTCCTCCTATCCGGTTCGGTTCGGGTGTCTCTTCCTATCCGGTTCGGTTCGGATCTCCTCCTTCTATTCGGTTCGGTTCGGATCTCCTCCTCCTATCCGGTTCGGATCGGATGTTCTTCCTACTCGATTCGGTTCGGATCGGATCTCCTCCTCCTATCCGGTTCGGTTCGGGTGTTCTTCCTAACCGGTTCTGAAAATCTGCAACTTTTTCCAACAAGCTATTTTCGCCGAACGACGGCGTTTTCAACCATTCTAAACTTCCTATGACATTACAAAACATTCCAAACAACAGTAACAACATATAGAATCAATAAAAACATTAAAACATCATTTACATGAAATACTTTAGATCAAACATACCCAAAAACCCATGTTTTCCTCTTAATCCTTCTTAACCATGATTAAGCATACAATTAGCAAAACTTATCCAAATTAGCCCAAATTTCTATCAGAGCCATAAAACATCATTATAGAATTTTAGGGATTTTTCCAGAATTTATTAATGTATAAATTCGCTAATCTTCACTAATTACCCATAATTAATCGTAATTAGTGTAAAAGCAAGCTAATCACTCACTTTTGCCACAACTAAAACCCCAAAACTGAAATATTCTCTGATTTGGCGATGTTCCCAATCTTACACAGCAGCTCTACCTCGGTTCTCGTGCTAATACTCCTTGATTTGATGTTTGCTAAGCCTAATCTTCAATTAGAAAGTGATTAAGAGGTGTTTTGAAGAGATTTACAGGGTGGAGGCCATGGCTAGGTTAAGAGGAATGAATAGTGACGGCTGAAAAATGAGAAAAAGGTATTCTCCAAACCCTAACATCCCTTTTAAACTCCTAATCCCGAAATTCCCCTTTGGGCCTAGCTGTTAATCACCCGGTTAAGCCCAATTAAGCTGTTTTTCACCATCTGAAACTTGTTTCAGCCATATCTCCCAAACGGTGAGTCCGTTTGGCTAATATGACAACTCTACGGAATTGTAAACCATCATCTGGATCCAATGGAAGTGGTTTCATGTCAAAATTCTTTTCCAGTCAAAAGTTATGGTCAAAACAAGTTCAACTAGGGGCAAAACGGTCATTTAAAAATCGACAAAAATCATGAACATGGGAAATGACCTTACTAGTCGTTTCCCAAAAGTACACGACCATACGACTTACTAAGAAAAAGAAATAAATATTCTACGATCTCCCGATGCGTAGAATGCGGGTCGTTACAGATTCCGTATGTTGAATGATATCGATCATTGATATTTGGGTATTTTAAATACCGTAAGAAATACTGGAATGTAGAAAAGGGGGTTTTCAAAGTGTATTTTGAAAATAAAGTATTTATATAAAATCAAGGGATTTTATATATAAAAGGAAAAGGATTTTATAAAAGAAAATATTTTTATAAAGTCAAAGAACAAATAGAAAAGGAAATATTTGTGAAAACAAATATAAAAGGGAATATTTATGAAACAAATATAAAAGGGAATATTTGTGAAACAAATAGAAAAGGGAATATTTGTGAAACAAATAGAAAAAAGAGATATTTGTAAAACATTTACAAATAAAATTGAAAAGGAGATATTTGTAAAAGATTTACAAATAAAATTGAAAAGGGAATATTTGTAAAACATTTACAAATAGATTTAAAAAGGAGATATTTGTAAAACATTTACAAATAGATTTGGAAAAGGAATAATTGTAAAACATTTACAAATAGAATTGAAAAGAAAATATTTATTTGTTAAATAAATAGAATTGGAAAAGAATATTTATTTGATAAATAAATAGAATTGAAAAGGAAATATTATTTGTTGAATAAATAAAATTATAAAAGGAATATTTATTTGAAAAATAAATAGGATTATAAAAGGGAATTAACGAGATATAAAAGAGTTATGAGATGATTGTTTATAGTGGATATCAAATTAGAGTTAATTGAATAGATTTAATTGAACAAGAGTTAGTCGAATATTAGTTATTCAAATAGAGTTAATTGAATTAGAGTTAGTCGGATTTGAGTTAATCGAATATAGTTTATTCGAAGAAAGAGTTATCGAATAAGGTTATTCAAAAAAGAGAATCAATCGAGTATAGTTTATTGAAAAGAAGGATTATCGAATATTGGTTATTCAAAAGGAAACCGAATATTACTTATTCGAAAGGATTATCGAATATTAGTTATTCGGAAGGAAACCAAATATTAGTTATTCGAAAGGATTATCGAATATTAGTTATTCGAAAGGAAACCGAATATTAGTTATTCAAAAGGATTATCGAATATTAGTTATTCGAAAGGAGTTAATCGAATATAGTTTATTCGAATAGAGTTAAAGGAGTTAATCAAATTAGAGTTAATCGAATAGAGTTAAAGGAGTTAATCGAATACAGTTTATTCGAATAGAGTTAAAGGACTTAATCGAATATAGTTTATTCGAATAGAGTTAAAGGATTTATCGAATATAGTTTATTCGAAAGGAGTTAATCGAATATAGTTTATTTGAAAGGAGTTAAGTGATAAGATTTAATGAATTAAAGTTAATCGAGTTAAAGTTAATGGAGGTAGGATTAATTGATTTGAGTCAATCGAGTTATATTTTGGAGTTAGATATTTCAGAAGTAGGGATTTTAACGCTATAGTTATAATCAATGTTTTTCAATAAAGAAGTGGATTCGTAAATAGAATCCAAGAGTTTTGTAAGGAAGTTTGTTAAAGATTTAGGAGGTGAATCTTGTCTATTTCGAATTAGACATGTTGTTCAGTTAAGGTCTGAGAGGTAGTTATACCCCAACTTGATTGGCTTCGTTTTTAACTAAGGAATGGTTAAGGTTCGATAGTGAAGGTTGGTTTTGTGAAATTAGTTAATCAGTGTAATGTTTTGAGTTGGCATAACGATGTTTTATTTAAACATCTGTTTAAAATCCAAATGTAGGAGTTTTGGAAATGTTTTCCAAATAAGAATCAGAAATGTTTTCTAATATAGAAAACAAGAAATGGAAATGTTTCCCAATGTTAATAACGTATATTTTCTAAATTTAGAAAATAGGAAATGTTGCATAAATGGAAATAGGAGATGAAAAATGAACTAAAGAGATAAATGTTCAATGATGATTGATCGATATAATTTCCATCTGGAAATAATATCGTTGTTTGCACACATGTTTTTCTTTGGTAGTTAACTTACCGACTATCAAAGTTTTTGACCATTTTCCGTTTTCAACACGGAGAGACCGGGATCAGATTCATTATCTGAAAACCACTCCATATGGGCATTTGCGTTGCAATCAAATATGATGTAGATAATTGAAGACGGAGTTATGCATGGGTTGTCCTGTTTACAGAATAGTGCCTTTGGTTTGTCCAGTCCCAGGACAACCTATATGGAAGAATGTCTGACAGAGTATATTTAATGGATCACGTAAGTTAATCTCTTCAAAGGTATGTATGTTTGGTAGCAGAGGAATTCGTTTCTCTTAGTTGTATACCCTTTGTATTTTTGGGGAAATCAATTTGTGATTTGGCGGGTATGACGATGTGACATTCAAAGTGAATAAATGTGTGATCTGCTAGAGATAAGCGTGGCCTCTAGCCTCACAATCGGGAAATGAAAAAAATCAGGCAGGCAGCATGGCTAAGTGGTTGGCTGCCAAGTAGGGTGTACTATAACTTATCTAGAGATATTCATTTCATTCTATAATCTATTGTCGATGCTATCCCATTCGGGAAACGGTTGCTGATCCCAACCGTTGGTGATATACATTCGATACATTCAAGCGAAATGAGTGGTCGGTCATGTGTGGCCGGGTTGCAAGATGTTATTGTTGAACCCAGTGTATTCCTCTCTAGAGGTACACTATCGGAAGGTGGTTCCATACCTTGTCATAGTTGGTAATCCATTATCCAATAAGTGCTTGCGGTTTTGATTGTATACTATATATGTGGAAGGTGAGATAAAAGCATTCTGCAAGATGATTATTATATTGTCGTTGATAGACACTATTATAAATTCAATGAGTTTTGATATAAAGATTTTCATTTTCTTTCAAAATGATTTGAAAGTTAAATCAAATTGATTATGATTCTCATAAGGGAAAAACCCGTTCCGTTATACGGCGTAGTCTTATGAGGTATCGTTTTATTGCTCTAACTGTTTTAAATTATTTTACTCATACCAGTCCCATGACTGACCCAGAGTTTTTTTTTGTTTTTTTCCTAAACTCTTGGGTGCTCAAACTTGTACGAGCAGTCAAGTAGTCAGGATTTACAGATACACTAGATGGAGCTTGGAGCAGGAGGCTTCAGCAATATTTTCTTGCTATTGTTTATTTTTGCTGTGATGTAAGTGTTGTACTCTAATATACAAATTGAGATTCGTGTTTCAAAGTTATTTTGTGTACTATATTTTATTCGTTCCGCTGTGAGATTCGTGTTTAATCTGATGTTGTATGTTCTTCTTCTTCTTCTATTCTAAGGTTCTATCTTATCTATTCTCACCATCTAATTTCTTTCATGGACTATCCGGTATTTCCAATGCTTGAATAGTCGACATTGAGTTTATGTCGGTTACTCAAGATCGCAAAAACCCAGGTCGTTACATGGGTAACTTTACTTGGATATGTGGCGCAGTAGAATTTGATAACTTCTCATTTATGTTAGGATTAACTATTATATTCAGTTTTAATTGAGGTTAATTCACTTGAACAATGATAAATCTTGACTCGAGTGTTTTATGTATTTGCATGGAGCGCTCGGCTCAGATACGAGTTCTGCAGAATTGAAGTTTTCAGCTAACAAAGGAGGAGAGGCACGAGAAGATGCATGTGCACGCGAATCTTGACAAAAATTTCAAATTCTATTTTAATTCTATGTACATCTTTCTTTTCCCCATTATACAAAAATATTGTATAAACTCTTATATTATATAGAAAAATTTATTCTATTGAAAATATTGTACTCTATGTTTCTGTGTTAAATTCTGTTTAAACTTTGTATGTCAACAACAATCCGTCGTTTTGAACGCTTCAAGTTGGTTTAATCACCGACTTGGGGTAGTCAAAATGGCGGGTTGTTACTATCAGAGCTATGGTTTATACCCAACTTGGCTTATTGGGTTTAAAAACTCATTAGTGATAGGGTGGAAATACCCTAGAATGAGCAGAATTGATAGTAGAATAGCTCTAGAGATAGCGTATTTTGGGTAAACTAAAATATTTTGATGAGATTTTCGAAAAAAATTGAAGAGATTTTGAAGATAAAAATATATTTTGAATGAAATATTTACAAAGTATAAGTTTCCTTGTTGGAATTTTCGTCTATAAGCACTTTGCGGTGAGAATTACTGAAGCTTATTGTCAAGAAAATAAGTAATCCGTGAATTGATTTGGCCAAGTGTTTTGAAATCCTTCAAGTGATGAAGAAAAAAAGGGGGGATTTTTGGTGGAAAATCGAGATGGTAACTAAGTATGAATTTTTTTCGAAAGATTACAATGGAACCTTACAAAGCGGAACCCGAACGATGTTCGATTTGAGAATGGTTGTTAAGAACCAAATTAGTTTTGAAGTTTGACTCGGATCAGATTGGAGTCGGTATTAATCGCTTCAACATAATGTTGGTTGTGTTTAGAAATAAAGTAAGAGCATCAGTAACAGTAAATAATAATACAACCAGGTATAAACTAATTATTTTCTTTTGATTATTTAAACTTTGACATATATATTGTTTGAATTGAACACAATTTTTATTGGGTGAAATTCTATATGATGAGGATATTGAGTAAATGGTTTAGTAATACCATACAGTATGGGATGTTTGGCAATACTTTTCTGACTACTCTCTTGACTCCTCATATGGAATATTTGTTTGCCTTATACCCCCAATAAGTGTGATATGTTTTCTTATTGTTAATACTTAAGTAAAGTAATGTAATATGGGACAGATATGTTATATTTGTGTAAATACTATTTGAAAGTATACCATTTCTGAATTAATGTGTTTTGGGCCATCTTTAAGTTGACATGCTTCTATGTCATTCATATTACGATAATTTTTGTTCCATATTAAAACTAGTATGGTTTAATTTAAGTAGCTAAACCACCGCATTTTATTAATGGGACTATAATAGGCTTGTTTTTATTTTCTTTTTGATAACTAGATTGGTGGTTTTGTTTGGTCTAATTAGGGTTGTGATTACCATTTTGCTTTATTATATGATATATTTTTCAAGTCAAGGTTGAGTTTATAAAGTGTTTTGACTTTATAAACACTTTGAAATTCATGGCATATCTATTATAAAATAATGTTTTAAGAAGTTTTTGATTTTGGGTTGGGATAGATTGGACTTTGTTGTACCAATGGGCCAATACTCCATCTTGGCCGACCGAATTCAGGATAGTAACCTGAATTGGTTGTTTTACCACCAACGGTCAACGATCTGCTACATTTTGTTTTGATCGGGATTCCCGATCAGCGGGTCTAAACTACTTTAGATGGAGGCATGGGGGTCCCACGTGTAGTATCGTGATCTGGTAGCTTACGGCCTTCTCCTTAGACCGTCTTTGTTATCCTAGGTTGATCTCTCGGTGTGTTATGGCGTTATGAGTAGGTTACGGTGTTGATGTCTCCGCGCGCGCTTGAACTTTGGCACGGTCATTTTACAACATTAGTGTCTGTTTATTTGGTATGTTATGAGTCAGTTTATATTTATCCCATAATCCCTATTACATTACTATAATTGATCGATTTTTTTAATCATATTGATTTATATATGATAATTGTTATGAATATCACGGTGATTTACATATGATACTCTGATTTGATCATATTGCTTTACATATGATAAGTGCCATGAAGAGTTTATTGACTTGATTAATTATTATAAGATATTTATTATAAATATCATATTGTTTGTATATGATATTTTGTTATGAGTACCGTATTGATTTATATATGATAATCTTGTTTTGTGTTATTTTATCATATAGTTTTTAAATATGATAAATATCATGAGGATTTTATTGGTTTATGATACTTTGACTTGATTATTATGAGTATTATATTGATTTAAAAATGATATTTGTTATAAGTAACATGTTTGTTTATACATGACACTCTTTGTTAATTTATTTTTTCATATTGTTCTTATATATGATAAAAGCCATGGAGATATAATTAACCTGTGTATAATACTCTATCTTGATTGTTATCATATTGTATGATATTTATTATAAGTATCATATTATATTTATATATGATAATTGTTATGAGTATCGTATTTATTTATATATCATACTCTGACTTGGTTTATTTCATTATATGATTTTTACATATGATAAATGCAAAGAAGATTTTATTGGCATGTATATTTGATACTCTAATTTTGGTTATCATATTATATTGTATGCGATATTTATTTTGAGTATCATACTGTTTTACAATGGGTAATTATTGCGGGTATTGTATTGGTTTATCTATGATACTTAGACTTGATTTGTTATTATATTTTCCTATATATAACAATCGTTATGTATATTATATTGATTTATATATGATGCTCTGTTTTATTTTGCTCTTGCCATCTTATTATTTATATGGAATTTGTTATATATATCGTATTGATTTATATACAATACTCTGATTTGTCCATATTGTTTTATATGTAAAGTGTTATGAGTATCTTATTGATTTACATATGATACCCTAATTTGATTTATTACATCATATTGTGTTTACATATGATAAATGCCACATAGATTTTATTGGCTTATATATGATGCTCCTCACTGATTCATTTTATCATATTGTTTTTATATACGATAAATGTCATAAAGATTTCATTTGCTTTAACTCAGTTTGTTATTATATTGTGATTCGTTATAAGTATCATATTGATTATAAATGATACTCTATTACAGTTTGCTCTTACTATATTTTTTTAAATATAGTAATTGTTACGAGTATCCTATTGATGTATGTATGATACTCTCGAAAGGTTCATCATACCAATTATGTGGTATTTATTGTAGATATCAAGCTAGTTTATATATGTTACTCTGTCTAATTTTATTATATTTTCTAGAATTAGTATTGTCGGAATCATATTAATTTATATACGATAACTTTATATTGAAAACGGAGAGTTGGTATCCTAAAATATGAATTTTATTTGGGAAGTGAATTGAAATTTCTATGAAATTAGGTAATCAAAGTTTGAAATATCCTGTTGCTATAATCTAAATAATTTGGGGAAGATTACCGAAGTATCAAATTCTAGATGTTGGAGATTTAAATAGAAG
Source organism: Allium sativum (assembly GCA_030737875.1). Taxonomy (NCBI): domain Eukaryota; kingdom Viridiplantae; phylum Streptophyta; class Magnoliopsida; order Asparagales; family Amaryllidaceae; genus Allium; species Allium sativum. The sequence goes on along the minus strand of CM060916.1, from coordinate 153,363,046 downwards.
GGAAGAAGTAAATATGTGACATTGGAATTTTGTAATGAATAAGTAAATTGCGAGGACGCAATTTCATTAAGGGGGAGTCTGTAACAACCCGAAATTTTGGGAGGGGGTTGTAATAGCTTAAAAATTTTTGGCATTTAGAAAATGAATTAAATTAAGATTTAAATAGAAGTTATATTTTAAATTCAAATTAAAATTTGAAATTTTATCTTTGGAATTCAGTTTGGGTATGTTTTCTTTCAAAATAAAAATAAAAATGAGTGTTTTGTCGTAAATAATGAACATTAACGTTCTAGCTGATTTGGATTCATTAGAATATTCAAAAATGTAATTTTTGAAATAAAATCTAAAGTTTGAAATATAAATCTTGTATGTTCAATTTGACTTTTCAATTTAGTTAGAAGATTATATTAAATGTAAATAAATTTGTGTTTATACTTAATTTTTTTTTTTTTTGAAATATGGTCCATTTAAAACTTGGTTTGAATTTATTCTAATGAGTGTGAATTTAAGTTTTTAACATTTGAATTAGAATTATTTTGTTAAACTTAACGATAATAGTATTCTAAGATTTATTGAAATGTATTATTTGAGAAATTATAATTTGATTATTAATTTAACTTGGATATTTAATTTAAATAAATTTGTTTAGTTGAATTTGGTTTTAATTAGAATTTAGATATGTATTTGAACATATTAAATATACTAGTATTGTATGTACGCATATCGTATAAAATATGGTATCTACACTTTGAAAATATTTGGTTAAATGTTGTTGCCACCTGTAGTGGTTTGCTGAAATGTTTTGACACTTGTTAAGATTGTCCTGAAATATTTGAAACGTGTACACCTTGCCCTATTCTATTTCATCACTATCGCCCCTTACTATCCCGTTTTTTCTCTTTGAAAAATCCATTTTTCCCCCAAATACGTGATCCCTAAAATTCCAAATCGAAGTCCATGGCTACCACTTAAATTCGATCTTTCGGTCGCTCCGCCTCTCCCTACAATCGAAGCCCCACAGACCGCAATCAACGACCCCTAAACACCTACGCCGTGCCACAACCAGGCCAAGCGCCATTGCTCCCCTCGAAATTGAAGTCGTGCCTTCATCACGCAACTCCAATTGCCACCTAATTAGTCTTGATTTGTGCGCCACTGAGATCCGTGACACCAAAAAGTGAAGCCGCCAACATTGAAGCTCAGTCCAACGTCAACATCGAACCCTACACTCCCTCTCTTTCGCTGCCATTATATGCGAAATAAAAGTGAGTATTTCTCACGATTAAACTTTGTGCATGTTTTTCAACCTTAATCTAAACTCGAATATAATAGTTAAAATTATGGCATGTCGTTGCTGTTGGGTTCCTATTTTCCATTTGACTTGCACAAGCACCACTTGACCCTACTATGTGTCTTTTGATTGTTGGACTTTGCATTCTGCTTGCTAGTCATTGCTATTTATTTGCATTTCCCCTATATTTTTCTATATATCCTAGCATGCATTCACTTTATACTATGTTGGTCACCTGCCTGTGATGACCCCAAACCCCCGTTCCACGGTGGCAAGGGTAATCTTTGGAATATAACACATAAAACAATAACAGCATAACAGAATCATTACCCCCGATAATTTACAACTTAATACACTGGATAAATATCATCATCGGAGTTACACAGTACAACAGAATCATACTTAGTACAAAATACAGTTTCATCTTTACATAAAATGTCTGCAGCGGAATCAAACATAATATACATAACAAAAGCTGAACAGCATAATAGAAGTGATAGAATCCATCTTCATCTCCATAGCTATCCAGAAAGATCCTATTAAAATTTGAATACAAGGCTGCCCATGTAGAAATAAGGGCACCCGGGTTTGCAAAGTGAAACAAACTACGAGTCAATCATGGGACTGGTATGAGAAATCTACTTCACTTATTTTATAATAAGGCCAATCACAGGACCACGCCGCTAACGCGGAACGGGTTTACTCCATAGGATTGCCAGTACTTAAAACAAGTAAATCATTTAAACATCACAATGCTTTTTACAAAAATGAAGTCATTATAAGACTCAGGTCCCGTCAACAATGCAACGCAAACTGGAGGATAGAGTTTTACCTTATAATGGCCAAAATATGCTTGATATGAATAACAAATCATTTGATATTATTATTAGTGTTTATACGTTTTAAAAACAATCTCAATCATAATATCAATCATAGACAACATGAGCATCCCATGCCACTATGTCGCTAATATATAGGTTTACAATCAAAACTGCTCATGTCGTATTGGAAGGTGGATTTCCATCATCAACCAAGGCAAGGGATCGTTCTTACCGCTTCGAGACGCTCTATCTCGTATCTCAAGATACAGCCGCAACTGCACCTAGGATCGTCAGGGCCAGTCCACACAGGGTGGATTAAAATGCCTGAACACTGCGTTTCCCCGCCCTATGGGGCGTCAAACTGACCATTATATCTACCAAGCCATCCATCGGCACCGTAGTGACCGATATAACTGAGGCTCCTCGCTTTCCATCATCCACATAAGTAAAACATCAGGGCGTGCAAAACCCTGACACCACTCATAGCTAAAAGGAAACGCATGTCCTCTCTGATGTCATCTTCCGTTTCTGGTTCGTACCTGGGTGTGAGGCTCACGAATCAACGCTATACACAAAGCTATGCTATATTAAAGTCGTGCTTTGATCATCAACCACAAGACTCTGCTTTTCAACAAAAGCCTTGATCACTGCATCTCAGCATGCCCAGTTGTCAATCTACAACGTCAGACACACATCCATTTACAAGTCCGTTCTGGGTATGAACGAAATCGGAGGCACCTTATTCCTCATCCTATATGTCCAATACAGGAGAGATGCCCTCGCACATCTGAACAATCAACAAGTGCGTCCAGACAGCCACTACTGTAACCCCTTCAGGGCAGCAACTCCCATCATAGGCATCAGTAGCCATCCATTCGATGTGAAGATCATCGGTCTTGCATGTCTTCATATCTTCGACTTCTTATCGTCGATCAATTATTCGAAATGAGAATTAACTCGACCTTTTCAAATAATTCACGTATATATAGAATTTTAAATAAATTCTGTCCATGGTTAAATTATTTGACATCCATAATTCAGTTCATTAATACAACTTTCATGTCAAACACATTCAGCCATCAAACATCCAATAAACCAAGTATATTCGGTTTATTACCATTTCATATCGTTTATAATAATTTTAAATGATTTATCACTATTTTTATTTATTTAAAAATATCCCATTTATTTAAAGGACGCTTCAGGCCATAGCGCGGCTATGGCATTGTTTTTCTTCAGATTTGATTTACACATATCAGAAAATCTAACCGTTGGATCTTTATCAATTTTATATCATTGGAAAGATCTTTACAAAGTGGACCCAACGGTTCCAGTTTGTGAAAATTCGATGGTCGGATCTCCCGGTATAATCTTTTAAAGTTACGATTTCAAAACGCGAACTGCAGCGTCGTTATTCAATTTAATTTAATATATATATATATAAATATAATTCGTTCATCGATTTCTAAACCATTTTCGATTCATATACGTGTTAAAAATAATATTTTTAACTAACAAATTTTTATTTCAACACATGAATATTTTTAGAAATTCATATATATAAAAAAAATGTGATTTTTATTGTTAAAACAATTTATTTCAAGCATGTATATTTTTAGCGATTCACATATATAATAAAAATGTGATTTTTATTGTTAAAACAATTTATTTCAAACATGTATATTTTTAGCGATTCATATATATAGTAAAAATGTGATTTTTATTGTTAAAACAATTTATTTCAAACATGTATATTTTTAGCAATTCGTATATATAATAAAAATGTGATTTTTATTTTTTAAACAATTTATTTCCATCATGAATATTTTATAAATTTCATACACACAATAAAAATGTGATTTTTATTATCTAAGCAATTTATTTCAATCATGAATAAATTATCAACACATGAATATATTTCAATACATGAATAAAATTCAAATAAATGAATTTTCATAAAATTTTGGCAGTATAACGGCAAGGGGTTTAAAACCGGCACCATCCCGAGTACGACTCCTCGCACTACCTTAAGCATGTGTCATTCCCTAAGGGTCTTTTCCTAAGGATCTAAACATTTCGATCATTTTCATATCACACTGAATTTTTCCACAAACAATTCCAATTTTGTTTCAACAACAAACAACCATAATCAACGATTCGCTATATCAACCAAATTTCACAACAATCACAATCAAGTCGTCCATGGTTTGTGGACGACGGGTGTCGGGAGTGTCTAAACCCCGTCTACATCCTAATATATTTTATTTCTAAATTTAATTGAATTTAGAAATCTCACATTGGTTTTTGCGTTGCTAAAATTAGTACCAAGCTCTAAAAATTCTCTGGTCTCTTCTAGAATGTAGAAGACGTCGTCACGGTCCCGATGTTTCTTGTTTTACTGGATTTCGACCATAAACAAAAACGATATGATTTTTTATTTGAAAATCAAACTTTGCAGCGCTTCAAAGCATTATAAACTGTTAATTTTAAACAGTCGTTACCTCAGTAGATCGGTTCGAAACTAGGTCTGCGTTTATCACAAAATCCGTGCAACTAGGGGATGATCGGGGAGTTGTACGTCGACGAGGGGAGAAAGGCGCACCTGACGGTGGGTGCAACGTCGAACTCGATGGTCAGACCAAGGCGAGGCGGCAATTCGAAGTCCTGGAGTTCGTGGCATCGGTTCTCAGCGATGACGCTATGACAGGAGAAGTGGTGGTTATGGATTTGAAGAGGAGAGCTAGATCTAGAAAATCTTTAACTGGAGCGAAGGGTAATATGGAGCAAATTAGCCAGAACGGAGAAGAGAAGGAGGGGAGGTCTTTCTGCCGTTGAACAATATACGTTACGGGGGTTTCTGATTTATTTGTGAAAATTAATTAATGAACAAAAATTTCTGATTGGTCGGAATTTATATTAAATTTTAAAAGGGGTTTTCTAATACGAATTCCAATCCAAACCCAATGACTGTCGCCCCCAGCTAAATACCCCCATTCCGGACACAATGGAATATGTTTCGTAAGCCCATTCGACTGTTTTAGTCAGTTATTCTTTAAATTAAAATATAAAAGATTCAATTTTAGATTTGAACGTACATTTTAATTTTCTTGCGGGCCACATACTGATTCCAAAAATTCCAGAAAAATAAGTCTAACTATGTTGGGATGATACGGTTCCAACAAAATTAATTTTATCGAATTTGGAGACCGTTTGAAAATTGGACTTTTTCTAGTCGATCCAATTCCAACTGAAATTACCAAACGCGTTTTCCTTTGGCACGCTCACATATTAACTCCAAAAATTATCAAATTGGAATCTAGCAATAATTTGAGATTCCGGATCCAACCAAAGTGGTTTCATCGAAAACGGAGGTCGTTTGCAAAATGTCCATTTTTAAGGGCCATAATTATTCCATATCCACTATTCGGAATATTCAACTGTCCATAACTTTTGATTCCCGCTATGAAACTTCGATTTTTCAGATAGATATTCTTAAACAGATTTAAATATTTTTGGTTTCACTGAAATCCGATTTATTTTGAATCCTGTACATTCAGTCAAAGTTCAAAATTGAATTTTCAAACTGCGTGCTATTTCTAACTCCTTTTAAAATTAAAATAAATATTTATATTCTAACTTCGATTCAGATAAATATATACGTTCTAAATTCAAAATAAATTTCTTGTCGTTATTATTTAAAATAATTCATTTTAAATATACAAAATTCATTAAAACTGCCCAAATAAGAATTTTAAATTGGTTCTGATTTTCCTGGTTGTTACAATCTTCCCCACTTAAAATCTTTTTGTCCTCGAAAAGGAATGGAGCTGAAAAGTTGTTTAACTAACCAACTCAACCTTCATTATTTTAATTTTGGCTTAAGTTCTTCAACTTTTCAGTTTCTAAAAACTTTTCAAATTCTTCAAAAATTTGGCTAACACCCTAAATTTTTGAAAAATACCGCCATAACCTCCTTTGTACGGAGAGGGGTTTGGAAATTTATTGGGCTATATTAGGTACCCGATAAATCCTAAAAAGCATACACATATTTATAGTGATATAACTTTGTGTCCACAGGGGAGTGTGTATAGATCATAACTCCATAGAATAAATTCTCGTCACCCTGTAAATAGTTTTTGTGCCTTAATGACTAGAGAAACATGATTATTGTCAACTCCAGACCCGTGTGGTTTTTTTTTATTAATCTGGCAATTTACCGTTACATTTTATATAGTCCATATCTGTCTTCGGTTCAACCTGAAATATATTCATCGCCATACAAGCCTCTTGCTTGTATGGTAAATCTTCAACCTCGTCACACAAGCTCCAAGTGCTTATGTGGTATATGATAGAGTATGATATCTTCATGTAGTATGCTATGTAGTGTAGTTCAAAATTAATTTTTACTATCCTATGGCGACGTTTATAATCTCACACATAACAACTAGCACTCCACATCTAATGACATTCATAGGAGTTGATATATAAATAAAATTGCGCATCCAACTCATTAAGGTTTACCTATTTGTCGGGCATGCAAATAAATTATTTACTCAACAACAAATTCATTTACCTGTTCAAACATATATAATGTACATGCGTGTATTTCAATCAATTTGCAAATTAGTTCAATATTTGATTCAGTTTGCGTAAATTTACCCTTCATTCTCTTATTGATTAGATTAATTATCATTCCAATATTTTGATTAGTCCATTTCATAATCACACAACATAAACATCAATCAATTTGTTGATTAACTTTTCAAAAAATTAATAATTAATTTATATACTCTTTTAAAATCACATTTCTAAGATCAGACTATATAATTAAAAAATTTACATCCATGAAAAGGAAAAAACAGCAAAGTAGAAAACAATAGTAAAGTAGAAAACAAAACGAAAATGCAAAATACTGTTAATGTACCTTGCACCAGAGTTAATCAGAGATATCCACCCTACAATTGGGATAAGCTTGCTTAATGCTCTCCTCAGTTTCCCAAGTACAGTCTCGCGGATCTCCACTCCATTGCACTTTGACTAAGTGAACCTTCTTGTTCCTTAGCTCTTTAGTTTCTTTGCCAATAATCTTTATCGGCTCCCTCCTCATAACTAATTCTGAAGTAATCTCCAAATCCTGTTGCGTTGCTTCTTCTACAACCAGATCTGGATCATGCACATGCTTTCAAAGTCGAGACACATGAAACACATCATGTACTCCAAGCAACCAATCAGGAAATTGAACCCTATAAGCAAGAGTTCCAATCCTAGTCACCAACAGAAAAAGTCAAATCTCTTCTTCATGAATTTGCATAACTCTTCTGTTGGCTTTGAGCTGTTTGCAATCGTTTCTTAATGAAATCGACTTTGTCTAAAGCTTCGCGAATCATATCAGGTCCTAAAACAAGTCTATTACCATGTTCTACCCAACATACGGGAGATATACACGGTTTACCATACAATGCTTCGAATGGTGACATTTCAGGCACGCTTGGTAACTGTTTTTGTATGAGAACTCAACCAAATGCAAGTGATCTTCTCATAATCCGCCAAAATCAATAATACAAGCTCGCAATAGATCTTCTAGTATACGATTCACCCTCTCAGTTTGGCCATCTGTTTGGGGATGATAAGCGGTGCTCAGGTTCAGTTTTGTTCCCAATTATGCTTGGAATGCTTCCTAGAATTTACTAGCAAAAATCGGGTCTCTGTCATTGACTGTGCTAATGGGGACTCCATGCAATTTAACAATTTCTTTGACATAGATCTGTGCCAGACTTGAGTTGTTCTATTTGATCTGACAGGTATAAAGTGGGCGGTCTTCATAAAGCGATCTACGATCACCTAAATACTGTCATTTCCTTTCTTGGTTCGGGGCAAACCATCGATGAAATCCATAGAAATTTGTTCCCACTTCCAATTTGAAATTTCCAATGGTTGTAACAATCTGGCAAGTTTTTGTTGATCGCTTTTGACTTGTTGGCAAGCAGAACACTTGATAACGTATATTGAAATATCCCTTTTCAACGACTTCCACCAGAATGTTCATTTAATATTATTATACATTTTGCTCGCACCTGGATGGATACTCAGCTTGGATTTGTGACATTCATCGAGTTCCTATCTTCTGAGTTCTGGAACATCTGGAACACAGATTCGCCCTTGTAATCTCAAAACCCCTTTGCTATCAAGACCGAAATATGAAGATTTGCCTTCCCGAATTAGCTGGCTAATTCTTCGAATAAATTCATCATCTTTTTGGAGAACACGGATCTTGTCAATCAACGAAGTCATAGTAATAAGACTAGCGATGATTACATTCTTTCTACTAAGCGCATCTGCCACAACATTGGCTTTCCCTAGAGTGTACAAAATCTCAAAATCATATGCTGCAAGAAATTCTAGCAAACGCTACTGTCTCAAATTTAAATCTTTCTAGGTGAACAAATACTTCAATGACTGATGATCTGTATATAACTCGAATTTCTCACCAAAAGATAGTGCCTCTAGATTTTCAAAGCAAACACGATGGATAACAGCTCAAGATCATGAGTTGCATATCTCTTTTCATGCGGTTTCTATTGACGGCTAGCATAAGCAACTACTTGGCCTCTTTGCATTAATACCCCACCAAGACCTCAAATAGAAGCATTCGTCCAGACCGTCAAATCCTTCCTGCCATCGATAATTGTTAATACTGGAGCAGTTGTCAATATTAATTTCAGCTCTTGGAAAGCTGCCTCACATTCTGAGGTCCACTTAAATCTTGCGTGCTTCTTAGTAAGCTGCGTTAATGGACTAGATAGCTTCGAAAAATCCTTAACGAATTTCCAATAATAACTAGCCAATCCAAGAAAACTTCTGACTTCTGTGGGCATACTAGGCTATTTCCAATCCTGAATAGTGGTGATTTTACTGGGATCCACAGAAATTCCTTCCTTTGACACGACGTGATCAAGGAACTTGACTTCTTCTTGCCAGAATATAAATTTGGAAAATTTGGACTTTAAGACATCCTTTCTGAGAATTTCCAATACTTGTTCCAAATGTTTTGCATGTTCGCTCTCTGACTTAGAGAAGATCAATATGTAATCAATGAAAACTAGTACAAATTTATTCAATACTTCTCTGAACTCTGTTCATTAGATCGAAAAAATAGGATGGAGCGTTACATAAGCCGAACGACATTACTAACCACTCATAGAATAAGTCTGGGCCTCTGAATACTGTCAGAGGAACACATTCCTCGGCAATACGATGTTGATGGAAACTTGTAGCTAGGTCCATTCGAGAAAATACTTGTGCGCCATTAATCGATCCAACAAATCATCAATTCGCGGAAATGGATATTTATTCTATAATGTCTAGTTATTCAAGTCACAATAATCCACGCATAGTCGGAGAGTACCATCTGACTTTGGGACAAACACCACTGTTGCTCCCCAATCAGAGAAACTAGGCCTGATCAGACCCTTCCATATAAGCTGTCGAGTTTGATTGTCTAATTCCTCTTTTTCCCTCAAGGTCATTCTTCGAATAGCATGCACTACTGGCCTTGCATTCGGAATTAAAGCAATTTTGAAATCTATTTCTCAACGTGGAGGTAAGCTAACAACTTCTTCAAACACATCCGCATAATTCTTGATGACAAGTATATTTTCTATGACGACCGGTATATTCTATGTAACGACAGGAATATTTTCTATTTGAGCAGGAGAAACATCAAGGGCTGACCAAAAGTCTTTTCTATCCGAATTCGGACCTTCGCATGGTATGGTTATATAATTCCCTGATTTAGTCTTTGCCTGAACAAATCTCTCGGCACATTTAACCTCGGCTTCATATTTGGTTAACCAATCCAATCCCAAAATAAGATCAAATTCTGCAAAATTCATGACGATCAAGATGGCAGGGAACCGATAATAGGAAAAAGAAACAGGCACCCCAAAATCCAACTAAGATTAAGGGAACCCCAGTTGGATTATGGACAGTGATGGGTTCCTTGAGCTTTTTCAATTTCAAATCCAATTTCTTAACTGCATTACTTGCAATAAAGCTTCGTGACGCACCTGTATCAAACAGTACTTTAACTGGAATGTTTTTGACAGTAAGCATGGCTTCCAAAACATCTGGCCTCGCTTGACTAACCGAGGATGCCGAAACTTCTGCCACTTCATTTACATGCACTACCTCAGATTTCTTTAATAGCCGGCAATCTTGCTTTACATGACCAGCTTGATGGCAAAGATTGCATATTCTATTCTCTTGAAACTTATTCTTGGATTTAAATTTATCCTTTATTCGTTTCTTTAAGGGTCTGCAATTTATCGCCAATTGCCCTTTCCGATTACAGTTAGAGCAGGTGGCAGTTGTTATTGGTTCTTTCTCAGATTTAACCCTTTTCCTATTGACTTTAGGCTTCTTACTGACCTCAGACTTCGTACTTACCTTAGGCTGTGTACTTGACTCTGCGCTATCAGTTTCAGACTTCCTTTCGTTGCTAGAACTTCCTTCCTCTTCGTCATCCAAAAGACCTTTCTTATCAAGATGTTCATACTGGTAAGCCATGTATATCATTTCAGAAAAAGGAAGCTTCACATGTGCAGTTACACTACTTTGGTACCTTCTTTGGAGCCCGTTAATAAACCTCAGATTCTTACTCTTAGGATTTTGAATTAGGTGTGAGGCAAAACAAGAAAGTTCATTGAATTTCTTATGATATTCCAGAATGGTCATATCTCCTTGTATCAGATAGTAGAATTCATCGTATAGCCGATCAGTTGCTTCTAGAGGAATAAATCTTTCATCGAAAATTTCTTTAAATCTATCCCAGGTAATATTACCTTCTGGATTATCCTTAATAACAGTTTCCCACCAGATTAAAGCTTCGTCTTTGAGTGCCTAAGATACCGGTAATCTTTTCTGATCATCTCTCAGCTTTGAACCTTCAAAAATTCTCTCAGTAGAGCGCATCCATGCTTGTGTTTCAATAATGGGTTCTTTGCCCAAGAATGGTACTCCATCCAGATTTCGATACTTCTTTAATAGATCCTCAATATCCGGTTCTGACTTACCTCTTCTACTTCTGCCACTCATTTTCTACGATGTCTGCAAATAGCAGACAAAGTGTCAGGCCAACAGAAAAGGTGTTTTAAAGCATAGAGACATATACTTGAATGTAAATGTGTTTATTCGGGTGTATTTTATTCTGCTATACTCATTCAAGGATATTACTGATCCTTTTTGTAATGAGATATTTGTCATAGAATACTCCTGATTCTACTTTTGACGAGTTCGTTAATATGTTATATTCTGGAACTAAGATCAACCAAAGCTTTGATACCACATGTGATGACCCCAAACCCCCGTTCCATGGTGGCAAGGGTAATCTTTGGAATATAACACATAAAACAATAACAGCAGAACAGAAATATATCATTACACCCGATAATGTACAACAGAATACACTGGATAAGTATAACCATCAAAGTTACATAGTATAACAGGATCATACTTACTACAAAATACAATTTCATCTTTACGTAAAATGTCTGTAGCGGAATTAAACATAATACACATAACAACATTTGAATAGCATAATAGAAGTGATAGAATCCATCTTCAGCTCCATAGCTATCCAGAAAGAGCCTGCTAAAACTTGAATACAAGGCTTCCCGTGTACAAATAGGGGCACCTGAGTTTGCAAAGTGAAACAAGCTACAAGTCAGTCATGGGACTGGTATGAGAAATCTACTTAACTTGTTTTATAATAAGGCCAAGGACCACACTGCTAACGCGGAACGGGTTACTCCATTGGATTTCTAGTGCTTAAAACAAGTAAATCATTTAAACATCGCAATGCTTTTTACAAAAATGAAGCCATTATAAGACTCAGGTCCCACCACACAATGCAACACAAGCCAGAGGATAGAGTTTTACCTTATAATGGCCAGAATATGCTTCACATGAATAAAAAAAATCATTTGATATTATTATTAGTGTTTATATGTTTTAAAAACAATCTCAATCATAATATCAATCATAGATGACATGAGCATCCCATGCCACTATGTCGCCAATATATAGGTTTACAATCTGTTGTCTAGCTTTTTGATCAAGCCAACAAGATTCAAATACGAAGAAAATATGAAGCTTCCCACCTTTAACCCCTGAAGACCCGATCGCGGTCGCCCTACCTTAATCGGATCGTGGTGCACTCCCCCGATTGCGGAACGCCTATGCGATCCGATCCGACTCCAGAAACCCAAAGGCAGTGACCACGACTTGGTCTACTACGAGCCGAAAAGATTAGATCTCGCGACAGCTGTCCCCAACTGTCATATTGACTATTTTTTCATTAACTACGAACCCGTCCGAGATCATTGGGATTTGTGACACATATGACCATGATCCGTATGCAAATATCATCTATAAATAGCCCCAGACTTGGCATTTTGGAGCATCTTTTGGCAATTCAGAGCTCTGATTCCACCATTATCATATCTCCGTTATTTCTACTCGGAGTTATCTTGAATTTACTGAGTGAATCAATATTGTAAAAGTGAGGTTGAGAGATAAATCATTGGTTGTACTCAAATCTTAAGTTTAATCATTGATATAAAGTGGACGTAGGCTCTTTAACGCCGAACCACTATAAACCCTGTGTCTTTTTTGCTTTTTCCTGCATTTATTCTGATACAAATCTTTCTCAAATTATAACAATTCAGGTATTAGGCCCAATTTTGGATCTAACATTTTGGTGCTTTCACTGAGAATGAAGTCTCAGCATATTTGATTGTAGTTCTATTGTTTGGATAGTCAAGTCCGAAGAAAACAATCCAAAACTCCACTGTTTCGATTTTTGAAGATTTCAGTAAAGCTCAGATATCATGGCTGGAAAGAACTCTAAGGAAATACGAACTTCACAGGAGAATGAAGCTGCGAACAAAGCAATTGAAGAAAGCGTGCACGAGCAGGTCGAGGAAGAGCTCTCAGATCGTGGCAATGTTGGGGCGATCCGATCCAGGGATGGAGCAACGAACCAGATAGTTGAAGGGGTAACTACCCGATCGCAATACCATACCATGATCCCTCCTACACCTGTCACCACGACCCGACGTCAAGAGGGTACCACGACCCACCAGCCTAGGAGAACCACTATCCGAACTGACAATCAGACTACTACTCGACATGGGAAGGAAATTATGGCTCATTCTGCTCGTGCTGGTACTTCCACTCAACCCGGTTCAAGTTCCTTGCGTATAAGAGAAGATGAAGATGACCAGTTCGACCCTTCTGCTCTAGTTATCGAAGGACATCTGACTCGAATACTTGAAGCATTGGACAGAAAAACTGATGAATTAGCCGCCCAAAGGCAGGAGAGCTCGTTGTTGCGTCAGAATATTACTGCCTTAGGCAGATGAATTGATGATATTCAAAGGCAGGTTTCGCCACCTCCAACTTACCCATTATCCCCGGAACATACATCCTCATCTGAAGAACCTCGGAGAAACCGACGATGGCCTCCATTGGAAAGGGCTGAGAATATAGAAGTGCTTAATCAGGAAACCAATAACCGTAACTTGAATGAGTCCATACTACCGCCTAGGAATGGAGGCGTTATTGATACTGCTCGGAATCGACCTGTTCCTCCCGCTCGTCGTGCGACTGATCGCGGCTACAGGGGGCAAGGAGTTCTGTCCAGGATCCAGACCTTGCAGCAACACGTCAAAGAAATGCCGGAGGAGCCCGCCGGGCAAGAAGTGCTGATCCCGAATCCACCCTGACTCATGCGGATGTCGAAGCCATGATTAGGCAAATGATGGTGGAAAGTCGCGGTCAAAGAACCGAAGATTAAGGTATAGGCCATAGTCATTCGCCTTTTACAGATGATATTTTTGAGGTTTGATTCCTGAGGAAATTTAACATGCCATCCATGAACCGTTATGCGGGAAAGGCTGATCCAGCTCAGCATCTGATGAGATATTCATGGTACATGAACGTGGCTTTCGCCTCCGATGCTGTGAATTGTAAGGTGTTCCCGATATTCCTGGAGGACACGGCGCTAATGTGGTTCACTCGGTTGTCAGCGCGATCGATCTCCAGTTTCAGAGAATTAAGTGAACAATTTGTAAATCATTTCCTATTACATACCTAGAGATCAAAGAATGCTATTGACTTGTCCCTCATTAAGCAACATCCGGACGAATCTTTGAGGTCCTATTTAGATCGCTTCAATTTAGCGGTCACAGAGGTTAGAGATCGCCATGAACAAACTGTTTTGATTGCTCTGATTGACGGAGTGGATAAGGATACTGAGTTTGGAAGACACCTGGCTGGTAAACCACCATTAACCAGAGAGATATTCTACGAAAAGGCCAACATCCGCATGACTCGGGAGGAAATTTACGCCAACCGAAAAAGGAAGGCAGTTGATAAGGAGGATATCCCAAATAATGTGGCCATTAAGAAAACGGGAGACAGCTTAGGGAAAGTTGAAGTTAATGTCGGGAATAAGAATCAAGGCAGTGGTCGCCAATCGGGGAAGAGTAATAACAATAATCGGAAAAGAAATCGAGGAAATGACTCTCAAAGGAGATCCCAGCCCAGACCATTTGAGAGCTTCACACCGTTAAATGATACATTGGAAAATATCTTCCTGGATACATATAATGTCCTTCAATACAAAAAGCCTCCTCCGAGAGATTCTACAGAAAAAATATCGTTATCAATACCATAGTTAGTGGACTTCAACTGGCAGGGCACAGCTTCAGAGCTATGGATCAATACGTGAATGCAGCCAAACAGCATTAGCAACCCCAAGGATAACGCTCCGGTTAAGCAGCAAAAGACGATGTCTGATGACATCATATTTCACGAGTGAGAGAGTATTGGGGTTCACTCCCCAACTGAAGACCCATTAGTGATCACCGTCACCATTGGCCCAGCTATAGTTCATAAAGTCTTGGTAGATAACGGGAGTTCAGTCAACATTATGTTCAAGAAAACATTCGACTAAATGAAACTCGAGCCGAAGGATTTGAAACCATGCGAGGGTTGGATACGTGGATTTAATGGGGCCTCGACCGCTCCAATGGGATACGTGGAATTATCAGTAACCCTTAGGGAAGGAGAACGCCAGAGAGTGAGAATTCTCCCCTTTGTATTCCTGGACATTGAGTCGCCGTACAATGCCTTCTTAGGCCGCCAGTCCTAGCCAAATTCAGGGCCTGCATTACACCCTGGTGCCTGTTGTTGAAGTTCCCGACGGATGCCGGCATAGGCATAGTCAGAGGAGATCAAGTTGTTGCACGAGCATGCTACACTGTAGAGTTAAAGTTGTTCTGCAAAGGGAAAGATGTAGAAGCAAAAGGTGGTTCTTCCCCTCCGAGGGAGGAATCGTCGTAGCAACTAAAGAAAATACCTCCGGGAGGGTCTCCCAGAGAGTTGCCTGAGGACATAGATCCCAGAGAGGATGAAGAGCCTGGGGGCAGAATGGTGACACCTAATGAAGCGACTATGGATGTACCAATCGATGATAGTGACGTAGAGAAGGTCCTGAAGATTGGATCCCAGTTGGATCCAGTTCGAGCCAAAGAATTAACAAATTTCCTGAAAGCTAACTTGGATGTATTTGCCTGGACCCATGCGGACATGTGTGGGATATCTCCCTCGATTATGAGTCATTCGTTAAGCATCAACCCAAAACATCCTCCTATCAAGCAGAAAAGGTGAATGCTTGGCCCAGAAAGGTCTGCTGCCTTGAAGGAAGAAGTCGAAAAATTGAGGAGTAATGGATTTATTAAAGATTCAACGAACCCTAGCTAACTGGATTTCAAACCCGATTTTGGTAAAAAAAAGGCCAATGGAAAGTGGCGTACGTGCATCGACTTTTCAGATCTAAACAAAGCCTGCCCAAAAGACAGCTTTTGTGATGGCCCGCCCCACACCAGCTGGCATTTCCTCCGAAAGTGCCCTGTACACATGCTCGACTAGCATGGAACGGTCGCCAAAGAAAGGAAAGAAGAGAATGAACTAATAAAGAACCTGTAGAATGTCTCACAACGCATGGAATAAAATATAATAGTAACATACTTTGACATAAAATAGGCGAGACAGTGCATAAGCTGAAGACTAAACATCATAGCAGCGGAAAATCCAAATACAGCTTATGATCCAATACCATTATTACAACTTTGTAAAATACTGTCTCTAAAGCAAAAAGAAAGGAAGGGTACACTACTAATGCCCAAAGTAGTGACCAGTAGCGACACAGGGAGAATATCTATATATCATACGCGGAAGCCTCCTGCTCGTCTCCGGTATAGCTACTCGTGCATACCACCTAACCTGTCTCTAGTCTGCTCGTGAGAGGACCTAGAGTAATAAGAAGAGGCATAAAACTCTGGGTCAGACAAAAAGTCTAGTATGAGCGATAAGCAGCTAAACAGAATAATAACATGTATACTAAAACATACCTGAAACTGGACCTGCAACCAAAGAGTTAGCACTACATACCGTACAACACTCTAAGGTGCCACTGAATAGATGGTGTAAAGATAACGGGGGTGGGGGTGTGCATGTCATAATGATGGCAAACAAATCAACCATAGCAACCATCCTCACATGTCTCACTCAGTGCATAAAGCATACGATGTCCACCACTGTCAATCACTAGACCCATCGAAGTAGTGACGGAGTTCGACTTGAACAAATATTGCTACTACCAAGCTTACCCCATGAGTCATGACCAAATCTTTACAAATGACCCCACTTCATTGGTCTATAGCTCTTTAGTCGTACCTAGGCCACTGTGGCCCTGAATCCGTTCATGTACCCCCTACACATAGTGATCTAAAGTTACAGACATCGACAGCCCCTTTGCATGCGTCCCGCAGCAAAGCCCAACTCATGAAGTCAACTCGTTGATTCCCAACTGGATCCCGAGCTCTACTTCCTATTTGGACTTCCTTTGCATCTGGAGTTTTGGTCGTCACCTTCTTCCCCGGATCGGTCTTCATTTCTTCACTTCACTTTGCTTTAGGTCGTGATCATCACCTCCTCGGTTCGGATCGAGTTCCTCCATTCGGATCGGTTCGAGCCACCTGCATCGGATCGGATCGGGTCGTGATGTCCTCAACTAGTTCCACCATCCTCCTCGGGTCGTGTCATGGTCACCCAACAGGGTCGGATCGGGTCGTGATGAGCTCCTCCGATCCTATCCTCCTTCCCAAGTGCTTCGGGTGGGGTCCACATCTCCAAGCGGTTCGGATCGTGGAGAGCTCCGGATCGGGTCGGGTCTTCAAGCTCGTGGCCTTGAAGGTGGAGCAGCTCGTGGAGATGGCTTGCCATCGGGTCTGATGGTGTGAGTGGTTCGGTTCGGGTAGGGGCGATCTGATCCGGTCCCTGCATATTTTCCTATGACTTCTTCCAGTGACTGTTTACGCCATTCGACTGCGTTTTCAACCAATCTAACACTTCTAGACAACCAAAAAGTATACTATGCAGTCATAGCAACATGTATAATTATCCACAAACAGCAAAACAACAATCCTATCATGTAAAATGCATCAAACATAGCCAAAATAGCATATTTTCCCTTAAGCATGTTTAAGAAAAACTAATGTTAGGATTAGCAAAACTTAACCAAATCAAACCAAATTTCTAAAAGAGATCTAAAACATTATTTCCGAATTTATAAATATTTTTCTAGATTTTATTAGTGTATAAATTCGTTAAGCAACACTAATTACCCTTAATTAACCATAAATAGTGAGAAACTATGCAAATCACTCACCTTGTCCACAAATAAAATAACAAATCTGAAATGAATCTCTGTGTGGTGATGTTCCCAATGCAACAAAGCAGTTCTACCTCGATTCTTGTGCTAATCCTCTTTGATTTGATGTTGCTAAGCTTAATCCTTGATTAGAAAGTGATTTAGAGATGTTTTAGAGGTTGGAGGCCATTATTAGGGTTCTTAGGAGGTAGATGGCGGCTAGAAAACTGAAATGAAATGAAGACCTAACTCATTTCAGCCTCCCCATAACCCTAATCCCGAAATGGATTGTGGGCCCATTTGCTAATCAATCATTTGGCCCGGTTAAGCAGTTTCACTTCTGAAACTTGTTTCAGCCATATCTCCCAAACGGTGAGCCCGTTTGGCTAATGTGACCACTCTACGGAATTATAAACCATCATCCGGATCAAATGGAAGTGGTTTCAGGTCAAAACTCCTTTTCAATTAAAAGTTATGGCCAAAACAAGATCAACTAGGGGCGAAACAGTCATTTAAAAATCGGCAAAAATCATGGACATGGGAAGTGACCCCACTAGTCGCCTCCCAAAGCTACATGACCATACGACTTCGTACATGAAAGAAAGAAATATTCTACGATCCTATGATGCGTAGAATGCGGGTCGTTAGAGCTTTCTGTTACCTCGAATCGATCAGTCGGTAGATTCAGCCACGGGTCATGAACTTCTTTCTTTTATGGATGCATACTCGGGGTATAATCAGATCCCCATGCATGTCCCAGACCAAGAGCATACCAGTTTCGTTACAAATGTGGGATTATACTGCTATGTGGTGATGCCTTTCGGTTTGAAGAATGCCGACGCTACATATCAACGATTGGCGAATAGAATGTTCTATAACCAAATCGGGAAAAGGATGGAGGTTTACGTTGACGACATGTTGGTAAAGTCCAGACAATCATCAGATCAAACTAACGATTTAGTAGAGATGTTTGAGATGCTCCGAAAATATGTGATGAAACTGAATCCTTTGAAATGTTCATTTGGGGTAGCGTCTGGAAAATTCCTAGGATTCAATGTCAGCTCGCGTGGAATCGAAATCAATCCAGATCAAATTACAACAATCTGAAATATCCAAGAACCAAAGCAAATTAAGGACGTCCAGAGCCTCGCTGGAATGGTGGCGGCATTGAGTAGGTTCATCTCCAAAGCTACAGATAAATGCATCCCATTTTTCGAGCTGATAAAGCGAGGCAAGCGCAACTTTAAATGGACTCCCTATTGTATAGAAGCATTCCAGAATCTGTTGAAACATTTGGAAAGACCCCCAACACTGTCTATGCCTGTGGATCACGAGGATTTATTTATGTACCTTGCAGTGTCATCTCACGCAATCAGTTCGGCTTTGGTAATGGAAGAGGATAAGGTACAAAGACCGGTGTACTATGTGAGTAAAAAATTGGCAGCCGTAGAACGGAATTACCCAAAAATAGAAAAACTGGCGTATAGCTTACTAATTGCATCTAGAAAACTTCGCCGCTACTTCCGAGCTCATCCCATTATTGTGTGCATCGATCACCCACTAAGGCAAGTTCTGCAAAGACCGGAAGCATCAGGAAGATTGCTCAAATGGAACATCGAGTTGAGCCAATTCGACCTGAATTTCAAACCCCGAAGGTCGATAAGAAGGCAGGCACTTGCAAATTTTATAGCAGAGTTCACCATCTCAGAAGATGATGTAGTAACCGAAGAGGATGATCCGCCAAAGCTACTCCTCGACTCTAATGCCTGGAAACTGTACACTGATGGAGCTAAAAATGACAGACGATCCGGCGCTGGAGTGGTTCTCGAAACTCTTAGAGAAATGGTTAATATATTACACTCTTAGACTGGAGTTCCACGCCACTAACAACAACTCCAAGTACGAAGCTCTAATTGTCGGGATAGAACTCGCAAAGGAATTGGATATCACAAAGCTAGACATCTTTTGCGATTCCAAGATAGTGGTAAACCAGGTCACTGGAAAATTTCAGGCCAAGAGTCCAAGGCTAATATCATACTTGAAAAAGTGAATAAGTTGCTGGATAGTTTTGATCACCATAGCATATCTCATATTCCCCGAACGGTGAATCAAAAGGCAGACAAGTTAGCGAAAATGGCTAGTTCAGATAATCCTCAGGATACAGAGTTGGTCCCAATTGAAGTATTACAGTCTCCTAGCATAGATCATATGGAAGTTGATCCGGTACTAGAGATTGAACCTGAGAGGGAGTCATGGATGACTCCTCTAAAGAAGTTTTTGATAAACGGAACGCTTCCAACGAAGAAAAGTGAGAGGCGTGCAGTTATACGAAAAGCTTCCTGATATGTGTTGCAAGGCAATGTCCTATACAGACAAGGTTTCTCGATGCCCATCCTCCGGTGTACCGCCCATGATGACAACAATCATGTACTAAAAGAGGTCCACAAATGCGAATGTGGCGATCACACTAGAGGGCAAACGCTGGCAAAGAAGATATTGCGATATGGCTATTTCTGGCCTACCATAAACAAGGATGCAGCCAAGTATGCACGACGTTGTGACACTTGTCATAAATTTTCCAAGATTCCTAGGGCGCCATCTAGCCAGTTGAAGATAATGACAAGTTCGTGGCCTTTTTCTATGTGGGGAATTGACATTATTGGGAGCCTTCCCAAAGCAAAGGGCGGAGCAAAGTTCGCCATTGTGGTCGTGGATTATTTCACTAAATGGGTAGAAGCAGAGCCTTTGACCATGATCACAACCAAGCGAGTGATCACCTTTGTTGTCAAGAACATTATATGTCGGTTTGGGATTCCAAAAGTCGTCGTAACCGGTAATGGGACCCAATTCGACAGTACTGAGTTTCGAGATTTCTGTCAGAAGTATCGTATTGAGAAAATATACACCTCTGTGGCACATCCGCAATCGAACGGACAAGTCGAAGCGGCGAACAAGGTGATCAAATCCATTCTAAAGAAAAGATTGAAGAGGGCCAATGCCATGTGGGTTGATGAATTACCCCTGGCACTATGGGCCTATAGAACAACGTACAAGTCCGCGACGGGTCACACCCCGTTTTCCCTTGTTTTTGGAGCTGAAGCGGTCATTCCGGTCGAGTTGGAACTCATCGAACCATTTATTACGACCCAATGACCAACAATGAGCTGCTCCTTGAATCCTTGGACATGGTTGGGGCAAAAAGGGATGAAGCCAACTTACGTGCCCAGAGGCATAAACAACAAATAGCTCGGTATTACAACAAAAGAGTCTGAGCTCGAACATTTGAACCCGGAGACTTGGTTCTGAAGCGCGTCTTTCCACCCTCAGTACATATGGGCCCGAAATGGGAAGGACCGTACTCCATTTTACGAAGGCTTGATAGTGGAACCTTCGAGCTAGCAACCGTAGATGAAGATGAAATACCCAGAATGTGGAATGCCCAGCATTTGCGGCCTTATCTAACATAAAATTGTTAGTTTTAGTCTTTTGTTTTTAGGACCATGTAAGAAGGCTCGACTTGCCTAGAACAGTCTGATTACTTGAAAAAAAGATTATAAAGTGGACGTAGGTCATGATTCGACCGAACCACTATAAAAATATAGCGTATCATTTACTTTTTCTGCACTTTTTCCTATCTGCTCTTTTATTTTAATTAAATAGATCATTACCATTTTGAAATTTATTTTAAACTAGGCAGCGATCACATTATACCTAATTGAAAATGCCATCGGAAGACTAACGGTAACTAAAGCTCCCAAAAGGTGCAGAGAATTAAATCCCACTACTGCTTGCACTCAAACTCTCGAGATTAGGGAGAGAGTATAAAGGACATAAAAATAACGTCCCCAAGGTGTTCAGGTGCACAGCGATAAAACCGCCTTGATAACACTCTAACCCGCTGAACGATCGGGAGAGTATAAAGGTGCTAGAGACTTAGCGCCACTCGAACTCTAGCCCGCTGAAGGATCGGGAGAGTATATAGGTGCTAGAGACTTAGCGCCACTCGAACTCTAACCCGCTGAAGGATCGGAAGAGTATAAAGGTCCTAGAGATTTAGCGCTACTCGAAATCTTACACCGCTAAAGAATCGGAAGAATGTAAAGGCACAGTGACATATGCCACTCAAGGGCTCCCATCCCACCACCCGAGTAGGGACAAAAATGAAAAAGGGGGCCCGAACCCCTCATTTTCGGGAATGGGGGGCAGTGCATACATGACTCTAATCAATCCTCAATGAGCCCAGGCCAGGCACTATATTAATGATTGATTGGGGGCATGTGAATACGACACTTTGCATTCGTGAACACTACGCGTTTACTTAGTACACGAACTTTTCAGTGATTATCATTCATGACTTCAGTATTTAGTTACGATTGTTTTGATTACGATTATTTCTAAATTTTGTGATTTAGGATAATAAACTCTGCAAAAATGATAAACTTGCAGGTACACAATGGTGTAAAAGAAATAGATTTTCATTCAGTAAAAGCAGGTTTGTAAGAACAAGAAGCTAAACAAAAGTGAGGGCCACTCTCACAACTACATTTTTTGGCCAACGGAAATCCTAAAAGCTAAGATATGAGCTAATAAGTGCTTTCTATTTACGCTTGGGAGACAATTTTGATTACTTTCCCTTCTTCTGTTTCTCCAACCCCTCTTTGTCAACATTAGAGCGGTCACTTTTCTTCCTCTTCCTCTTATCAACAAGAGGCTCCGGAGGAGGACTAGAAGGTTGGAAGGCAAGTTGTTAAGTTATTGATTTGGAAGAGAATCTTATAACCAACCAAGTCTTGGGGTCGATTTCGGAAATAGGGGGCACGAATACAGGGTCATGTTCCCCCTTCCTAAGAACCAACTGCTTTTCTTTCCTAGCCTGCATGTCAGCCAAGGTTTCACTATCATCATCGTTGGCCTTATCTGTGATGACAACCTCCTCTTCCTCGTTCCCATGACCACCATCTGTGTCTTGCAAAGCCGCAATAACCTCAGCATCCGCAGGAGCGCCGATGCCGGATTCCACGGGTGCTACAGTTACTTTCTCGCTTGTTGTACCCTCGGTTTGCATTGGAATCTCAGAAACTTCAACATCAGTAACCGAGGGGACGTCAACTTTCTCAGCCACTACCTTCTCCTCCGCATCTTTCTCGACCAGTTCGATACCTACACCATGAGAAGAAAATGTTAGTGAATCGGGAAAAGATGTGACCATATCAGTTGTTTGTCCCGTGAGATGACGACAAGCTACGACTGCTTTGATGAACTGTGGAGAAAATATGGAGATACCTTCAGTCGATTCATCGCCTAGATTTGTAATGGTGGCTCCGACAACTGGAGGGGTTGGAGCCAAGGTGATCAACAGATCATCAGGGTTATATTCCTCAACTTCAGAGGTTTTGGGCTCCACCACCGAGCTCGAGCCTTCATCAATCTTATCCTTGCCCTTGAGCTTAGCTTTCTCCCTCTGGATCTCCTCATGGATCAGGCGTCTACCTTTCTCCAAAGCCTCATGTTCTTTACCTCTAAGGAAGGTCTACATCAGCTGGTTTTCATCAATTTCATCGACCATCAATTGCCGCTTCTCGCCTTCAACAATTGCATCCCATACATTGGCCAGAGTAACATAATAGTCCAGAATCCAGGAGATGTCTCGAGTCTTGATGACTTGACGAAAGAAGTCAGACAATAGTTCCTCAAAACTAGCTATCTCTTTCTCTTTCTCAGCGAGCTTATTAGCAGCAGCAGCGGCCGATTCAAGAGCATTATTGGCATTACTTTCAGTAAGAGCTGCACACTCCTCAGCTTGGACTAGTTGACCATTTAAAATTTCTTTTTCTTTTTTGGCAAGAGCAAGGTCGTCTTTTAGGCTCGCCCTCTCTTTCTCCCAGGAAGCTTTCTCAGCAGCAAAGTGTTCCTGTGCTGTTTTCAGTTCACCGTTAATTTCCCCAAGATCACCCACTTCCTTCCTCAGAGCCACCCGTTCCTGGCTGTTTGAATTAAGCTCACTGCAAAAACGCTCCCTAGCACTTTCTAGCTCAGACTTGTAATTCTCTGCGTCTCGCTGAGCTAAAGCCAGTTGGGCCTGGGTATCCTCTAGTTCTTTTTCCATTTTGCTCCTAGTCCTAGCATCATTACCAATCTTCACTCTGGCTCTAGCTGCTTCTGTCTCCAGGTGGCGGATGGCAGTAGAAAGTGTGGCGGCATGCTTCTTCATTACCCCGTATTGTTTAGCCACATGGCATACGTGCCCTATCACCTCTGTGTCCCAAACCTCGGGGACCGGTTCAAGATCCGGGACGAACATCATCCTCTCAAAGAAAATATCAGGGAATTGATTTCGCAAGCGCTCCAACCTGGCCTGAATTTCAGAATTGGGAACAATATTTTGTGCAGCGGTGGTATCCAAGTCATGCTCACTAGAGGAAACATGAGATGTCTTTCTCTTCTCCATGGTCCTTCCCTCATCTCTGTTTTTGCCCTCCGGCTCGTGGTGTTTTTTACAAGACTGTACATGAGAAGGCGTACTCTTTGGAGGGGTCAAATCTCTTGGAAGTTGCTTGCCCCCAGCCAGCAGCGATGGACGACTGTGAGGCTTTTCAGAACCTTGCTTTGATGGAGATCGAGATCGTGTAGAATAAGACTGATGAGAATCCCAGGGCCGACGGCAATCTCTTCCCCGACTATCACCACGAACATGCTCGGGATCTGGAAGAAGGCTTGGTGTGCCCTCACGAAGGGAACGATAAGAATAAGACCGTTTGCGAGACATTTTCCCTGCAAAATAAATTGGTGCATGTTAAAACTATGAATGACAGTGGTATAAGAGTGTTATGGTAAATGGTGCATGTGATTTGTGCATCCTGTGAAATCCCCCTTTAACGGACCAGGGCCCAGAGTTAGGCTCGTTTGGATGACTCCTTTTTCTCCAACTGGGGCATTCGTCTCCTCAGAGATGGGAAAAATTGGTTCTCCTTTGAAGTCTTCCTGAGTATAGATATCGTCTGGTAAAGGAATCTTATTCAATTCCCTGAGTATCTGTTCCTCCGTTAACTCATCCTGAGCGACAGACTCAGCCGGTGATGAAGTTCTTAAGGGAGACTGCCCTTCAGAGGTCGGGACGTCCTTTGGCTCGTCAGCCTGCCCCTTGTCTCCTTTGTATACGTCCAAATCCTCATCATCATGATTAATCATCGGTGAAGGACTCTTACGAAGGTTAGTTGTCTCTACGGCTTGAGAAGTTCCTTCTCCCTCAGTCGGAGGTATATACTTGTAAGGTTTGCCGCCCGCTCCAAGTCCGAATCTTATATCTAAAAGATGGTGTTTGCGAAGGTTCTCGTCGATGATACATTTCTTAATCCTTAAGAAATCTGAGTTACTCTTGAGAAGGCGGGACGTTCGATCTTCATATATCGATCCTTCCGTTCTCTCAAAGTTGTGATCTGTATGGAACAAAATGATTCATTAGCACTGAAATTATGCATTCGAATTAAATGCGGGAAAGTTGACAACATACTTGCTTGTAGCCACTTCCTTGCACATCCAGCTTGATGTTTTATATAAAACCAATCAGATTTGATATCCCCTATATTACTGTAACCATCCGTCACAACTTTTCTGTTGGCAACTGATTCGAAGAAAGAAAAATTGGGAGCCCCTGCGGAATGATGCTTGAAGTGGTAATAGAACTTCAGATCTTTAAGGGTAAGTTCGGTCTGCAGAATCTCCATATAAGCAATATACAGAGTATACAGAGCCGCCAAGGCATTCAGATGGAGTTGCATGGGGGCAATGTGTAACTGTCTTAAGAGATCGACAACAAGTGGAGGGAAAAGAGGAATAGCTCCTACCCAGCACATGAGTCGACTAACAGTCACATACCCCTCTAGGGCAGAATGAGGTCTATCTTCGCTTTCTGGAGTTTTCACATCATCCCAGGGAATTCCATGCCTTAAACATATCTTCTTAAGTTTTATATCATCTAACTTGGAGGGTAAGGAATCGGTGAGCTTCTCTATTTCCTTAACACCCGGAAGTTCGTCAGGAGCTCGATCATCCTCATCTTCAAGGGATGTGCTCTTAGAAGTCGTTGACTCTATATCGGTATCCGTCTGGTAATCAGTGTCAGATTTTTCCTCATTTGAATCTAAGGGAAGCACATCAAGGCCGTGATGTACTGATGTCGCTGATTCGGTATTTTCGTTCGGTGTCTCATTCACTTGTTTATCCGACATAGCTGTGTTGGTGAGTAAAAATTAGAACACAAGTTACCCGTTCCCCGTGTATGTAAGTGCAAGTGTATGCTTGTGCGTACATATAATAAAAGCATGAAGTTAGTTAAATGAGCAAGATATTGGTCGTGATATGCCATCAAGTTAAGTTGTTCAGTCCAGAAAGTTCATCTTGAAGGGTCTAGCCTAACTGTCCATTGTCATATATCGCATTGCTTAAGTTAACATGTGTATGAGATCGTCAACAATGATGGTTCATTGGAGTCTTGGGGATCGGATCGAGGCATAAATGTCGATGCGTGGAACTGGGATCGAATCGTGGGTATCCGATCGCTGGCAAGTTATGCTAGCAAGGTAACATCGCCTCGTGAAGAAGGCTTCGGATCGCAGAACGATCCAGTCCATGACCATTCCCCCGATTTGTTCCACTCTCTGTCTCCATCGGCCAGTATTCCCCCAACATATAGCGATCCGATCCATTGCTGCGATAAAAACCAACTCCATATTGCGTTCCTCCATCCCACTGCTATCGCGACCCTAACCTTACTTACGAGCCGACCCTGCCCGCTCTCTTCTTCTTCCTCGTTTTTCCTCTCCAATTCCTCTATCTCCATTATGTAATAGCAAGCCCATTAAAGACCACAGAACCGCCGTGTAATCTCGAGCCATTGAAGAAAACCCCGCAGAAATTGAACCCGAATTGATACTTAAAAAGAAGAGATATAACCTAAGTTATCATCATTATTACCTTATTAATTGAAAGAAAATATTGATTTGGCAGGTTAGGGTTTTAAAGGTTAAAGGTAAAGAGAGCGGCGACAGGTAAAAGAAAAAGTAGAAAGTGAAAAAAGGGGGAGTAAACCCGTTTATATAGAAAAAGAGAAGACCCTTGACATTCCCTTTTTTGTCCTATATGGTTCGCCAGGTCATTATGGGCCACGAGCAGGTCGAAGCCCACCAGGGTTCGTACGAGGCCTTCTTCGCACTACGATCCGAAGCCCATAGGACGACTTTATTCGAAGGTGTGAGACGGTCCATCACGACCTGAGACTTGAGGTGACGATCTAAACACTAGTGTTACCATGAATCAGAAATGACAGAGTTCCACATTTGCAGAAATACTAAGGTTATTGAATGCCACTTTCTACGATGGGCTTTTGAAAGTTACAGGACAATCTGATAGCAATATCTCCAGGAATTCAAAAGATGAAAATCACTCGACGAACATTGAAATGATTGATGATTTAATCCGGTATTTATACCCACTAAAGATCGCGACTTCCTGGAGCAGTATGATGTTTCAGACAGACACGACCATTGATTTACATCATTCCATGAAAAGTAGTTCAGTATTTTCGAAGCATATTTCATCCTTGATAAAACATACTTCGAGGGGGCAAAATGTTGGCTAGCTTTTTGATCAAGCCACCAAGATTCACATACGAAGAAAATATGAATCTTCCCACCTTTAACCCCTGAAGACCCGATCGTGATTGCCCTACCTTAATCAGATCGTGGTGCACTCCCCAGATCGCGGAATGCCTACGCGATCCGATCCGACTCCAGAAACCCAAAGGCGGTGACCGCGACTTGGTCTACTACGAGCCGAAAAGATTGGATCTCACGACACCTGTCCGCAACTCTCACATTGACTATTTCTCCATCAGGCTACGAACCCATCCGAGATCATCGGGATTTGTGACACGTATGACCTTGATCCGTCTGCAAATATCATCTATAAATAGCCCCAGACTTGGCATTTTGGAGGATCTTTTGGCAAATTAGAGCTCTGATTCCACCATTATCATATCTCATTTATTTCCACTCAGAGTTATCTTAAATTTACTGAGTGAATCAATATTGTACAAGTGAGGTTGAGAGATAAATCATTGGTTGTACTCAAATCTTAAGTATAATCATTGATATAAAGTGGACGTAGGCTCTTTAACGCTGAACCATTATACACCCTGTGTTTTTCTGCTTTTTCCTGCATTTATTCTGATACTAATCTTTCTCAAATTATAACAATTCGGGTGTTAGGCCCAATTTTGGATCTAACACAATCAAAACCCACATGTCGTATTGGAAGTTGGATTTCCATCATGAACCAAGGCAAGGGATCGTCCTTACCGCTTCGAGACGCTCTAGTACGTGTCTCAAGATACAGCTGCAACTAGGATCGTCAGGGCCGGTCCACACGGAGTGGATTAAAAAGCCTGAACACTGCGTTTCCCCGCACTATGGGGCGTTAAAATGGCCGGTATATCAACCAAACCATCCATCGGCACCGTAGTGACCGATATAACCGAGGCGCCTCGCTCTCCATCATCCACATAAGTAAAACATCAGGGCGTGAAAAACCCTGACACCACTCCTAGCTAGAAGGAAATGCATGTCCTCTCTGATGTGCTCTCCCATTTCTGGTTCATACCGAGGTCTGAGGCTCGCGAATCAACGCTATACACAAATCTATGCTATATTAAAGCTGTGCTTTGATCATCAATCACAAGACTCTACTTTTCAACAAAAGCCTTGATCACTGCATCTCAACATGCCACGTTGTCAATCTACAACGTCAGACACACATCCATTTACAAGTCTGTTCTGGGTCTGAACGAAACCAGAGGCACCTTATTCCTCATCCCATATGCCCAATACATGAGAAAGGCCCTCGCACATCCAAACAATCAACAAGTACGTCCGGACAACCACCACTGTAACCCCTTCAGGACAGTAACTCCCATCAAAGGCATCAGTAGCCATCCATTCGATGTGAAGATCATCAGTCTGGCACCGTCTTCATATCTTCGACTTCTTATCGTCAATCAATTATTTGAAATGAGAATTAACTCGGCTTTTTCAAATAATTCACATATATATTGAATTTTAAATCAATTCTGTCTTTGGTTAAATTATTTGACATCCATAATTCAGTTCCTTAATACAATTTTCATGTCAAACACATTCAACCATCAAATATCCAATGAACCAAGTAAATTCAGTTTATTTCCATTTCATATCATTTATAATATTTTTGAATGATTTATCGCCATTTTTATTTATTTAAAAATAGCCCATTTATTTAAATGACGCTTCAGGCCATAGCACGGCCATGGCGCTGTTTTTCTTCAAATTTGATTTACATATATCTGAAAATCGAACCATTGGATCTTTACCAATATTATATCATTGGAAATATCTTGAAACACCCCATCTCCGTTAAGGTCACTCACAAAGGGAATGCCTTAACTTCGGTGGAGCGTTATAGGTAAAAGACACAGATAATTTACAAGACAGATATATATAAGCAGTGGAAAACAAACATTTCTTTATTTCAAACATGGTTCATAACAAAACATTACAGGAAACTGTTTCAAACCAACTCCCAAATTATTACATCATAATTTCTGTCTTGATTATTATGTAAAAAGCATAAATCATAAATAAAACTGCATAAATCCCCAAGTCTAGAGTGTCCAAAGCCATAGCCAAAGATAAAAGATTCCAAGCTATACGTCACAGAGTCTTCAAGCTTGGAAAGATGAATGGTCCGAATTAAGCTGAGCTATTCCCTCCCTGGCTACCTGAGGGAGGGAAACGGAAGAAAAGAAGACGAAAGAATAATGGGTCAGACATAAGTCTGAGTAAGTCTAGTGGCTTTTCAGTGTGCGAATAAGGAAAAGGGTCATGATAGGAATAAACTGAAAATGGGACAGTACCAGAACAGCAAACTAACATAAAGCTATATAAGGTAGGATAACCGAATATACATTGCACCCATGTTTAATTCTCTGCACCTACTTATATTTGTCCAACTAGCACCACGCGTTCATGGTGAAATGTTCCCCTTATTTCGATCGACTCCTACTAGCATGCATTTATCACGTGTGTCCTTCGACCCCCGCTTGACTATAGATACCTGTGCTAGTCCCACCACGGGGTGTATCAAATCTTATGTTGGCAACCCGACACGATTCAAGATGCACAGTGTATAACTACCGATGCCCAGTGCCTGCTTTTTCCACTTCGGAGTACGTGCATTCCCGTACTCCGCCTGAACCTACACTGATCCACCACCGCCGATGCTTTTTGACCGCTTATAATCAGCCCAGTAATCGTGCCCCACCCTGCCTAGTTCAGGGTCCCATGATACATCTGCGTGGGTTACTGCTGAAATGGGTCCCCGTTACTAGGGTTTTCCAGTTAACATGTTAAATTGGTTAAGTGTCCAAATTTACCTAAGCTCACCCATCAGTTTAGCTAACATGTTGAATTGGTTAAGTGTTTCCTTAATTGACTTAACCCTACCACTTTTGACTTAGCTTTATTAGAGCACCAACCACTCACATTAGACAGGTATTGTTGTGGTCACTGGATGTGCCAGTCGGTTCCGGGCAGTTTTACACCACAACTCAGTCTAACCTCGGGTCCTTTTTGGGCTCAATGCACTAACCACCCACATTAGACAGGTATTGTTGTGGTCACCGGATGTGCCGGTCGGTTCCGGGCAGTTTTACACCACAACTCAGTCTAACCTCGGGTTAGGCATATTCGTCTTTTCTAAATTTACATATTTATCCTTTTATGTAAATTAGCCAACAATTTATTGTCGTGGCCCACTTTCTTTGTAAATCAAATTCATAATTTTTGGTAATTAAATTATACCATTTCAATGCCATACCATTTACATGGTTATGAGCCAAATATGTTAATTATGTATTATTCTCATGTTTTCCCCAAAGTTACCCCTGTTGTACGTTCGTGAAATTACATAGGATGTTAGGCTCGACATCTTAGCCTAACTAATAAACTAAAAGGAAAAAGGGGAACTTGCAACATTCAGACATCATACAAAAAATATGGATCTAACTACAGATGTGTCACATGAACTTGGCATAATACACTTTTAATTACGAGCTTGCAAACTAGATCTATGCAACATGAGTCATAAAATAATAGTTTTACAAAAAACTAACAAAATCTAGTTAGACATGTAGTGGTGAACTTGCATAGGGATTTAATCATACTAATATTGATCTAACATAAAGGCATATGGTTCTAACATATAAAGTTGTAGATCTAAACGTATAGGTTTACATAATCATGATTTTAACCTATAAACTTGCATGCATTCATAACATGATAGCATCACTTAGCTTGCATAAACATGGCATAATTTCTAAATTGACTTACAACATATAGATATAATCACCAAATTATACATGGTTGTAGATCTAAACATGTATGCATAATGGATCTAAACAATTAGGCATAAACGACGTGACTTAGCCTAAAACTTGTATGTATCATAATATCACCAAATATATATATGATAATTTCATAACATCATAGGTTTATTCACCAATTTTCACATAACATAATAGGTTCGATAGACCACAAAAATTCATAGGCATATACGATAGAATAGACATGAATAAACATAAATCAGCATCACATACAACTTTATACAGTTCTATTTTACAATTTATTACAAACCATGTCTCTAATTCATTCACATCTGAAAGATAACTACACTTACAAACAAAAAAGAATTCTTGAGTTCTGGGATCTGTATTCTGAAATTGGATTGCTCACCATTGATGTAGATCATTGAATTTTCTTAGTTGAATTAGATTAGATTTAATATTTTACGTAGCTTCATTCTTGCCTTTGAGTTGAAAGAGATGACGGCTATTCTAGGTTCACCATTGACGGCATGGCAGCTCTTGGTATGAATATTTATGATTTAGGGTTGAGAGTTAGGTTGCTTTTATAGAGGTTTAATTAATTTAGAGCCGTCATATTAACCCTAGAAGTAATCAAGACCATCCAGTCAAGATAGGATAACACCTCCGCCCTAATGACTCAGCAGGGAGTCAGAAATCGTCATCCTTTTAGATCTGCCCAGAGGGGGGGGTAGATCGTCCCCCAGGCCGACCTATAGCGTAGGTAGACACTAGGTTCGACCTCCTGGTCGACCTGGCTTGGGCGGGAATTTTTCCTACCGTGCCCTCTTCTGAGTTTAAATTCGAATTTTGAATTTTTGAAACTTCTGAAGGCCATAACTTCTTCATATGAAGTCCAATTCATGCAAACTCGGACTCTACCTCAACCAGAATTCCGAGACGAACACAATGGCGTAACCCATTTCCCTTAATTCTCACATTTAAAATTAATTATTTTTTAATTCGTTACCTTAAGGTTTATCGAAAACATGGGGTGTTACGTTCTCCCCTCCTTAAAGGATTTCGTCCCCGAAATCTTCAAGTCAAGAAGAACGTATATCCTACCATCCAATCGTCCATCTACTCAACCATCAAACACAGGCGTCCATTGTCCTTAAAAGACTTTTAATGCTTCATGATCATACGCATAGTGTGTGTACATGTCCTTACCTAATGCAAAATCAGGCGGTCTACTGATTCAATTTACCTCCTTAATGCAGTCATGTCGGTGTCATGCGTCCATAATGTATGCAATCTTCCCTAATCATACTTTATACATGAGTGCACAATCATTCATACAAATGCAACATCCACATGATAACACATCAAGTTTCAATCATATAGAAGTACATATATGCATATGCAATATGAAAGTGACTGAGCTGATCTAATACCTAAAGTGTGTATATATGCATCCACGAGCAACCACTAGCAACCACTTGCAACCATCAACCATAACATGTTTCAAACACATGTCTACATCCATTGGCTTCTACCTAAGGATCGAGAACAACGCTGAGCAAAGTACTAAAAATATAGATACGAGCATGAACAAACTTAAGGAAAAAGAGATCAAAGATGTGCCCTCAAAAAGAAAAGGGTTGGCTGTGCGTATTTTGGCCTCAATCTCCCAAGTCGCATCTTCCTCAGCGTCACTCCATTGAACTTTTACAAGTTTGACTTCGCGGTTGCATAGCTTTTTGACTTTTGTACCTAATATACGAGTTGGAACTCTTCCTACAGTCGCCTCGTTCTTCTACTTCTACGTCCTTTAAAATGCTTGGTTCCACCACTTCCGCAGACTCATGTAAGCACTTTCATAAGTGAGAAACGTGAAAGACATTATGAACTCCAGCCAATCTTTTGGGCAGCTCTACTCTATAAGCCATCTTCCCGATCCTTTCAATGATAGGAAACGACCCTACAAATCTTTGTGCCAACTTTCTTGCGGATCCGAAGCGAACGACGTTCCTCAAAGGAGATACTTTAAGGAAAACCCTGTCCCCAACCTCAAACTCAAGGTCGGTCCTCTTATCTACGTAGGACTTTTGTCTATCTTGGGCAGTCTTCATTCTTTTTTGTATCAAGTCCACCTTCTCTGAAGTTTCTCTAATCATATCTGGTCCAAGTATGAGTTTATCTATAGACTCCCACCAACAAGCTGGTGATCGGAATAGTCTTCCATATAAAGCTTCGAAGGGTGCCATACCTATAGTGGCTTGGTAGCTGTTGTTGAAGGAAAACTCCACCAAAGGAAGATGATCCTCCCATGTTCCTCTGAAGTCAAGAATGCATAATCTAAAGAGGTCTTCTAATACTCTGTTCACTCTCTCGGTCTGACCATCAGTTTGGGGGTGATAGGTCATGCTTAAGCATAACTGTGTGCCTACAGCTTCTTGCAAGCTCTTCCAAAACTTGCTCGTAAATATAGGATCTCGGTCGCTAACAATGTTGGAGGGTATCCCATGGAGTCGAACTATATCTTTAAGATATATGGATGCTAGAGATGAGGCAGTCTTTCTACTCTTAACGGGTATGAAGTGAGCGCTTTTTGTGAGCATGACCACTATTACCCAAATACTGGTATTGCCTCTTCTTAACCTAGGCAGCCCATCAATAAAGTCCATCGAGATACTATCCCATTTCCACTGTGGGACCTCTAGAGGATGAAGCAAACCACCAGGCTTCTTTTGTTTCGCCTTGACTTACTGGCATACTAAGCACTTCGAGACGAATTCAGCTACATCCCTCTTCATGCCATCTCAAAAGAAAACCCTTTTGATGTCTTTGTACATCTTGTCTCCACCAGGGTATATGGTCAACTTGGAATGGTGTGCTTCTTCAAGAACTTTCTTCACCAAATCCCTTTCTTGTAGGATGCATAGCCTTCCTTCCAGTCTCAACCAACCCTTATCATCGATGGAGTATCTATTGAGGTGACTAGAAGTCTCACCCCTACTTAACTTATCTATCACATCAATTAGCTGAGGGTCTTCACGTTGTGCGGTCCCTATTGAGTCCAAAAGAGTAGGCCGCACCTCTAGCGATGCTAACAAACCAGTCACATGATCGACATAGGGTCTAAAATCAAAGTTGGCTATATAATCCAAGCTCTGCCTTTCTACAAAGAGAGGGCTTAAGGTTAGCCTGTTTCTACTCAAGGCGTCCGCTACTACATTGCCCTTGCCAGGGGTATAGGAAATCTCAAAATCGTAGGATGCCAAGAATTCCATCCACCTTTGTTGCCTCAAGTTAAGATCTTTCTATGAGAAAAGGTACTTCAACGATTTATGGTCAGTATATAATTCAAACTTCTCACCTAGGAGATAATGGCGCCAAGACTTAAGTGCAAAGACGATGGCAGCCAACTCTAGGTCATGGGTTGGGTAGTTTTTCTCATGTACTTTCAACTGCCTGCCTCCATAAGCTACTACCTTCCCCACTTGCATTAAGACAGCACCTAGTCCCGTACCATAAG
Organism: Allium sativum; assembly: GCA_030737875.1. Lineage (NCBI taxonomy): Eukaryota > Viridiplantae > Streptophyta > Magnoliopsida > Asparagales > Amaryllidaceae > Allium > Allium sativum. The sequence continues at coordinate 153,328,231 of CM060916.1, read as the reverse complement.
CATCTGTGTATACGGTAAACATCTGGCTCCCATCTGGCAATGTCAGAACTGGGGCTGTTGTTTGAGCTCTTTTTAAGCGTTGGAAAGCAATATCGCAATCCAAGTACCAAGTGAAAGTTAAGTTCTTCCTTGTCAACTTTGTAAGTGGAGCAGAGATTTTTGCAAAATCTTTGATGAACTTCCGGTAAAACCCTGCTAGCCTGAGGAAGCTTCAGACTTTCGTTGCATTCCGTGGGACCTTCCAATCTTGCACCGCAACTACTTTTGCGGGGTCCACAGCTAATCCCTCTTTGGACACCACGTGTCTAAGAAACCTTACTTCTTCCCTCCAGAAGTGGCATTTGGAAAATTTGGCTTTTAACTGGTGTGCATGAAGAGTGTCCATGACTTCCTTTAGATGTTGAGCATGCTCTTCCTCACTCTTTGAGAAAATCAAAATGTCGTCCACGAAGACCACTACAAACTTATTGAGGAACTCCCTGAACACCCGGCTCATCAAATCGACGAAGTAAGCGGGTGCATTTGTCAGGCCAAAAGGCATGACAAGCCACTCGAAGAGACCATCCGGAGTTCTGAACGTGGTCTTGTCAATGCGGTCTTCAGCCACTCTCAGCTGATGAAACCCGGTAGCTAAATCTAGTTGGGAGAAAACCGATGCGCCTATAAGCTGATCGAACAATCCATTTATTCTTGGGAGTGGGTGCCTATTCTTCTTGGTCAGCTTGTTTAGCTCCCTATAATCAACGCATAGGCGAAGCGAACTGTCCGCTTTAGTTGCGAACACTACTGGAGCACCCCATTCAGAAATACTCCGCCTTATAAACCCCTTCTCAAGCAGCTCTTTAACTTGCTTGCTGAGTTCTTTCCTCTCCCTTGGAGCCATGTGTCTAACAGGTAGAGCGATGGGTTTTGCATTATCAACGACGTATATGCGGAAGTCTATCTCCCATTTCGGAGGTAACCCTTTAACCTCGTCAAAGACATTCAAGTATTCACGGACTACTCTAACATACTGCAAATTCTCAATAGATGCATTAAGAGATTCTAGATAGCTAAGCATAATAGAGTTCATGGGATTACAAGAAATTTCGAGAGTGTTACCAAGGCGAGCCATGAGTCTAATCACTCTCTTTTCACAATCGAGGATGGCACCATTACTGGATAGCCAATCCATGCCTAGAATCAACCCATAGCTCGTGAAGCACAAAACATAGGCATTACATCTAAACCCTACACTTAATATAGAAATTTCCAAATCTAAACAAATCATTGACAAATAAGTTGAGCCCCCAAGTGGATTTGAAACAACCAAGGGATCCTCTACTAAACTAGTGTCTAGGTGCAGAGATTCAACTAATGTAGTAGATATAAAATAGTGCGATGTGCCAGAATCAAAGAATGTATGAACAGGATGACCAAAAAGATAAACTAAACTCTCAACAGAAACATTTCTACCTTGTTCTTGGGGAGGTGCCATGATAGCGTGAACCTGCCCTCTGTAAGTAGATTCAACTCTCTGCCCTTGCCCTTGCTTTCTTGGGCAGTCCCTAGCCATGTGTCCTGCCTCACCGCAATGGAAACAGCCACCCATCTTCCTTTTCTTCTTCCTGCAGTCCTTAACCAGATGTCCAGGAATGCCACAAAAATTACACTTCCTCTTGTCATGGGTTTTGTTGTTTTTCCCTCCTTTCTTGGAATTTGTCTTCTTGCTCTGTGATCCTTCCCCTTTCTTATCTTGAGATGCTTCCAACTTTGTCTCCTTCTTGCCTACCTTATCTTCTTCTTGTAACAGTGTCATGTCCACCGGTCTTTCATAAGTCGCACCCACAGGTATATGGGACATAGCTACGCTGTGCAGTGGCTCATTCAATCCTTTAACAAAGCGGAGAGCCTTCTTATGTGGAGTGTTCACTAACTCCAATCCGAACCTAGCCAGCCGATTGAATTGGTTAACGTATTCCTTGACCGACATACTACCCTGTATGAGAGTTAAGAACTTGTCTATCTGTAGGCTTCGTTCAGCTTGTGAGAGGAATTTCATTTCAAACCTCATCCTAAAATCCATCCAAGTTTCAATTAGTCTTTCAGCGTTAGTGACTTCCCACCAATAAGAAGCTTCGTCTTTTAGCAACCATACCGCCAACTATATCTTCTGCCTATCATCCACTTCGAAGATATCGAACAAATCCTCATATTCTTTGAGCCAGTTTCTTGCTTCCACGAATGATTCATTTCCATTGAAATTCCTTACACCCATGGCTCGAAAGTCCATACATATTTTTGAGAAAGCATTTGCACGAAGAGGAGGAGGAGGAACCGCTGCAGCTCGGGGAGGAGGAATGTCTGCTGGGCATGCGTCATTGGCCCTAGCCTCTAGGTACCTCTTGAACCAGCCAGGTATCGGTACACCCTCTGGAAGGTTAAGATTCCCAAACATGCTGAAATGAAAGAGGAAAGATTCAAAACAAAGGATAGAAAGATAGTGCATATGGCTTTGGGGGGTTATGCCTTTTAAAATGAAATAACACTTTCTCTTGAAAAATGCTTCTTTTTGAAAATAGTTTTCAAAAACTTTTATCTAATCTAGTAAACCTTTGCTCTGATACCAAGTGAAACACCCCACCTCCGTTATGGTCACTCACAAAGGGAATGCCTTAACTTCGATGGAGCATTATAGGTAAAAGACACAGATAATTTACAAGACAGATATATATATATATAAGCAGCGGAAAATAAACATTTCTTTATTTCAAACATGGTTCATAACAAAACATTACAAGAAACTGTTTCAAACCAACTCCCAAATTATTACATCATAATTTCTGTCTAGATTATTATATAAAAAGCATAAATCATAAATAAAACTGCATAAATCCCCAAATCTAGTGTGTCCAAAGCCATAGCCATAGATAAGAGATTCCAAGTCGTACATCAAAGAGTCTTCAAGCTTGGAAAGATGAACTGTCCGAATTAAGCTGAGTTATTCCCTCCCTGGCTACCTGAGGGGGGAGGGGAAACGGAAGAAAAGAAGAGAAAAGAAAAATGGGTCAGACATAAGTCTGAGTAAGTCTAGTGACTTTTCAGTGTGTGAATAAGGAAAAGGGTCATGATAGGAATAAACTGAAAATAGGACAGTACCAGAACAACAAACTAACATAAAGCTGTATAAGGTAGGATAAACGAATATACATCACACCCATGTTTAATTCTCTGCACCTACTTATATTTGTCCAACTAGCACCACGTGTTCATGGTGAAATGATCCCCTTATATCGATCGGCTCCTACTAGCATGAATTTATCACGTGTGTCCTTCGGCCCCCGCTTGACTATAGATACGTCCTGTGCTAGTCCCACCATGGGGTGTATCAAATCCTATGGTGGCAACCCGACACGATCCAAGATGCACAGTGTATAACTATTGATGCCCAGTGCCTGCTTTTTCCACTCTGGAGTACGTGCACACCCGTACTCCACCAGAACCTACACTGATCCACCACCACCGATGATTTTTGGCCGCTTATATTTAGCCCAGTAATCATGCCCCACCCTGCCTAGTTCAGGGTCCCATGATACATCTGCATGGGTTACTGCTGAAATGGGTCCCCATTACTAGGGTTTTCCAGTCAACATGTTAAATTGGTTAAGTGTCCAAATTTACCTAACCCCACCCATCAGTTTAGCTAATATGTTGAATTGGTTAAGTGTTTCCTTAATTGACTTAACCCTAACACTCTTGGCTTAGCTTTATTAGAGCACCAACCACTCACATTAGATGTGTATTATTGTGGTCATTGGATGGGCCGGTCGGTTTCGGGCAATTTTACACCACAACTCAGTCTAACCTTGGGTCCTTTTTGGGCTCAATGCACTAATCACCCACATTAGACAGGTATTGTTGTGGTCACTGGATGTGCCGGTCGGTTCCGGGTAGTTTTACACCACAACTCAGTCTAACCTCGGGTTAGGCATATTCGTCTTTTCTAAATTTACATATTTATCCTTTTATGTAAATTAGCCAACAATTTATTGTCATGGCCTACTTTCTTTCTAAATCAAATTCATAATTTTTGGTAAGTAAATTATCCCATTTCAATGCCATACCATTTACATGGTTATGAGCCAAATATGTTAATTATGTATTATTCTCATGTTTTCCCCAACGTTACCCCCGTTGTATGTTCGCGAAATTACATAGGATGTTAGACTCGACATCTTAGCCTAACTAATAAACTAAAAGGAAAAAGGGGAACTTGCAACATTCCGACATCATAACAAAAATATGGATCTAACTACAGATGTGGCACATGAACTTGGCGGAATATACTTTTAATTGTGAACTTGCAAACTAGATCTGTGCAACATGAGTCATAAAATAATAGTTTTACAAAGAACTACCAAAATATAGTTAGACATGTAGTGGTGAACTTGCATAGGGATTTAATCATACTAATATTGATCTAACATAAAGGCATATGGTTCTAACATATAAAGTTGTAGATCTAAACATATAGGTTTACATAATCATGTTTTTAACCTATAAACTTGCATGTATTCATAACATGATAGCATCACTTAGCTTGCATAAACATGATATAATTTCTAAATTGACATACTACATATAGATATAATCACCAAATTATACAAGGTCGTAAATCTAAACATGTATGCATAATTGATCTAAACAATTAGGCATAAACGATGTGACTTAGCCTAAAACTTGTATGTATCATAATATCACCAAACGTATATATATATGATAATTTCATAACATCATTGGTTTATTCACCAATTTCCACATAACATAATAGGTTCGATAGACCACAAAAATTCATAGGCATATACGTTAGAATAGACATGAATAAACATAAATCAGCATCACATACAACTTGATACAATTCTATTTTACAATTCATTACAAACCATGTCTCTAATTCATTCACATCTGAAAGATAACTACACTTAAAACAAAAAGGAATTCTTGAGTTTTGGGATCTATATTCTGAAATTGGATTGCTCGCCTTTGATGTAGATCGTTGAATTTTCTTAGTTGAATTAGATTAGATTTAATTTTTGACGTAGCTTCAATCTCGCCTTTGAGTTGGAAGAAATGGCGTCTATTATAGGTTCACCATTGATGGCATGGCGGCTCTTGGTATGAATATTTGTGATGTAGTGTTGAGAGTTAGGTTTCTTTTATAGAGGTTTAATTAATTTAGAACCGTCAGATTAACCTTAGAAGTAATCAAGACCATCCAGTCAAGATAGGATAACACCTCAGCCCTAATGACTCAGCAGGGAGTCAGAAATCGTCATCCTTTCAAATCTGCCCGGGGGGGGATAGGGCGACCCCTAGGTCGACCTGTAGGGTAGGTTGACACTGGGGTCGACCTCCTGGTCGACCTGGCCTGGGCGGGAATTTTTTCTGCCCTGCCCTCTTCTGAGTTTAAATTTGAATTTGAATTTTTGAAACTTCCGAAGGCCATAATTTCTTCATACAAAGTCCAATTCACACAAACTCAGACTCTACCTCAACCAGAATTCCGAGATGAACGCAATGACGTAACCCGTTTCCCTTAATTCTCAAGTTTAAAATTAATTATTCTTTAATTCGTTACCTTAAGGTTTATCGAAAACATGGGGTGTTACAGATCTTTTCAAAGCGGACCCAACTATTCCAATTTTGGGAAAATCCGATGGACGGATCTCCCGGTATAATCGTTTAAAGTTACGATTTCAAAACGCGAACTGCAGCGTCGTTTTTCGATTTAATTTAATTTACGTTTATATATATATAATTCGTTCATCGATTTCTAAACCATTTTCAATTCATATACGTGTTAAAATAATATTTTTGACTAACAAATTTTCATTTCAACACATGAATATTTTTTAATAATTCATATATATAATAAAAATATGATTTTTATTGTTAAAACAATTTATTTCAAACATATATATTTTTAGCGATTCATATATATAATAAAAATGTTATTTTTGTTGTTAAAACAATTTATCTCAAACATGTATATTTTTAGCGATTCATATATATAATAAAAATGTGATTTTTGTTGTTTAAACAATTTATTTCCATCATGAATATTTTATAAAATTCATACGCATAGTAAAATTGTGATTTTTATTATCTAAGAAATTTATTTCAATCATGAATAACCATCAACACATGAATATATTTCAATACATAAAATAAAATTCAAACACATGAATATTTCATAAAATTTCGGCAGCATAACGGTAGGGGGTTTAAAACCGGCACCGTCCCGAGTACGGCTCCTCGCACTACCATAAGCCTCGTGGCGTTCCATAAGGGGCTTCTCCTAAGGATCTAAACATTTCGATCATTTTCATATCGCATTGAATTTTTCCACAAACAATTCCAATTTTGTTTCAACCACAAACGACCATAATCAACCATTCGCTATATCAAACAAATTTCACACCAATCACAATCAATTCGTCCATAGTTTGTGGACGACGGGTGTCGGGAGTTTCTAAACTCCGTCTACATCCTAATATATTTTATTTCTAAATTTAATTGAATTTAGAAATTTCACATTGGTTTTTGCATTGCCAAAATTAGTAGCAAGCTCTAAAAATTCTCTGGTCTCTTCTAGAATGTAGAAGACATCGTCATGGTCCCGGTGTCTCTTATTTCACTGGATTTCGACCACAAACAAAGAAGATATGATTTTTTATTTGAAAATCAAACTTTGCAGCGCTTCAAAGCATTATAAATTGTTAATTTTAAAACAGCCGTTACCTCAGCAGATCAATTCGAAACTAGGTCTGCGATTATCACAAAATCCGTGCAACTAGGGGATAAATGGGGAGTTGTACGTCGACGAGGGGAGGAAGGCGCGCCTGACGGTGGGTGCAACATCGAACTCGACGGTCAGACTAAGGTGGGGCGGCGCTTCGAAGTCCCGGAGTTCATGGCGTTGGTTCTCAGTGATGCCGCGATGACAAGAGGAGTGGTGGGTATGGATTTGAAGAGGAGAGCGAGATCTAGAAAAGCTTTAACTAGAGCGAAAGTTAATATGGAGCAGATTAGCCAGAATGGAGGAGAGAAGGAGGGGAGGTATTTAAACCGTCGAACAGTATACGTTACGAGGGTTTCTGATTTATTTGGGAAAATTAATTAATGAATTTTTTTTTCTGATTGGTCGAAATTTGTATTAAATTATAAAATGGGGTTTTCTAATACGAACTCCAATCCAAACCCAAGGACTATAGCCCCCAGCTAAATACCCCCATTCCGGACACAATGGAATATGTTTTGTAAGCCCATTCGACTATTTCAGTCAGTTATTCTTCAAATTAAAATATAAAACATTCAATTTTAGATTTGAACGTACATTTTAATTTGCTTGGGGCCACATACTGATTCCAAAAATTCCAGAAAAATAAATCTAGCTATGTTGGGATGATACGGTCCCAACAAAATTAATTTCATCGAATTTGGAGACCGTTTGAAAAATGGACTTTTTTCTAGTCGATCCAATTCCAACTGAAATTACCAAACGCGTTTTCCTTTGCCACACTCACAAATTAACTCCAAAATTATGGAAATTGGAATCTAGAAATAATTTGACATTCTGGATCCAACCAAAGTGGTTTCGTCGAAAACGGAGGTCGTTTGCAAAATGTCCATTTTTAAGGGCCATAATTATTCCACAACGACTATTCAGAATATTCAACTGGCCATAACTTTTGATTCTCGCTATGAAACTTCGATTTTTTAGATTCGTTAGAAAGATATTCTTAAACATATTTAAATATTTTTGGTTTCACTGAAATACGATTTATTTTGAATCCTGTACATTCAATCAAAGTTCAAAGTTGAATTTTCAAACTGCCCACTTTTTCTAACTCCTTTTAAAATTAAAATAAATATTTATATTCTAACCTCGATTCAAATAAATATATACATTCTAATTCTATTCAAAATAAATTTCTTGTTGTTATTATTTAAAATAATTCATTTTAAATATTCAAAATTCATTAATATTGCCAATATAAATATTTTAAATTGGTTCTGATTTTCTGGGTTGTTACACCACCTCTGGATGGATGCTGTTGTTATATACATACAAGGGTAGGCAAGCCCTACCTTATTGACTATTGTTGCACTTTCATGTACACTTCCATTTATCACTTGTTGTTGAGACCTGCTTGTAGCCTAAAAGAGTTATGAATTTGAACCTTTGATAGAACCGACCTTTAGCCGTCTTCATGTTGCCTGGCTTTGAGCCTTTACCATGGTATTTCCGTACTAATTGGAAATTAATTGAATATTGAGATTGTACACTTGTTGATTCCTACACTAATGTTTTAGTTGATAGGAAAATTTTGCATCCCCCGAATTATACCTTAGTAAAATGTAATGTAAACTGAGTATACGTATACATGTACACACCTGCGCCGCCTACATGATTTCCCTTAGTTGTTTTCAAATTAAGGTTAAACTGATACCCTGTCATCTTTGTACCCTGGCTTGTTTATAAAATTGGTAGGACTTTTAACACATCTATTTTAACAAATACCTACTGTCGTATTTCTTTAGTAATATTTTCCTTAGCTATTGAAATTACTGCAGCACCTATGTTTCTTGAGGTGTAACGTTTTCGTCATTTTGACATAGATTTAGGATAGGAAATTTGTTGGTAATAAACATTAGAAGAAAGTAATCAAGCACTAACTAGAGTTGTTTATTTTTATTTCTTTCTCCAAGTTTACACTGGGGTGTCTGAAAATGGTAGTGGTCTACAACCAAACTGTTGTACATGCAAGTATGCAATCGGTTCCATAGTTTAACTCTCAAGTCCAATTCATTTCATATTACATGTTTCATTCATGTTGTCATATATATTTCGTTCCTCTTGCTAATTAAATTTCATATATAATCCATGTTGAACCCTTTATCCGCTGCCGTGTTGAACCCCTTATATAGAATCTTATATAGAAACATATATGCCTGTTGTAGTATAAAATCATTCTTTGCAAATTTTATGTTTGTTGCATGTAAACTTCTCTCTTTCAACTGTATCAATTTTCTTATGGACGAACTTGAGTCTCTTTCCCTGGCCTTAGTCAGTTTTGTACATACTAACTTGTGCATTGAATTATTTGGTAACTTTGCTTGGATATGTAGCGCACTAGAATTTGATAACTTATCATTTATGTTAGGAACCAATATTATATTTAGTTTTAATTGAAGTTAATTCACTTGAACAATGATTAATCCTGACTCGAGTGTTTTATGTATTTGCGTGGAATGCCCGGGTCAGATATGAGTGCTGCAGAATTGAAGTTTTCAGCTAACAAAAGAGGAGAGGCATGAGAAGATGCATGCGTGAAGCTCAACAAAATTTTCATATTCTATTTTAATTTTATGTACATATTTCTTTTCCTCGCTGTACAAACATATTGTATAAACTCTGATATTATATATATAATTTTAATTTTATTCCTTTGCAAATATTGTACTATGTGATTTTGTGTTAAATTCTATTTAAACCATGTAAGCTAATAACAATCTGTCATTTTGAATGCTTCAAGTTGGCTTAATCACCGACTTTGGGCGATCAAAATGGCGGGCTATTACACAAGCCGTGAAAGTAAAAGGAAGATATGAGAATGGGATAGAGTAGAATAGTTAAAGGGGTTCCAAAATAAAGAATTACTAAAAGCTGCTAAGCTATAATAGTCTTCTGATCTGAGGGGAACCAAGATGGATAGGAGAATGAAGAAGATCGATTATTTCCTTCACAAGATTAGGAAAACAAGCTTTTGGAAGGGGATCGGATGAGGAACCAGTGATAGTGGTAGTAGTAGAAAGGAACAGAGAAATGTCCAATCCCTTGTGTATATCCTACAAGAGAATGAAAGAGCTTGACAGATGAATATGTGGTGAGGGGTCCATCCTAGTGAAGATAGCCTCCATTAATGTTCCACTTCTAGAATCCTAAAGGGGGTCATCAAGAGGTGATGCAGAGACTATGATAGAGGCTGTTATTTTCTTACTCCCATTCCTTTGTGGTTGCAACGATAATGGAATATGTGACCTTAGAATTATTGCTAATTCGATCTTCCACCAAATATTCATTAAACCTTTTTCATGTCTCATCCTTTATGTTGTATATTTCATGTTCTATCCCTCGCCTCTAAGATGGATTTGGGGCAATGCTGGAGATAGGAGCGACACCAGAGTGTTAAAGGCAGGGCTGTAAAAGGAAAAATAATTAAGGGATAAAATAAAGAAATTTACTTATTTCCAAATGAAAACTTAAGGCTTAGTATAATGATCAAGGCTAACGGGTAACATGCTAGAAAAATTATATGGATCACCCCTCATTAAATAACAAACACCTTTGGATATATTGCATCACTAGAGGATGCCCTAGAATTTTTTGATCGGGAGGGGGAGGGAGGATGGAGTGTTTCTCAAGAAGCCCAAAGATCAAAAGAGAAGACCTTTTTCTGAATCTAGCGAAAGTGTTTTTTCATTTGTTCCATGGTATTCTTAGTCTCGGCACTAGGGGTCTCTAGTACAGTACTAGGAAATGATATAACAACACTGTGGGCTAAGGAAGAATTGTGTAAAAAACGGTGATAAGAAAACTTTAGGAAAAATGCCAAGCTTAGAGAAAGTTCCAAAAATGCCAAGAGGACATCGAACGGAGAAAATGTGATTTTTTTCATTCCTTAGACTTGTTAATACTTCCTTCTACTAATTTTGGTGTAGGGTTAGCTCTGTAGATTTGGGGATTTATTTTGCTTATTTTTTCCAAGTGAACCAATTGTTCAAGAGTAAAGGCATCAAGAGAGGAACCCTAGATTCCAAAAAAAGAACCTCCAACCAAGCATGTAAGTGAAAGCATTGGGGCAATCTGGATTGAAGCAATAATAAGATGATAAAGGAAATCGAAAACAAAAGAGGGAAAAGCAAAGCCTCTATGCCATATATGAATAATGGTAAAGGCAAGAACCCTTCCAAAGGCTTGTCAATGGCATCCTCTACTCCAGGAGGAATAGCAAAGACCTCTAAGATGCTGAAGTCCTCTAATATTGAATCAATATCAATTTGCGAAGAAATGATGGAGTGCTTACCTACAAGAGCATCCCTTGATGGGACTTCTTTCGGAACCTAGGGGGATGGTTAATTTCCTCTAATAGCCAAGCCTTTGAGCCAGCCTTCTTAAGCATCTTCTTTTTATCAAACATATCGCTGTCAATTGACGTTGTTTTGATTATAAATACAATATACTAAAATAATAAAAATATGCTAATTGGAAAAAGGACCTTATGTCCCGTCCCTATGGAAATCCTTGAAGCATCACTATTGATCAGTATGTATTATCAAAAATAATATAAAAATGCCACCATAAGCCAAATTTATGGTTAACACCCTAAAGTGGTGTATTCCGACATATTCCTTTACTCATGAAAGAGTTATCTGGATTGAAATATAATTTCCGCAACAAAGTTCTTGTTGGATGCTTTCGGTGACTTCCAAAAGTAGGTTCATATAGAAAATAAGGTACAACAATCGAATGCTAGTAGAATAGGGGTGAAAGACTATTTGGAAGGAGCTTGAACTCTTCGTCGACTTGGATTCAGTTAACGCCTTCTTATTGGTTACAGAATAGGCCTTTCGGTTAGACCACTAGTCCTTAGCATGGGGACATAGAATTCTTAATATTCCTATGAAATTTACCACGTAGGTCTTTTATATATTGTTTCGGCCAAGTTAACAAAGGGCCTATTGGGCAGTTTTAATGGGGCCTTGAATCCTAAACAGATTAAGTTATCATAGGAATCCATTGATAGATTATAAACTATGGATTTTTAAGTATTGCAATCTCAAAGTAGAATAGTTAACTCTTTCCAATAGTTAAGGCCTTTCGGGTTTTCCGGAAGGTGTCTCAGTTGGACTCTTGTCTTTTGTACAATTTCGGTGATAAACCTACAAAATTGTAAAGGGATAATAATATAAAGCTAAAAAATTATGATTTCATTACTTCAGTTGTTTGGAAAAATCTTATTATTAATAACTTCTTAAGTTACAAACTTTTTTCCTAAATTAAATTAAAAGCTAGGGTTTATAACGCAAATTTATAGATACAAAGACCCCTAGGGTCATATTCATTGGTGCGGGTTGGCCCCAACTTATCGTGGGTTTTGTCCCATCTTCTTAGTGGAAGTTCATACAAAGCATGAGTGACGATGTCTTTTTCTATCCTTTGGGAGAGTACTTATTGTGCTGCTACAAATTTCGCCTAAGTAACTCTTCTACAGCTGGAAGCTTTGGCTGGTTGATAAAGAAGTTAGCCCAATGAGGCTTCGGCCTATTGACGTCGCTTATGATTTCTCCTCCTTTAGCACGTGACACTTGTTTGCGATACTTATTTGATGGAAGCTAATGCACTTTGGCATTTTCCCCTCAAGTACTCCAAAAGGCGTACCAAGCTTAGCTCTACATGCTTGAAGATAATAATTCTGATGGTCATGTTCTTTAAGTTATGCTGATAAAGATTTTGTTTGAGGAATAGAACTTGTAGCTTCTTTAATTCTGATTGCGAAGGATTGTAGGAGAGCTTTCGGTCATGCCGAAGGCCCATGTATCTTCAACACTCCTTTACCTTGTCTCTGGCTTTCGGTTTCCCCTAGTTATTCTGGTGCTAACAATCCTCCCTCGCGTCCCTATTAGTGAACGTGTGTCCTTTACCTTTCAAGTCAACAAGTCCAATTGGCTTTTTCCATAGCGACGATTCAACTTTCTTGCCTTTTGAAACTCCAATCCGTCTATCTAGGCCTGATTTAACGGTTGTAAGATTGATGGATTTTCTTTATAAATAGCTATATCTCCTTCTTTATTTTCACTTGTCTGCATTCGAAATTTTTTCACATGAGGATCAAAATTTGTAAAATCTCTGAAGTCATTCTAATTCATCAAGATCAAAAAATAAGGTTAATGTCGCCATTTCAATTTCAGGATTTGAGTCTTAAAATCGATTATAAATTTGATATTTTTCCTTAAAACATTGAGTCTTTGATTTTTAATCCCGAATTAATTACTTAATAATTGGTTTGAAATCCAATTGCGAATACTGCAAGTACCTATATTTTATGCAGGAACCGTGCTTAATTCCAACTTCAGCCTAGTTATTCTTTAATAATTTGAGATATCGTATTTATGGAGTGAATTTTCCAAAATTGAACTTAGAATTTCTCCAGTTTCAGTCAGATGTTATCCCCTTGGATTTTGTTTTACAGATTCAGGTTTGGACCCAAAATATCCAATGTAAAAGAATAGATTATAATAATCAAAATTTACCCAATTAATTTTAGGGGCTAGAACTTTTCATCCCACAAAAGATCCCTTTTTTATATATTTTATTTTAGTGGCGTTTACTGGGTTTCAGTACAAAAAAATTACCATTTTGTATTTAACATAGTCACATTCTTTTAATATCTCATATTATTATAACCGATACATTATCAAATGGTAGCATCATGTCTAACAAGAGGAAATTAGTTAAAAAGACCAGTTTTAAAGCTCTTGCTGCGAATGGAAGCGAGTCTTCCCAACAAGTTCCACAGGAGGATCCTACAAAGATTGCTGCCATTCAGAAGCATTCATTCGTTTCTTCTCAAGATGAAATCATCTCCTTATTAGAGGATTTTGGTATTTTGGGAGTTGTCGCCATCCCTCCGAAGGACGAGGACACCAGTGATACATCCTGGAGTGGTTCTTCACATTTACTACTATACACATCTTGCATGACAATTTCATCCCTTTTCCTTCGTTCACTCATGACTTCCTCTATCACGTCAAAATCCCTTTTCCTAACGCTACTACTCTAGAAAAATTGGTCCACTTGGCGAATCCGAGTCAAGTGAACTCTCATAACTACAAAGCTAATCCCTTGTTAAAGCTAGTTAAAGGGATCATAAATACGTCCCGGGAATGGGAACATCAATTCTTCTTTGTTAGATATGCTCCCGACATTTATGGAACCTTCACCAAGGTTGGTAATTATTTTGAAGCTTTTCGTTACTACTTTGTACACGTCCTTTCTTCATTTAATTGTGTTATAATTTTAATCCTACGTGTTGTATCAAAGCGCCAAGCATGGAAACCAAGTGCATCATGAGCAAGATAGTGCAAGCTTCTTCGTCGTTTAGGAAGAGGTCTTTTCTCATGACATTCAGCCTCCTCGTGAAGCACTTTATTCTTCCGACCGATCAAAAATTTTTGGGGCATCCACAGTTAATGCACTATCAACCATTGGGTGATTGTTATTTGGTGAGAAGTAATTTATATAGTTTTTCTGCCATGTCATCCATTCGTCTTGATACTTTGGTAAGCCTCAAGTTCTATTTTGGAAATAAGGGAGTTCCATGATTCTATTCCTCAATCATTTTTCCTTTCGTTGTTATTGCCTCCACGACCATGGGTGTTGCTCCTCTTCCTATCATTTCCCCTGCTCCTTCTCAAAAGCATGGAATTGAGCAAGAAATTTATCATGTCTAAGCGGCGGCGCAAAAAAGGCTTACTGAATCTTTAACGGAAGGTCAGACTAGCTAAAAGGCTAAAGTCATCGATTCAACTTCAGTTGCTATTACAAGAGGTAAGGGCGAGACACATACTGTTTCAATTTTGATAGCTTTACCTATACTTAGTGTCCAATATCATGTTAGAGACAGGGAAGCTCTAATGGAGTTTCCCTCTATTAGATATGATCCCTTACTGCATTTTCATCCATCTAATTTTCCTATTCTTTTGGAGTGTGTGTGTATATATATATGTGTGTGTGTGTGTGTGTGTGTATATATATAAAGCATTAGGCTTTTCTTTGTTCCTTCCTATTGTCACCAATGTTGCTGGCACTTCATCAATTCCTCTTTGGACATTTCTTTTCTTGACTTGGTTAAGGCAATAGCCGACTCTCCTTTATTTGCTTACCCCTTCATTCCTACCACTGCTTCCTTAGAATAGAAAACTATCATCACTCACCAAACTTCGGTAATCCCTTGGCTTTGGCATTCTCTTAATTATTTTGATAAAAATATAAGAAGATTTGGAGAAAAGTAAATTTCCCTTATTACCGATAATACACCTCTCTTTGTACAAGGATTTACAATCAAATATAAGGAAACCAATAAAGTAGAATATATCATAACCCATAAAATATATCCTAATAAGTTTTGTGTTATATCTCCATAACGGATTTCCTGCTATATCTCTATAATAAGTTTCCTGTTATATCTCCATAATAAGTTTCCTGTTATAACTTGATTCAAATCAAACCAAATCTCCATAATATATCCATTTACTCCATCTCAAGTTGGAGCATGTAAATCACAAATTCCCAACTTGCGCGACAAATATCCAAATTGTTGACGATCAAGTGCATTTGTCAAAATATCACCTAATTGTAAAGATGTTGAAACATGTGACAGAGAGACTTGAAACTTGAAAATGAAATCTTAAAACCTAGAAACTTGAAGCTTGAAAATGGAAACTAGAAACTGGAAACTTGAAACTTGAATCTTGGAGGAAATTGGAAACTTGAAACTTGAAACTTGAAACACTACATTCACCTCAAGCCTTCAACAACTTTACTTTTACAAACCATCGACCCGATCACTGCACACCACAAAACCCCCTTTGTGAAAACACCAGTATCCAACAAACAAACCACAACTTTAATACAAATAACAGTTACAACACCAACTGCACACCACCAAACTCCCTTTTTGCAAACACCAATATTCAACAAACAAACCACAAACTCGATCACTGCACACCACCAAACTCCCTTTGTACAAACACCAATATTCAACAAACAAAACGCTATCTTCTTCTTTAACTCCAATTAGACTCCAAAACCAACATTCGACACTCATTTAACAACTCCATTTCACTAAACCAACAAACACTTTAAAACACTGCACAATTTTATGGGATACGATCACTACACACCACTAAACTCCCTTTGTGAAAACACCAATATTCAACAAAAAAACCACAACTTTAATACAAACAACAATTATAACATCAACTACACACCACCAAACTCCCTTTGTGCAAACACCAATATTCAACAAACGAACCACAAATCCAATCACTGCACACCACCAAACCCCCTTTGTGCAAACACCAATATTCAACAAATAAAATGCAATCTTCTTCTTCAACTCCAATTAAACTCCATAACCAACATTCGACACTCATTTAATAACTCCATTTCACTAAACCAACAAGCACATGAAACACTGCACAATTTAATGGGATACAATCACTGCACACCACT
Source organism: Allium sativum (assembly GCA_030737875.1). Classification (NCBI taxonomy): domain Eukaryota; kingdom Viridiplantae; phylum Streptophyta; class Magnoliopsida; order Asparagales; family Amaryllidaceae; genus Allium; species Allium sativum. The sequence continues at coordinate 153,311,892 of CM060916.1, read as the reverse complement.
AAACTGTTGGATCTAGATTAACCCTAGAGGGGGGTGAATAGGGTTTATCATAGTTTTGCGCTGAATTAAAAATCTAACGGGATGTAAAATAATAAACAGATCACAGAATGCAGCAGAAATAAAAAGCATAAAGGAAATAACACACAGAGATACCCAGCTTCGGCAAAATCCTGCCTACTGCTGCATTCCTAAGTTTTCTACTAGGTGTTAATAACAGATCCCTCTTACAGACATTGTAATTTAGCACTCCCTACTCCTGTACTAACCCTACGCTCAAAACCCTAGATTGGTCTATATCCACTAGACCAGATTTTCCCCTAGTTTTACAAACACTAGTAAACTGTTAGTTAACCCCTAACTGAATCCCCTAGAACTTTACAGTCTCTAGAAAACTGGTCGTTTGTTTTTACAAGATGAATTAAAAAAACAAAAAATAAAAACATGAACTAAAAACCTTGGATTTAAAAAGAAAGGGTCATCCCCTTATCCATTAAAACACTTGGTCGGCCGCTTTTTAATTTGTCGAGCTCGTTCTCCCTTTCTCTAGAATTCAAAATGGTGGCGGCTCCTAGGGTTTTAGTTCTCTCTCCAAATCGCTACTATGATTGATGATGCGGATTTGTTCTCTATCGCTATAATATACAGCTGCTCCTTGCGTTCAATGATTTGACGATTATTCGATCGAATTCCTGAAAATCGTGAGTTTCTCTGATTTTATTTTATGCTTGAATTTGTTATTGTGGGTTCAATACTATATGCCAGTGATGTAAAACAGTGTTAAATAGGAATATAGAAATCCTAAATCACACTCTGTTTTCGCTAAAAGACTTGGCCTGATTATGTGAGGATTCCTCTTTTGATTTGAATGAGTTCGAAATTGTTTCCTTGATAAAATTGGCTTAATTGCTTGATGTTAATATGTTGATGAAACCAGACGAGTTAGTTGCTCTCAATGAATCTAAAAAATAATCCCTTGCATTATTTCCCTTTTTGAAATTCTCTGCTTTGAAAATGGATTTCTTTGCATTTAAAAGCTTGCGTGATTGATGGCTAAATCTGGGTTATTTACGAATCTTCAAATCGAATTTTCCCTTTCGCATGTTTTCTGAAATGTTGCCTTTTGTGAATTCTCAAATTGGATTTTCCAAGAAGAAATTGATTTAATGCTTTAATACTGGAAATTAAATCTCTATATCTTGCCATAAAGACCATTGTAATTTTTGCATTTCTGGAAAAAACAAATCAAATGATTCTCTTGCCATTCAAAACTGGAAAGAATATTTACTAAAAAATGTTTGCATATCTTTGGAATGATTTGTTGCCATGTTTAATTTGTGCCACCAAAGCAAAACTTAATTCTTTCCAATTCTCTGAAATAAACATGAAGGAGGTGCTTACCAAAAAATGTTGAATATAAATTTACTAATTTGAAACCATTGAACAGTCAATGATCAATGCTTTCCAAAAAGACTTGTGCATGTTACCAATATCTCCATACTAGAACTGTGTATTTTGAAAATGAATCTTTTCCTGTTTTGTGTAACACTTGCTGATTTGCACATATGCCATAATGAATTGCATGTTCAACATTCTGTTTTGCCATGAGCAGTTGCCAAATTAATGTTGTTCAATGCATTGATTTGTTTCCCTGCATGATTTTCTAGACGCCAAATATACTGATTTTCTGATTTTCAGACTAGTATTTCTACATTATCGTGCATTTGTTCATCGATTTCCTGAAACATTTTGACTTGCTTTGTGGCATCATACACTAATTTGAACTATGCCAAATATGTGTCTCTCATATTTGCTGTTTCACTCCTTATTGAACATGATCACCATGCATGTTGATCTGACATGAAATTGTGCACTTTGGCTTCACTAGTTGCACTTACACCATTTATGCTATAGCTTCTTCATTCACTATCACAATGTTGTGCTCTTCTCCCAAGCTTGCTGTTCGTGCCATGCATTTATGCATGTTCATATGCAAACAGTTTTGTATGGTGCATGCCCCATCTCCTATTTGTAACTGTACATTAACCTGTTTTCACCATGCTTGAGCAGTCCTATGCTGCCTTGACCATTTAGCTATTGCCTTGTAACCTGTGCCGAGCTCATTCACACTTGTCTCATGCTCTACATGTAGTACTGCCGTGTATTTGAATTTGAGCTATCATGTTGTATGTGTACACACAGTATTGAGCCCTGTACACCTTTTGACTTGAACTTGACAATCTGGTTTATTGAACCAAGTTCACTTAAACCTGTCATGTTTTTGACCTGTATTTCTTCGTTGCTGCTGCACCACATTAGTTGCTTTGACTTGAACATTTCTGGACTTGATCATGTTTGCACCTGAAAAAGTTTTTGTGCTTGACCATGTGTGTGTGTGTGTATATATATATATATATTCTTGATCATTCATGAATTCTTGACACTGTGTGGTCTTCCTTTTACATGTCATTTGTACCTCATGCATCATGTACACTTGCCTTATTGTTGTACCATGTATTCATGCAAACTGAAAATGTACTCATGCTGAAAACTTATTGGCTTATACTTTGACTTTGATTGATCATGGCTCGACCATTTTTATTTGTGCACTGGGTCGAGTAGGTCCACATGGCTGCTCCTCAGTTGCACACTAATCAGCGAAGCAGTGCACATGTGTATGTATATGCACGTGTGTACATGCAGCCATCAAATGAGATTTCCTGTCCCTGCAGTGTAATATGTGTATATACATACACATGTATGTGCATACATGTATCGTGTGCGTGCTAATTTCGCATATCAGATCAAGTCATGAAAAATGATGAGAAGCGCATCAAAATTCTAAGGCAAATAAAATTTTAAAAATAAAATTTATATTCGTGTATATTCAGTTTTATTCCTATTTGCAGTGTATTCTGTGTGTGTTTCATGTGAAAGGTAAGCATGAAGATGATGACTGGACTGATGGACAACAGTGAGCTGGACTGACAGTGAAGACTGTGAAGACAGAACACAAAAGGCAGTTTTGTAAGCTTGTAACTGAAAATGAAAATGTAATTGAGTGAATGTATGTATATATATGACTGTATACTGAGTGTGAGTGTTGTAAAGAGGAACAAATGTACTGAATGTATTGAAATGAAAGATATCAGTGAAGTGTACAAATAGTGGAGTTGTAAACTTTGTACTATTTAGATATTGAAATAAAATATTCTATTTAAATAAAATATTGTGAATATTTGAATTTCTGTACAGTTGCATTTTATTTAATATAAATGTTATATTCCTGTCTATGATGTAAATATAGAACAGTACAGTAACAAACACATTAAAATTATATTTATTTGGTTGTTATCATCAAACAAAAACATATAATTGTGTATACAACTACGTCATATACATCAATCACCCTCTTTTGATGATGACAAACAAATAAAAGATTTTGATCACAATAGATGTGTTTGACAATGATATTGAACTCCCCCTATCTGTTTGCTCCCCCTACAGCAGAAACTCCCCTTATAACTGTGCATGAGTGAAACGAATGATTTTTCAAAATTAATAATATTTATAAAATATTCACTCATAAATCAAAATCTCAACCTATTCTCCCCTTTTGTTATCATCAAAAGGATGCAGAAATTAAAATATAGATGAAAAGTGACTAAAAATATAATATCAGCATAAGAGGAAGAACGGTCATCATAAATCTCAATCAGTCAAACAAAAATCATAATAAACTGAGAACTAGTGGCATATTTCACATTGCAGAGAATAACGGATTTACGATGAAATTTATATAAAATGGGGAGAGTTTTTTAAAAAAATGATTTCCAATAATTTTCCAATTTTTTTAATAATTGAACCACATAACAGTGATGGATTTGGACTATACTTATAATTTCAACTTAAGTGACAAAAGCAAATAATCTCAAATCCTAATAACTATCAATCAACAAATCATAATACGTCATAAGATATTAACACATTTCACAGATTAGAAAATGGATTGATAGGCTAATTTTTAAACACCAAGGAGAATTTCATAGAAATTTTTATTTATTCAAATTATTTTCTTTTCTTTTTCTTATGATTTAAGAGCACACTGACCACGCATAACCAGATCTTGGATTTTTAAATGAGATCAGTTGCAGCTTAAATATAAGTAATCTCATAACCATGCACTTGTTCTTTAACCCGATAATTAATGTAATGTGATTTTGGGTTTATCGTGAACGGTGTTTTAAATAACATTGATTCTTTAACCCAGTTGAAGACAGGATATGATTTCCCAAGTTAAATAATCATTAATATTGATTTTTGAGAAGATTAAAACCAAGTTGAGTTTTAATGAATCTTTAATCAGATTGAAATGATCGAGAATGGAGTATCACCAGTTTTGCTTCAGGCAATAGTTAAATCTTTAATTAGATTTGAACGTGAAATGGTAATTGAATTTACCGATAACACCGTGGTGTTAGATATGAAGTATGACTAGTTTTACTTCAAGGGATGAATAGGTTGGGATTGTGAAATAAAATAAATGATTACTTCGATGTGGTTCGCTAATCCCGACTAATTTGAATTGATAATCAAAAGAAGATTAAAGAATAAATTTAAGAATTTATCTTTGATAAAATTAATGGGAACTTTTCCCAAAGTATAAGAATATTTGAATAAAAGAATATTCTGAATTGGAATGAGGCGTATGTTGTGTTTGTGTAACACTTGTTTATTATATACGCGAGTTATTCAGAAAGACCGGGTTTATCCCATTCTGAATAACTGATTCGACGTGGTATCGAGGATGAAGACGGTGGTTGAAGACCGGAGGTCTTCACATCGTTTGGGTGATTACTGATGATCTTGATTGGGTTGTACACCCAAGAGGAGGGAATCAGTTGGTGATCGTCCAGACGTACTTGGAGATCGATGGATATGCGAGGTACAAGGTGCCTCCGGTTTCGTTCAGATCCAGAATGGACTTGTAAATGGACTGTGTGTATGACATTGGATTTTATTCTGTGTGATTGATTTCTATTAAAAATATATCTGTTTGGCGGCGGAGAATTTATTATCTTGCTTAACGCCCTTCTCTGAGACGTACGAGCTCAAAGGTTATATATTGATGGATATCAAACGCATGGAGTGAATTGCATGTGTGGCAATATGATCAAGGCTTCTGTTGAAAAGCAGAGTCTTTTGGTTGATGATCGAAGCACGGCCCGTATGGCATAGCTTTTTGTAGTGTTGATTCACGAGCCTCACATCCCGGTGTGAACCAGAAACGGGAGAAGGTTCCAGGGAGGACATGCGTTTCCTTCTAGCTAGGGTGGTGTCAGTGACCTACCTGCCCTGACATTTATATTATTTTCACCTGTGTGGTTGTTTCTGTTGCGAGGCGCCTCAGATATATCGGTGACTGTGTGGAGTCGATGGAGTCATTTGGCTCATTTATGCCCCAAAGGGCGGGGAAACGCAGTGCTCAGGCATTTTAATCCACATCGGTGGACCGACCCTGTGGCTCTAAGGGTCGATGCGTTCTGATCCTGAGACATGGGCTAGATTGTCTCGAATCGGTAGAGGACTATCTTTTGCCTCGGTTCACAGATGGAAATCCAACTTCCAATATGTGACTTTGCAGTTTTGATTGTAGAGCCTAGTATTGGAGACATGATATACGGTACTCATACCGTCTATGATTGATACTTATGATTGAAATTGTTTTGACACTATATACTTATAGTAATAATAAAAGATGAAATTTAGCGTATCAAGCATTCTTTGGCTATTATAAGGTAAAACCCTATCCTTCGGCTTCTGTTGCATTGTGTGATAGGACCTGGGTCTTATAATAGCTTCATTGTTCTTTTTTTAGCATTGCGCTATTGTTTTATGCACTGGTATTCTTGGGAGGAAACCCGTTCCGTCTTATACGGCGTGGTCCCTTGATTTACCTAACTTTAAAATAAAGATTAATAACTGTTTTAGTTCTCACACCAGTCACATGACTGACCTGGAGTTTATTGCTTTAGCCTAAACTCTAGGTGCCCTTATTTTGACACGGGCAGTTAGTAGTTTTGGTTTTGCAGATTTATATTCACATGATCCTGATTTATAGCTGGAATGATACTCAGAAAGCTCTGTATCCATGTATTACTTTCAGTTGTGTATTGTATTATTTTTCCGCTGCTATGTAATGTAATTTAAATATCTGATATTTTCTGTGTAATATTTATTCATACTCTATATATTCTTGTATTCTGATGGAATTGTTGTAATTAACAATGAAATGTTCTTCTGTTTGCGTTCCGATATGTCTTGTCCTCAAAGTATCTGCTCTTTCCTTACCGAGGAAGTTGTGGGTCCTTACAGTGGTATCAGAGCTTTGGTTTACAAAGCTCGAGAATAAGACACATTAGAACCATATGAAAGAATTCATCAGAGATTGGATTAGTAATATCCCACGAGAATGACTCGTTAGAGATAGGATCAGTAGTATCCTAGAACGAGTGTGAAGAGTAGTGTTTTTGAAATAAAAGTGAAAACAAATTTTGTTTTGAAAATAAATTTAATTCAATTATTTGTATTTGAATATTTATTTGTATTGAATTTGGACAATCCAGTATATAAAGATTTTGCATACACGACTTGCAAACGTGTATTCGAAGTTTTAATATACTGGGTAGACCTAGAATCACGCTCTAGTCGCTCGGGGATAATTTTGGTGATGTCGCGACATCATTAGTATTTGTGTTCGAGTTTCGAAGGTGTGATATTTATATATTTCCAATTGACTGGTGTGAAAACCAAAAGTAGATAGGGCTTATTGTTGTGATTTGGCATCAAAAATCTAATTTTTGGACTATGTATTGAAGTTATGAATTTGAAAAGTTAATCAACTAATTGATTGCTGGTTGTGTTGTTTGATTATTGTTTGATTAACTAAATTTGAACCATTTAACCAAATTGAACCAAATAGTGAGTTGTATTGAAAATTAGTCGCATTTGCATGCATATACATGTACTTACATTGAACAGGTCATAACAAGGAGGCTAGAGCAGAAGAATAAAATTGTTTGCCCGACAAATAGGTACATGTTTACAAATTTATTGTGTTTTTGATGATTTTATGAGCCAATTGGCTGTTTTTCTTTTTGGATTGGTGAGGGACATGGGAGGCTATTTGAAATATCCCGAAGCTCCCGGTATAGGGGAGGTTATGGCGAAATTTTTCGAAAATTTAGGGTGTTAGCCATATTTTTGAAGAATTTGAAAAGTTCTTAGAAACTGAAAAGTTGAAGAACTTAAGTCGTAAAGAAAATAATGAAAGTTGAGTTGGTTTGTAAAACAACTTTCGGCTTCGTTCCTTTACGGGGACGAAAAGTTTTAAGTGGGGGAGATTGTAATAACCCGGAAATCTATGCCAATTTAAAATTTTTATTTTTGCAATTTTGATGAATTTTGAAAATTTAAAATGAATTATTTTAAATAATGAGGATGATAAACTTATTTTGAATAGAATTAGAACATATATATTTATTTGAATCATCGTTAAAATATAAATATTTTATTTAAATTAAAAAAGGAATTGAAAATGGCGTGGTAATTTGAAAATTCGATTTCAAATTTCAAATGAATGCACAGGATTCAAAATAAACTAGATTTTAGTGAAATCAAAAATTTGAATCTATTTGAGAATATCTTTCCAACGAATCCGAAAAATTGAAATTTCATAGCGGGGATAAAAGGTTATGCCCAGTTGAAAATTCAGAATAGTCGCTATGGAATTCTAGCCCTTAAAAATGGCCATTTTGCAAACGACCTCGGTTTTCGACGAAACCACTTTTGTTGGATCCGAGATGCCAAATTATTACTAGTTTTCAAAATTCATAATTTTATGAATCAATATGTAAGCGTGGCAAAGGAAAACGCGTTTGACCAGTTTCAGTTGATTTTAATCGACTGGAAAAGAGCCATTTTTCAAAATGTCTCAGAATTAGGCAAAATTAGTTTTGTTAGGACCGTATCGTCAATACGAAACTAGAAAATATTTTTCTGGAATTTTTAGGGTCCGAATGTGACCCCGGTAAATTGAAATGTACGTTTAAAATTGAATATTTATAGATTTATATTTTAATCTCTGCGAAAACTGAGTGAAACAGTCGAATTGGCTTCCGAAACATATCCCATTGTGTTCGAAATAGGGGTAATACGCTAGGAACGACAGTCGGTGAGTTTGATTTGAGGTTTGGATAAAAAGTCAACTCTTAGAAAATTAAATAAATAATTTATTTTATATTTCTCCCTTTCATCTCCTATACCCTCTCAGCCCCCCCCCCCCAGGTCTATTTTCAAAATTGATAAAAAAAAAAGAAAAAGGGCGGAGCCCTAGCCGCCACCCACGCGACTTCCCATCCACCGCGACGTCGACTATTCCACCGCCGCCCTCCAGGCGTTGCCCCTCCCCCCTCCCCCAGTCCACCTCCTCTGATCCTGTCCTCCCCCATCGCACTTCTTCCCTCTCTCTCTGTCCCCTCCTTTGATTTGAAGCTCCTCCGCCCAGTAACCTGCCACCCCCCTCAGCAACTCCGGCGAACCAAGCCCTCCCGCGCCGTTAGCTCATCACCTCAGCCCCCCGGTCTCGCTGGAAAATCAAAGTGAGTTCTATTTACTTATTTATGCAATTGAAAATTCAATTTTTATACCTGTATGAGCGTGACAAAAACATGAGTTTTATTTATATAAAAGAACAATTTTGAAAAATATAATGACATGTTTTTTTTTATAATCTAAATGGTGAATAAAAATTCGATTTTTACTTTATAAGAATACCATAGGATTTTTATAATTGAATGGTAACAAAAAGATTATATTTTGATATAAGATTCATGTGGATAAAAATTAGTTTTTTTTTGAAAGGTAAAAATTAGATTTTTAGTTATGGTAGAAAAGGTTTGTTTTTTTTTTTGTTAGTTAAAAGATTTGATTTTTATATATGAAGACATAGAGAATAAAAATATAATTTTTATTGTATGTAGTGTATGAAAATATAATTTTCATTGTATGCAAAGAATAAAAATATGATTTTTATATTATAGAAAGAATAAAAATATGATTTTTATATTATAGAAAGAATAAAAATATGATTTTTATATTATAGAAAAAATAAAAATATAATTTTTATATAGTGAGGATCATAAAAATGTGATTTTCATATATATAGCAATAATATAAAAATGTGATTTTTATATATGTAGTAGCTACGGACAATAAAAGAGACAAAGGCGACGAAGTTTTCTACATAAGAAGAGACGGGGCATTTGGTTTAGCTAGTCGGTGAGAACTCCTCACTTTTATTTCAATTTCTAGTTGAAATATATACTAGGATGCAGACGGTGCTTAGCAGCACCCGACACCCGTCGTCCACGGACCATGGATGACTTGTTTGTTTGATTGCTGTGTTGTGAAATTTGACTGTTGATTGTGATGTGTAAAATATATATTCATGTGTTGAAATAAAATATATATTCATGTGTTGAAATGAAATATATATTCATGTGTTGAAATAAAATGTATGTTCATGTGTTGAAATAAAATATGTATTCATGTGTTGAAGTAAAATAATTATATATAAACAAATCGGAAGATTTTTTTTATATACATTGATTTGACTGATATTGATTTGGACGATAAATTTTACACATCGCTCAACTGCACAAATAAAATCTGTGTTTGTTGATTTGAAACCCCACACGGGTACTGAGATGAGATTTGACGTACACTAATCCCGATTGTTTAGTTGTATGTCAATTGATGGATTGACAGACTATGTAAGCGTTAATTATTTATATTTAATGCTTATGCAGTTGTGTGGTGCACTCTAGATGATGGTTGATGATTTATCGTTGTTGTTATATACATGTGTTGTAGGGAATCCATATAATTAACGTTATATGGTAATTGATTGGGCCTCATTCCTATTTGGAAAATATGAAACAAATATTCATGTGTTGAAATAAAATGTATATTCATGTATTGAATAGAAATAGAAATTCATGTGTTGAATAGAAATATATATTCATGTGTTGAATAAAAAAATAAATATTCATGTGTTGAATAGAAAATATAAATTCATGTGTCGAATGAAATAAATATTCATGTGTTGAATAGAAACATATATTCATGTATTGAAGAAAATATTCATTTGTTGAACAGAATAACGAAGTTATTGAAATATATAAAGCCGTGTTGGTTAGATATGCGCCATTTTGACGCGAACGATATTTATATCGATTATATTCGTTTTTATAATGATTATAGAAATGGAAGTGATTTCAAAATATAACGTTTTGAAAATATTATCATTTGTATATCGATGATGTGGAATATTCAATTTTGATTCGAAATTGAATATGAAGTTGAAATCGTTTCGAAAACGAATTTAAAACGATTTATAAAATACGTTTTAAAAGGAAATTGATGAAATATATATAATATATATATATTCTATATATTAAATGGCCTGAATAGAACGCGCCGCACTGCAGCAGTTCACGAATTTCGACCATTGACTTCGAATGGACATTACGGGAGATCCGACCGTCGGATTCTCCTAAAACCGGAACCGTTGGGTTCGTATCGAAAAGAATATTAGGGGTTTGAGATCTAACGGTTGGATTTGGAATTATGTCCAAATCAAATTTGGAAAAGGTCGATGTAAGTGCAGTTCGATGGCCATTGATGGAAATCGACTGTACGGGATTTGATAAAATTATTAAAAATAGTAATAATTTGTGTAAAATCATAAGGAATGATTTGTGAAGAATTGGGACGAAAAATTCCATATTTGAAAAGATAAAAATAGATTTTTATTGAAATGAACTAGTTTTGAACTAGAATTATAATCCCATTTATTTTTAAAATAAATAAAGTGGATACGAAATGGTTTTGAAAATAACCAGAATTTCCAATATATAAATTGGAAATGGATTTGAATCGAAATTGTCTTTGGAATATTTCGATGTTGGATTTCGTGATTATATAGATATTGTTATGGAAATTTGAAAGATATATGTATATCGTTATTTCCAATACGATATTTGTTGATCGTAGAATTTGATATTGAATATACACCGATATATTTTCTATTCAGAGTCTTGTATTTAATATCAAATGGGATTTGGGTTTGTCATGAATGGTGTCTTCATTAACACTGTTCTTAAACCCAGTTGAGAGGAGATTAAATCTTTTTTTATTTAGATTTAATGAAGTGTACCAATTAAATGGTATTTAATTGGAATTGAATTGGAATTGATTTGTGGGTTTATCGTGAACGGTGTTTTAAATAACACTTGTTCTTTAACCCGATAATTAATGTAATGTGATTTTGGGTTTATCGTGAATGGTGTTTTAAATAACATTGATTCTTTAACCTAGTTAAAGACAGGATATGATTTCCCATGTTAAATAATCATTAATATTGATTTTTGGGAAGATTAAAACCAAGTGGAGTTTTAATGATTCTTTAATCAGATTGAAATGATCGAGAATGGAGTATCACCAGTTTTGCTCCAGGCGATAGTTAAATCTTTAATTAGATTTGAACGTGAAATGGTAATTGAATTTACCGATAACACCATGGTGTTAGATATGAAGTATGGCCAGTTTTACTTCAAGGGTTGAATAGGTTAGGATTGGGAAATAAAATAAATGATTACTTCGGTGTGGTTCGCAAATCCCGATTAATTTGAATTGAAAATCAAAAGAAGATTAAAGAATAAATTTAAAGAATTTATCTTTGATAAAATTAATGGGAACTTTTCCCAAAGTATAAGAATATTTGAATAAAAGAATATTCTGAATTGGAATGAGGCGTATGTTGTTTTTGTGTAACACTTGTTTATTATATACGCTAGTTATTCAGAAAGACAGGGTTTATCCCATTCTGAATAACTGATTCGACGTGGTGTCGAGGATGAAGACGGTGGTTGAAGACCGGAGGTCTTCACATCGTTTGGGTGATTACTGATGATCTTGATTGGGCTGTACACCCAAGAGGAGGGAATCAGTTGGTGATCGTCCCGACGTACTTGGAGATCGATGGATATGCGAGGTACAAGGTGCCTCCGGTTTCGTTCAGACCCATAACAGACTTGTAAATGGACTGTGTGTCTGACATTGGATTTTATTCTGTATGATTGATTTCTATTAAATATATATCTGTTTGGCGGCGGAGAATTTATTGTCTTGCTTAACGCCCTTCTCTGAGACGTACGAGCTCAGAGGTTATATATTGATGGATATCTAACGCATGGAGTGAATTGCCTGTGTGGCATGCTTAATTGGCAATATGATCAAGGCTTCTGTTGAAAAGCAGAGTCTTGTGGTTGATGATCAAAGCACGGCCTGTTTGGCATAGCTTTGTGTAGCGTTGATTCGCGAGCCTCACTTCCCGGTGTGAACCAGAAAAGGGAGAAGGATCCAGGGAGGACATGCGTTTCCTTCTTGCTAGGGTGGTGTCAGTGACCTACCAGCCCTGACATTTATATTATTTTCACCTGTGTGGTTGTTGCTGTTGCGAGGTGCCTCGGATATATCAGTGACTGTGTGGAGCCAATGGAGTCATTTGGCTCATTTACGCCCCAAAGGGCGGGGAAACGCAGTGTTCAGGCATTTTAATCCACAACGGTGGACCGGCCATGTGGCTCCAAGGGTCGATGCGTTCTGATCCTGAGACATGGGCTAGATTGTCTCGAATCGGTAGAGGACTATCTTTTGCCTCGGTTCACATATGGAAATCCAACTTCCAATACGTGACTTTGTGGTTTTGATTGTAGAGCCTAGTATTGGCGACATGATATATGGTACCCATGCCGTCTATGATTGATACTTATGATTGAAATTGTTTTGACACTATACACTTATAGTAATAATAAAAGATGAAATTTAGCGTATCAAGCATTCTTTGGCTATTATAAGGTAAAACCCTATCCTCCGGCTTGTGTTGCATTGTGTGATGGGACCTGGGTCTTATAATAGCTTCATTGTTATTTATTTAGCATCGCGCTGTTGTTTTACGCACTGGTATTCTTGGGAGGAAACCCATTCCGTGTTATACGGCGTGGTCCCTTGATTTACCTAACTTTAAAATAAAGATTAATAACTGTTTTAGTTCTCACACCAGTCACATGACTGACCTGGAGTTTATTGTTTTAACCTAAACTCTGGTTGCCCTTATTTTGACAAGGGCAGCTAGTAGTTTTGGTTTTGCAGATTTATATTCACAGGATCCTGATTTACAGCTGGAACGATACTTGGAAAGCTCTGTATCCGTGTACTACTTTCAGTTGTGTATTGTATTATTTTTCCGCTGCTATGTAACGTAATTTAAGTCTCTGATATTTTCTGTGTAATATTTATTCATACTCTGTATATTCTTGTATTCTGATGGAATTGTTGTAATTAACAATGAAATGTTCTTCTGTTTGCGTTCCGATATGTCTTGTCCTCAAAGTATCCGCTCTTTCCTTACCGGGGAAGTTACGGGTCCTTACAGGGCCTAATTCTGTGAGGATTCCTCCTTTGATTTCCTTGATTTGAAATGAGTTTGAAATTGTTTCCTTGATAAATTGGCTTAATTGCTTGTTGTTAATATGTTGATGAAACAAGACGAGTTAGTTGCTCTCAATGAATCTGAAAAATAATCCCTTGCGTGATTTCTCTTTTTGAAATTCTCTATTTTGAAAATGGATTTCTTGGCATTTAAAAGCTTGCGAGATTGATGGCTAAATCTGTACTATTTATGAATCTTCAAATCGAATTTTCCCTTTTGCATGTTTTCTGAAATGTTTCCTTCTATGAATTCTCGAATTGGATTTTCCAAGAAGAAATTGATTTAATGCTTTAATACTGGAAATTAAATCTCCACATCTTGCCATAAAGACCACTGTAATTTTTGCATTTCTGGAAAAAACGAATCAAATGATTCTTTTGCCATTCAAAATTGAAAAGAATATTTGCTAAAAAATGTTTGCATATCTTTGGAATGATTTGTTGCCGTGTTTAATTTGTGCCACCAATGCAAAACTTAATTCTTTCCAATTCTCTGAAATAAACATGAAGGAGGTGCTTACCAAAAAATGTTGAATATAAATTTGCTGATTTGAAACCATTGAACAGTCAATGATCAATGCTTTCCAGAAAGACTTGTGCATATTACCAATATCTCCATACTAGAATAGTGTATTTTGAAAGAGAATCTTTTCTTGTTTTGTGTAATACTTGCTGATTTGCACATATGCCATAATGACTTGCATGTTCAACATTCCTGTTTTGCCATAAGTACTTGCCAAATTAATGTCGTTTAATGCACTGATTTGTTTCCCTGCATGATTTTCTACATGCCAAATATACTAATTTTCTGATTTTCTGACTAGTATTTCTACAAAGTCGTGCATTTGTTCAACAATTTCTTGAAACATTCTGACTTGCTTTGTTGCATCATACACTAATTTGAACTATGCCAAATATGTGTCTCTCATGTTTGCTGTTGCACTCCTTATTGAACATGATCACCATGCATGTTGATCTGACATGAAGTTGTGCACTTTGGCTTAACTAGTTGCACTTGCACCATTTATGTTGTAGCTTCTTTATTCACCATTATTGTGTTGTGCTCTTCTCCCATTGTGACGACCGCCCATAACCCCCCCGCACTAAACAAGAGGAATAATATACTAAAGTTGTGCCAGGCTGCTATGGACGATCATCAGAGTAGGTAAACACATCGAAACCTGTCGTAGAACTCACAACGCATGGATAAAATATAGTAGAACATATACAACAGGTAATAGTAATGAGGTATCATATAGCAAACTTTTGAAACTTTCTCAACATCCAGAAAGATTATCCAACTGATATCAAAGTTTGTACATAAGGCCTCACTACAGCTCTCAAGCAACTCAAACAGCGGAAACAGAAATACTAGATAGTAATAAAACTGGTACGCCAGCCTCCTGCTCGTCATCGCTCAGCTTCCTCGTATCACTAAGCTCCATTACCTGTAACCTGCTACTTAGTCTGCCCATCCACAACCGGATGAACAGCCCAAGGTAATAAGAGGAGACATAAAACCTTGAGTCAGACAATAGTCTTAGTGAGCGATAATACAGCTAACAAACTTCAACAAGAAAGTATATGAGAATGGGTAAATGAACAACTTATCTACCCACATCACCAGAGAAGAACTCAACCTTATCTTCCCCACATCGGACAGTGATAGCCTTTACACCAAGCATTTCAACCATTCATCCATAGAAACCAGAACACCCATTCAATCATACATAACACACATGACATCCAGATTATATAGGTCTCACACAGACAACCCTAATCGAGTTTAACATTCCTCAAGTACTCTCGCCAGAGGCCTAGACCAATATCACTTAAGCACTCAAAGAACATCTCCCTCGACTTTGGATAATCTATGTGAGATAGTACAAATGGAACAACCAATCATCCATGATTGACTCTGGCTATCACCGCCAATCCTGCTTCGAAACCATCGTTATCGTATGACTAGCCCATATTGCCATCCGTCAAGGGCCATACTCGAAACCCCGGTTCTAGCGAAACTCCATACACCATACAACGAAATGTATTCTAGGCCATACAACGAAACCCAGGGTATTCGACCATACAACGAAATCGTATAACCCTTGCTCTGAGCCCGCTAGAACCCGTGATAACGATAATCTCTCGGCCTTCGCATCTCCAATCGCTATCAATCGCGACTGTTCACCAACTCAGGACACTTTAGAGTTGTCATGCTCAGAACACCATAGAGCAATCCTCATCACCCAACTCAAGACACTTTAGAGTTGTCACTACATTCGTTGATCCACCTTGATCAACGAACACATTCACCACTTCGAGCCTTCCTACTTGAACCACCTCGAAGTTAGCACTACCTTTGATCCAAAGTAAGCATCAATCATAAGGATCAAAACAATCCATAGCATCATATCAACTTGCTAGAGAAAGCAAACGACAGCACATAGGCCATTCACCACAGCATTAAAAAGCGCTGCTGAAATCCCCTCCATTTTTAACCAACCAGGGTAGGACCGACCCGACCAACTCCAGGACCGACCCGCCTCCCTGCATCCTTGGACCGACCCACCCCCTTGGGACCGACCAGAATATGCTTCCACCTGACCGACCAAGATTTACCCCATCTGACCGACCAGCTACTCTAGAGTGACCAGCTCCAGAGCGACCAAGATTCCAGAGCCACCAGGATTCCAGAGCGACCAGGATTCCAGAGCAACCATAATTCCAGAACGACCAGGATTCTAGAGCGACCAGCTTCTCCAGAGCGACCCGCCTCCATGCAGCTTTGGATCGACTCGACCTCCTTGCAGCTTTGGATCGACTCGACCTCCTTGCAGCTTTGGATCGACTCAACCTCCTTGCAGCTTTGGATCGACCCCGTCAAGACCGACCAGATTTTGCTCCACCTGACCGACCAGCTCCTTCAGAGCGACCAGGATTTGCTTCCAGTAAAACCAACCAGAATGCCACCATCTGAAACCGACCAGGATGCCACCATATGAAACCGACTAGAAACACTTCTGCTCCTTCTGGACCGACCAGCTTAAACCGACCAGCTCCCTGACTTGCTTCCCAAGCCATACTATGACCGACCACCTCATTCCAGACCGACCCGACCAACTCCAGGACGACCAGAAACCTGCACATCTCCAAATCGACTCCGATTTCGACCAAAACTTCTCCAAACGACGAATCCGACGAAACCAGCTTATCTGATTCATCCAAACGCAATCACAAACATGTTATGCAACCAACAATATCATCAATCTAACAATTTCCATCAAAACACATAAATTTCCCAAAACATGATAAGTGAATCATGTGAACATAAAAACGGATCTAACTTGCATAATCTTGAGAAAAATCGTAAAATTAACCATTTAAATTATCTAGATCAGATCCTAAGGTGATTCATATATAAAATGGACTTAGCATGGTGTGGATCTAAGGAAAATAACATGGAAATGATGAAATTAACATCCTCAAACCCATATACTTGCATGAATTCGAATGAGAGATGTAAATCACTCACCAATTCTTCAAATCGATGCAAAAACAATGAAAAAGCAATCCGGACAGCGAACACTTCGAATCAAACTCCTCAATCCGATGAATTCGCCCTTGAAACGATGTAGATCTAGCCTCTTATGGTGTAGATCTTCGATTTCCCTCTTTGGATTTTGGAATTTTAATGGTGGAAAGATGTTAGAGGAAGAAGGAGATCAAAACCTCCGCATAAGAGAATGGAAAATGCCAACCTTTCTCCATATCCCTTACCCCCTATTTATAGCCTCCACCAACCCCCTAATGGGCCTTCTCCAAATCAGCCCATTAGCCTTCCAAAACCTGAACAGCCAACTGAAAAACCTTAAAACAACGATTTCTCCCAAACCGCTGAACCAAATCCTTAATGTAACCACTCTACGGAAAGGGAACCATCAATTCCTTTCCAATGGCACAGGTCTCACCCTCTGATTCAACCTGAGTCAAAAGTTATGCCCAGTACAAGACTGACAGGGGAAAAATGGTCACAAACAAAATCGGTAAAAATTATGGATATGTCACACTTCCCCATAAGCAACATTTTAAAAGATGAGAATGATCCAGCCCTCGGAGGATAAAATAAAAATATTTTATGATCTTCCGTTACGTAAAATGCGGGCTGTTACATTCTCCCCTCCTTAAGAATTTCGCCCCCGAAATTCCAAGCAAACACAAGCAACCACAACAATTCCGCATGCCTATCATCCATGTGAAGCCAATTCTATCATCCAAACTAGCAACCATCAATCCATGCATCCATAGTCTTATCCTAGCACGCGGAATTCTATCAACAACATGACCGTATACCTCCTAAGCTATTTCGTGTTGTTCCTCTCAAACACGAAGCAGCTTACGAGGTCTCGTAACTACGGACTCAACTTCTAGGTTTTATACTACCCTGGAGAAACCACCCCATTCGGAAATACTCGTCCGAATGAATCCTTTCTCCAAAAGATCGCGAACTCGCACCTCTAACTCTTGCTATTCCTTAGGCGCCATCTGCCTAAGAGGTAAAACGATAAACCTAGCCCCCTCGATCAAAACGATCCTAAACTCATCTCACGATGCGGCGGCAACCCTTTGACCTTGTCAAAGACATCTACATACTCATTAGCGATCAGCACTGATGATGGGTCTTCCTGTGAAATCCCAAGCGAATATAGATAACTCACGAAGACCCCATCTTCGTGCTTACATCTAATCAACACCTTTCGCCCTTCCACATCCCCGACCCTCACCTCTAGCTTCTTGCAATTCACCCTTGCCGCATACTTCTTGAGCCAAACTATGCCCAAGATGATCCCAAATCCAGCGGAGATCATCGCAAAAACAACCATGACTCGACAAAGCAATCACACATAAAAGAGCAACCATGACTCGATAATACTAGACCACGGCAAATAATGCACAAACTGGACGAACCCCCAACTGGATTTGTCATGATCAATGGCCTATCACAAATCTCGGGTTCCAAACCCAAGCGACAAACAAGCTCATTGCTGATGAATGAATGTGATGCTCCAGTATCAAACAAAACTCGAACTGAAACACCATTAACGGAAAAAGTACCTTGCACCACGACACCCTTTCCCTTCTCTTCCGCAGTAGGAGCTCTTGAAGAAGATGGCACAGCGTCCAAAGCATATGCCTTCACAATCTGCTTGCCCTTAGCTGATTCTGGACAATCTTTCCTCTCATGCCCAGGCTTTCCACACTTGAAGCACTTCTTCTCAGCTTTGGGATTCTTGCACTCATTTGAATAATGACCCTTCTGTTGGCAGTTAAAGCAAACCACCTCACTCTTGGGTTTCTTTTGGCCATCCTTTCCTTTCTGTTGTTGCTGCTTCCTCTTTTTGTTATTACCACCCTGCTGTGGTTTCTGAGCTTCCTTGGTTGCAGCGACAACATTTGCTTCCTTGGGAAACAAGCTCTCATGGCGAATAGCTTTTTCCACGATCTTTTCAAATGAATCATCAAGATGGTCCACAAGTGGTTTTCCAATATGAGCATCCAAACCCAAGACAAATTTCTCATTCTTCTTATAGGGTGTATCAATGTATGAACGAGCATATCTAGATAAAGCTTCAAAATCAGAAATGTAGTCAAGAACTGATCTGCCATTCTGCTTCAACTCTACGAACTTCTTGAAGAGAACGGAATTCTGAGCAGTGGAGATAAATTTTGCTTCAAACTTAGCTTGGAATTGCTCCCATGAAATCTCCTCTTCCGGAGTCTCGAGTATGACAGAATTCCACCATTCCATGGCCCTGCTCTGAAGCTGCCTTGATGCAAGCTTTCTCTTCATTGCATCTTCAATACCCAAGTCTCCAAAGATTCGAACATATGAATCCATCCACCTCTGAACCTCTTCAGCTGGTTCAGTTCCCTTGAATGGTTTCCCTCCCAGAGATATAAAGTCCTTGCACATCTTTGCAAAATCTATTCTAGGAACTCGCACACCTACATCTACCGTGGCCGCCACTGGAGCGGGTACCCTTCGCATAATTGCTTCTGCCATGGCTTCAAACATGGCCGGGTAATCTGGCTCACCACCATTTCCCCCTCCAGTATTAGCTCTCCTAGCAGCGTGCCTTGATGGTCGTCTACTCATTCTAAATCTGAAATTTAGAATAGTTACCCAATTCCAAGAAAACTGCTAAAAGAATACAACCGCTACTACTATATATGCTAATATATATAGTAAACATCCAACTGAAATCTACAAATACGCCTCTCATACGTAATTACGTCTTTGAACTTTGGCCAAAATCGTTGACCAGAGCTCTGATACCAAATGTGACGACCGCCCATACCCCCCTCCCCCCCCCCCCCCGCACTAAACAAGAGGAATAATATACTAAAGGTGTGCCAGGCTGCTATGGACGATCATCAGAGTAGGTAAACACATCGAAACCTGTCGTAGAACTCACAGCGCATGGATAAAATATAGTAGAACATATACAACAGGTAATAGTAATGAGGTATCATATAGCAAACTTTTGAAACTTTCTCAACATCCAGAAAGATTATCCAACTGATATCAAAGTTTGTACATAAGGCCTCACTACAGCTCTCAAGCAACTCAAACAGCGGAAACAGAAATACTAGATAGTAATAAAACTGGTACGCCAGCCTTATGCTCGTCATCGCTCAGCTTCCTCGTATCACTAAGCTCCATTACCTGTAACCTGCTACTTAGTCTGCCCATCCACAACCGGATGAACAGCCCAAGGTAATAAGAGGAGACATAAAACCTTGAGTCAGACAATAGTCTTAGTGAGCGATAATACAGCTAACAAACTTCAACAAGAAAGTATATGAGAATGGGTAAATGAACAACTTGTCTACCCACATCACCAGAGAAGAACTCAACCTTATCTTCCCCACATCGGACAGTGATAGCCTTTACACCAAGCATTTCAACCATTCATCCATAGAAACCAGAACACCCATTCAATCATACATAACACACATGACATCCAGATTATATAGGTCTCACACAGACAACCCTAATCGAGTTTAACATTCCTCAAGTACTCTCGCCAGAGGCCTAGACCAATATCACTTAAGCACTCAAAGAACATCTCCCTCGACTTTGGATAATCTATGTGAGATAGTACAAACAGAACAACCAATCATCCATAACTGACTCTGGCTATCACCGCCAATCCTGCTTCGAAACCATCGTTATCGTATGACTAGCCCATATTGCCATCCGTCAAGGGCCATACTCGAAACCCCGGTTCTAGCGAAACTCCATACACCATACAACGAAATGTATTCTAGGCCATACAACGAAACCCAGGGTATTCGACCATACAACGAAATCGTATAACCCTTGCTCTGAGCCCGCTAGAACCCGTGATAACGATAATCTCTCGGCCTTCGCATCTCCAATCGCTATCAATCGCGACTGTTCACCAACTCAGGACACTTTAGAGTTGTCATGCTCAGAACACCATAGAGCAATCCTCATCACCCAACTCAAGACACTTTAGAGTTGTCACTACATTCGTTGATCCACCTTGATCAACGAACACATTCACCACTTCGAGCCTTCCTACTTGAACCACCTCGAAGTTAGCACTACCTTTGATCCAAAGTAAGCATCAATCATAAGGATCAAAACAATCCATAGCATCATATCAACTTGCTAGAGAAAGCAAACGACAGCACATAGGCCATTCACCACAGCATTAAAAAGCGCTGCTGAAATCCCCTCCATTTTTAACCAACCAGGGTAGGACCGACCCGACCAACTCCAGGACCGACCCGCCTCCCTTCATCCTTGGACCGACCCACCCCCTTGGGACCGACCAGAATATGCTTCCACCTGACCGACCAAGATTTACCCCATCTGACCGACCAGCTCCTCTAGAGCGACCAGCTCCAGAGCGACCAAGATTCCAGAGCCACCAGGATTCCAGAGCGACCAGGATTCCAGAGCAACCATAATTCCAGAACGACCAGGATTCTAGAGCGACCAGCTTCTCCAGAGCGACCCGCCTCCATGCAGCTTTGGATCGACTCGACCTCCTTGCAGCTTTGGATCGACTCGACCTCCTTGGGACCGACCAGCTTTGGATCGACCCCGTCAAGACCGACCAGATTTTGCTCCACCTGACCGACCAGCTCCTTCAGAGCGACCAGGATTTGCTTCCAGTAAAACCAACCAGAATGCCACCATCTGAAACCGACCAGGATGCCACCATCTGAAACCGACTAGAAACACTTCTACTCCTTCTGGACCGACCAGCTTAAACCGACCAGCTCCCTGACTTGCTTCCCAAGCCATACTATGACCGACCACCTCATTCCAGACCGACCCGACCAACTCCAGGACGACCAGAAACCTGCACATCTCCAAATCGACTCCGATTTCAACCAAAACTTCGCCAAACGACGAATCCGACGAAACCAGCTTATCCGATTCATCCAAACGCAATCACAAACATGTTATGCAACCAACAATATCATCAATCTAACAATTTCCATCAAAACACATAAATTTCCCAAAACATGATAAGTGAATCATGTGAACATAAAAACGGATCTAACTTGCATAATCTTGAGAAAAATCATAAAATTAACCATTTAAATTATCTAGATCAGATCCTAAGGTGATTCATATATAAAATGGACTTAGCATGGTGTGGATCTAAGGAAAATAACATGGAAATGATGAAATTAACATCCTAAAACCCATATACTTGCATGAATCTGAATGAGAGATGTAAATCACTCACCAATTCTTCAAATCGATGCAAAAACAATGAAAAAGCAATCCGGACAGCGAACACTTCGAATCAAACTCCTCAATCCGATGAATTCGCCCTTGAAACGATGTAGATCTAGCCTCTTATGGTGTAGATCTTCGATTTCCCTCCTTGGATTTTGGAATTTTAATGGTGGAAAGATGTTAGAGGAAGAAGGAGATCAAAGCCTCCCCAAAAGAGAATGGAAAATGCCAACCTTTCTCCATATCCCTTACCCCCTATTTATAGCCTCCACCAACCCCCTAATGGGCCTTCTCCAAATCAGCCCATTAGCCTTCCAAAATCTGAACAACCAACTGAAAAACCTTAAAACAGCGATTTCTCCCAAGCCGCTGAACCAAATCCTTAATGTAACCACTCTGCGGAAAGGGAATCATCAATTCCTTTCCAATGGCATAGGTCTCACCCTTTGATTCGACCTGAGTCAAAAGTTATGCCCAGTACAAGACCGACAGGGGAAAAATGGTCACAAACAAAATCGGTAAAAATTATGGATATGTCACACATCCCCATAAGCAACATTTTAAAAGATGAGAATGATCCAGCCCTCGGAGGATAAAATAAAAATATTTTACGATCTTCCGATACGTAAAATGCGGGCTGTTACACTAATACCAAATGTGACGACCATACCTCCCTTTGCTCCTCCTGGACCGACCAGGACCCTCCTGAGCCGACCAGACTCCCTCCTCAGCCTTCTGGACCGATCAAACCGACCAGCTCCAAGACCCAGTCAAAACCGACCAGGATATGCTTCCATCTGACCGACCAGGATTTGCATCCATCTGACCGACCAGCTCCTTCAGACCGACCAGGTGAAACCGACCAGCTCCACCACATCGACCAGCTCCTCCAGATCGACCAGCTTCTCTAGAGCGACCAGGCTGAAACCGACCAGCTGCTCCAGAGCCGACCAGAATCTTCTCTGCTCCTCCAAAACCGACCAGATTTTGCTCCACCTGACCGACCAGCTCCTTCAGAGCGACCAGGATTTGCTTCCAGTAAAACCAACCAGAATGCCACCATCTGAAACCGACCAGGATGCCACCATCTGAAACCGACTAGAAACACTTCTGCTCCTTCTGGACCGACCAGCTTAAACCGACTAGCTCCCTGACTTGCTTCCCAAGCCATACCATAACCGACCACCTCATTCCAGACCGACCCGACCAACTCCAGGACGACCAGAAACCTGCACATCTCCAAATCGACTCCGATTTCGACCAAAACTTCGCCAAACGACGAATTCGACGAAACCAGCTTATCTGATTCATCCAAACGCAATCACAAACATGTTATGCAACCAACAATATCATCAATCTAACAATTTCCATCAAAACACGTAAATTTCCCAAAACATGATAAGTGAATCATGTGAACATAAAAACGGATCTAACTTGCATAATCTTGAGAATAATCATAAAATTAACCATTTAAATTATCTAGATCAGATCCTAAGGTGATTCATATATAAAATGGACTTAGCATGGTGTGGATCTAAGGAAAATAACATGGAAATGATGAAATTAACATCCTAAAACCCATATACTTGCATGAATCCGAATGAGAGATGTAAATCACTCACCAATTCTTCAAATCGATGCAAAAACAATGAAAAAGCAATCCGGACAGCGAACACTTCGAATCAAACTCCTCAATCCGATGAATTCGCCCTTGAAACGATGTAGATCTAGCCTCTTATGGTGTAAATCTTCGATTTCCCTCCTTGGATTTTGGAATTTTAATGGTGGAAAGATGTTAGAGGAAGAAGGAGATCAAAGCCTCCCCATAAGAGAATGGAAAATTCCAACCTTTCTCCATATCCCTTACCCCCTATTTATAGCCTCCACCAACCCCCTAATGGGCCTTCTCCAAATCAGCCCATTAGCCTTCCAAAACCTGAACAGCCAACTGAAAAACCTTAAAACAACGATTTCTCCCAAACCGCTGAACCAAATCCTTAATGTAACCACTCTACGGAAAGGGAATCATCAATTCCTTTCCAATGGCACAGGTCTCACCCTCTGATTCGACCTGAGTCAAAAGTTATGCCCAGTACAAGACTGACAGGGGAAAAATGGTCACAAACAAAATCGGTAAAAATTATGGATATGTCACACATCCCCATAAGCAACATTTTAAAAGATGAGAATGATCCAGCCCTCGGAGGATAAAATAAAAATATTTTACGATCTTCCGATACGTAAAATGCGGGCTGTTACACCCATGCTTGCTGTTTTTAGTGCCATGCACTTGTGCATGTTCATATGCAAACAGTTTGCATGGTGCATGCCATATCTCATATTTGTACCTATACATTAACCTGTTTCCACCATGCTTGAGCAGTCCTATGCTGCCTAGACCATTTAGCTATTTCCTTGTAACCTGTGCCGAGCTCATTCACACTTGTCTCATGCTCTACATGTAGTACTGCCATGTATTTGAATTTGAGCTATCATATTCTATGTGTACAGACAGTATTGAGCCCTGTACACCTTTTGACTTGAACTTGACAATCTGGTTTGTTGAACCAAGTTCACTTAAACCTGTCATGTTTTTGACCTGTATTTCTTCATTGCTGCTGCACCACATTTGTTGCTTTGACTTGAGCATTTCTGGACTTGATTATGTTTGCACCTGAAACAGTTTTGTGCTTAACCATGTATATATATGTATATATATATATATTCTTGATCATTCATGAATTCTTGACACTGTGTGGTCTTCCTTTTACATGTCATTTGTACCACATGCATCATGTACATTTGCCTTATTGCTATACCATGTATTCATGCAAACTGAAAATGTACTCATGCTGAAAACTAGTTGGCTTATACTTTGACTTTGATTGATCATGGCTCGACCATTTTTATTTGTGCACTGGGTCGAGTTGGTCCATGTGGCTGCTCCTTAGTTGCACACTGATCTTCAAGGCAGTGCACGTGTGTATGTATATGCACGTATGTACATGTAACCATCAGACGTGTTTTCCTGTTCCTGCACTGTAATATATGTATATACATACACATGTATGTGTATACATGTATCGTGAGCGTGCTATATTCACATATCAGATCAAGCCATGAAAAATGATAAGAAACAAACCAAAATTCTGAGGCAAAAAAATTTTAAAAATAAAATTCATATTCACGTATATTCAGTTTTATTCCTATTTGCAGTGTACTGTGTGTGTGTTTCATGTGACAGGTAAGCATGAAGATGATGACTGGACTGACGGACAACAGTGAGCTGGACTGACAGTGAAGACTATGAAGACAGAAGACAAAAGACAGTTTTCTAAGCTTATAACTGAAAATGAAAATGTAACTGAGTGAATGTATGTATGTATATGACTGTATACTGAGTGTGAGTGTTGTAAAGAGGAACAAATGTACTGAATGTATTGAAATGAAAGATATTGGTGAAGTGTACAAATAGTGGAGTTGTAAACTTTGTACTGTTTAGATATTGAAATAAAATATTCTATTTGAATATAATACTGTGAATATTTGAATTTATGTATAGTTGTATTTTATTTAAATATAAATATTATATTCCTGTCTGTGATGTAAATATAGAACAATACAGTTACAAACACATTAAAATAATATTTATTTGGTTGTTATCATCAAACAAAAATCATATAATTGTGTATACAACTACGTCATATACAACATAAACTCCCTTTGTGCAAACACCAATATTCAACAAACAAACCACAACTTTAATACAAACAACAATTATAACATCAATTGCACACCACCAAACTCCCTTTGTGCAAACACCAATATTCAACAAACAAACCACTATATTCTTCTTCAACTCCAATCAAACTCCATAACCAACATTTGATACTTGTTCAACAACCCCATTTCACTAAACTAACAAACACATGAAGCTGTAACACCCCACACCCGCTATGGACACTCGCTAAGGGAATGCCATGGCATCGGTGGAGTATTTTAGTGAATATAGAACAGAAAAATTACAACAAGACAGATATAAATAGTACTTGAAATTTTAAAACATCATCTCATAACAGCGGAAGTAAAACATGTCTGTTTACATCATAAAACCACAATATAAGTCAAGTACAATATCCATCAAATAAATTTATACATAATCCCACTCTCAATAATAGCCATGACAAAAGAAAAGATAACTGGATAACTGGAGCTTTACATCTACCCAAGCTCCTAAAGACTGGAACAGCAATCCGATCAAACTCCACTACTGCTAGGATCCACCGTAGGACCTGAGGGTTGGGAAAAAAAATAAAAACAACGGGGTCAGACATAAGTCTGAGTGAGTCCTATAACTTTAACAATACAATCATTAAAGTAACCAGAGAAGACATAAACTTGACCTACGGTAATATCTGGGGATGAATGGCTACACTAAGCAGCTTGGTAGACTTAGGATAAACTAAGGTAACCGTAAGGACGCATCTACCCACCCAAGGGTAATTACTACACTGCACCACACCAGTCATTCCTACTTAAAGGTTGATCCCTCCAAGGACTTAGAAAATTTCCCCAGTAGATTCGTGTACTCCTAGCCCACTACATAGGTGTCGTCTGCCCCTATCTCCACTAGGTGTACCTAGCAATTTTACCCAGTAGTTTCGTGTACCCCTACATAGGTGCCGTCTGCCCCTATCTACATTAGGTGTACCCACTACTCCCCATCGATCGGCTCCCTACCGTAGATACCCGTGCTGGTCCCACAGTGGGGTGTATCACTCCCCTAAAGTGGCAACCCAATACTATCAACGGTGCACGGCTTTATATCTACACGATGCAACAACGGCTTATCTACCAGCCCGGGCCCACACACGCATATGAAACCCGTTGGACTTGCGTTGCCACCGCTAACCCGTTTGGCCTCTTATAATCAAGCCCAATATGCGTGTCCCGTCACTCGACATGGGTCGAGCCCACAAAGATACGTTTGGGATATTGGTTGAAATGGGCCCCCACAAGCTACCCACCTAAGCTTGTCACATATCTAGTGTATCCCACTTAACCCTTTAATCATGTTTAATTACATGTTTCCACTTGGTTAAGTATTCTAATCGTATTTTCTATTGCCACCCAAGGCAACCCACTAGATTCCACGTGCCACCCAAGGCACCCACTTAACCCCTCATGTCCCACTACATGCTAATATGGTTAAGTGTTTCTTAATTAATTAAGACCGTGATCTCCCATAAGGACCTCCCACATTAGACTGGCTGTTATGACCGCCTGGTTAAGCCGGTAGAGTCCGGGAAGTCTTACGTCATAACAGAGCCTAACCTCGTGTCTTTACTTTAATCACGTATTTAATTTATGGCTAAGACCTCTCACATTGGGCTGACATTTGTAGCAACTGGTTAAGCCGGTCGGGTCCGGGCAGTTTTACACTACAAATGAGTCCAACCTCGTGTCTTAGTCGATTAATTACACCTAATTAATCACCCCCATATTAATTATCCCTAATTAATATCAAGTTTTCCATAACATGGGTAGACCTAACTCAATAGGTAAATTCCCATGGGGTAGACCTAACTCAATAGGTAAATTCCCACTTATGGTAATTTATTTTTATGGTATGCTTAATCATACCCAATCATACATTTATTAACATATTTTCCAACCCCATCGTTCCCCACGTAAATCGTTCTCACTTCATGACATAATAAAGGGGAGGATCCATCACAAATATCATGGGCTTAGCATATAACTTTGTCATGGGTTAAGAGGATGTCAACTTGCATATATGAACATATATTAACCCAACTACATTTTACCCAAACTTGCATATTATCATACACATATCTTGCATAACATGTTGAACTTGCATATAAGCATTCTCATAACTTGCATAACATGTTAAACATGCATTTAAGCATACACATAACTTGCATAAGCATCCACATACTTGCATAAGCATTCACATACTTGCATAAGCATTTCACATACTTGCATAAGCATTCACATACTTGCATAAGCATTTCACATACTTGCATAAGCATTCACATACTTGCATAAGCATGCATAACTTGCATATCATGTCATTTAAGCATATACATATCTTGCATAAGCATCCATATACTCGCATAAGCATGCATAACTTGCATATCATGTTAAACTTGCATTTAAACATATACTTAACTTGCATATGAACTTGCATAACTCACTTTGTTAAACATGCATAATTCCACTCATTAAATATGCATAAACCCACTTGTTAAACATGCATAAACCAACTTATTAAGCATGCATAAACCAACTTATCAAACATGCATAAAGTCACTTATTAATTATGCATAATCATAGTAAAACATAGAGTAGCATATCATTACAAATGATTCAAACTCACTAATCCGCATTTAAGACCATAAGTCTCATTATACCCAATCTACTTACTTTAACAATTGATGTTAAAGTGATAGAAACTCACCACTAGCAAATTTGCACTCCAAATGAAGAAGATTAAGATGCTTAGAATGGATTAGAGGTTGATTAGAGAGTGATTTGCTTGCAACTTCCTTCATGAACTAGTGGAGGCCATGCTCAAATTTCATTTTGCCATAGTTTAGTTACAAGACCTAATTATGAATGAATTAGGGTAGGGTTGGGGTCTTATTTATAGGATTAGGTGAGTGTTTTAGGCCCTTAGATTAACCCTAGATTAGATTAGGACCCTTAGATTTAGGAAATCTCTAGAACCAGCCCTCTAAGCCAGCCTAGAACCCAACCTGGTGCACCCAGGTTCACTGGACGCCGCACCCCTGTCGACAGGCAAGTCGACAGGCAAGTCGACAGGCAAGTCGACACCCCCTGTCGACAGGCCTGTCGACAGCCCTGTCGACATGGGTAGGGCGGGATTTTTCCCGCCTGACCCCACTTGTCCAATTTAAAATCTGAATTTTAAATTCTTAATTCTGTTTTTAGTTTTGAATTTTCTGCAAACTTCATCGGGCCATAACTGGGCCATACGGACTCCGATTTTCGAAAACTCGGACTCTATTTTGCATATTTTTCCGAGACGAATGCAATGACGCAGCCCGTTTCCCCCGATTCCCACATCTGAGATTATTTATTCTGTAATTAGTGAATTTTTGCATTAACCCAAAATACGGGGTGTTACATTCTCCCCTCCTTAAAGGATTTCGTCCCCGAAATCTCTAAGCTAAGGAGAATGCATATCCTACCATCCAAACAACCATCTACTCAATCCATCAAACACGGGCATCCATTGTCCTTAGAACAATTTCTAATGATGTATGAGCATATGCAAAGAGTGTGTGTATATGTTCCCTATCTAATGTATGAACATATGCAAACCATGATAGTGCCATGCATCCATTATGTATGTGAAAGAACCCTATCGACACATACAATATCTACATGAGTGCACAATCATTCACCAAAATGCATCATCCATATGATAACACAATCATTAGACATCCATAAATATAGCTTTCTACACACAATTTTATGCAATATGCAATATGAAGTGATTGAGCCGATCTAGTGCCTAGAGTGTGTGTATATGCATCCACGAGCAACCACTAGCAAACACTTGCATCCACTTGCATCCATCAACCATAACATGTCTCAAACACATGTTTCAACCATAGGTTTACCCTATCTAAAGGTCAAACAGTACTAACGAGAGGACATACTAAAGATAATATAAGCACTAGACAATGATAGAGGAGAAAGTAAAGGCATACCCTCAAAAAGAAATGGGTACAATGAACGCATCTTCGCTTCCGTCTCCCAAGTTGCGTTGCTCTCATCTTCTCCCCATTGCACTTTGACTAGTTGAACCTCTCGATTCCTCAATTTCCTAGTCTCTGACCCAAGGATGCGAGTAGGAGCTCGTCGGATAGTCGCATCACGCTCTATCTCTACATCTCTAAGCAAGCTCGGCTCTACCACCTCTGCGGTCTCATGTAAGCATTTCCTCAGATGTGATACATGGAATACATCATGAACACCACTAAGTCTGTCGGGCAACTCCACCCTATATGCCATCCGTCCAATCCTTTCCTTAATAGGAAACGGTCCAACAAACCTCGGTGCTAACTTCCCAACGGATCCAAAGCGAACAACATTTCTTAACGGAGATACCTTGACAAAAACCATATCCCCAACCTCAAACTCAAGATCCGTCCTTCTTTTGTCCGCATAAGATTTTTGCCTATCCTGTGCTGCTTTCATCCTTCTTCGTATCAAGTCAATCTTCTCAGAAGTC
Organism: Allium sativum; assembly: GCA_030737875.1. Taxonomy (NCBI): domain Eukaryota; kingdom Viridiplantae; phylum Streptophyta; class Magnoliopsida; order Asparagales; family Amaryllidaceae; genus Allium; species Allium sativum. Next base: position 153,281,215 of record CM060916.1, on the reverse strand, counting down.
TCCCTAATCATATCAGGCCCAAGCAAGATCTTATCCGTAGATTCCCACCAACATGTAGGTGATCGACAAGGCCTTCCATAGAGAGCTTCGAAAGGAGCCATACCAATACTGGACTGAAAGCTGTTATTATATGCGAACTCCACCAATGGAAGATGCTCTTCCCATGTACCTCCAAAATCTAAGATACAAAGCCTCAAAAGGTCTTCTAGGACACGATTCACCCTCTCAGTCTGGCCGTCCGTCTGAGGATGATATGCGGTGCTCAGACACAATTGAGTCCCCACTGCTTCCTGCAAACTTCTCCAGAACTCGCTAGTGAAGATAGGATCTCTATCACTAACTATGCTAGAGGGTACCCCATGTAATCGAACTATCTCTCGAAGATATACTGAAGCTAGCCATGGGGCAGTCCTCTTGCTCTTCACAGGTATGAAATGGGCGCTCTTAGTAAGTCTGTCTACCACCACCCAAATTCCTGTATTACCCTTCCTCGATCTGGGTAACCCGTCAATAAAGTCCATCGAGACACTATCCCACTTCCATTGCGGAACTTCCAATGGGTGAAGCAACCCACCTGGTTTCCTTTGCTCCGCCTTCACTTGCTGGCATACCAAGCATCGAGCGACATATTCGGCCACATCTTTCTTCATACCGGCCCAGAAGAAAACCCTCTTCATATCTTGGTACATCTTGTCCCCACCGGGATGAATGGTCATCCTAGAACGGTGTGCATCATCAAGAATAACCTTCCTCAAATCCTCGTCTTGCGGTACACAAAGTCTACCGTCTCTACGCAAGCACCCCCTATCGTCTAGGGTGTACCTACTCAAATGGCTGGACGACTCCCCCCTTATGAGCTTCTCTATCAACTCAACCAACTGTGGGTCGTCCCTCTATGCTTCTCCAATCCGCCCCAAAAGAGTAGGTCTAACTTCCAAAGAAGATAGCAAACCGGGTACATAGTCAATGGAAGGTCTGAAATCAAACATCGAGATAAATTCCAAGCTTCGTCGTTCCACGAACAATGAACTCAAAGACAACCTTTTTCTGCTCAAGGCGTCCGCCACCACGTTACCCTTGCCAGGGGTATACGCTATCTCGAAGTCATAGGATGCTAAGAACTCCATCCACCTTTGCTGTCTCAGATTCAAATCCTTCTGAGAAAACAAGTACTTCAATGATTTGTGGTCAGTGAACAACTCGAATCTCTCACCAAGAAGATAATGGCGCCAGATCTTAAGCGCAAAAACAATAGCAGCCAACTCTAAATCATGGGTAGGGTAATTTTTCTCATGTGGCCTTAACTGCCTTCCACCATAGGCTATTACCCTTCCCTCTTGCATTAAGACTGCGCCAAGTCCTGTCCCACAAGCATCGGTATAGACAACAAATGGCTTGCTCCCATCTGGCAACACCAAAACTGGAGCAGTGGTTAAAGCTCTCTTTAACCGTCGGAACGCATCATCACAATCTACGTCCCATGCGAAAACAAGATTCTTCTTCGTTAAGCGGGTTAATGGGGCTGATATCTTCGCGAAGTCTTTAATAAACTTCCTATAATAACCCGCCAAACCCAAGAAACTTCTTACTTCGGTAGCATTTCTAGGAACCTTCCAATCTTGGACTGATACTACCTTCGCGGGATCCACAGCTATCCCCTCCTTGGAGACCACGTGCCCCAAGAACCGTACTTCCCTCCTCCAGAAGTGACATTTAGAGAATTTAGCCTTAAGGCTATGTGCTCGAAGAGTCTTCAACACCTCCCCAAGATGTAAGGCATGCTCTTCTTCACTCTTAGAAAATACCAAGATATCATCCACAAAGACCACCACGAATTTATTAAGGAACTCCCTGAACACCCTACTCATCAAGTCAACAAAGTATGCAGGGGCGTTCGTCAACCCAAATGGCATCACCAGCCACTCATAGAAACCATCTGGAGTCCTAAAGGCAGTCTTGTCTATGCTATCCTCAGCCACCCTCAACTGATGAAACCCCGTGGCTAAGTTCAACTGAGAAAATACTGAAGCGCCAACCAACTGATCGAAAAGATCATCAATCCTTGGCAATGGGTGTCTATTCTTCTTTGTGAGCTTGTTGAGTTCTCTATAGTCTACACAAAGTCTGAGGGACCCATCCGCCTTCGTAGCAAAAACTACTGGAGCACCCCACTCCGATATACTTCGTCTTATGAACCCCTTCTCAAGCAACTCCCCTACTTGCTTATGGAGTTCCCTCCTCTCACGAGGAGCCATGTGGCGCACTGGTAAAGATACCGGTTTAGCATTATCTACCAGATATATTCGGAAGTCAATCTCCCGCTTCGGAGGTAAGCCCTTCACCTCCTCAAACACATCCGGATATTCCCGGACCACTCTAACAGATTGCAAACTCTCGACCGAAGCGTCAAGCGATTCAAGATAACTTAGCATAACAGAATCCCTGGGATTACAAGAAATCTCGAGAGTGTTACCCAAGCGGGTCATGAGCCTAACAACTCTCCTTTCGCAATCAAGAACGACACCATTACTGGATAACCAGTCCATGCCCAAAATCAACCCATAGCCCGTGAAGCCCAAAACAAAAGCATCACATCTAAACTCAATGCTAAGTATAGAAATCTTCAAACCCAAACATATCATGGACAAATAAGTGGAGCCCCCAATTGGGTTTGAAACAACCAAGGGATCATCTACCAGACTGGTGTCTAAGTGCAGTGACTCAACTAATGATGATGAGATAAACGAATGCGATGCGCCTGAATCAAACAATGTACGGACAGGATGATCAAATAGAAAAACCAGACTTTCAACGGAGATAGTTCTACCTCTTTCCTGAATCGGTGGAACCGCGAGAGCCTGTACTTGCCCCCTAGCCTGACCTGGTGCCATAAGAGCTTGCAGCTGTCCTCCTGAGGTAGACCCCGTCCTTTGCCCTTTCTTAGGGCAATCCTTCACTAAATGTCCTGTTTCGCCACAGTGGAAGCAGCCAGTCTTCTTCTTCTTGCGACAATCTTTGCTTAGGTGGCCAGGTGTCCCACAATTGAAACACTTCTTCTTCTTGCCCTTGCCACCGTTGCCTTTCCCACCTTTGTTTTGTTGTTGTTGCTGAGGTCTCTTTTGATCTCCCTTCTTCTCGGGTGCCTTATTAGCATTGGGACCCTTCTCTTCTTCATGCATGAGTGCCATGTCAACTAGCTTCTCAAAGGTGGCCCCCATAGGGATATGAGTCATAGCCAACCCATGCATCGGTTCATTCAAGCCTTTCACGAATCTCAAAGCCTTCTTCTCCGGTGTATTCACCATATCTAGGCCAAACCTTGCCAATTGATTAAACTTATTAACATACTCCTTCACCGAGAGATTTCCTTGCTTTAGAGTCAAGAATCTTTCCATATACAAGTTTTCCTCCGCCCTTGAGAGAAACTTTGCCACAAATCTTTGCCTAAAATCCGCCCAAGAGTCAACGGGGCGTTATCCATTAGTGACCTCCCACCAGAATGAGGCCTCTCCCTTCATTAACCAAGCAACTAACTTGACTTTCTTTCCTTCTTCCATCTCAAAGATATCTATCAACTCTTCCACCTTCTTAAGCCAATCTCTAGCCTCCACAAAAGTTTCAGATCCTTGAAAAGGTTTCCCTCCCATAGCTTTAAACTCCTTGCAAGTCTTAGCAAAAGTATCCGTACGAGGAGGAGGGGGAGGAGGAAGATCGGGTGCTACGGTTGGTGGAGGAACATTTGCTGGACCCGTAGTGGTGGCCCTAGCCTCCATCAATCTCCTATACCATACTGGTATCGTCACACCCTCCGGAAAGTTAAGATCCTCAGCCATGCTGAAACGAAAAAGGAAAGATTCAAAACGGAGAATTCGAAGGATATAGATATGGCTATTGGGGATTATGCTTTTCTTTCAAAAACTTTTCTCTTTAAAGACATGTTTTTGAAAATATTTCTTCCAAAAATGTTTTTAGAAAAATAGTTTTCTAAAAATTTTATCTGTTCCGGTAACCTTTGCTCTGATACCACGTGTAACACCCCCACACCCGCTATGGACACTCGCTAAGGGAATGCCATGGCATCGGTGGAGTATTTTAGTGAATATAGAACAGAAAAATTACAACAAGACAGATATAAATAGTACTTGAAATTTTAAAACATCATCTCATAACAGCGGAAGTAAAACATGTCTGGTTACATCATAAAACCACAATATAAGTCAAGTACAATATCCATCAAATAAATTTATACATAATCCCACTCTCAATAATAGCCATGACAAAAGAAAAGATAACTGGATAACTGGAGCTTTACATCTACCCAAGCTCCTAAAGACTGGAACAGCAATCCGATCAAACTCCACTACTGCTAGGATCCACCGTAGGACCTGAGGGTTGGGAAAAAAAATAAAAACAACGGGGTCAGACATAAGTCTGAGTGAGTCCTATAACTTTAACAATACAATCATTAAAGTAACCAGAGAAGACATAAACTTGACCTACGGTAATATCTGGGGATGAATGGCTACACTAAGCAGCTTGGTAGACTTAGGATAAACTAAGGTAACCGTAAGGACGCATCTACCCACCCAAGGGTAATTACTACACTGCACCACACCAGTCATTCCTACTTAAAGGTTGATCCCTCCAAGGGCTTAGAAAATTTCCCCAGTAGATTCGTGTACTCCTAGCCCACTACATAGGTGCCGTCTGCCCCTATCTCCACTAGGTGTACCTAGCAATTTTACCCAGTAGTTTCGTGTACCCCTACATAGGTGCCGTCTGCCCCTATCTACATTAGGTGTACCCACTACTCCCCATCGATCGGCTCCCTACCGTAGATACCCGTGCTGGTCCCACAGTGGGGTGTATCACTCCCCTAAAGTGGCAACCCAATACTATCAACGGTGCACGGCTTTATATCTACATGATGCAACAACGGCTTATCTACCAGCCCGGGCCCACACACGCATATGAAACCCGTTGGACTTGCGTTGCCACCGCTAACCCGTTTGGCCTCTTATAATCAAGCCCAATATGCGTGTCCCGTCACTCGACATGGGTCGAGCCCACAAAGATACGTTTGGGATATTGGTTGAAATGGGCCCCCACAAGCTACCCACCTAAGCTTGTCACATATCTAGTGTATCCCACTTAACCCTTTAATCATGTTTAATTACATGTTTCCACTTGGTTAAGTATTCTAATCGTATTTTCTATTGCCACCCAAGGCAACCCACTAGATTCCACGTGCCACCCAAGGCACCCACTTAACCCCTCATGTCCCACTACATGCTAATATGGTTAAGTGTTTCTTAATTAATTAAGACCGTGATCTCCCATAAGGACCTCCCACATTAGACTGGCTGTTATGACCGCCTGGTTAAGCCGGTAGAGTCCGGGCAGTCTTACGTCATAACAGAGCCTAACCTCGTGTCTTTACTTTAATCACGTATTTAATTTATGGCTAAGACCTCTCACATTGGGCTGACATTTGTAGCAACTGGTTAAGCCGGTCGGGTCCGGGCAGTTTTACACTACAAATGAGTCCAACCTCGTGTCTTAGTCGATTAATTACACCTAATTAATCACCCCCATATTAATTATCCCTAATTAATATCAAGTTTTCCATAACATGGGTAGACCTAACTCAATAGGTAAATTCCCATGGGGTAGACCTAACTCAATAGGTAAATTCCCACTTATGGTAATTTATTTTTATGGTATGCTTAATCATACCCAATCATACATTTATTAACATATTTTCCAACCCCATCGTTCCCCACGTAAATCGTTCTCACTTCATGACATAATAAAGGGGAAGATCCATCACAAATATCATGGGCTTAGCATATAACTTTGTCATGGGTTAAGAGGATGTCAACTTGCATATATGAACATATATTAACCCAACTACATTTTACCCAAACTTGCATATTATCATACACATATCTTGCATAACATGTTGAACTTGCATATAAGCATTCTCATAACTTGCATAACATGTTAAACATGCATTTAAGCATACACATAACTTGCATAAGCATCCACATACTTGCATAAGCATCCACATACTTGTATAAGCATTTCACATACTTGCATAAGCATTCACATACTTGCATAAGCATTTCACATACTTGCATAAGCATTCACATACTTGCATAAGCATGCATAACTTGCATATCATGTCATTTAAGCATATACATATCTTGCATAAGCATCCATATACTCGCATAAGCATGCATAACTTGCATATCATGTTAAACTTGCATTTAAACATATACTTAACTTGCATATGAACTTGCATAACTCACTTTGTTAAACATGCATAATTCCACTCATTAAATATGCATAAACCCACTTGTTAAACATGCATAAACCAACTTATTAAGCATGCATAAACCAACTTATCAAACATGCATAAAGTCACTTATTAATTATGCATAATCATAGTAAAACATAGAGTAGCATATCATTACAAATGATTCAAACTCACTAATCCGCATTTAAGACCATAAGTCTCATTATACCCAATCTACTTACTTTAACAATTGATGTTAAAGTGATAGAAACTCACCACTAGCAAATTTGCACTCCAAATGAAGAAGATTAAGATGCTTAGAATGGATTAGAGGTTGATTAGAGAGTGATTTGCTTGCAACTTCCTTCATGAACTAGTGGAGGCCATGCTCAAATTTCATTTTGCCATAGTTTAGTTACAAGACCTAATTATGAATGAATTAGGGTAGGGTTGGGGTCTTATTTATAGGATTAGGTGAGTGTTTTAGGCCCTTAGATTAACCCTAGATTAGATTAGGACCCTTTGATTTAGGAAATCTCTAGAACCAGCCCTCTAAGCCAGCCTAGAACCCAACCTGGTGCACCCAGGTTCACTGGACGCCGCACCCCTGTCGACAGGCAAGTCGACACCCCCTGTCGACAGGCCTGTCGACAGCCCTGTCGACATGGGTAGGGCGGGATTTTTCCCGCCTGACCCCACTTGTCCAATTTAAAATCTGAATTTTAAATTCTTAATTCTGTTTTTAGTTTTGAATTTTCTGCAAACTTCATCGGGCCATAACTGGGCCATACGGACTCCGATTTTCGAAAACTCGGACTCTATTTTGCGTATTTTTCCGAGATGAACGCAATGACGCAGCCCGTTTCCCCCGATTCCCACATCTGAGATTATTTATTCTGTAATTAGTGAATTTTTGCATTAACCCAAAATATGGGGTGTTACAGAAGCACTGCACTTTTTTTTAAAACAAATGGTTTTTATAGCGAACCGACCACATTAATGGTTTTTAAAGTGGATCGACCACTACACACAACATGTAGGGTGTAATATTACTAAACTAGTGTCCTAAGAGGACCCCAAGGAAAAAATACATAGCAGTTACCGAAGCAATCTCATATCTCTACACAGGGAGGATACATACTCAAACTAACATACAAAACACAGTCTGCACAAATTACATCTTGAAACTCACATATACATAATTGCCACGATCTCCATTACATCTAAAGACTAGAGCACTACACTCCAAAGAAGAAAGCAATAACACCAGCCATCAGAACGTACCTTCTATCAAGACTACACTTGTAAGCAAACTCACATCAGGGGCAAGAAACAGCTACCACCAATACAAACTAACATGCTACCAAACCCAGTTTAATAGTCAAATGATATCATGAGCTGACATCCAAAAAAGCAGCAACCAATGCAACAAAACCAAGGAAGGCAATTTGACAAAGTATTACAACCACAAGGCTGACATTCTAACACCACAAATCTACCTTTGAAAGAACATTACCTAAGCAACAACAGAAAGCTTGCACAAACAGGATCAGCACCCAACATAGTACAAAATCAACTTCGGTGAACAAAGAAATCACGGAGAAGAAATAAAACTGTATATCAGGATGAAAGACACAAGGTAATCGAACTGGGTCAGTAATCCAATCACGATCCAAGCGAGAGCCTAACCCAATGAACAAGACAGAGGACCAACATAAACGCCTCAGGCAAGATTCCCAAATCCGAACAAAAAAAGACGAATCCAAACTCAGATTTGCAACAACCAAGAATGTCGAGACGAGCTCATACCATAGTTATTCAACCACGAATGGGACAACATGCATAAGCAGCAAACCAAGATAGAGAGAAAAAGCTTAGATCTGGAACATGATATGTTAGAGAAGAGACGAAGTCATGTACCTAAGACATGAACAACAACAAGGGCAAATGGAAAACATTTGAATGAAAAACATGTTTTTTTTTCATTTTCATTTTCTACTTTCTCTTTAACCTAGCTCTGATACCATGATAAAAAGTAAGTACATTTGGAGGAAAGTGACTTTCCCATATTACAGATAATACATCTCTCTTTATACAAGTTTTTACAGTCAAATATAAGGAAAGCAATAAAGTGGAATATACCATATCCCATAAAATATATTCTAATAAATTTCCTATTTTATCTCCATAATAGGTTTCTTGTTATATCTCTATAATAAGTTTCCTGTTATATCTCCATAATAAGTTTCTTGTTATATCTTGATTCAAATCAAACCAAATCTCCATAATATATCTGTTTATACTTATTACTACTTTCATATCTCGTTAAGCAATAGTTCTCTTGATAAAAGAAGATTTCTGACTTATTGACTCTCAAGGAAGAGAATCGTGTCATAATAGTTCAAATTTCTGACTTGTCTGCTAAAAAGAACGAGACTTTGAAAATTTTGGATTGTAACGACCCATATTTTTGACCTTTCAAAACGACAATAAACCACACATGTCGACCCAAACAAATCACAAATACAGGCGGTTATTAGGAAAAAAAGAAAAAGAAGAAAGAAGAGAAAACAAATTTCAAAATCTCATAGCGGAAGGACAAAATATAATAGAAAATAGCAGTTAAAAACAATTGGAATATATACATTTGACTATAGCGAACAAATGATAAATCAGAGTTGCACATAAACAGATATACACAACATGGCAGCGGAAATATATATAATAGATATATACCAAATCTTCGTCTTCGGTCTCCAAGGCAAAGTAATCTTCATTAACTGCAACATCTGCTGACCCGAGCGTATTACATAAAAGAAAACACAACAAACACTCGGATCAGCACTAAATCATTCTCATATTAGTCAAATCAAAATACGAAATAAAATCAGTGTCATGGATGTAGTAACTCAAGAGATGTTACGGGAATTTTCCATCTCTCAAGGATCCGTTAAACTAATACATAGATAATATAATACGCTATTATAATAGTGTCTACACAGTAAAGTATAAATACTGAAAATAGCGTAAGCGGGATTACATTTTTACCCTTACACCATTTATAATACCGTAGTTTATACGGTACCGTAAACCCACCGTAAATGATGGCATCAGAGGGCACTCCATAGGTGTGATACAAATCAAAATCGTATGGGGCTTGATAAGGATAGTAGGACAAGGCACTCGAGGCAATGCCCAGGGTAGGATTCTACCAATTGCACTCCCGGACCGGTGGTAACGCATAGCAGCCACTACCGCCCACCTCGAAACACACTCCCAAAGTCATAAATGGGCCCAAATCATCATCATCATCATAGTCATAGAAAAAGTATCGAAGAAGTGTGTCCGATCAAAGGTGCTACCTCAATTAGTCACGGTATAACTCCTGTTTTAGTCATTTCAATTCTAACCTAAAGGTCAGGGCTATTTTCGTCATCGTTCATCTTCTTCGATTCGATAATCGCCTCCAAGTCATCATCTTCCATTCTGGATACGTCCTAACGTTCACAATTGTTAAAGTGGTATTGACACTGACAAAGAGTATGCCTTGTGTCGATTCCGGTCTCCTTAACAACCAACGTTTACATTTTCCACATCCGTCGGTTCTTTTACATTTCACAAAGGTTCGCTTTCATATCAAAATATCATATTTTGTTTCGAACCCATTTTATATTCAAATAGAATAAAATTTCATATCAAAAATATCCCAATCATTCCCAAACAGATTATATCCCAACTAGAATATATCTCCATGTCATTATATTATACTCGTATAATATTTCGAATCGCTCTATATTCACATAGAATATACTTCATCTTAAAGATTCAGTTATTTCAAATCGATTTACATTCGAAATCCCTTCATATTCAAATAGAATATATATTTTTCCATATCTATTCATTCCAATCTTTGGAAATCCCATTTATATTCAAGTAGAATAAAATATACCTTTGCATATCAAAATCGATTTAAAATCAATTCATATTCAAATATAATATAACTTACCTCAACTCCATTTGAAGCAACGGTCTAAATCCGAACGCTTTCCATTCGGAAGAAGAATTACAATTCATAAAATAAAATTTTGAAAATAAATACTTATAAATAGAACCTTATAAAAAATTTACTTATATAGAATCATTAGAGTGTACTAAGGTAATTTAAATCACTATATATATACATAAAACAAGCTTACTAGATAATTTTTTTTTTAAATAAAAATATATATATATGAAAACCTCACTTATACCAAAGTAGATAAAAAGTTTATAAATAAAATAAAAAAGAATAAAATAAAATAAAAACAGAACAAAATAAAAAGAGAATTTTTAAACGTTAAATTGTTTCTCCTTCCAAGTTTCAACACTTGAATCTAAATTCTAGTCTCAAATGGAGTTACACCATTTCAATATCTTATTCCAACCCATTCAACCCATTTCCGTTTCGAGGATTCAAAAACCATATTCGTATTTAGTTTAAAACAACTCCAAATATCCTCGATTACTTTTATTCCAAAATTTAAATTCAAAAAGAATTTATTAAATTTGAGTCCACCAATTATTGGAATAAATCCCAAATCATATTTAAATCCAAATTATAAACTTCCAAATTAGTTTGGGAAATTTCTTAACCATTAAAAATAACATCGAGAATTCATATCTTAAAGGAAAAATAAAAATTTATCGAAAATCGATACATTTCCATTAAATGAAATTTTCCACCAATAGAACTCAAATAATTAAAAATCGTTTAATCAACCGATGTCCATATATAATTTGCTATCCTATGGCCAAGTGATTTTAAATTTAATTTCTCGATATTCAGGGATGGATCTATCATTTCAATCCAAATCAGGGTCACAGAGATTTATCATTTCACTCTGTGTTCTTAATTTATTTTATCGATAAACCCGGGTTTTATTAGATGCCCGTAACATCAAGGGTAAATGGGATTTATCGTCACAATCACATGCAATACAATATACTAAATATGAAGCATTAATAGTGTCAATATCAAATTCAGTAATAAAATCCAACCAAGCATCCATCACACCATTCTATCCAACTGATCCGCCTTAAACTATTTCAGGATCAACAAGGCTTTAAATTTCCAACTAGAAATTTAAATTTAATTAAATAACTAATTATCGATCTAATTTGCATGTTAACACATTGGTATATCAAAATTTAAGCAACCAAATTCAACAGCCAATCATAACCATGCAACCAAACTATTTCATAATTTAATTCGATAAATACGGGAATAATTCAGTATTTCGTGAGCGAAGAATCACTCACCTTCGCCCTTTGTTTGATCGAATGTCCAATTAAAGGCCAAAATCTCAGAGTCTCTAATTACAGCGAAACCAGTCTCAGATTGTCCGCAATTTCGCTACGATCCTAACGCAACAAACCCCGCGTCAATCCGAGGTCGTATGAAGAAGTTATGCTTGTTTTACCACTTGAATTCAAAACATATAAAATAAATAAACCAAATTCCTCACCCACTTCGGATGCGCCACGTCAGCAAGCCAATTCCTCTTCTTCCTGCTCCCAATTCGCATGCTACAGTAAACCAACGAAAAAAGAACCCAAAACTCATCACCTTTGACCAACTCTAGCTCACAATTCCGACGCCCTGATGGCCTCCGACCACCACCAACGGAAAGCTCACAATGAGAGGCACCCAACCGTGGCCACGGCACCAACTCCGGTGCACCCAATTGACTATGCCATCAAACCCTAGATCCGTCATTCTCGGCCTTCAACCACCAAATCCGGCCACTCACGACAGCTATTTACCAAATGAACACTACCAGGAGACTCGTATGCTCCTTCTCTTCAAAACCCATATTCCCGATTCTTCAATTTGCTTCAGAATCAAAAACCCCTAATTTCACCTCTAGGGCTTCGAAAGTCAAGCCTTTGACCGGCGATTTCTGGCCAAGCGAAGCACTGCATGCGACAACTAACTGTAGATCTTAGTTCTACCAGTCGAGAGCTTCAATTTGATATATAACAAGCTAAGGTTTGGAGAGATTTTATTTTGAAGTTTTATTTTCATTTTGATATAGGGTTTGAAAATTATTTCCAGCTATGGAAATAAGGTTTTTGATGAAGAAAAGTGAATGTATAGTATAAATGGGCTGATGGGTGGAGGAAAAGAATTTTATTTATATAAATATAGACGCCCAACATAAGGAACAAACAATTATCCTACTACCTTGATTCCATTCGCGTTTTCTCCCGTACGATCAAACAATAAATCCGATTATAACGAAATTTGAAACTCTAAAATAATTTCCCGTTCCAGATCCAATGGCGCCAGTTTCGTCGAATTCCGAGATAGTCGCCAAAACCATTAAATTCCATAGTAAATTAATAAATAAAATATTCAAAATTCAATTAACTGTTTTAATTCAATTTAATTACTAATAAAATTCCATTTTAATTAAATTTCAACTTAAATAAATACTATACATTGATTTCATAAATTAAATTTCCAAATTTTTATTATTTGGATTTGAATTACAAGTTTAACTTAAACAACAAAATTCTATTTAATCATTTAAATATTAAATCCAATTTACAACATTTCTAAATAAACTGAATTTAAAAAAAATCCATTTATACTTAATTCAATAAAACAACATTAAAATCAACAAAATTTGATTTTTTTTCTAAGATTATTCCATTTTATTTATTTTAAATCGAAATTTAAAATATACAGAAAATATGGGATGTTACATTCTCCTCGACTTAAAATCTTTTCGTCCTCGAAAAGAGAACGAAATAAGGTATTAAACAAGTCATACTTTCAAATCCATACTTATAAAATAGTATTTATAAGATAAGTCATATATAGTTGAAAAATCTCATAAATTTTCTAACTCCCGAAATCACGGAAAATTTCGGCAGCATCTCCTTTGCACGGAGAGGTCCGGAAAAATCACATACATATAAAACTCAAATGTTCATCTCATCATACGATGAGGCATCCAAAAATGGGGAAAAAAAAAATATATATAACCCCAAAATCATATAACGCAAATACGTACCTTCTTTAGCGTTATTAGCAAAAAAAAAATTATCTTAGCATTTAGCGCATGCGAGCCCAAAGCGCAATACCACTTCCTTACACCTGTTACAACTTGCATACACATGAGATTCAAGCATATATACAATATATAACAAACATATGCAACTTACACAACATACATTAATCATTTTAACCCCAAAACCAATATATCTATGACAGGACAGCCAACAAAAATGAAGTTTATCACCCTTTAAATGTTGGAATTTGACTAAAACACTCTAGGAAAAAGTTGTAGCATTTCTTTTAAGCTTTCCGAATTGTCCAGATTCATCGAATTCCAACAATTCGTTCAAAAGTTATGGCTATTTTAGTGAAGGCGAACGCTTCAGCTCATACACATAAAATTGCAAATCTGAGTTGTTCAACCCAGATTTTAACCCTTTAAACAGCAAAATTTCACCCAATAAGTTAAGGAAAAGTTTTAGTTCAGATCCTGGGCATTCCAAATTGTACTCGCACATTAAAATCCGATGCTCCGTTAGGAAGTTATGACCAAAACAACATTGATATTCAGTTCAGATTTTTATTTCCTGCGAATGCAGCTACGACTAATCCTCAGATTTCAACCTAACAAACCTGAAAATTAGACAAGGCCCTATTAGCAAAAGTTTTAGTTTAGTTTCTAAGGTTTCAGAAAAGTCCGGAATCATCGAATTCCGATCAACCCATCAAAAATTATGGTCACTTTAGCTTCAGCTAATATGGAATATTTCAAATTTTTGCATAACATCGATTTATTTTAATTTGAGTTCCAACCTTTCGGTTCCCAAAATTTTGGCAAATCTTTAGCACTTAGACTTGGTTATCACTTCATTATTTGAGAAATGGATTCGCATTTAATTGCTATTCTTTCTGATTTACTTTATATTCATTTTCCCCATTTCATTTCAAGCATTAATTTTAATAAAAGCTTGAATTTATTTTACTTTCCGAACTAACTTGATTATATCAAATCATTAATTCGTTAACCTTGGTCGATATGCCAATTTTCATTTCCTATTCTTGTTTATTTATCCATATTACATTGAATGTTGTTCCAATTTATCCTTATCCGATTTGCCATTCATTTGAATAAATTCCGATTTTATCCATTCTAAATGTTTAAGTTCATCCATACTTCGTTTTCATTCATATTTGGTTTTAAATCGACTAATTTAACTTTTATCGAGTTTTTTTCTCCATAAAATTAAATTCATTAGACTTAATTCACTCCACTCAGTTCAAATTCTTTCGATATTCTAATTTAATAAATTGGTCGTTTCTCTTCCTTATACATTATTCCATATTTCCAACCTTATTCCATATTTCCAATTTCCAGTTTACTTCATTTCCCCATTCGAACCAATTTACTTCGAATCTATCACCGCGGGTTAAGTCAGCCATGGTTTTATATAAACCTTTCCATTTTGTCTTGTTTATTCAATTTCCCTTAACTTACTTACCCTTTTAAACATTAATCGCTAATATGAACCAAATCTTCCTTACTAAATCTAACCATCAACATGAATTTTAAATCAGCTTATTGAATTCCCTAAGTTGATTTCTTTAATTTAATCCATCGTCCCGACTCATGTTATACTTTATATCTTATTCCTGTATTTCAAATAAAGTTTTATTCCTGTAACTCAATTTATTTATTTGATTCGTAAACCATGGATTGAATTAAGGGTTATTCATAGCTCAAATTTATACTTCATTTAGCTCGATTCCTCTGTTCGAATTAAGTTGTACTTCATTCAACTAAATGGTTTACATTCCATTAATTTCATCGTTTATACTTAGATTTATACTCGATATATTGTCCTAATGAGATTTAACCCATTTATATTTTTTATATCTTCGTTCTACATAAACTCAAATTCACTATTTAATTTCTTTGTTTAATTTATCAACCATCACATATTATCAACAACATAAACTTCTTTCAACTCTTTTCGAATTAATTTAATTTCATTATTAATCATTCCAAGTCACGAGTTTTCACCTTTATTAACCAACCAAATTCTTCCTATTCGTTTTTAATTAACTTTGGTTGGATTTTATTTCTCGTCAAATTTTAAATTTCCTCTAACTCTTATATCTATCAATTTGGAATTGTTAAGCTTTATTATCGCTCACACTTAAGCGTTTCGACGACTATTTCTCTTTCTCTTAATACCTAAATCCACTTCATGGCTTAAACTTCTAAGGTTTCATTGAATCGAGTTACCTTAGTACCTAAATCGATATCATTAGATAAGATGAACTTAATGCTTTGATTCTGGATTTATAAACTAAGTTTAAGAATAACATATATACTTATACCATTTATATAGAAAACCATACGATATAAAATTTTAAATCCAAAACTTCAATTAACCAAAACATAAAATTTCAAAATATGTTAAATTTAAATTTGTAACTTTAAATAACATATTCTAATGCTTTTATATACAACTTATATCATGTGAAATTTGAATAAAAAAAACCTTTGCCAACCAATTTCAATAATCATTGAGTGGTCTCTCCCCCACTCAGACTCTTCAGAATAAACATTGATAATGCGTGCACTCATTACCAAGGCTATTCTAAGGTCCAAGGAGGAATTTCACTCATTTCATTAAAGATTCTTTTGAAAACTATTTCTTATAATACGATATTATTTCAAAATTTGACAAACTATTTCAAAAGTACCCCAGGATCAAGTTCCAAGTTCATTTCTATTTCAATCTCAACCCTTTCACCCAAATATACTCAAAGGTTTCATTTTCAACTATTTTCTTAGACCATTAAAATTTCCTTATTAAATTTACTATCGAATCAACCGAAATAGGTATTAACTTAATATTATTACCTACCAACGACCAATGATCATGCACTTAAAACCACTAATAGTATATATAATATATATAAAATATAGTCGAAAATCATAATATGTTGATCATTCTGTTCGATTATTTAGAAATTCCTATCGATTCTATGGCGTCCCATATATCGACTAAAATCCATAAATATTCAACAGAACAAATCAACACAATGAAAACCAATTTATCCAAAAATACAAGTACGCTCTCTTATATCACTCAAACCCATTCTAGGGTGTTTCTAACCCTATCTCTAATTAGTTAATTCCCAACAGAGCCAGGGTTATCGCTAACCATCGCTCTGATACCAAATTGTAACGACCTATATTTTTTACCGTTCAAAACGACAATAAACCACACATGTCGACCCAAACAAATCACAAATACAAGCGGTTGTTGGGAAAAGAAAAAAAAAAGAAGAAAGAAGAGTAAACAAATTTCAAAATCTCACAGCGGAAGGACAACATATAATAGACAAATAGCAGTTAAAAACAATTAGAATATATACATTTGATTATAGCTTATAAATGATAAATCAGAGTTGCACATAAACAGATATACACAACATGGCAGCGGAAATAAGATGCAGTGGAAATATATATAATAGATATATACCAAATCTTCGTCTTCGGTCTCCAAGGAAAAGTAATCTTCATTAACTGCAACATCTGCTGACCCGAGCGTATTTAATAAAAGAAAACACAACAAACACTCGGATCAGCACTAAATCATTCCCATATTAGTCAAATCAAAATATGAAATAACATCAATGTCATGGGTGCAGTAACTCAAGAGATGTTACGGGATTTTTCCATCTCTCAAGGATCCGTTAAACTAATACATAGATAGTATAATACGCTATTATAATAGTGTCTACACAGTAAAGTATAAATACTGAAAATAACGTAAGCTGGATTACATTTTTACCCTTACACCGTTGATAATATCGTAGTCTATACAGTACCGTAAACGATGGCATCAGAGGGCACTCCATAGGTACGATACAAATCAAAATCGTATGGGGCTCGATAAGGATAGTATGATAAGGCACTCGAGGCAATGCCCAGGGTAGGGTTCTACCAGTTGCACTCCCTGACCGGTGGTAACGCATAGCATCCACTACCACCCACCTCAGAACACACTCCCAAAGTCATAAATGGGCCCAAATCATCATCATCATAGTCATAGAAACAGTATCGAAGAAGTGTGTCCGATCAAAGGTGCTACCTCAATTAGTCACGGTATAGCTCCTGTTTTAGTCATTTCAATTCTGACCCGAAGGTCAGGGCTATTTTCGTCATCGTTCATCTTCTTCGATTCGATAATTGCCTCCAAGTCATCATCTTCCATTCTGGATACGTCCTAACGTTCACAGTTGTTAAAGTGGTATCGACACTAACAGAGAGTATGCCTTATGTCGACTCCGGTCTCCTTAACAATCAACGTTTACATTTTCCACATCGGTCGGTTCTTTTACATTTCACAAAGGTTCGCTTTCATATCAAAATATCATATTTTGTTTCGAACCCATTTTATATTAAAATAGAATAAAATTTCATATCAAAAATATCCCAATCATTCCCAAACAGATTATATCCCAACTAGAATATATTTCCATGTCATTATATTATACTCGTATAATATTTCGAATCGCTCTATATTCACATAGAATATACTTCATCTTAAAGATTCAGTTATTTCAAATTGATTTACATTTGAAATCCCTTCATATTCAAATAGAATATATATTTTTCCTTATCTATTCATTCCAATCTTTGGAAATCCCATTTATATTCAAGTAGAATAAAATCTACCTTTGCATATCAAAATCGGTTTAAAATCAATTCATATTAAAATAGAATATAACTTACCTCAATTCCATTTGAACCAACGGTTTAAATCCGAATGCTTTCCATTTGGAAGAAGAATTACAATTCATAAAATAAAATTTTGAAAATAAATACTTATAAATAGAACCTTATAAAAAATTTACTTATATAAAATCATTAGAGTGTACTAAGTTAATTTAAATCACTATATATATATACATAAAACAAGCTCACTAGATAATTTTTTTTAAAATAAAAATATATATATGAAAACCTCACTTATATCAAAGTTGATATATAGTTTATAAATAAAATAAAATAGAATAAAATAAAATAAAAACAGAACAAAATAAAAAGAGAATTTTTAAACCTTAAATTGTTTCTCCTTCCAAGTTTCAACACTTGAATCTAAATTCTAGTCTCAAATGGAGTTACACCATTTCAATATCTTATTCCAACCAATTTCTGTTTCGAGGATTCAAAAACCATTTTCGTATTTAGTTTAAAACAACTCCAAATATCCTCTATTACTTTTATTCCAAAATTTAAATTCGAAAAGAATTTATTAAATTTGAGTCCACCAATTATTGGAATAAATCCCAAATCATATTTAAATCCAAATTACAAACTTCCAAATTAGTTTGGGAAATTTCTTAACCATTCCAAATAACATCGAGAATTCATATCTTAAAGGCAAAATAAAAATTTATCGAAAATCGATACATTTCCTTTAAATGAAATTTTCCACCCAATAGAATTTAAATAATTAACAATCATTTAACCAACCGATGTCCATATATAATTTGCTATCCTATGGCCAAGTGATTTTAAATTTAATTTCTCGATATTCAGGGATAGATCTATCATTTCAATCAAAATCTAGGTCACAGAGATTTATCATTTCACTCTGTGTTCTTAATTTATTTTATTGATAAACCCCGGGTTTATTAGATGCCCATAACATCAAGGGTAAATGGGATTTATCGTCACAATCACATGCAATACAATATACTGAATATGAAGCATTAACTGTGTCAATATCAAATTCAGTAATAAAATCCAACCAAGCATCCATCACATCATTCTATTCAACTGATCCACCTTAAACTATTTCAGGATTAGCAAGGCTTCAAATTTCCAACTAGAAATTTAAATTTAATTAAATAACTAATTATCGATCTAATTTGCATGTTAACACATTGTTATATCAAAATTTAAGCAAACAAATTCAACAGCCAATCACAACCATGCAACCAAACTATTTCATAATTTAATTCGATAAATACGGGAATAATTCAGTATTTCGTGAGCGAAGAATCACTCACCTTCGCACTTTGGTTGATCGAATGTCCAATTAAAGGCCAAAATTTTACAGTCTCTAATTGCAGCGAAACTAGTATCAGATTGTCCGCAATTTCGCTACGATCCTAACGCAACAAACCGCGCGTCAATCTGAGGTCGTATGAAGAAGTTATGCTTGTTTTACCACTTGAATTCAAAACATATAAAATAAATAAACCAAATTCCTCACCCACTTCGGATGCGCCACGTCAGCAAGCCAATTCCTCTTCTTTCTGCTCCCAATTCGCATGCTACAGTAAACCAACGAAAAAAGAACCCAAAACTCATCGCCTTTGACCAACTCTAGCTCACAATTCCGACGCCCTGATGGCCTCCGACCACCACCAACGGAAAGCTCACACCGAGAGGCACCCAACCGTGGCCACGCCACCAACTCCGGCGCACCCAATTGACCACGCCATCCAACCCTAGATCCATCATTCTCGGCCTTCAACCACCAAATCCGGCCACTCACGACAGCTATTTGCCAAATGAACACTACCAGGAGACTCGTATGCTCCTTCTCTTCAAAACCCATATTCCCGATTCTTCAATTTGCTTCAAAATCAAAAACCCCTAATTTCACCTCTAGGGCTTCGAAAGTCAAGCCTTTGACAGGCGATTTCTGGCCAAGCGAAGCACTGCATGCGACAACTAATTGTAGATCTGAGTCCTACCAGTCGAGAGCTTTAATTTGATATATAACAAGCTAGGGTTTGGAGAGATTTTATTTTGAAGTTTTATTTTCATTTTGATATAGGGTTTGGAAATTATTTCCAGCCATGGAAATAAGGTTTTGATGAAGAAAAGTGAATGTATAGTATAAATGGGCTGATGGGTGGAGGAAAAGAATTTTATTTATATAAATATAGACGCCCAACATAAGGAACAAACAATTATCCTACTGCCTTGATTCCATTCGCGTTTTCTCCCATATGACCAAACAATAAATCCGATTATAACGAAATTTGAAACTCTAAAATAATTTACCGTTCCAGATCCAATGGCGCTAGTTCGTCGAATTCAGAGACAGTCGTCAAAACCGTTAAATTCCATAGTAAATTAATAAATAAAATATTCAAAATTCAATTAACTGTTTTAATTCAATTTAATTAATAATAAAATTCCATTTTAATTAAATTTCAACTTAAATAAATACTATACATCGATTTCATAAATTAAATTTCCCAATTTTTATTATTTGGATTTGAATTACAAGTTTAACTTAAACAACAAAATTCTATTTAATCATTTAAATATTAAATCTAATTTACAACATTTCTAAATAAACTGAATTTAAAAAAAAATCCATATATACTTAATTCATTAAATCATCATTAAAATCAACAAAATTTGATTTTTTTTCTAAGATTATTCCATTTCATTTATTTTAAATCGAAATTTAAAATATACAGAAAATACGGGATGTTACATGGATGCTGTGAAAGCAACACTTTCAAAGAGGAGAGCTCAGTATAATCTCTCTCTAATCAGAATTTAGAACTAAGTATTACATTGGATAGGTCCAAGAAGTAATTAGAAGTTCTAGGTACAAATTATGCTTCTCTTTCCTCCAATCTCAAGAAGGGTATCCGAAAGAAAAAACGGGATCTTTCTAAAGATCTTTCTGCCTTTACGGATGCCAAGAGGAAGGTTCACTACACCAAAACAGGTTATTCCCAACGGGTATAAGTGTCACTAACAATTTCAACAAAGGTTATAAGTGTTAATGCACAGTCGTGGGCAATTATTATCAATGGTTATAACAAAATTTCTTTCCCAAGGTGTATAAGTATTGGAACATTTTTTTACCAATAGTTATAAGCATTGGTAGAAATTCTTTCCCAACGGTTATAAATATTAGAACATTTTCCTTTCCAACGGTTATAAACGTTTCCAGTTTCATTATACCAACATGTATAAGTGTTAATATGAACAAATTAATAACATTAATAAGCATTGATACTTTCCATATTCTAACACTAATAACTGTTGCAAATAATATAATATGCATGATTATAATAAAACTATATTTAATATGAAATCAAAATATAACAATTTGGAAATGTATAATTCAATCACTATCAACCAACTTCATCCGTAATCATGATAACGACACAAAATATAAATTAACAACAAACAAGTACCATACATAATTAACTTACTAGATTCATTTAAGAAGTAGAACCAAATGCTCGACAATAATTTTTCCTTGCATCAGTACAAACTACTTTTGCAATTAGATCATTAGCAAGATCCTCTACTATATCTTTACCACTAGAACTACCATCCAATATACTCTTTTCTTCCACTTCTTCTAGAAGTACCTACGTGCATTTAATATCACAATAAATTGTAATTATCAGCTTAAGCCAAGATCAATGCTTAAAAAAATGATACACAAGTTCAACATTCAAAGTCAAGGTAGCAACACTCAAAAATACAAGGCGCGTAGTTTCGATGAAAAAATAACTACTTGAAGGCCCGTTGAAACTGAGCCTTTAGCTTAGCTCCGACGATCCTAAAGGAAGCTTCAGGCTCATCGAACCCGAGCACGCGACAAGCCTGAAGGATCAGTTTCAGGTCACCGAAGCAGATTTTGCAAGTTGTGAACTCATCTTAGTTTGCAAACTCGGTTGTGCAAACTGAGTTTCGGTTTGCAATTGAGTTACAAACTCAGTTGTACAAATTGAGTTTGCAACTCAATTGCAGACTGAAACTTAGCTAGTTTGCAACTGAGTTTGCTAAGGTACAATCAAGTAAAAGCTTCTAATTTAAACAAGTACATATCAATCTCATGGTTATGCATTTCACTGGTAATAAAAATGAAGAAATGTAGTTCAATTGAAACACTTTCTAACACTCCAAGAAATAGCATTTCTTTGCTAACTAAGATAGAAGGGTCGTTGTAAAACAAGCCACAATCTCATGAAACATGACACAAACTATCAATTATCCAATCTTACTAGCCACTAATTATGCTAATTTTAATTTTACAAGTAAATACATGTATTATTAACACTAGTCGATGAGAGGATATTCAATATAACTTATAAGAGCACCTATTCTATGGCATAACGTTCCACCTTCAGGATGATTTTTCTCTTCACTGGTCAATGCATTTTACTGGGAAAGCATATCAGCAAATTTACCAAGGAAGGCACATCATTATAATAAAGTAGTCAAAAAAGAATAAAAACATTACTGAGCCTAAATTGTTTAGCCAAACTAAGAAGTCACAATAATCACAAGAGTAAATGGAGCAAAACATAAATATACAAAATAATAAGAAGTTACCTCAATTCGCGCGTCATATACAAACTGAATATATTAGAAATAAGTTATTTGTCCCTATATAAATATGTATCTGATATGGAACATAAATATTTCAAGCAAATTACATGTAGAGTAGAGACCAAACTGAGTAACATGAAGCACATTACTAGTTATATAAAGGAAATGCATGCATGAAAAATTTTGAACCTGGATTTTGAATACAAATTTAATTTTATGTTATTGCCGGATAATTCCTACGACTGGATTGTTGATTTGAACAAAAATTGCTTGATTGGCCTAACTGAAATTTGATAACTACTTGGGCTATTCTAGCAATAAATTAAAATCTACAATTCGAATATTGCTTCAAAATTTAGTGCCTGACTGAAAATGTGCCAAGGATGTCGGTAGTTCTTCCTAGAGGTGTCAAATGATTTTGGTTGGGTCTAAATGGGTAGAGTCGAGTTTTGACCCAACCCATTTATGACCTATTCTCTTCGACCCATTTATTATCCAACCCTCTAATAAGTGGGTTACCCATTTAACCCACTTATGTTTCGAAATTTGATTTAGCTAATAAAAACAAATGTTATGTTTTTTATTTTCAAAATATTCCATAAAATTTTGAATTTTCAAAAATTGAAATTCAAGTGACTAATTATTCGAAAATAAAAGTAAATAAAAGAATTATTCGAAAATAATAATTTTTAAAGTTAAAAAGGCCAAAATTACGAAAATTCCCTTCATTTTGAAAAAAGTGAAAAAAAAGAGAGATATTTCAAAAAATCCAGAAAATTATGAATTTTTTTCACTTTTTCCAATATAAAGGGCATTTTGATCTTTTTGGCTTTAAAAATCATTATTTTCGATTACTTCTTTTTTTAGTTTTCATTTTCTGAATTTTTTCGTTTTTTCCAAAATAAAGGGTATTTTGTAATTTTAGTATTTTAACTTTAAAAATCGTTATTTTATAATAATTCTTTTTTTACTTTTCATTTCGTAATTTTTTTGGACTGTCTTAAATTTTTTCATTTTTTCCAATACGAAGGGCATTTTCGTAATTTTGGTCCTCTTAGCTTTAAAAATCATTACCCATTTTCGTAAATTTCACGCTTTTTTATAAATGGGTAAAATGGGTTACCCATTTATGACCCTTTTAAAACTGGGTCAACCCAACCCATTGCTCATTTAATAAAATACATAAATAGGTTAACCCAACCTATTTATGGATAGGGTAAATGGGTTGGGTCATATTTTGACACCCCTGAAGTCTTCTTCCATCTGTTCTAAAAAAAATATTGTTCTAACGATTCTCAAATTATTGTTTTATTGAAATTTGTATTTATTTATTTAAATTTGCTGAGATATTTATAAGCCTAGTTGTTCACCAACTTTTGGGCAAAAGCTCCCGCGAGTCAACGGATTGAAGCCCAACATCCAAAAGCTGTCTTCGACAACGGTTGAGCAAGCGATCTACATGCATACAAGGTTTGGTCCAAACCGGCTTCCTTTGAGGCCGACGCGAACCAAAACGAACTCAAGACTGATTTCCTTCAAGCCACGGCTCGTCGGGACCGGAAGAATCGCTCCTCTCAACCGACCGAGTAAACCACTTCCTTTTTAATCAGATCGACCAAATATCTCAGAGCCACTGGAAGTATCCAACTAGTCATTCAGATACTCAATCCGACTCTCAAGGCAATGAAGGCGGTCAACCATCTCCGGACAAAGCTCTACTTTTGATACACCTTACCTCAAGTGCCACGTAAGACGCTATTTCCGAGGATACTAATAACCAACAGTGGAAATAGTCTTCCAGTCGCATCTACTACCAATAACCGAACTCCACGTGTCCAAGCTTTCCCAAAAGGACAGGCCATGTTGCATCTACCCTAGCCGTCTTCCACATATACAAATAACTTCTTCCTCAAAGAAGAAAGGCATGCCATTTCGGTACTCAAATCTCTGAAAAAAGAAGACTTTCGGCTTATTCCTCAAATACCCAACTGTTATTCCTCTAAAAACTTCTCGTCTCCCATGTTTCTTCAAACAGCAAAAGCATTGTATTTGTAATAAAAAAGAAAAGATCAATACATATAAAGTGGTCTTATGCACCATCTTGGCCGAACAACTGTAAAAAGTCTTGTGTATTCCCTGTTTTATTTACTTTATTGCATTTCATAATCATTATTCGTATGTCCTTCACACGATCGAGGGTTGACTGTCACTAGTAACCAACTTTGGACATCAACACTACTATAGCTTTTAACCACTTCCAAAATATGATAACTTGAAAAGGACATTAGTATCCATGATTATTTTTGTTTGAAAATATCAGTAGTGATTGTTTTTCTTAATGGAAAGCAATATATCAATTGTGTAGTTATAGTTATATGACAATATGGTAATTTATCATGAGCTATTAGATGTGATAGTTATTTAGTTACTAGTCCTGTAATCGCTTGAATAATAATTTTCCAAAAAAGGCTTGATTATGCCACTGATTGTGCTCTTATTATGATTCATTTTATTAATATCTCTTTGTTCTTATCATGGCTTACAATAGAACTTTCATAAAGTTCATGCTTAAACTTCATAGTCTTCGTATCATGGAGTTGTCAAATTATAAGTAGAGAGAATTCAATGATTTTTGTAATAGAAAGCACGATCTTTTAAAATTGGAATATTATATTTTAGCATTAAATATGATTTTGCACTATAAATCAGCTTAAGGCCCTTTAATCATTAAAAAAGTAAATACCATTGGTGGTGGCTTAACCATTTACATGTTAAATAACTGCAACAAAATTAGCAAGTGGGACCACAATCGTTTATAAAATCAGAGAAATTCTTTCGTACAACTAATGTATATATAGTGAATACACCATTCAGGTTAATGCATCATTTTGATAGAATTAAACTTTGAACAAAGTTTAAGGCAAGCTATTTAATATCAAGCAAAACAGATGATATGTCATATGACTAATGATCCTAGAGTGTGTATATATAGGGAAAAACTATCTAGACAATTTTTTTAACATAATTGGTGACATAATCGATCTTCTCCATTGGATCGTCCCTGAATTACACTCCTCTACATAAAGGCAAAAAGATCCAATAGTTGAGGCTTTGTGTATATTTGTTTGTGCCCAATTTTGTTCATAATAGTCGTCCTCATACATATATGTATATATGTATATATATATATATATATATATATATATATATATATATATATATATATATATATATATACACACACATATATACAACTAATTTTAGAAATAATCAATCAATTTTTTTGATGAGGGACTTAGTCATTAAAATCATGCACTCATGATCTATAGAATATTGTAGCATCAATACAAAGAACATTATACAGTGTGTGACATTAACGTTCTTAATTTCTGAGTTTCATTGATATTTAAAGTTGTAAAAGAATGTGGTGACCTAAAACTTCACAACAAGATTCTATTGGTTTTCACATATAATAAAATACCTATGCAAACTGGAAAAGGACGAGCTAATTTGTCACTTTTACACCAAATTATGCCATTCCCCAAACAATACAAATTCAGTTTCACAACCCTACAGATTCACTACTTCAATGTGTTACTAGCTCTCAACTCTGCGTGTAACATTCCGTATTTTTGATAGTCAGATATTTAATATATTTTATTATTTCAAATATTGATTTGGAATTTTAAATGGATTTATAATATATACTTCGTTTATATAACGGAGTTTGAACGTTAAATTTATATAATTATAAATCAAACTCGAAACGTCGCGGTAGTTCATAATTTACGATTTAAACTTCAATTGAATATATAGAATCCATTTTAAGTCGGAATTCCGTGAAACAAAACATTTGAATCTAATTGATTATAAATTTCTAATAAAAGAGAAAAATGGAGATTTCATATTACAGATTACGAGTTATATCCAATTCAAATTTTCAAATAGTCGATATAGAAATCGTTAATAAACGATAACATTTATTTAATAATTTAATAAAGATTTTTATACAATTTGGATACCGCTTTAGCTCGAAATTTTGTATATTGAGTTGTATAATCCATATTGGTTTATATTTGGAAATATATGATATTTCAATTTGGATATTTATGAAAATAATAATTTGTTATTATTTAATTGAATTATTTGAAAAATTATATCGATATTTTTAGGCATTAAAAATAGTTGTTTTCCAAACAACCTTCGTTTTTGATGAAACAGATTTTATAGAAATACGTACAATTAGTAGTTGCAAGATTTCCAATTTGGAGTCAATCATAGTTGTTTTGGAAGTGCGCGAAATTAAAAAGTGAACTGATGAATAAATTAAAATTTAAAATAGCATCGTTGTGCAAACGAAGTTGGATTTCAACCAAACAAGTTTCGTTGGATTCAAAACATTAAGACGTAGCAGTGCATCCATTTCCATTTTGTTTGGAATGCATGTATGTTTGTATGAGTTAAGAATATGGAACGTAAATTAATGCTAAGAAAATAAAATAAAAATTAGCCGTGTATATGAATAAAACATAGCAATCAAAATAAAATGTATAATTATGACAAACCTTCCTAGGGACGTAATATACTTACTTCATTCCAAAGGGATGCGGCACATCCATAGCCTATTCAAAGATGTCACCTACCTTAATCAAATGACACTGTATAGAAAAGAAAACACCACCCCTAGGTGCAGCTTGTCTAAATTAAGGTACACGCCTGCTTATAAGTACATATGCAGCCCAATGTATTAAGGTATCGGCCTAAATGAAAACAGTATTTTATTCTTTTCAAATGATTGAAATGCAGCTACCCTATTTACCAGGGCCGGCCCTGGGCCCGGGCTGTCTGGGCGACCGCCCAGGGCCCAGTCCGGGGAAGGGCCCAATTTAATAAGTGGTGTTATTATAAAAGAAACTGTTAATGTCTGTTTTTGAGTAAAACATAGGTGGTGGGGTGGTATTGCTTGCGCTTGGTAAGCATCAAGTCCCTTGTTCAATTCCAGAAGAGCACGTTTTGAAGTCATTCTATTTTGTCTATGGCCCTATTTAGCTTTGAGTTTTAAGGCATTCTATTTTGCCCAGGGCCCTATTTTCGCTTGGACCGGGCTGCTATTTACTGAACTCTCGCACATAAAGTAGCGTAATATACACAGCTCTATTGTCCGAAATTTAACATGCTACATTCTACCCCATGAAAATGACCTCGTTCCTATCCATTTCTCGTTTGCCTCTATATATGTTCACTGTTAACTTTCGTTGTTTTGTTTGTTAAAAAATAAATGAAAACATGAGCTAACTAAGAACAGTAGAGAAGAAGAAAGGGGGACATCAAAGCAACATTTACATAACGGCTCAGGAAGAAGCGTGAATGTCGAGATGGCTACAGGGGCCGCCATGTTCAGGGAAGAAGCGACTGTACGTAAGGGCTTGGGCGGAGCGTTGATCGAGAGGAGATGGCATCAGCAACGTCGGCGGTGCAGTTCGCACCTCGCGGTGAGGACTGGTGGCAGTGTATTTTCGGTTCTAGTTTAAAAAAATAAAAATAAAATCAAGATAAGATGAAAAAGAATGGGTTGAGGCCGGATCTTGGATCGGCAGTTCAGGGAGGAGGAAAATGTGTTCTGGTTTCAAACAGAAGGGGGGAGTGAAGTTGAAAACACTGTTTTAATGTGAGAAAAAATATATAAGGGGAGAGAGTATGTGGTAAGGAGTAAAAGAAGGGGATGGGTTCAAGTGAAGCTAGTGGAAGAAATAAGAGCTTTAGGTTTTGAAAACGATAGTTGGGGAGGTTTTGTTTGGGGAAGAATTATAGTGGGTACAAGTTCATGCGGGCCTGAGAAAAAAAAGTTGTAGGCTTAAAAATGGAAGAACAATAGATTCGAAAAGAAAAGAGTACGTGGGGGAAGCAACAGAAGCAGTTTGAAAATATGTTTGTTGAAGAGAAAACTGGGAGCTATTATAGAATGAGGGGAATAAATGATGAAGAGAAAGGAAGCTACTGTAGAAGCTAATAATCGGCCTAACATTAAAAAGGTACCGTAGAAGTTAATAATCGACCTAACATTAAAAAGGTAATGTAGAAGTTAAAAACTGGCATATTTATCTGTTGGTATAAACACGATTAGCCTAACATTAATAAAAATTAATATCTAATTGAAAATCGTATTACTAAAATATGAATAACTCTTGATTGTAAGGTTAAAATGCAAAAAAACAAGCGATGACGGAATCTTATGTTCGAACCCTACATTTTGGAGACAATTTGACAGATTTGGAGGTAGTAGGAGTTTTCAATTAAATTAAACGACTATTTAATTTAACTGAAATCGAACCATTCCAACAATAAATCAAACCCAAGGTGAGTTAAACTCACTCAGTGCTTCCCACTTGTATTTTATATAATTCGGGTTTTATAATTGTGTGCTATAGTTGCTAGTGGTTGACTGTTATTCAATATATGTTCACATACTGATTGAACCAATAAAATTAAACATTGTTTAATTTCAGTGAAAACCAAATCGTTATCTTAACAACTGGAACCAATTAAGATAACTTACCTTGTTAGTCTCGTTTGTATTTATAAAAAACGTGTTAAATTAAGTGGTTAAAGTTAAATTGCTATTATTGGTTGATTATTGAATTTATATCGATATGTTGAATTGAATGATTATTTTGAGGTAATGTATTTGGTTGTAGGGAGAACAGGTTAGAGGGATCCAACTGATTCCTCAAAATTTATTTTTTATTTTCATATTACAATTATATGAACTGTTCGACCAACTTGATTAGATAATTGATTTTGTAACGACCCGGATTTCTATCAATTTATTTTTAATATTTAATATGGATTTAAATATCGAGTTGGTAATATAAATTAATGTTTATATTGAGTTATCGATTAAACAATCGAATATAATTTAATTTAGAATATATCGAATTATTGTAATTTGAAATATAATTGAAATTGAAGCTGAAAACTGAATCAAAGTGATTCAGATGATAAGTAGGAATTTTATTTGATATATACGATAATAAATAATAATTTATTATCAAAGAATTTGTGATTTTCGAATTTAATTTTTTTTATATTAATTTAATATGGTATATATGATGAAATTAAAATCCAGAATATTTACTGTTGAGTTCAGAATAGGGTTATTATATTGAAATGTCGGTGGTACGCTAGAATAGTGGTTCGTGATTTAAATTAATGGACCCCGAGATATTTGATTGTGGATAGGTTCGAAATCAAATCAGAATCTGTTTTAAATAAACTAAAAATCTTTTTATATCACATTGTATTTAATTTAATGTACCTTGCGCAGTACTATTTCCTTACTGCCTAAGTATTCATCTATATAAATATTGCGATAACCCCTCCTTCCTTTCTCTGTGAAGTCGATTGTTTCAGTGATTAAATTGGAAATGTCCACCACTCCTTTTTCATTTTTCCACGAATCAAGAAGGAAATCGAAATCGCTATCGCGAGTTCAGGTGGAGTTCAAAGGGTGCGATGCAAAATGGGGATGTTACGGGACCTGGAGACGCGACTCAGCGATGTCGAGGTGGTTGCGGTGATGTGATTCTAGGGTTCAATGAGGGTGCGATTACTGAAAGGGGCATGGCGATTTCTGGTAAGAACAAGAGGCGCGGTGAGTTCTGTACAGTGGAAGGTGACGATGAGTGGTTGCGATTTTTGGTCAACGCGATTTTTGGGTAATGACAGTTGAGTTAGGGGGTACGAGAGTTGGAAGACCAGGTGAAGATGGAAGCAGTCGATGTGGATTTTTGGACTGTGAGTGAATCACAGAGGAGGGTTTTGTTGACATAAGTAGTGGATCTGAACTTTGAGTTGATGGTCGGAAGGGGAAAGCAAAGAGGAAACTGGTGGCAAATGGTTGCGATAGGGGGCCCAGTAACACGGTAGTAAGTCTGGGTCAGAAGATCAGCAGTGATAGGATATATTAGATCGGTAGTGGTGCTAAATGGCTTGTTCACGATGGAAGCTTTGAAATAATTTCAGAAGGAGATTTTGTTGAGCAGAGGACGAGTATTGGAGGAGTGAGATTTGACAATGTCTAGTGGCAAGAGGGCTCGGATGTGTAATTAGGAAAGAAAGGGTTTTACTCGGATTTAAGGTAATTAAACTAAATTTGTTTAGTTAGTGAATTAGTTTAAATTAAAATAGTTTAAGTCGGTAAATAAAGATTTAATTCATCATAGGGGACAAAGTAAAAGTTATTCAAGACAACTCGAGTGGTCGTTGCTGCAAAAACGATCTAGGATGGATTCGAGATTTTCGTTGCTAACCGTCAAATCAATGTAAGTAAATCTCACTCACCTGTTATTTAGAATTATTTTTATTCGGTAAAAATAATTGTTGTTGCTTGTTTGAATGATTTCTAGTTGATTAAAATATATTAGTTATTTAGTGTTGACTATTATATATATATTGGGTTGATGATTGGATTGTTCCCGCAGTCTCATTAGCGGATGCCCGCAGCTTCATAGCGGATGATTTCCCTGTGCTCCCCACAATATATATAGTGGATGACCTTCATACCGCGATATCCTGCCTTGAAGCAGGATGGGTATTATTTTTGTTGGCTAACATCTGTGTATGCAGGAAAACAGGTTGGAGGAATCTGACTGGATTCCTCAAAATATTATTGTTTGTTTGTTATCACATATATTGTTAAATATGATGTGTTTGAAAACCTATGGTCGATAAATTGGGTGTTTCGAATAGTTGAATATCACTGGGCTAAAATGTTGATATATAAAATAATCGTGAAAAACGATATTTGAGATTTAAATGGAAAAATCTATTTTTCTAAAAATAAAATTCAAATTTTGAAGGGGCTAAAGATATTAACTTGTTTTGAATAAATAAAACAAGTAGTGAATTTATAAACGATGTTTATAAATTAATAATACGAGATTTGAAGTGAAATTATAAACGGTGTTTATAAGTAAAGTGAAAAAATTATCATTGGATAATTTGAATATGAGAAGACCCATAACTTCCCCGGTAAGGAAAACCCAGATACTTTGAGGACAAGCCACATCGGAACGCGAACAGAAGAACATTTCATTGTATATTACAACAATTCCATCAGATTGCAAGAATATACAGAGTATAAACAAATAATATACATTATAAAATATTAGAGATTACAATACATTACATAGCAGTGGAAAATAATACAATACACAACTAGAAGTAGTACGCGGATACAGAGCTATCCGAGAATCGTTCCAGCTGTAAATCAGGATCCTGTGAATATAAATCTGCAAAACCAAAACTACAAGCTGCCCGTGTCAAAATAAGGGCACCCAAAGTTTAGGTTAAAATAATAAACTCTAGGTCATTCATGGGACTGGTGTGAGAACTAAAACAGTTATTAATCTTTATTTTAAAGTTATGTAAATCAAGGGACCACGCCGTATAACACGGAACGAGTTTCCTCCCAAGAACACCAGTGCATAAAACAACAACGCAATGCTAAATAAAGAACAATAAGGCTATTATAAGACCCAGGTCCCATCACATAATGCAACGCAAGCCTAAGGATATGGTTTTTACCTTATAATAACCAAGAATGCTTGGTACGTGAAATTTCATGTTTTATTATTACTATAAGTGTATAGTGTCAAAACAATTTCAAATCATAAGTATCAATCATAGACGGCATAAGCGCTCCATACCACTATGTCGCCATACTAGGCTCTACAATCAAAAACCGCAAAGTCACGTATTGGAAGTTGGGTTTCCATCTATGAACCGAGGCAAGGGATCGTCCTCACCGGCTTCGAGACAATCTAGCCCATGTCTCAGGAACAGCCGCAACTGCCCCATGGATCGTCAGGGTCGGTCCACCGATGTGGATTATTATGCATGAACACTACGTTTCCCCGCCCTTTGGGGCGTAAATGAGCCAAATGACTCCATCAGCTCCACACAGTCACCGATATATCCGAGGCGCCTTGCAACAGCAACAGCCACACAGGTGAAAATAATATAAATGTCAGGGCTGGTAGGTCACTGACACCACCCTAGCTAGAAGGAAACGCATGCCCTCCCTGATGTCCTCTCCCGTTTCTGGTTCACAACCGGGGTGTGAGGCTTACGAATTCACGTTGCACAAAGCTATGCCACACAGGCCGTGTTTTGATCATCAACCACAAGACTTTGCTTTTCAACAGAAGCCTTGATCAATTGCCACTTAGGCATGCCACACAGGCAATTCACTCCATGCGATTGATATCCATCAATATATAACCCCTGAGCTCGTACGTCTCAGAGAAGGGCGTTAAGCAAGAGAATAAATTCTCTGCCGCCAAACAGATGTATATTTAATAGAAATCAATCACACAGAATAAAATCCAATGTCAGACACACAGTCCATTTACAAGTTCGTTCTGGGTCTGAACGAAACCGGAGGCACCTTGTACCTCGCATATCCATTGATCTCCAAATACGTCTGGACGATCACCAACTGATTCCCTCCTCTTGGGTGTACAGCCTAATCAAGATCATCAGTAATCACCTAAACGATGTGAAGACCTCCGGTCTTCGACCACCGTCTTCATTCTCGATACCACATCGAATCAGTTATTCAGAATGGGATAAACTCGGTCTTTCTGAATAACTCGCGTATATAATAAACAAGTGTTACACAAACACAACATATGCCTCATTCCAATTCAGAATATTCCTTTATTCAAATATTCTTATACTTTGGGAAAGGTTCCCACTAATTTTATCAAAGATAAAATCTTTAAATTTATTCTTTAATCTCCTTTTGAATATCAATTCAAATTAGTCGGGATTAGCGAACCACACCGAAGTAATCATTTATTTTATTTTCCAATCCCAACCTATTCATCCCATGAAGTAAAACTGGTCATACTTCATATCTAACACCATGGTGTTATCGGTAAATTTAATTACCATTTCACGTTCAAATCTAATTAAAGATTTAACTATCGCCTGGAGCAAAACTGGTGATACCCCATTCTCGATCACTTCAATCTAATTAAAGATTCATTAAAACTCCATTTAGTTTTAATCTTCCAAAAAATCAATATCCTTTCCTTAACTGGGTTAAAGAACCAATGTCAATTAAAACACGGTTCACGATAAACCCAAAATCACATTCCATTAATTATCGGGTTGAAGAACAAGTGTTATTCAAAACACCGTTCACGATAAACCCAAAAATCAATTCCAATTCAATTCCAATAAAATACCATTTAATTGGTACACTTCATTAAATCTAAATAAAAAGATTTAATCTTTTTCTCAACTGGGCTTAAGAACAGTGTTAATGAAGACAACATTCACAACAAACCCAAATCACATTTGATATTAAATACAAGGCTCTGAATAGAAAATATATCGGCTTATATTCAATATCAAATTCTACGACCAACAAATATCGTATTGGAAATAACGATATAAATATATCTTTCAAATTCCCATAACAATATCTGTATCATCACGAAATCCAACATCGAAATATTCCAAAGACAATTTCGATTCAAATCCATTCCAATTCAATTATTGGAAATTCTGGTTACTTTTAAAACCATTTCAAATCCACTTTATTTATTTTAAAAATAAATAGAATTATAATTCTAGTTCAAAACTAGTTCATTTCGATAAAAATCTATTTTTATCTTTTCAAATTTGGAATTTTTCATCCCAATTCTTCACAAATCATTTCTTATGATTTTACACAAATTATTACTATTTTTTATAATTTTATCAAGGCCCGTACAATCGAATTCCATCAACGGCCATCGAACTGCACTTAAAGCAACCTTTTCCAAATTTGATTTGGACATAATTCCAAATCCAACTGTTAGATTTCAAATCTCTAATATTCGTTAGAAAGCTCTTTTCGATACGAACCCAACGGTTCCGGTTTTAGGAGAATCCGACTGTCGGATCTCCCGTAATATCCATTCGAAGTCAATGGTCGAAATTCGTGAACTGCCACGGCGCGGCGCGTTCTATTCAGACCATTATATATATAATATATATTTATTTTATTTTATTTCTTTTCCAAAAAGTAACTTTTTATTTCGAACTCGAAGTCGAACCCACCGCTTGTCGTCCATAGCTAATTACCCCCATTCTGAACACAATGGGATATGTATCGTAAGCTGATTCGATCATTTCGATTAGTTTTCATCAAAATCAACATATAACTCTATATATTGAATTTGAACGCGCATTTCAATTTACCGGGGCCACATACGGACCCGAAAAATATTTTTAGCTTCGTATTGACAATACGGTTCTATCAAAACAAATTTCGTCGAATTCTGAGACCGTTTGAAAAATGGCCATTTTCTGGTCGATCGAAATTGATAGAAATTTTCAAAACACTTTTTCCTTTGCCACGCTCACATATTGATTCAGAAAATTACGAATTTTTATACCTAGCAAAAATTTGACATCACGGATCCAACAAAAGTAGTTTCGTTGAAAACCGAAGTCGTTTGCAAAATTTCCATTTTTAAGGGCCAGAATTCCATAGCGACTATTCTAAATTTTCAACTGGGCATATCGTTTGATTCCCGCTATGAAATTTCAATTTTTCGGATTCGTTGGAAAGATAATTTCAATTAGATCCCAATATTTGTGGTTTCGCCAAAATCCGGTTTATTTTGAATCCTGTACATTCATTTGAACTTTGAAATCGAATTTTCAAACTACCACGCCATTTTTATTTCATTTTATAATTAAAAATAAATATTTATATTCTAACGACGATTCAAATAAATATATACATTCGAATTCTACTCAAAATAAATTTCTCGTTGTTATTATTTAAAATAATTCATTTTAAATATTCA
This sequence comes from Allium sativum, assembly GCA_030737875.1. Lineage (NCBI taxonomy): Eukaryota > Viridiplantae > Streptophyta > Magnoliopsida > Asparagales > Amaryllidaceae > Allium > Allium sativum. The sequence continues at coordinate 153,245,645 of CM060916.1, read as the reverse complement.
AAATTCACTAAAATTGCCAAAATAAAAATTTTAAATTGGCTCGGATTGCTGGGTTATTACAGAATATTTATATTCAAATGTGAATTTAAAAATAGAAATGGGGAAATCGTTTTAAAGAAATAAACGATGGAAATTATTTTGATGTTCAAAATATAAAGTGAACTAGAATAAATCCATAAGGATTTATGATTTGAGTCTGATAAATTCGAATTTATTTAAATAGAAGTTAAATTGAATATGAGAATAAATTGGGTGTTATATATATAAGTTATTATAAGTAGAAATTTCCAAAATAAGATTTTGGTTTTTAAATAGATTTCGAAATAGACTTGTTTATATATATGAAACAAGGAGATTTATAAAATGGTGTTAAATATAATGAATTAATTATCAATAGATAATTTGAATATTTAAATTCAAGTATGAATTTGAAAATAGAATTTGAAATGGAATCGAAATGGAAACTTGTTTTTGTAAAACAAGGAAGTTAAATTTATAAACAATGTTTATAAATTAAGGAAAATAAATTATCATTTGATAATTTAGAAGTTTAAATTCAAATATTAATTTATCCGTGAATAGGAAATCGTTTTCAAAAAGGGAACGACAGGTTTTATTTCGATATTCGGAATATAAAAATGAATTGAGATTAGTCTAAGAAATTATATTTGGAATTCGATTTCATCGGATTTTATAAAATAGTTTTTTCCTAACAAAATTGGAAATGAATATAGCAGATCCAGTTATAAATAAATTTATAACCAAGAAATGAAAAATGGACAAGTAGAGATAATCAGAATTTTTAAGCTCAGTTGGGAAAATTGGTTTAATATATATTAAAATTTATCAGAATGAAGTTGAATTTATTTTAAACGAAGTTTAAAACGTTTACATATATAAATATAACTAAAATGAAGCCGCAGCGCTGTAGTTCGTAAATTGGCATTTCGAACTTCAATTGAGTATATAGAACTCAATTTAAGTTGGAATTCTTTGAAACAAGAACCATCAGGACCGATTGAATAATAGTTTTCTAATGGAAGAGAAAATATGGATTTCGTCGTATAGATTTTGAGTTATGTCAAAATCAAATTTTCAGAAAAGCAGTGCCAAAATCGTTTAAAAACCATAACGGTTTATTTAATTAAATAAAAAGGATTTTTAGGAAATAAAATCCGAATTGCCATTAGAAAAATCCAGACTGGAGATATAAAATAAATATGAACTCCAGTGAAGTAAGCGAAATGATTTTTGAAACAAAAATCAGATTTTTAGTTATTAAATAGATTTAACTAATTTTGAAGAATAAATAGTGAATCGAGTTTTGAATCGAAATTAGTGTTGGATAAGTAAATTGGTTTTGTGGATTCATATTCGAAATCGAATTTGAAACTCAAGTTAGAAATGAAATTTTACTTGTTTAGAAGCGAATTAAAATATATTTGAACATTATATGTTCAAAATAAAGGAATTTTGCAAAATAGCTAATTAAAGAATAAGTTAGCAAATTGAGTTAGGAGTGACCGGATTGAGTTAGGATAAATTGGAAAACAGGTGAATATAGGTAAAGCAGGTTTGGAATGAAGTATTTGAAGGTTATAATTTGTATGCCCGACAAAAAGGTACATGTTAAATTCCATATGAGGTTTTATGCGCCGAATCGGCTAGCCGCTTGGCTTTTTATTTTTCCATTTGATTGGAGAGGCCTGTGTGTCGGTTTGGCGATTTTCCCGATGCTCCTTGTGCAAAGGAGGTTATGGCAAAATTTTCCTTAAATTTAAGGAGTTAGAATATTTTTCAGAAAATTTGATAACTAGGAAATTAATATATATTGAATTCGATAAGGAAACAAATTAAAATAGAATATTATAAACAAAAAGGAAATCGATAATCTGGTAATAGAAAGAGAAACATATATATATATTTAAAAATGAATAATTTGTAACAACCCAAAAAATATGAGCCAATTTAAAAAATTTAAATTGGTTATTTCAAAGAAATTTTGAAATAAAAGATTTCAATAAAATAGAGAATTAGAAATAGTGTGGCAGTTTGAAAATTTGAATTCAAACTTTGACTGACTGCACCGGGTGCAAAATATAATGGATTTTAGTGAAACCAAAAATATTTAAATCTGTTTATGAATACCTTTCTAACGAATCTGAAAAATCGAAGTTTCATAGCGGGAATCAAAAGTTATGGCCAAATGAATTTTCAGAAAGGTCGCTATAGAGAATATATAGCCCTTGAAAATAGACATTTTGCAAACGACCTCAGAATTCGACGAAACCACTTTTGTTGGATCCGGGATGTCAAATTATTGCTAGGTTTCAAATTTCGTAATTTTTGAAGATAGCATGTGAGCATGGAAAAAGAAAATGTGACAGGTTAATTTCTATTAAATTGGATCGGCTAGAAAATGGCCATTTTTCAAACGATCTCAGAATTCGACGAAACCAGTTCTGGAATTTTTCGAATCAGTTTGTGGCCCTGGCAAATTAAAATGTACGTTCAAATTGAATATTAAATGTTTTATACTTTAATTTGAAAAATAACTGACTGTAACAGTCGAATTGGCCTACGAAACATATCCCATTGTGTCCAGGATTGGGGTATTTAGCTAGGGGCGACAGTCGTTGGGTTTGAATTGGTGTCCATGTGGAGAAACGCTATTTTAAAATTTAATAAAACCCTCGGCCAATAGAATCTCTCCATTCATAAATATAAAAAAAACATCAGAACCCCCCCTCGACGAACGACGCACGTCGCTCCCCCTTCCTAGGCGATTTTCGATCGCCACAGGCCACGCCCGACCTCGCCACCACCCAGACTCGACAGCGCCGCCTCCCCTCTTCAAATCCGACCAACCCTTGACCCCCCTTGTCGCTCTATCGACGAGAACGACACCTTCAAAGTCGGCGACTTCCCAGCACCGCCACCGCTTCCTTCGACCACCGATCCCGACAAAAACCCCCTGCGCCTGAAGGCCTTTCCACCCCCCTCGACGTCATACAACCTGATCGGGACGAAGTGCTACGGATTTCACGAATTTTCAAAACCTAGTTTTGAATAACTTTGAAAGGTATCGGCTTTAGTTATTTTAAATAGAAAATAACACTTTTAAGTGCTGTCAACTTTGAAAAATCATATCTTTGTCGTGTGTTACGAAATTCGATGAAATAAGAAACATCGTGATCGCAAGGAGGCTCTCTACCACCTAGAAGAGACCGCGGATTTTTCTGAGCTATCCATGATTTTTTAGCATCACAAAAACCAAGGTAAGATTTCTAACTGAAATGTGAATGGAAATGTATGTATAAATTAGATAAGCGAAATATAATTATACACATGTCGTATACCTCATGTACATGCGTTGTGTAAGCTATACGAGCGAAGTATGAATTATACGTGCATTGTTTAAATGATTTGTGTGTTGGAATGGTAATAATATATATATATATATATATATATATATATATATATATATATTCACTCCCCTCGTCAACAAAACATGGATGATATTTATTGTTTGTGAATTGGTGTGAAAAATTGGGTGAATAATGTGAATGGTTGATAGAATTGTTTGTGGTTGATATTGTTTGGTTGTGGTTGAAAAATACCCACTGGTGATTGAAACAAATTTGAAATAATTGTGAAAAAGAAAATCATACTCGCCTGCGTGCGAATTAGATGTATGAAATCCCCATTGTCAAAAACCGCGAGGTTTTAAGGTAGAGCGAGGAGCCGTACTCGGGACGGTGCCGGTTTTGTCAAAAACCAATGTCCGACAGCCTCAACCTCCGCTGCAATGCCACCATTTCAGCTCCAGACCCCTCGTCCAGACTGTCGGACTCCCCAATATCATCAGTTTTGATATCAACGCACCTGCTTATACCAACATCGATCACCCCAAATCAGGTCGACCTCCCAGAATCGCACTATTTTCCACCACAATACAGTCGCCCCCTCTTATTTCCGTGAACTTCACCAACTATATCGAAACCATCGTGATGCCCTAGCTCGACATCGTGATGACCTCGCGAGCCCTCTACTGGAGATAACTCTATCGCAACTTCCATCTTGGCCCTCAAACATTCATCGCGATGCCAGAACTTAACCCCCATGGCCGCGATTTGATTTCTAAGTCGAGAACCCCCTTTCGATTTGGTTTTGATTGAATGAGCAAAAAAAAAAGGTATATGCGCTTCGAGATTTTAACCGAGTTCGTAGAAATGGGATACGGGGTTCTGATTTATAGAATGGTTTGGTTTGATTCGTGGTAAATGAAGGAGCACGGTATTGTTTTTGCTTTGTGGTAATAGGAGAAAGCACGGTGTGTTTTGTTTTGTGGATATAGGAGAAAGCACGGTGTCTTTTGTTTTGTGGATATAGGAGAAAGCACGGTGTCTTTTGTTTTGTGGATATAGGAGAAGCACTATTGTCTTGTTTTGGTCCACCAGGTTTATTAAATAATTATTCTAATTTAACTGGTGTCCTTAAATTAAAATACTCCTTGACTGCGAACTCCTTTCTGAACCCAACAAATGACAATCCTAGCATTATACCACTGCTCTGAACCCACTAGGATAGGTTACGAAGTCCAATTTGATCATCCCGAACAGATATTAATTTAAATTGATATAAATTAAATTTCAAACCATTTAAACTCTTCGATAATAATTTAATATTATTATTCTAATTCAAACAGAAGTCTGAACTGTTTATTTAATTCAGTTTTTAAAACTCGAACTGAATTATATTTTCTCATTACGATGATTTAATATATTCGATATAGAAATCGATTATTAAATTAATAACTTAAATATAAATATTCATTTATATTTATCCACCCAATATTTAAATCCATATTAAATATTTAAAATTAACCCATAAGAATCCGGGTCATTACAATTTGCATCCCGAATATTCCAGAGCTTCGAAGAGAAGTGATGGATGAATGCCATAAGTCCAAACTTAGTATCCATCCCGGTGTGAGCAAAATGTACAATGATATTAAGCGCACCTTCTGGTTGAGGGTAATGAAGAGGGACATTTCTTTATATGTTAGCAGATGCCCTACTTGTCAATTAGTCAAGAGCGACCAACAAAAGCTAGCCGGATTGTTGCAACCGTTGGAAGTTCCAGGTTGGAAATAGGAACAGATTTCCATGGATTTCATAGATGGTTTGCCTCGAACCAGGAAAGGTAATGATAGTATTTGGGTAATCGTAGATCGCTTCACGAAGACTGCCCATTTCATACCTGTCAGGTCCAATAGAACCGCTCTAAGTCTAGCACAGATATATTTCAAAGAAATTGTTAAGCTGTATGGATTCCCCATCAGCATAGTCAGTGATAGAGACCTAATATTTTCTAGCAAGTTCTGGGAGGCATTTCAGACAGAATTAGGAACAAAACGGAACATGAGCACCGCTTATCACCCTCAGACAGATGGCCAAACTGAGCGAGTGAATAGAATTCTAGAAGATTTACTGCGGGCTTGTATTATTGATTTTGGTGGGTTATGGGAAGATCACTTGCCTTTGGCAAAATTCTCCTAAAACAATAGCTATCAAGCAAGTTTGGGAATGTCGCCATTTGAAGCATTATACGGTAGACCGTGCAGATCTCCAGCATGTTGGGTAGAACCTGGCAACAGACTTGTGTTGGGACCCGATATGATTAGAGAAGCATCTGATAAAGTCGATTTCATCAAGAAGCGATTGAAAACCGCGCAAAGCAGACAAAAAAGTTATGTGGATTCTAGAAGAAGAGATTTGACATTTGCTGTTGGTGATCATGTTTATTTGAAAGTTTCTCCGATGAGAGGAGTGATCTGATTCGGCAAAACTGGGAAGTTAGCATCCAGATTTATTGGTCCCTTTCCTATACTAGAACGAATTGGAACTCTTGCTTATAGGGTTCAATTACCATATTGGTTGCCTGGAGTGCACAATGTATTTCACGTATCTCAACTTAGAAGACATGTGCATGATCCGGATCTTGTTGTAGAAGAAGCAGCGCAACAGGACTTGGAAATTACTCCAGAATTAGCAGTCAGAAGAGAGCCATTAAAATTGTTGGCAAAGAAACTAAAGAGCTAAGGAGCAAGAAGGTTCATTTAGTTAAAGTGCAGTGGAGTAGTGATCCTAGAGACTGTACTTGAGAGACTGAGGAAAGCATTAAGCAAGCTTACCCCAAATGCAGAGTGGACATCTCTGACTAACTCCGGTGCAAGGTACCTTTACAATACTATGCATTTACATTTTGTTTCCTACTTTACTGTTGTTTCCTTTTCGGGGACAAAAAGTTTTAAGTGGGGGAGATTGTAACAACCCGGAAAATATGACCAATTAAAAAATTTCAAATTGGTTATTTCAAAGAAATTTAAACAATTGAAATAGAAGATTTCAATAAAATAGTGAATTAGAAATAATATGGCAGTTTGAAAATTTGAATTCAAACTTTGACTGACTGCACCGGGTGCAAAATATAACGGATTTTAGTGAAACCAAAAATATTTAAATCTGTTTATGAATACCTTTCTAACGAATCTGAAAAATCGAAGTTTCATACCAGGAATCAAAAGTTACGGCCAAATGAATTTTCAGAAAGGTCGGTATAGAGAATATATGGCCCTTCAAAGTAGACATTTTGCAAACGACCTCGGAATTCGACGAAACCACTTTTGTTGGATCCAGGATGTCAAATTATTGCTAGGTTTCAAATTTCATAATTTTTGAAGCTAGTATGTGAGCGTGGCAAAAGAAAATGTGACAGGTTAATTTCTGTTAAATTGGATCGGCCAGAAAATGGCCATTTTTCAAACGATCTCAGAATTCGTCGAAACCAATTTTGTTGGGACCGTAGCGTCAAAACATAGCTAGATTTATTTTTCTGGAATTTTTCGAATCAGTTTGTGGCCCTGGCAGATTGAAATGTATGTTCAAATTGAATACTAAATGTTTTATACTTTAATTTGAAAAATAACTGACTGTAATAGTCGAATTGGCCTACGAAACATATTCCATTATGTCCGGGATGGGGGTATTTAACTAGGGGCGACAGTCGTTGGGTTTGAATTGGTGTCCACGTGGAGAACCGCTATTTTAAAATTTAATAAAACCCTCGGCCAATAGAATCTCTCCATTCATAAATTAAAAAAAAAAACATCAGAACCCCCCTCGACGAACGACGCACGTCGCTCCCTCCTTCCAAGTCGATTTCTGATCACCACAGGCCACGCCCGACCTCGCCACCACCCAGACTCGACAGCGCCGCCTCCCCTCTTCAAATCCGACCAACCCTTGACCCCCCTCGTCGCCCCATCGACGAGAACGACGCCTTCAAAGTCGGTGACTTCCCAGCGCCGCCACCGCTTCCTCCAACCACAGATCCCGACAAAAACCCCCTGCACCTGAAACCCTTTCCATCCCCTTCGACGTTATACAACCTGATCGGGACGAAGTGCTACGGATTTCATGAATTTTCAAAACCTAGTTTTGAATAACTTTGAAAGGCATCGGCTTTAGTTTTTTTGAATAGAAAATAACACTTTTAAGTGCTGTCAACTTTGAAAAATCATATCTTTGTCGTGTGTTGACGAAATTCGATGAAATAGGAAACATCGTGACCGCAAGGAGGCTCTCTACCACCTAGAAGAGACCGCGGATTTTTCTGAGCTGTCTACGATTTTTTAGCATCACAAAAACCAAGGTGAGATCACTAACTGAAATGTGAATGGAAATGTCATGTATAAATTAGATAAGCGAAATATAATTATACACATGTCGTATACCTCATGTACATGCGTTGTGTAAGCTATACGAGCGAAGTATGAATTATACGTGCATTGTTTAAATGATTTGTGTGTTGGAATGGTAATAATATATATATATATATATATATATTCACTCCCCTCGTCAACAAAACATGGATGATATTTATTGTTTGTGAATTGGTGTGAAAAATTGAGTGAATAATGTGAATGGTTGATAGAATTGTTTGTGGTTGATATTGTTTGGTTGTGGTTGAAAAATACCCACTGGTGATTGAAACAAATTTGAAATAATTATGGAAAAGAAAATCATACTTGCCTGCGTGCGAATTAGATGTATGAAATCCCCATTGTCAAAAACCGCGAGGTTTTAAGGTAGAGCGAGGAGCCGTACTCGGAACGGTGCCGGTTTTGACTACCCTGTCGTTATGCTGCCGAAATTTTGAATAATATTCATGTGTTGAATGAATAAAGTGTTTAAACAATAAAAATCACATTTTTATAATATATATAAGGTATGTAAAATATTCGCGTTATAAATAAATTGTTTCAACAACAAAAATTACATCTTTCTTATATGAACAAACTATATAAAATATCCATGTGTGGAAATGCTCATGTGTTGAGAAGTGCGTGTGTTGAAAAGGTTCATGTGTTGAATAAAAAGATCGAGCAATAAAAAATACCTTTTATTGAAATTATGAAGTGTTAAAAATATTCACGTGTTGAATAAATATTTTAGATGATAAAAATATCATTTTTATCATGTATGTGATTTGCTAAAAATATACGAGTGTTGAAATAAATATTTGTTTGCTATGAATATTATTTTTAACATGTGTAGGAACTAAATGAAATAGTCATGTGTTGAAATATATTTTAGTTCGCCAAAAATATCACTTTTGAAATGTGAAGTGTTAAAAATAACCACTTGTTCAAATAAATATGCATGAGTTGAAATATTCATTAATTAGCTAATGATAAGATTTTTGCTTGTGTATGCAACATTAGAATGAATGGTGACTTTAAACCAAACTGAATCAAATATGAAGTTGAATGGAAAATGATAAGTGATAAGAATTGCACATATGTACATGCATATTTATTGAACAGGTTATAGCAAAGAGGCTAGAGAAGAGGAATAAAATTGTGTGCCCGACAAATAGGTACATGTTTACTGTTTTGCTTGGGTGATGATTTTATGAGCCTATTGGCTAGCCGCTTGGATTTTTCATTTTCTTTTTGAGATAAGACACCCGTGTGGCTATTTGGGAATTTTCCCAGCCCATCCCATACAAAGGAGGTTATGGCGAAATTTTCCAAAATTTAAAGGCGTTAGTGAAATATATGAAGTGAAAACGATATTGAAATCGTCGAATGAAATATATATATATATATATATATAAAATTAAAACGAATCATGGTCGTGCAGTTCGTGTTTTTAAACCGTGATTTCAAATGACTAGTGCGGGAAATCCAACCATCGGATTTTCCCGAAACTGCAACCGTTGGGTCCGCCTTGGAAATATCTTTCCAACGGCACCAACTTTGTAAAGATCCGACGGTTGGATTCTCTGGAAAGTTTAATTCAAATATGAAGAAAAAAAGCGCCAGAATCGATTATATTTATATATAAATATAAATATAATTAAATTAAATCGAATAACGACACTGCAATTCGTATTTTGAAATCGTAACTTCATACGACTAGTGTGGGAAATTCGACCGTCGAATTTTCCCAAAACTGAAACCGTTGGATTCGTTTTGAACGGATCTTTCTAATGAAATAAAATTTGTGAAGATCCAACGGTTAAATTTTCAGATATGTGTAAAACAAATTTAGTGAAAAATAGCGCCAGTTCCTCGGCACGACCTGAAACGTCGTTTAATTAAATATGGCCGTTTTTAAATAAATAAAGTGGCGATATATTGCTATAAAATATTATAAACGATATAGAATGGAAATAAACTGATTTTGCTGGGTTTGCTTGATATGTGATGGTTGAATGTATTTAACAAGAAAATTATACTAAGGAACTGAAATGTGAATGTTGAATAATTTAACCATGTGAAGAATTGATTTGAAACTCTAAATATACGTGGATTATTTGAAAAGGTCGAGTTAATTCTCATTTCAAATAATCAATCGACGGTGAGAAGTCGAAGAGATGAAGGCGGTTCAAGACCGACAATCTTCACATTGGATGGATGGGCGCTACTGATGCTCTTGATTGGAGTAGCTACCTTGAAGGAGCTGAAGTAGTAGCCATCCGGATGTATTGTTGATTGTGCGGATATGCGAGGAATATGGTGCCTCCAGTTTCGTTCAAACCCAGAACGAACTTGTAAACGGACTGTGTGTCTGACATTGGATTTTGTTCAGTGCTGATTCATCTCTGTTACATATATATCTGTTTGGCGGTGGAGAATTTATTCTCTTGCTTAACGCCCTTCTCTGAGACGTACAAGCTCAGAGGTTATATATCGATAGAAATCAGTCGCGTGGAGTGAATTTCCCGTGTTGCACGCCTAAGTGGCATATGATCAAGGCTTCTGTTGCAAAGAAAAGTCTTGTGGTTGATGATCAAAGCATGGTCTGTGTGACGCAGATTTGTGTATAACGTGGATTCACGAGCCTCACACCTCGGTATGAGTCAAAAACGGGATAGTGACTGCAGGGAGAGCACGACGTTTCTTTCTAGCTATGGTGGTGTCAGTGACCTACCAGCCCTGACATTTATATCTACTTTTCACCTGTGTGGTTGTTGGAATGCGAGGCGCCTCGATTATAGGTCTGTAAGGACCGGGAAACTTATATTCAGGAATAACTAATCCTCAAAAGTAAGAGAGGACCGGCCCTGAAGATCCAGGGATTGCTGTGTGCGGTCCTGGGACATTTGCTAGAGTGTCTCGAACGGAGAGGAGCTTGCCCCTTGCCTCAACTCATGATGGAATCCAATTTCCGATACGAAATTGCAGATGTGATTGTATTACTAGTATGGCGGCATAGTAGATGGTAGCTATGCCGCCTAGGATTGATATTTATGATTGAATTTTCTTTTGAAAACATATATACACTAGTAATAATATCAAACACTTCTGTTTTATACGTATGAAGCATTTCTTGGCCATTATAAGATAAAACTCTATCCTCTGGCTTGCGTTGCATTGTGTGATGGGACCTGAGTCTTATAATGGCTTCATTTTTATAAAAAGCATTGCGATGATTTAATCATTTACATTATTTCATGCACTAGCACTCATTGGAGTAAACTTGTTCCGCGAAAGTGGCATGGTCCTTTGATTTTCCTTATTACTGTTGTTTAATAAGTTAAATAGATTTCTCATACCAGTCCCATGACTGACTCATAGTTTGTTTCACCTTGCAAACTCGGGTGCCCTTATTTTCACATGGGCATCCTAGTTATAGGTAGGTGACATATTTTGGCTTGGCACCGCAGTAGGGGTGCACTTTTTGGCTCATAGCGAGGCTTGACTACGTTGTGATGACTGTGACTTCTCCGCCATTATCGTATATGTAATATGATTCTGCCACAGGCGATGTAGACTGATGTTTAGTTTATGTATTCTCTATGTATGATTCCGCCACAGGCGATGTAGACTGATTATGTATTGCTATGCACTAAGTTGTATCATGCACTGTGCTCTCTGATGTGGTGATATATATATATATATGATTCCACTATCATATTTGTGTAAATTATACTATTTCTTGTTTATGTTATTATTTGTACTCTGCTTATGATGATTAATGTGTTATATTCCAATGATTATCCTTAACACTGTGGTACGGGGTTTTGGGGTCGTCACAGCTGGTATCAGAGCTTTGGTTAACCTTAGTTCTAGAATTTAACACATTAAACACTTCATCAAAATAGAATCAGTAGTATTCTAAGGCGAGTAGCTTATTAGAGATAGGACTAGTAATGTCCTAGAATGAGCTAAGCAGAATAGCAAAAACAATTTGATCAGTACATTGTTGTCTTTCATTAAGTTCTACTTTACCATACAATAAAATTATCGTTTCTGTAGGCTGACTCTTTTCTTGCTTATATAGAACTTGAACAATGGCTACCCGAGCAGCCGCTGGTAGAAGAGGCCAAGCTGGCCGTGCCAGAGGATGAGGTGAAGTCCCAGCTGAAGATGGACCCTTAATACAACCCCCTAGCGCTCAACCATTCGAGCTCGACCGCGTGGCAAAAAGGTACAAGAACCTAGGAGGTAAAACCTTCTCTGGAATGGGCAGTGTAATTGAGGCCCTAGCATGGCTGAAAACATGCGAGAATATATTAGGATGCCTAAGGCTGGGTGATCAAGACAAAGCTTTCGTGGGTGCTTGGCTTCTACAAGAGGAAGCCGAACTATGGTGGGAATCTCTTACCGCAACAAACAGAAATGCTGGTAGGACATGGGACGACTTCAAAGAATTATTCAAAGAGAAGTATGTCCTTGAGCAAGCCCTTGAGCGCATGCACAACGAATTCTCAAACCTCCAGCAGGGGGATTTCTCGGTGCAAGACTATCTGAACAAGTTTACACAATTATCCCGCTATGCTCCTGAGCTCATCGCCACCGCAAAGTCCAAGAACAAGAGGTTCATTCTCGGGCTGAAGCGAAAGTACCAAGACAGGGCAATGGCCCACATCAAGCTGGCGTATAATGAATTAGTGGAGATGGAGTGCAACTATGAGGACCTGGATCAAAGGCACCTGGATCAGGATCGTGCTAAAAGCCAGGCTGGGAATAAGCGCAAGCCCGCTACAAACCAGCGAGAATCAAGCAACGCGGCGTCCTCGAATCATCAGACTAGTAGGCCGCGAAAGGGAAGTTTCTACAATTGTGGCAAGGTGGGGCACTACTCAAATGTTTGCATAGCCCCGAAAAGGCAGAAGACCGACTCTCAAGGTTCAAGCCAGGGCTCTCAGAACCCCCGCTCATGCTTTAACTGCCGCAGGACAGATCATCTTGTGAGAGACTATCCCCTGCTTAAGAAGGCCGGGGTTTCACACGTATATGACGGGACGAACCCCCCGGCTGCTTCCGATGGAGCAGGTAAACCCGATGTTTTGGGAGGTACCCTTACAATTAAAAATATTCCTGTTTCTGTATTGTTTGACACGAGTGCATCACGTAGTTTTATTGCTAGTAACACAGTTCACAAATTAGAGTTAAAACAAAGGAAGCTTACAGAATCGGTTAAAGTTCATAATCCGATAGGAGGATCTCTTATTCTCAGTTCATATTGTAGAGTGCCAGTCTCTTATTCGTCCTACAAATTTTCTTTTAATTTGATCACTATGGATTTTCCCGAATTCGATATCATTCTCGGGCTTGATTGGTTAACGAAGTATGAAGCTGAAGTAAATTGTGCAGAAAGGATAGTAAAAATTAGAACGAAGCTTGGATATACTACTGTACCATGCCATGGTTCAAACCTAGATAGAAAGGAATTTTGGTCTGCGTTAGAATTTATCCCCACTTCCTAAGAAAAGATTCCTGTTGTTAGAAACTATGCGGATGTGTTTGAAGAAGTCGAAAACTTACCTCTGCAAAGAGAAATAGAATTCAGAATTGATCTAATTCCCAATGCCAGACCGGTGGTACATCCAATTAGAAGAATGACTCCAAAGGAAAAAGAAGAATTAGGCGATCAAACTCGTCAACTGCTATGGAAGGGTCTGATCAGACATAGCTTTTCAAGTTGGGGTGCAGCTGTAGTGTTTGTCCCAAAGTCAGACGGTACTCTTCGATTGTGTGTTGATTACCGAGACCTCAACAAACAGACGCTCAAAAACAAATACCCATTACCCCGCATCGATGATCTGCTAGACCAATTAAATGGGGCGAGAGTATTTTCCAGAATGGACCTAGCTACGGGTTTTCATCAATTGAGAATTGCCGAAGAGTGTGTTCCTTTGACAGCATTCAGAGGTCCAGACATATTTTATGAATGGTTAGTAATGCCGTTTGGCCTATGCAATGCTCTAGCATACTTTGTCGATCTAATGAATAGAGTGTTCAGGGGAGTTCTGAATAAATTTGTCCTCGTATTCATCGACGATATTTTAATCTACTCCAAATCAAAACCCGAGCAAGAAAAACACTTAGAACAAGTATTGGAGATTCTGAAAAAGAACGTCTTCAAAGCCAAATTCTCTAAATGTGTCTTCTGGCAAGAAGAAGTGAAGTTCCTTGGCCATGTCGTGTCAAAGGAAGGGATTTCTGTAGATCCGAGCAAAATAACATCAATTCAAGACTGGAAACAGCCGAATACACCCACAGAGGTCAGAAGTTTTATGGGGTTGGCTAGTTATTATCGAAAGTTCGTTAAGGATTTTTCGAAGATATCTGGTCCATTAACAAAGCTTACGAAGAAGCACGATAAATTTAAGTGGACTTCCAACTGTGAGGAAGCTTTCCAGGCATTGAAATCGAAATTGACAACTGCTCCAGTGTTAACCATTATCGATGGCAATCAAGATTTGATGGTTTGGACAAATGCTTCTATTAGAGGTCTTGGTGCAGTGTTAATGCAAAGAGGCCAAGTAGTCGCTTATGCAAGCCGCCAACTGAAACCGCATGAGAAGAATTATGTAACTCATGATCTTGAGTTGCTAGCCATCGTTTTTGCTTTGAAAATCTGGAGGCATTACTTATTCGGTGAGAAATTTGAACTATTTATAGATCATCAATCATTGAAATATTTGTTCAATCAGAAAGATTTGAACTTGAGGCAGCAGCGTTGGCTAGAATTTCTTGCAGCGTATGATCTGGATATTTTATATATGCCCGGAAAGCCTAATGTAGTGGCTGATGCACTCAGTAGAAAGAATGAAATCCTCGCGAGCATAACTGTTACATCTTCGTTGATTGATAAGATTTCAGTCCTTCAAAAAGACGATGAATTTATTTGGGGAATTAGTCAGAGGATCAAGGAAGGTGAAACCGCAAGTTTCCGTATTGACGATAAGGGAGTTCTCAGATTAAATGACAGGATTTGTGTAATGACCCAAAAATCCGGTAGAATTTGAGCTGACCAAAAACACAAGTCCAACCCCAAATAACACAGAAATTCGAACCATTAATAGAAAGAAGTTAGAGGGTGAGGATAGATAAGATAGAAACTTAGAATAGAAGAAGAACAGAAATAACAACACAGAATCTCACATCGCAGCGGAACAAAATATAATATGTCATATCTTTGAAATACAAAATCTCAACTGTATAACATACACTTACCAGAGTACAACACTTACAACACAACGGAACAACACTATAACTAGATAACGCTGAAGCCTCCTGCCCCAAGCTCCTTTAGATATATCTGAAAAATCCTGAACTACTTGGCTGCCCGTACAAATTTAGGCACCCAAGAGTTTAGGTAGAACAAAACAAAATAAACTCTGGGTCAGTCATGGGACTGGTATGAGTAAACAGTTTAAAACAGTTTCAGAAACTACATGATATCTCATAAGACCACTCCGTATATCACCGAACGGGTTTTTCCCTTATGAAAATCCAAACACTTGATTTATCTTTATATCAAAACTCTTTTGATATTATAATAATGTCTAAATCAAGTAGATAACAATCTAGTGGAACGTTTGCATCTCACGTTCCACATATATAATTACAATCATAAACCGCAAGCACGTATTGGGTAATGGATTTCCAACTATGACAAGGTATGGAACCACCTTCCGCTGGTATATCTCTAGAGGAGAATACACGGAGTTAAACAAGAACATCTTGCAACTCATCCACACATGACCGACCACTCATTTCGCTTGAGTGTATCGAATGTATATCACCAACAATTGGGATCAGCAACTGTTTCCCGAATGGGACAGCATCGACAATAGATTTTTAGAAGTAAATGAAACTCTAGATCAGGTGATTATACAGCCTAATAGGTGCGACCTACATAGCCATGCTGCCTGCCCGATTTCTGTCATTTACCGGTTGATGAGGCTAGAAGCTACGCTTTATCATCACACCAGATTTACTTCGAATGCCGCATCGTCAAATCCATCAAATCACCGATTGACGTCCTCAACAGTACATTACGTGTTAGCTAAAAGAAGTTTCCTTCTCCGCTTCCACTCTTGGTACGGTTGGAGAAATCAATATACGTGATCGTTTGGAAATACTCTGTCAGACATCCGTCCATACAAGTCACCCAGGAACAGGATGAATCGAAGGCACTATTTCTATTAATAGAAAAAGTCCTTGCACTCTACTCCGTCTTCGATAATTCTTTATATAATCTGATTCGCACGCTACTGCCGATATGGAGTGGTTCTTCGGATAATAATCCAACCGGTCTCTCCATATTGACAACGATGGTCAAAACTTCGATAGTCTGTGATTTAACTATCGAATAAAAACAAGTGTTTCGATAGTCGATGTAACGACCCGCAAATCCGTGCTATCTGAGTTGACTTAAAACACTACACGTCCAACCCAAATTGCACAGAAATACGAATCATTTTTAGAAAGAAGTTAGAGGATGAGAAATAGAAAGAAAGAAATATTAGAATAGAAGAAAAACGAAGATCACAAACTCACAGCGGAACGAATAAAATATATTACATAACATAACTTTTAAAATACAAATCAGTAACTTTATATACATACCATCATCAGAGCACAACAATCATTTCTGGAATAGTTATAAACACCTGTTTCCAGATACAACATAGTACATAGCGGAAATACGATAATCTACAGCTAACTGGTGAAGCCTCCTGCTTCCAGCTCCTCCAATTGAATCTGTGAAATCCCGACTACTTGACTGCCCGTACAAATTTGGGCACCCAAGAGTTTAGGGAAAACAAAACAAAATAAACTCTGGGTCAGTCATGGGACTGGTGTGAGTAAACTCCAACCACTTGTTTAACTTTAAAAATCCTTTCAAAAGAAAAGATAATAGTAAAACCAGCCCACACATAAACATGGATGGTTTTTACCTTACTATAACCCAAAACACTTTGATACGAAAATCCAGTAATATTATAATAATGTTTACAACAAGTAAATAACCAAATAGCAGAACGCTTGCATCTCACGCTCCACATATATAGTATAAAATCAAAAACCGCATGGCGCTTATTGGAGATTGGATTTCCAACATGACAAGGTATGGAACCACCTTCCGCTAGTGTATCTCTAGAGAGGAATACACTGGGTTCAACAAGAACATCTTGTAACCCGGCCCACACATGACCGACCACTCATTTCGCTTGAGTGTATCGAATGTATATCACCAACGGTTGGGATCAGCAACCGCCTCCCGACTGGGATAGCATCGAATAGAATAAGAAATTAAATGAATCTCTAGATAGGTGATTATACATCCTAATGGGTGCGACCCACATAGCCATGCTGCCTGCCCGATTTTTGTCCTTTCCCGGTTGTTGAGGCCTGAGGCTACGAATACTTACCATTCATTGATAGCCCAATCACTTTGAATGCCACATTGTCAGATCCGTTAATCACTAGTTGAGTTTGCATGAATATTCTGGATGTTATGCTAAGGGAATAAATCCGTTGCAACCATATATATTTATACAGACCAACCCATTTGATCATTGGAAATACTCTGTCAGACATTCGTCCATTTACGTTCGTTCTGGGATTGAACGAAACCGAAGGCACTATTTCTATTTAATAGAAAGAGTCCTTGCACTTTACTCCGTCTTCAATATATTCAGCATACTTGGTTCGCAACGCTTATGCCGATACAGAGTGGTTCTTCGGATAATAATCCAACCGGTCTCTCCATATTGACAACGATGGTCAAAACTTCGATAGTCTGTGATTTAACTATCGAATAAAAACAAGTGTTCATCCAAACATTTCAGACAAATCACTAGGCTCTTTAATTAATATTTCATTAATTAAATCTCTTCTCCATTTCCTTATCAATATTTGTTAACCAAATATTTACAAGTATCGCCTGCTTTTATTTTCTATAGTTAGAAAATATTTTCGATTTTAATTGGAAAACATTCCAATCACTTATCTCTTCCACGAACTCATTTAGTTCCATACTTAGAAAACATTTGTTATTTTATTTCCAAGTTTACATTTATTTGGGTTAAAACGGATGTTGTGTAAAACATCGTTACGACAACCCAAATATATACATTCAACTAAATCTCTTTAAACGTTGATCTTCGAGACTGAGTTTTGCTATTTATCGGTTGTTAAAGAAACCAATCAAGTTGGGGTATAATTACCTCTCAGACCTTGACTGAATAACATTCATAACGTCAAAACAGACAAGACTACTTACTCGAATAATCAATACTATACAAACCAATTATCTATTTTTAAAACACGTATACATTTCCCTTGTTATTTTTAACACATCTAAGTTATAGTTTTCCTTCTTGTTTCAAATATCCTATTTAAGTTTGTTTCATTATCTAATTCTCTATATATATCGATATATGGATTTCTAGTTATCAAATTTTCTTAAAAATATTCTAACTCCTTAAATTTTCGGAAAAATTCGCCATAACCTCCCCTGTATCGGGAGCATCGGGAAATTTCAAATAGCTTCCCGATAACTTCTCATCTCAAAAAGAAAAAGAAAAAGCCAAGCGGCTTGCCGATACGGCGCATAAAATCTCATATATGAATTAAACATGTACCTTATTGTCGAGCACACTAATTATATACCTTCATCACTTTATCCCATAACTGTCTCCGGTATACCTATACCTGTACAATTCATTTCAACTTCGTACACTCGTTTTGACTCAATTCGTTAAAGTAACTCTTTAACTAACTCTTTGCCCATTTCGCTTGTATATATGAATATAACACGTTTCAAATATATTTCAACTTGCTTATCAACTAATGGAATTCAAATTTTAATTTAAGTTCTATATTCGATTTCAAATATATGTTTACAATTCAAAAATTCAATTTTCAAAGTTCGACTTCAATTCACCACTCGATTAACTATTTCTTCTTTGACTTAGTTAATTCTATTCAATAATCAAAAATATGATTATTGTTTCAAAAATCACTTTTCTTACTTCACTTGAGTTCACCTTTATGTTCTAACTCAAGACCAGGTTTTTAAATGGAAATTCGGATTTTTATTTGCTTAAAAATCCCTATATTTATTATATAAAATCCATTATGGTTTTAATGGTTTCTGGCGCTGCACTTTTAAAATTTTGATTTTTGACATAACTCAAAATCTATTCGACGAAATCCAGATTTTTCTCTTCCATTAGAAAACTATTATTCAACCGGTCCTGACGATTCTTGTTTCAAAGAATTCCGACTTCAATTGAGTCCTGTACACTCAATTGAAGTTCGAGTCGCCAATTTACGAACTGCAGCGCTGCGGCGAGTTCGTTTTAATTATATTTATATATATAAACTTTTAAACTTCGTTAAAATGAATCCAACTCCATTTTAACTCTTTTTGAATTTCTTGATTCAAATTCCAATCTCGCTTTTATTTGAATTCTATATTTAAATTCCAGCTCCCTTTCTATTTGAATTCTATGTTCAAATTCTATTTCCTTTTCTATTTGAATTCTATGTTCAAATTCTATTTCCTTTTCTATTTGAATTTCTATATTCAAAATTCTATTTCAAATTCTTTTATTCAAATCCCTTTTGAATTCCTCTTTGAATTTTCTTTATTCAAATTCTATATTGGAATTTCATTATTCAATTTCATTTTCAATACTATTTGGATCTATTTGAATTTTCTATATTCAAATTTCAAATTCAATTCTATTTGAATCTTCTATATTCAAATTTCAAATTTCAATTCTATTTGAATCTTCTATATTCAAATTTCAAATTTCAATTCTATTTTAGAAAAATAGAATTTCCTTTCTAATTCTCAAATATCCTTTTTCATGATATTTTTAAATATCATTACTTAAGCCCAGTGATATTTAAACACACAAAGCAACCAATTATTTATTTTTCTAACACATCATATATAACAATATATATGCAAACAGATAATATATTTTTGAGGAATCCAGTTGGATTCCTCCAACCTGTTTTCCTGCATCCACAGATGTTAGCACATAAATAATACCCATTCTGCTTCGTGGCAGAATATCGTGGTATAGAAGGTCATCCACTAATCATAGCGTGGGGCGTATAAAGTAATCATCCGCTATGAAACTGCGGGCATCCGCTAATGAGACTGCGGTAATCCAACCAATCAATCAACCCAATATATATATAATAGCCTAAATAACTAATATATATAAAACAAGCAGAAAAATCCAAACATGCAACAACAATTATTTTTACGAAGTAAAAATAATTATAAATAAAAGGTGAGTGAGATTTACTCACCTTGATTTTTTCTTCTTTGTTGGATATCCTGTTTTAAATTCCAATGTTACAGCTTCGAATCTACTTGACGAATCTCGAAAGAAATCACTACCTTATTGCCTCGATCAACAATGAAGTAAACTCAATTATTCATCGATCCACTATCACCGCATACAACCCCAAAATGTTGCTTCATTCATTACGGCATATCATCGAACACCATACCGTCATCAACAATTTCCACCCCTCCGAACTGTTGTAGCAGCTTCCTATGACAAAAACTTGTCTACACAGTTTACTGGCTCCCTTTTAACAACAGTACAGTATCACCACCCTAACCATTTCAATCCAGATTCCTGAAAATAGTTCGAAGAGTGCCAAAACAAGCTTGCTACTTTCCCTTGAATGGCACGCTAACCTTAAAACGAACCAATAATGGCAGTACTGACCTAGATCTGTAACCCTTGTTGCGCTCGAACTGTCGAGCTTCAAAGACCAAAACGCGACTTCTTCGAGTAGCAGATGTGCCCCTTTCAGAACCCCAACTCAACCGCGGACGATACCAGCTCCGGATGAATGCCAACCCTTACCACAATCCCATCGCACCCTTTCTGAAATCGCGGCGACCCGGTCACTTCTCTCGAGCAACTCATCTAGGTCGAAGTTGCCTTTGTAACCTCTGCCGACAACCTGTAATCGCGACTCCAGTATGTTGCTGAGCTTCAGGGGATCCCTGGCTTCAATCGCAATATGTGATTTCTTTTATTTATTTATCGAACGTTCGAAAGAAAAGGAGGCTTGTGATTGAAATTTTGAATTGGGAAGGCTATTTAAAACTGAAGCTCGAAAGCTTTCATTTTCTTCTGAGGAAATCAACAAGAGATGGCCATGTATATATATAGACGCTAGAACAGACATAAGTACGAAGGCCATTAAAATCTTGTTTGCCTGATCGTGAAGCTTAGAGACAAAGTTGGTTGCTCGAGAAGTACTGTTGCGTGATTTAACAAATGGTTAGGGTGGCGTTGTCAAGGAGTAGGTCGGTTTGTAAATTTCGAAAACATTTTGATTTAAACTATATGATTTCAACATTCGGTTATACGCTACCGGAATATAATTGTATATGGTAATATATACCGACGTTTAAATCTGGTTGCATCTATATGAACGGATTTATATTAAACGGTTACGAATTTATTGGACTTTTAAACTTGGTTTAAAATTTCTCTTTTTCTTTAATTCGAATTAAACAAATTAAGCTTGGATTTTAATTTATTCTTTTCTTACTAATTTCAATCGATGTAAATTAACTTCAAAATAATTAAATTTATTGAAAATAAATAATTATTATCAATCTGATTCAATATAGAATTTATATTGGTCGACTGAACTGTTTAAATTCATTTTTAACTCCTAATTCAATTATGTGTTGATAATTCGATATATTCAAAATTATATCCTATATCGATTATTTAATCGATAAATTCAACATAAAATTCATTTATATTCCCAATTAAATATTTGAACTAATAAAAATATTCATTATAATACAGCTAAAATCAAGGACGTTACATTCCTTCCCCCTTAAAAGAATTTCGTCCCCGAAATTACTAAGGCAGAAGAAATGCTTCCTCTTCAAAAGCCCACATTGTTATAACTTCAGCATTTCAAATTTTATAACTCAAGTCCGATACAACTTTAAGTTTTCTTGGGAATAGTAAATTTTCAGTTCATTTAACTGGTTTCCATCATTTCGATTTATTTAACTTTCTTAAGTTAAATTTAGAATTCCGAATTCAAATACCCGGTAATTTATGTCAAACCAATTTGAAATCACCTATTCAAATTCAAAACATTTGAATTTTCAAACAAATTTCCAACAAAAACTTTTTCTAAGGTAGCAATCCATCACTTAGAAACTCGAAAATGAACACTGATGATGTTGCAACCATCATCAGAATTATTTCTCAGCCACTGAAGTGAGTTCAGTGCTTTAAAATTTTTAAAACCCATCTAAATGACTTTAAATCAAAAATCCTTCCAAACAAAGCTATATTATTTTAATATACTTTGAAAAATAATTTTCAACTTTCCAGGATTTAAATTCCAAATTCAAGTTTCAATCCAATTTAAATTTATCACATTTGTAAATTTCATTCATATACAGATTCTTTTTGGTTATATATAGCCATTTAATTTTCTTATAATCTCATTTGATTATAATATTAACATCCAACACATCCATATATTATAATAATTTCAGAAAATTATTTCCTTTTTGTAAAAATAGAATTTTGGGCAAAATTATTTCATTTACCCACTTTAAAACAATATCGTGTTCAATCTTCTGTTCAAGTGTTTAGAAATTCCTATCGACGTCGTGGCGTCCCACGATTCGACCAGAATTTATAAACCACTCAACAGACAAGCCAACACAATATAAAACAATTTTTATATTAATAACAAATACGCGCTCTTGTATTATACACTCAACTCATTCTAGGGCACAGCTGACCCTATCTCTAATGAGCACATTCCCACCAAAGCCTAGGTATTCGCTCAACCTAAGCTCTGATACCAACTGTAAAGGCCCGCAAATCCGTGCTATCTGAGTTGACTAAAAACACTACACGTCCAACCCAAATTGCACAGAAATACGAATCATTTTTAGAAAGAAGTTAGAGGATGAGAAATAGAAAGAAAGAAATATTAGAATAGAAGAAAAACGAAGATCACAAACTCACAGCGGAACGAATAAAATATATTATATAACATAACTTTTGAAATACAAATCAGTAACTTTATATACATACCATCATCAGAGCACAACAATCATTTCTGGAACAGTTATAAACACCTGTTTCCAGATACAACATAGTACACAGCGGAAATACGATAATCTACAGCTAACTGGTGAAGCCTCCTGCTTCCAGCTCCTCCAATTGAATCTGTGAAATCCCGACTACTTGACTGCCCGTACAAATTTGGGCACCCAAGAGTTTAGGGAAAACAAAACAAAATAAACTCTGGGTCAGTCATGGGACTGGTGTGAGTAAACTCCAACCACTTGTTTAACTTTAAAAATCCTTTCAAAAGAAAAGATAATAGTAAGACCAGCCCACACATAAACATGGACGGTTTTAACCTTACTATAACCCAAAACACTTTGATACGAAAATCCAGTAATATTATAACAATGTTTACAACAAGTAAATAACCAAATAGCAGAACGCTTGCATCTCACGCTCCACATATATAGTATAAAATCAAAAACCGCATGGCGCTTATTGGAGATTGGATTTCCAACATGACAAGGTATGGAACCACCTTCCGCTAGTGTATCTCTAGAGAGGAATACACTGGTTCAACAAGAACATCTTGTAACCCGACCCACACATGACCGACCACTCATTTCGCTTGAGTGTATCGAATGTATATCACCAACGGTTGGGATCAGCAACCGCCTCCCGACTGGGATAGCATCGAATAGAATAAGAAATTAAATGAATCTCTAGATAGGTGATTATACATCCTAATGGGTGCGACCCACATAGCCATGCTGCCTGCCCGATTTTTGTCCTTTCCCGGTTGTTGAGGCCTGAGGCTACGAATACTTACCATTCATGAGACGACCCGATTTCCCGTTCTCACGGAAACAAGGTTATCTTTGGAATATAACACAGAAACAGATAATAGCAGAACAGAATTAAATAAATACACCAGATAATGAACAATAAAATATACTGGATAAAAGTAATCATCAGAGTTACACAGTATACAGGATCTTACTTAGTACAAATACAGTTCAGCTATACATAAATGTCTACAGCGGAAATAAACAAAATATGTACAATAGGAGCTGAACAGCATGAAAGGAAATAAATGATAGAATCCATCTTCAGCTCCAGCTATCCAGAAAGAACCAGCTAAACCTGAATACAAGGCTGCCCGTGAGGAAAAAGGGGCACCCGAGTTTGAGAGTGAAACAAACTACGAGTCAGTCATGGGACTGGTATGAGAAATCCACTCAACACATATATAATTGGCTAATCACAGGACCACGCCACTTTCGTGGAACGGGTTTACTCCATTGGATTGCCAGTGCTTCAAAACAAATATTTCTTTTAAACATCGCTATGCTTTTTATAAAAATGAAGCCGTTATAAGACTCAGTTCCCATCACACAATGCAACGCAAACCGGAGGATAGAGTTTTTACCTTATAACGGCCAAAATATGATTGATACGAATAAAACAAAGGCAATTGATATTATTGCTAGTGTCTATATGTTTTGAAAACAATTTCAAATCATAACTATCAATCATATACGACATGAGCGTCCCATGCCACTATGTCGCCAAATGTATATATACAATCGAAACCGCATCTTCACGTATTTGGAAATTGGATTTCCGTCATGAACCAAGGCAAAAGATAGTCCTTACCGAATTCGTGACTCTCTAGCCCGAGCCACAGGCAAGCGCGCAGGCAAGCCTTTAGATCGTCAGGGCCGGTCCACCGATGTGGATTATTATGCCTGAACAATACGTTTCCCCGCCCTTTGGGGCGTAAACGAGCCAACGAATGACTCCATCGGACCCGGATCGTCCGATCAAACCGAGGCGCCTCGCAACAGCAACAACCACATAGGTGAAAAGTATATAAATGTCAGGGCTGGTAGGTCACTGACACCACCCTAGCTAGAAAGAAACGCATGCCCTCCCTGAGGTCCTTCTCCAGTTTTAGGTTCATACCGGGGTGTGAGGCTCGCGAATTCACGTTATACACAAAGCTACGCCACACAGGCGGTGCTTTGATCATCACCACAAGACTTTGCTTTTCAACAGAAGCCCTGATCACTGCATCTTAGCATGCCACACAGAATAAATCCTATGTCGGACACACAGTCCATTTACAAGTCCGTTCTGGGTCTGAACGAAACCGGAGGCACTAAATACCTCGCAAACCCTTCGATTAACACGTACGTCTGAACGATCACCACTCATTATCCATATCTCGGGATGCCTCCCAATCAGGACCTCGGTTACCATCCAAACGAGGTGAAGATCTCCGGTCTTCGACCATCGTCTTTATCTTCGACTTTCAATCGTCGATCAATTATTCGAAATGAGAATTAACTCGGCCTTTTCAAATAATTCACGTATATTTAGAATTTCAATTCGATTTATTTCAATGGTTAAATTATTCGACAACACCAATTTTGTCCTTTAATGTAATTCTCACACCAAACACATTCAACCATCAAATATCACATAAATCAAGCAAATTCAGTTTATTTCCATTCCATATCGCTTATGATATTTTATAACTATTTATCGCTATTTTTATTTATTTTAAAATAGCCATTTTACTCAAAACGACTCTTCGGGCCATAAGGCGGCCGTGGCGCTGTTTTTCTTCAGATTTGATTTACACATATCTGAAAATCTAACCGTTGGATCCTCACAAAATTTACATCATTAGAAAGGTCTTTTCAAAACGAACCCAACGGTTCCAGTTTCGGGAAAATCCGACGGTCGGATCTCCCGGTACAATCGTTTGAAGTTTCAATTTCAAAATACGAACTGCAGCGTCGTTATTCGATTAAATATATAATTATATTTATATATATATAAATATAATCGCTTCTGGCGCTGTTTTTCTTCAGATTTGAATTAAACATTCCAGACAATCCAACCGTTGGATTTTTACAAGGTTGGTGCCGTTGGAAAGATTATTCCAAGGCGAACCCGACGGTTGAGGTTTCGGGAAAATCCAATGGTCGGATTTCCCGTACTAGTCGTTTGAAATCACGGTTTCAAAATACGAACTGCACGGCCTCGTTTCGTTTTAATTTTATTTATATTTATATATTTATATAAATATAGTTCATTCAATGATTTCCATATCGTTTCACTTCAAATATTTTTCTAACTCCTTAAATTTTGGAAAAATTTCGCCATAACCTCCCCTGCACCGGGAGCATCGGGAAATCGCAAATAGCGTTCCCGGTCCTTCTAATCTCAAAAAGAAAAAGAAAAAGCCAAGCGGCTAGCCAACAGGCTCAAAATCATCACCCAAACAAATCAGTAAATGTGTACCTATTTGTCGGGCACAAAATTTTATTCCTCTTCTCTAGCCCCTTTGCTATAACCTGTTCAATGAATATTGCATGTACATATATATACAGTTCTTATCATTTATCAATTTCTATTCGACTTCATATTTGATTTCTATTTGGTTTAAAAACTCCATTCGTTCTAATGTTACATAAATAGGTGCAAATCATTTCATTAGCTAATTAATGAATATTTCAACTCATATATGTTTATTTTGAACAAGTGGCTATTTTTAACACTTCACATTTCAACGATTTATGCATACAATAAAAAATGTGATTTTTATTGTAAAACAATCCATTTCAAAACACTATTTTTCTATATAGTTCATATAGGTGACAAAATAGGATTTTTATCATAAAACAATTTATTTCAAAATATGAATACCATTCAACACATGAATTTCTAAACAACGAATGAATATCAATTCAACACATGAATGTTTTCTATGGTTTCTATATATAGATAAAAATGTGATTTTTATTATCGAACAATTTATTTCAAAATATGAATACCATTCAACACATGAATTTCTAAACAACGAATGAATATCAATTCAACACATGAATGTTTTCAATAGTTTTTATATATAGATAAAAATGTGATTTTTATTATCGAACAATTTATTTCAAAATATGAATACCATTCAACACATGAATTTCTAAACAACGAATGAATATCAATTCAACACATGAATGTTTTCTATGGTTTCTATATATAGATAAAAATGTGATTTTTATTATCGAACAATTTATTTCAAAATATGAATACCATTCAACACATGAATTTCTAAACAACGAATGAATATCAGTTCAACACATGAATGTTTTCTATGGTTTCTATATATAGATAAAAATGTGATTTTTATTATCGAACAATTTATTTCAAAATATGAATACCATTCAACACATGAATTTCTAAACAACGAATGAATATCAATTCAACACATGAATGTTTTCTATACAATGAATAAATATAATTTAAGCATATGAAAATAATTCAAACACACAAATATTATTCAAAATTTCGGCAGTATAACGGCAGGGTAGTTACACCGGCACCGTCCCTAGTACGGCTCCTCGCTCTACCTTAAAACCTCGCGGTTTTTGACAATGGGGATCATGCATCTAGTTCGCACGCAGGCGGCATGTATATATTTATTTCATTTCCACAAACTAATCCTATGTGGTTTCAACCAAATATTTCACAACCACAAATGGGTATTTTTCAACCACAATCAACCAATATCAATCACAAACAATCCCAAACAATCATTCGCTATCAATCAATTTTCACAACAATTTCAACCAATAAATATCGTCCATGGTTTGTGGACGAGGGGCGTATATATATATATATATAGATATTTATATATAGCAATTCACTTTCATTTTCAACACATATATATAATTTTTAAATCAGAAATCTCACCAATAGCTATCCAACTTCACGACACTTCCTTTAGAGAAATCTTCGCCTTTTTGTCGCTTCGTTGCCTGTATTCTCTACATATGTAAAAATCGAATTTTTACTATGTTATTCAATATATAAAAATATGATTTTTTTCCACGCTATTCAATCTATAAAAATATGATTTTTACTTCGACTTTCAATATATAAAAATATGATTTTTTACTTTTCTACAAATCTGATCTTTTTAAAGTTTAAACCTTTTGCTTTTAACTTAAAACTAAAATCAGTTTTTACTTTTAAAACAAAATCAGTTTTTATTCTTAAAACAAAATCAGTTTAAATCCTTTTATAAAAACAGTTCTATACTTTAAAAAAAAAACAGTTTTTACTTTATTTATAAAAATCATTTTTTTTCCTCTAAAAAGAAAATCAGTTTTAAACTAATTAAAATCCAGTTTTTAATTTTTAAAAACCAAATCAGTTTTCAATTCTTTTATAAAATTCAGTTTTTATCTTTTTATAAAATCAGTTTTTAACTTTCAGTTTTTAAACCTTTTTAAAAAAACTGGTTTTAATCCTTTTAAAAATCAATTCAGTTTTAAACCTAATTTAATTTTCAGTTTTAAGCCTAATTTAATTTTCAGTTTTAAACCTAATTTAATTTTCAGTTTTAAACCTTTTTTTATAAATTCAGTTTTTAATCACGTTTATATAAAATAAAAATAAAATAATAAAAATAAAAGGAAATACTTACGGGGGGGGGGGGGGGGGAGAACTTCGCAGTTCGTCGGTGGCAAGGCGGAGTTGGGCTTCGCGGTGGCGTTGTTCGTCGATGTCAGGGTCGGCTGCTTCAGCTTCGCGAGCGAGGGGGGGAGAAGATGTCGTCGGCGATTGCGATCTGGGGGGGGCTTCGGGGCTCGAACGAGGAGGCGGGAGGTCGACCGACTGGGCGGAGCGGTGGTGGTTGAGTGGTTCGGCGGTGGCTCGGCGATCGATTAGGTTTAGGGTTTCTTTTTTTTTTTTTCCTGAGCGATTGAATTTTAAAAAGGGGGGGGGGGTCAGAAAGGATATAAAGGAGGGAGAGGGAAATTAAAATTTATTTTAATTATTTTATTATTTAATTTTTCAAAAAGTTGACTTTTACCTGCGACCTCTAAACGAGGCTCACCGCCTGTCGTCCATAGCGTTTTACCCCCATTCCGAACACAATGGGATATGTATCGCAAGCTGATTTGATCGTTACAATCAGTTTCCTTTTGAATTTTCATTTAAATCACTATATTGAATTTTAAACGCACATTTCAAATTACCGGGGTCACATACTAACTAGAAAAATCCCAGAAAATTATTTTCCAGCTTCGTATTGACGATACGGTCCTAACAAAACTAATTTCGTCAAATTCTGAGACCGTTTGAAAAATGGCCAATTTCCATTCGATTAAAATCAACAGAAACTGGTCAAACGCGTTTTCTTTTGGCACGCTCACATATTGATTCGAAAAATTATGAAATTTGAAACCTAGCAATAACTTGACACTGCGGATCCAACAAAAGTGGTTTCGTCGAAATCCGAGGTCATTTGCAAAATGTCCATTTTTAAGGGCCTGAATTCCATAGCGACTATTCAGAATTTTCAACTGGACATATCTTTTGATTCCCGCTATCAAATTTCGATTGGTTAGATTCGTTAGAAAGATATTACCAATAAGATCCTAATGTTTTTGGTTTCACTAAAATACGGATTGTTTTGCACCCGGTATATTCAATTGAAGTTTGAAATCGAATTATCGAACTACCGCGCCATTTTCAATTCTATATATAATTATAATTAATTATATTCGTTTCAAATGTCGATTCAAACTCAGTTTTCATCGCCATTATTTAAAATAGTTATTTTAAATATTTAAAATCCATTATTTTAGCCAATTTAAAAATTTTAAATTGGTTCAGATTTTCTGGGTCGTTACAATTCATTGATAGCCCAATCACTTTGAATGCCACATTGTCAGATCCGTTAATCACTAGTTGAGTTTGCACGAATATTCTGGATGTTATGCTAAGGGAATAAATCCGTTGCAACCATATATATTTATACAGACCAACCCATTTGATCATTGGAAATACTCTGTCAGACATTCGTCCATTTACGTTCGTTCTGGGATTGAACGAAACCGAAGGCACTATTTCTATTTAATAGAAAGAGTCCTTGCACTTTACTCCGTCTTCAATATATTCAGCATACTTGGTTCGCAACGCTTACGCCGATACAGGGTGGTTCTTCGGATAATAATCCAATCGGTCTCTCCATATTGACAACGATGGTCAAAACTTCGATAGTCTATGATTCAACTATCGAATAAAAACAAGTGTTCATCCAAACATATCAAACAAATCACTAGGCTCTTTAATTAATATTTCATTAATTAAATCTCTTCTCCATTTCCTTATCAATATTTGTTAACCAAATATTTACAAGTATCGCCTGCTTTTATTTTCTATGGTTAGAAAATATTTTCGATTTTAATTGGAAAACATTCCAATCACTTATCTCTTCCACGAACTCATTTAGTTCCATACTTAGAAAACATTTGTTATTTTATTTCCAAGTTTACATTTATTTGGGTTAAAACGGATGTTGTGTAAAACATCGTTACGACAACCCAAATATATACATTCAACTAAATCTCTTTAAACGTTGATCTTCGAGACTGAGTTTTGCTATTTATCGGTTGTTAATGAAACCAATCAAGTTGGGGTATAATTACCTCTCAGACCTTGACTGAATAACATTCATAACGTCAAAACAGACAAGACTACTTACTCGAATAATCAATACTATACAAACCAATTATCTATTTTTAAAACACGTATACATTTCCCTTGTTATTTTTAACACATCTAAGTTATAGTTTTCCTTCTTGTTTCAAATATCCTATTTAAGTTTGTTTCATTATCTAATTCTCTATATATATCGATATATGGATTTCTAGTTATCAAATTTTCTTAAAAATATTCTAACTCCTTAAATTTTCGGAAAAATTCGCCATAACCTCCCCTGTATCGGGAGCATCGGGAAATTTCAAATAGCTTCCCGGTAACTTCTCATCTCAAAAAGAAAAAGAAAAAGCCAAGCGGCTTGCCGATACGGCGCATAAAATCTCATATATGAATTAAACATGTACCTTATTGTCGAGCACACTAATTATATACCTTCATCACTTTATCCCATAACTGTCTCCGGTATACCTATACCTGTACAATTCATTTCAACTTCATACACTCGTTTTGACTCAATTCGTTAAAGTAACTCTTTAACTAACTCTTTGCCCATTTCGCTTGTATATATGAATATAACACGTTTCAAATATATTTCAACTTGCTTATCAACTAATTGAATTCAAATTTTAATTTAAGTTCTATATTCGATTTCAAATATATGTTTACAATTCAAAAATTCAATTTTCAAAGTTCGACTTCAATTCACCACTCGATTAACTAATTCTTCTTTGACTTAGTTAATTCTATTCAATAATCAAAAATATGATTATTGTTTCAAAAATCACTTTTCTTACTTCACTTGAGTTCACCTTTATGTTCTAACTCAAGACCAGGTTTTTAAATGGAAATTCGGATTTTTATTTGCTTAAAAATCCCTATATTTATTATATAAAATCCATTATGGTTTTAATGGTTTCTGGCGCTGCACTTTTAAAATTTTGATTTTTGACATAACTCAAAATCTATTCGACGAAATCCAGATTTTTCTCTTCCATTAGAAAACTATTATTCAACCGGTCCTGACGATTCTTGTTTCAAAGAATTCCGACTTCAATTGAGTCCTGTACACTCAATTGAAGTTCGAGTCGCCAATTTACGAACTGCAGCGCTGCGGCGAGTTCGTTTTAATTATATTTATATATATATAAACTTTTAAACTTCGTTAAAATGAATCCAACTCCATTTTAACTCTATTTGAATTTCTTGATTCAAATTCCAATCTCGCTTTTTTTTGAATTCTATATTCAAATTCCAGCTCCCTTTCTATTTGAATTCTATGTTCAAATTCTATTTCCTTTTCTATTTGAATTCTATGTTCAAATTTTATTTCCTTTTCTATTTGAATTTCTATATTCAAAATTCTATTTCAAATTCTTTTATTCAAATCCCTTTTGAATTCCTCTTTGAATTTTCTTTATTCAAATTCTATATTGGAATTTCATTATTTAATTTCATTTTCAATACTATTTGGATCTATTTGAATTTTCTATATTCAAATTTCAAATTCAATTCTATTTGAATCTTCTATATTCAAATTTCAAATTTCAATTCTATTTGAATCTTCTATATTCAAATTTCAAATTTCAATTCTATTTTAGAAAAATAGAATTTCCTTTCTAATTCTCAAATATCCTTTTTCATGATATTTTTAAATATCATTACTTAAGCCCAGTGATATTTAAACATACAAAGCAACCAATTATTTATTTTTCTAACACATCATATATAACAATATATATGCAAACAAATAAACAAACAGATAATATATTTTTGAGGAATCCAGTTGGATTCCTCCAACCTGTTTTCCTGCATCCACAGATGTTAGCACATAAATAATACCCATTCTGCTTCGTGGCAGAATATCGTGGTATAGAATGTCATCCACTAATCATAGCGTGGGGCGTATAGGGTAATCATCCGCTATGAAACTGCGGGCATCCGCTAATGAGACTGTGGGAATCCAACCAATCAATCAACCCAATATATATATAATAGCCTAAATAACTAGTATATATAAAACAAGCAGAAAAATCCAAACAAGCAACAACAATTATTTTTACGAAGTAAAAATAATTATAAATAAAAGGTGAGTGAGATTTACTCACCTCGATTTTTTCTTCTTTGTTGGATATCCTGTTTTAAATTCCAATGTTACAGCTTCGAATCTACTTGACGAATCTCGAAAGAAATCACTACCTTATTGCCTCGATCAACAATGAAGTAACTCAATTATTCATCGATCCACTATCACCGCATACAACCCCAAAATGTTGCTTCATTCATTACGGCATATCATCGAACACCATACCGTCATCAACAATTTCCACCCCTACGAACTGTTGTAGCAGCTTCCTATGACAAAAACTTGTCTACACAGTTTACTGGCCCCCTTTTAACAACAGTACAGTATCACCACCCTAACCATTTCAATCCAGATTCCTGAAAATAGTTCGAAGAGTGCCAAAACAAGCTTGCTACTTTCCCTTGAATGGCACGCTAACCTTAAAACGAACCAATAATAGCAGTACTGACCTAGATCTGCAACCCTTGTTGCGCTCGAACTGTCGAGCTTCAAAGACCAAAACGCGACTTCTTCGAATAGCAGATGTGCCCCTTTCAGAACCCCAACTCAACCGCGGACGATACCAGTTCCGGATGAATGCCAACCATTACCACAATCCCATCGCACCCTTTCTGAAATCGCGACGACCCGGTCACTTCTCTCGAGCAACTCATCTAGGTCGAAGTCGCCTTTGTAACCTCTGTCGACAACCTGTAATCGCGATTCCAGTATGTTACTGAGCTTCAGGGGATCCCTGGCTTCAATCGCAATATGTGATTTCTTTTATTTATTTATCGAACGTTCGAAAGAAAAGGAGGCTTGTGATTGAAATTTTGAATTGGGAAGGCTATTTAAAACTGAAGCTCGAAAGCTTTCATTTTCTTCTGAGGAAATCAACAAGAGATGGCCATGTATATATATAGACGCTAGAACAGACATAAGTACGAAGGCCATTAAAATCTTGTTTGCCTGATCGTGAAGCTTAGAGACAAAGTTGGTTGCTCGAGAAGTACTGTTGCGTGATTTAACAAATGGTTAGGGTGGCGTTGTCAAGGAGTAGGTCGGTTTGTAAATTTCGAAAACATTTTGATTTAAACTATATGATTTCAACATTCGGTTATACGCTACCGGAATATAATTGTATATGGTAATATATACCGGCGTTTAAATCTGGTTGCATCTATATGAACGGATTTATATTAAACGGTTACGAATTTATTGGACTTTTAAACTTGGTTTAAAATTTCTCTTTTTCTTTAATTCGAATTAAACAAATTAAGCTTGGATTTTAATTTATTCTTTTCTTACTAATTTCAATCGATGTAAATTAACTTCAAAATAATTAAATTTATTGAAAATAAATAATTATTATCAATCTGATTCAATATAGAATTTATATTGGTCGACTGAACTGTTTAAATTCATTTTTAACTCCTAATTCAATTATGTGTTGATAATTCGATATATTCAAAATTATATCCTATATCGATTATTTAATCGATAAATTCAACATAAAATTCATTTATATTCCCAATTAAATATTTGAACTAATAAAAATATTCATTATAATACAGCTAAAATCAAGGACGTTACAGTCGATGATTTAACTATCGAATAAAACAAGTGTTCATCCAAACATCCAACAATCACTGAGCCTCTAATTAATATTCCATTAATTAAATCTCTTCTCTATTTCTTATCAATATTTGTTAACCAAATATTTTCAATAACCATATTGGCCTTATACGTTATTTGGAAAACATTTCCATATATCGCCTTCTTTTATTTTCTAAAATTTAGAAAATATATGTTATTTATAATTGGAAAGTATTCCAATTACTTATCTCTTTTCCAATCTCGTTTATTCCTATACTTAGGAAATATTTATTATTCTATTTCCCAGCTTACACTTATTTGGGTTAAAACGGATGTTGTGTAAAACATCGTTACGACAACCCAAATACTATATTCAACTAACTCTTATCTAACATTGATCTTCAAGCTTGAAATCTTACTATTCATTTGTTAATAATGCAATCAATCAAGTTGGGGTATAACTACCTCTCAGACCTTGACTGAATAACATTTATAACGTCAAAACAGATATGACTACTTACTCGAACAATCAATAACATGCAACTGCTTCTTTACCTTTAAACACGTATACACTTTTTCTTTCTATTCTTACTAGATTTTATTCTTATACTTCCTTTTTGATTATACTATTCTATTTCTAAGTTCGTTTTCTTATCGACTTCTATATATATCGATACGTTGATTTCTAACTATCAAATTATCTTAAAAATATTCTATCTCCTTAAATTCCCAGAAAAATTCGCCATAACCTCCTTTGTACCGGGAGCATCGGGAAAATCCCCAAACTGCCACACAGGCCTTTTCCAATCAAAAAGAAAAAGAAAAGCCAAGCGGCCAGCCGATACGGCGCATAAAATCTCATATATGAATTAACTACGTACCTTTTTGTCGGGCACTCTATTTATATACCTTCTAACACTTTATTCCAAACCTGTCTCCTGTACATTTATACCTATCCAATCTATTTTAACTATACCAATCGTTTTAACTCAATTTGTTAATTAAATCTGTTAATTAACTTCTTAGTCTATTCCACTTCTATTTATCAAAATCTATTATCTTCTATTATTCAAATCCTATAATATAAATCCCATTTGAACTCTATATTCAAATTCTATATTATAAATCCCATTTGAATTTCTATATTCAAATTCTATATTATAAATCCCATTTGAATTCTATATTCAAATTCTATATTATAAATCCCATTTGAATTTCTATATTCAAATTCTATAGTTAAACTCCATTCGAATTCTATTATTCAAATTCCGTATTATAAATCCCATTTGAATTCTATGCCTTATTTAAACAACGTTTATAACTTGACTTAAAATCCCACATTTATATATTTATAACAAAGTTTATAAATTCAATTCAAATCCCATATTTTCCTTTATAAACAGAGTTTATAAATTCGATTCAAAACCCACCTTTTCATTTATAAACAAAGTTTATAAATTCAATTACTTGTTTTATATATTCAAACAAGTTAATATTTTCCCTAGTTCATTAAAATTTCAAATTCTATTTATAAAAATAGAATTTCCTTTTTAAATCTCAAATACCCTTTCAGGATATTTTTATAAATATATTCCAGCCCCAGGGATATTTTAAACAATCAAATCAACCAATTTTCAATCATTTGATTTTATTTAACACATCATATATGAATATACATATGAAACCAAACAAACAACAGATTATATATATATTTGAGGAATCCAGTTGGATTCCTCCAACCTGTTTTTCCTGCATCCACACACGTTAGTCAACATAGTAATACCCATCCTGCTTCGAGGCAGGATATCGCGGTATAGAAGGTCATCCACTAATCATAACGTGAGGCGTATAGGGCAATCATCTGCTATGAAACTGCGGGCATCCGCTAATGAGAATGCGGGAATCCAACCAATCATCAACCCAATATATATATAATAGTCAACCAATCCTAGATAACTAATATATTTTTAACAGCAATCAATAAATATTTAAAGCATCCAACAATCAACAAAACAATTATTTTTAACGAAGTAAAAATAATTCAAAACAAGGTGAGTGAGATTTACTCACATTGATTTTTCTGCCATTTCTGCCTATCCATTTAATTTCTGAATCGTCGCGTCTATAATTGTCTTGACTTATCTCAGATAGATTTATTCCTAGATTATAAAATTTTAATTAACGGTTAACGATTATTTAATTTAAAATTACTTAACGAGTAAATAAACTGGATCTATGTATTTTGAAAACAAAGAGTACCTTGTTTTACTCGACTAATTTATGTAACAAATTATCGAGTGGTTTCGACGAAAGAAATCAGCTCCAAATAATGCTCCTTTTCCTTGTGACATTTTCTCGAACACTTCATGGTCACTTCATCATTAACACCGAACCAATGTCCGACAGCCTCAACCTCCGCTGCAATGTCACCATTTCAGCTCTAGACCCCTCGTCCAGACTGTCGAACTCCCTAATATCATCAGTTTTGATATCAACGCACCTGCTTATACCAACATCGATCACCCCAAATCAGGTCGACCTCCCAGAATCGCACTATTTTCCACCACAATACAGTCGCCCCCTCCTATTTCCGTGAACTTCATCAACTGTATCGAAACCATCGTGATGCCCTAGTTCGACATCGTGATGACCTCGCGAGCCCTCTACTGGAGATAACTCTAACGCAACTTCCATCTTGGCCCTCAAACATTCATCGCGATGCCAGAACTTAACCCCCATGGCCGCGATTTGATTTCTAAGTCGAGAACCCCCTTTCGATTTGGTTTTGATTGAATGAGCAAAAAAAAAGGTATATGCGTTTCGAGATTTTAACCGAGTTCGTAGAAATGTGATACGAGGTTCTGATTTATAGAAGGGTTTGGTTTGATTCGTGGTAAATGAAGGAGCACGGTATTGTTTTTGTTTTGTGGTAATAGG
The DNA here is from genome assembly GCA_030737875.1 of Allium sativum. Taxonomy (NCBI): domain Eukaryota; kingdom Viridiplantae; phylum Streptophyta; class Magnoliopsida; order Asparagales; family Amaryllidaceae; genus Allium; species Allium sativum. The sequence goes on along the minus strand of CM060916.1, from coordinate 153,208,618 downwards.
AGAAAGCACGGTGTCTTTTGTTTTGTGGATATAGGAGAAAGCACGGTGTCTTTTGTTTTGTGGATATAGGAGAAAGCACGGTGTCTTTTGTTTTGTGGATATAGGAGAAGCACTGTTGTCTTGTTTTGGTCCACCAGGTTTATTAAATAATTATTCTAATTTAACTGGTGTCCTTAAATTAAAATACTCCTTGACTGCGAACTCCTTTCTGAACCCAACAAATGACATTCCTAGCGTTATACCACTGCTCTGAACCCACTAGGATAGGTTACGAAGTCCAATTTAATCATCCCGAACAGGTATTAATTTAAATTGATATAAATTAAATTTCAAACCATTTAAACTCTTCGATAATAATTTAATATTATTATTCTAATTCAAACAGAAGTCTGAACTGTTTATTTAATTCAGTTTTTAAAACTCGAACTGAATTATATTTTCGCATTACGATGATTTAATATATTCGATATAGAAATCGATTATTAAATTAATAACTTAAATATAAATATTCATTTATATTTATCCACCCAATAATTAAATCCATATTAAATATTTAAAATTAACCCATAAGAATCCGGGTCATTACAATTTGCATCCCGAATATTCCAGAGCTTCGAAGAGAAGTCATGGATGAATGCCATAAGTCCAAACTTAGTATCCATCCCGGTGTGAGCAAAATGTACAATGATATTAAGCGCACCTTCTGGTTGAGGGCAATGAAGAGGGACATTTCTTTATATGTTAGCAGATGCCCTACTTGTCAATTAGTCAAGAGCGACCAACAAAAGCTAGCCGGATTGTTGCAACCGTTGGAAGTTCCAGGTTGGAAATGGGAACAGATTTCCATGGATTTCATAGATGGTTTGCCTCGAACCAGGAAAGGTAATGACAGTATTTGGGTAATCGTAGATCGCTTCACGAAGACTGCCCATTTCATACCTGTCAGATCCAATAGAACCGCTCTAAGTCTAGCACAGATATATTTCAAAGAAATAGTTAAGCTGCATGGATTCCCCATCAGCATATTCAGTGATAGAGACCTAATATTTTCTAGCAAGTTCTGGGAGGCATTTCAGACAGAATTAGGAACAAAACTGAACATGAGCACCGCTTATCACCCTCAGACAGATGGCCAAACTGAGCGAGTGAATAGAATTCTAGAAGATTTACTACGGGCTTGTATTATTGATTTTGGTGGGTTATGGGAAGATCACTTGCCTTTGGCAAAATTCTCCGAAAACAATAGCTATCAAGCAAGTTTGGGAATGTCGCCATTTGAAGCATTATATGGTAGATCGTGCAGATCTCCAGCATGTTGGGTAGAACCTGGCAACAGACTTGTGTTGGGACCCGATATGATTAGAGAAGCATCTGATAAAGTCGATTTCATCAAGAAGCGATTGAAAACCGCGCAAAGCCGATAGAAAAGTTATGTGGATTCTAGAAGAAGAGATTTGACATTTGCTGTTGGTGATCATGTTTATTTGAAAGTTTCTCCGATGAGAGGAGTGATCTGATTCGGCAAAACTGGGAAGTTAGCATCCAGATTTATTGGTCCCTTTCCTATACTAGAACGAATTGGAACTCTTGCTTATAGGGTTCAATTACCAGATTGGTTGCCTGGAGTGCACAATGTATTTCACGTATCTTAACTTAGAAGACATGTGCATGATCCGGATCTTGTTGTAGAAGAAGCAGCGCAACAGGACTTGGAAATTACTCCAGAATTAGCAGTCAGAAGAGAGCCATTAAAATTGTTGGCAAAGAAACTAAAGAGCTAAGGAGCAAGAAGGTTCATTTAGTTAAAGTGCAGTGGAGTAGTGATCCTAGAGACTGTACTTGGGAGACTGAGGAAAGCATTAAGCAAGCTTACCCCAAATGCAGAGTGGACATCTCTGACTAACTCCGGTGCAAGGTACCTTTACAATACTATGCATTTACATTTTGTTTCCTACTTTATTGTTGTTTCCTTTTCGGGGACAAAAAGTTTTAAGTGGGTGAGATTGTAACAACCCGGAAAATATGACCAATTAAAAAATTTTAAATTGGTTATTTCAAAGAAATTTAAACAATTGAAATAGAAGATTTCAATAAAATAGTGAATTAGAAATAATGTGGCAGTTTGAAAATTTGAATTCAAACTTTGACTGACTGCACCGGGTGCAAAATATAACGGATTTTAGTGAAACCAAAAATATTTAAATCTGTTTATGAATACCTTTCTAACGAATCTGAAAAATCGAAGTTTCATACCAGGAATCAAAAGTTATGGCCAAATGAATTTTCAGAAAGGTCGGTATAGAGAATATATGGCCCTTCAAAATAGACATTTTGCAAACGACCTCGGAATTCGACGAAACCACTTTTGTTGGATCCAGGATGTCAAATTATTGCTAGGTTTCAAATTTCATAATTTTTGAAGCTAGTATGTGAGCGTGGCAAAAGAAAATGTGACAGTTTAATTTCTGTTAAATTGGATCGGCCAGAAAATGGCCATTTTTCAAACGATCTCAGAATTCGTCGAAACCAATTTTGTTGGGACCGTAGCATCAAAACATAGCTAGATTTATTTTTGTGGAATTTTTCGAATAAGTTTTTGGCCCTGGCAAATTGAAATGTATGTTCAAATTGAATACTAAATGTTTTATACTTTAATTTGAAAAATAACTGACTGTAACAGTCGAATTGGCCTACGAAACATATCCCATTGTGTCCGGGATGGGGGTATTTAACTAGGGGCGACAGTCGTTGGGTTTGAATTGGTGTCCACGTGGAGAAACGCTATTTTAAAATTTAATAAAACCCTCGGCCAATAGAATCTCTCCATTCATAAATTAAAAAAAAAACATCAGAACCCCCCTCGATGAACGACGCACGTCGCTCCCTCCTTCCCAGGCGATTTCCGATCGCCACAGGCCACGCCCGACCTCGCCACCACCCAGACTCGACAGCGCCGCCTCCCCTCTTCAAATCCGACCAACCCTTGACCCCCCTCGTCGCCCCATCGACGAGAACGACGCCTTCAAAGTCGGCGACTTCCCAGCGCCGCCACCGCTTCCTCCAACCACAGATCCCGACAAAACCCCCCTGCACCTGAAACCCTTTCCATCCCCTTCGACGTTATACAACCTGATCGGGACGAAGTGCTACGGATTTCATGAATTTTCAAAACCTAGTTTTGAATAACTTTGAAAGGTATCGACTTTAGTTATTTTCAATAGAAAATAACACTTTTAAGTGCTGTCAACTTTGAAAAATCATATCTTTGTCGTGTGTCGACGAAATTCGATGAAATAGGAAACATCGTGACCGCAAGGAGGCTCTCTACCACCTAGAAGAGACCGCGGATTTTTCTGAGCTGTCTACGATTTTTTAGCATCACAAAAACCAAGGTGAGATCACTAACTGAAATGTGAATGGAAATGTCATGTATAAATTAGATAAGCGAAATATAATTATACACGTGTCGTATACCTCATGTACATGCGTTGTGTAAGCTATACGAGCGAAGTATGAATTATACGTGCATTGTTTAAATGATTTGTGTGTTGGAATGGTAATAATATATATATATATATTCACTCCCCTCGTCAACAAAACATGGATGATATTTATTGTTTGTGAATTGGTGTGAAAAATTGGGTGAATAATGTGATCGGTTGATAGAATTGTTTGTGGTTGACATTGTTTGGTTGTGGTTGAAAAATACCCATTGGTGATTGAAACAAATTTGAAATAATTGTGGAAAAGAAAATCATACTGGCCTACGTGCGAATTAGATGTATGAAATCCCCATTGTCAAAAACCGCGAGTTTTTAAGGTAGAGCGAGGAGCCGTACTCGGGACGGTGCCGGTTTTAACTACCCTGTCGTTATGCTGCCGAAATTTTGAATAATATTCATGTGTTGAATGAATAAAGTGTTTAAACAATAAAAATCACATTTTTATAATATATATAAGGTATGTAAAATATTCGCGTTATAAATAAATTGTTTCAACAATAAAAATTACATCTTTCTTATATGAACAAACTATATAAAATATCCATGTGTGGAAATGCTTATGTGTTGAGAAGTGCGTGTATTGAAAAGGTTCATGTGTTGAATAAAAAGATCGAGCAATAAAAATTACCTTTTATTGAAATTATGAAGTGTTAAAAATATTCATGTGTTGAATAAATATTTTAGATGATAAAAATATCATTTTTATCATGTATGTAATTTGCTAAAAATATACGAGTGTTGAAATAAATATTTGTTTGCTATGAATATTATTTTTAACATGTGTAGGAACTAAATGAAATAGTCATGTGTTGAAATATATTTTAGTTCGCCAAAAATATCACTTTTGAAATGTGAAGTGTTAAAAATAACCACTTGTTCAAATAAATATGCATGAGTTGAAATATTCATTAATTAGCTAATGATAAGATTTTTGCTTGTGTATGCAACATTAGAATGAATGGTGACTTTAAACCAAACTGAATCAAATATGAAGTTGAATGGAAAATGATAAGTGATAAGAATTGCACATATGTACATGCATATTTATTGAACAGGTTATAGCAAAGAGGCTAGAGAAGAGGAATAAAATTGTGTGCCCGACAAATAGGTACATGTTTACTGTTTTGCTTGGGTGATGATTTTATGAGCCTATTGGCTAGCCGCTTGGATTTTTCATTTTCTTTTTGAGATAAGACACCCATGTGACTATTTGGGAATTTTCCCAGCCCATCCCATACAAAGGAGGTTATGGCGAAATTTTCCAAAATTTAAAGGCGTTAGTGAAATATATGAAGTGAAAACGATATTGAAATCGTCGAATGAACTATATATATATATAATTAAAACAAATCGTGGTCGTGCAGTTCGTGTTTTGAAACCGTGATTTCAAATGACTAGTGCGGGAAATCCAACCATCGGATTTTCCCGAAACTGCAACCGTTGGGTCCGCCTTGGAAATATCTTTCCAACGGCACCAACTTTGTAAAGATCCGACGGTTGGATTCTCTGGAAAGTTTAATTCAAATCTGAAGAAAAAAAGCGCCAGAATCGATTATATTTATATATAAATAAAATTAAATTAAATCGAATAACGACGCTGCAATTCGTATTTTGAAATCGTAACTTCAAACGACTAGTGTGGGAAATCCGACCGTCGGATTTTCCCAAAACTGAAACCGTTGGATTCGTTTTGAAAGGATCTTTCTAATGAAATAAAATTTGTGAAGATCCAACGGTTAAATTTTCAGATATGTGTAAAACAAATTTAGTGAAAAATAGCGCCAGTGCCTCGGCACGACCTGAAACGTCGTTTAATTAAATATGGTCGTTTTTAAATAAATAAAATGGCGATATATCGTTATAAAATATTATAAACGATATAGAATGGAAATAAACTGATTTTGCTAGGTTTGCTTGATATGTGATGGTTGAATGTATTTAACAAGAAAATTATACTAAGGAACTGAAATGTGAATGTTGAATAATTTAACCATGTGAAGAATTGATTTGAAACTCTAAATATACGTGGATTATTTGAAAAGGCCGAGTTAATTCTCATTTCAAATAATCGATCGACGGTGAGAAGTCGAAGAGATGAAGGCGGTTCAAGACCGACAATCTTCACATTGGATGGATGGGCGCTACTGATGCTCTTGATTGGAGTAGCTACCTTGAAGGAGCTGAAGTAGTAGCCATCCGGATGTATTGTTGATTGTGCGGATATGCAAGGAATATGGTGCCTCCAGTTTCGTTCAAACCCAGAACGAACTTGTAAACGGACTGTGTGTCTGACATTGGATTTTGTTCAGTGCTGATTGATCTCTGTTACATATATATCTGTTTGGCGGTGGAGAATTTATTCTCTTGCTTAACGCCCTTCTCTGAGACGTACAAGCTCAGAGGTTATATACCGATAGAAATCAGTTGCGTGGAGTGAATTGCCTGTGTTGCACGCCTAAGTGGCATATGATCAAGGCTTCTGTTGCAAAGCAAAGTCTTGTGGTTGATGATCAAAGCATGGTCTGTGTGACGCAGATTTGTGTATAACGTGGATTCGCGAGCCTCACACCTCGGTATGAGTCAAAAACGGGATAGTGACTACAGGGAGAGCACGACGTTTCTTTCTAGCTATGGTGGTGTCAGTGACCTACCAGCCCTGACATTTATATCTACTTTTCACCTGTGTGGTTGTTGGAATGCGAGGCGCCTCAATTATAGGTCTGTAAGGACCGGGAAACTTGTATTCAGGAATAACTAATCCTCAAAAGTAAGAGAGGACCGGCCCTGAAGATCCAGGGATTGCTGTGTGCGGTCTTGGGACATTTGCTTGAGTGTCTCGAACAGAGAGGAGCTTGCCCCTTGCCTCAACTCATAATGGAATCCAATTTCCGATACGAAATTGCAGATGTGATTGTATTACTAGTATGGCGGCATAGTAGATGGTAGCTATGCCGCCTAGGATTGATATTTATGATTGAATTTGCTTTTGAAAACATATATACACTAGTAATAATATCAAACACTTCTGTTTTATACGTATGAAGCATTTCTTGGCCATTATAAGATAAAACTCTATCCACTGGCTTGCGTTGCATTGTGTGATGGGACCTGAGTCTTATAATGGCTTCATTTTTATAAAAAGCATTGCAATGATTTAATCATTTACATTATTTCATGCACTAGCACTCATTGGAGTAAACTTGTTCCGCGAAAGTGGCATGGTCCTTTGATTTCCTTATTACTGTTGTTTAATAAGTTAAATAGATTTCTCATACCAGTCCCATGACTGACTCGTAGTTTGTTTCACCTTGCAAACTCGGGTGCCCTTATTTTCACATGGGCAGCCTAGTTACAGGTAGCTGACATATTTTGGCTTGGCACCGCAGTAGGGGTGCACTTTTTGGCTCATAGCGAGGCTTGACTACATTGTGATGACTGTGACTTCTCCGCCATTATCGTATATGTAATATGATTCTGCCACGGGCGATGTAGACTGATGTTTAGTTTATGTATTCTCTATGTATGATTCCGCCATAGGCGATGTAGACTGATTATGTATTATTATGCACTAAGTTGTATCCTGCACTGTGCTCTCTGATGTGGTGATATATATATGATTCCGCTGTCATATTTGTGTAAATTATTCTATTTCTTGTTTATGCTATTATCTGTACTCTGCTTATGATGATTAATGTGTTATATTCCAATGATTATCCTTAACACCGTGGTACGGGGTTTTGGGGTCGTCGCATAATTGGTTTTATGGTGTTGATTATTTGGGAATAGTGGTCTTGTCTGTTTTGAAGTTAAGGATGTTTTTCAGTCAAGGTACGAGAGGTAATTTTACCCCAACTCGATTGATTTCATTTTTAATCAATAAATAGCAAGATCCCGTCTCGAAGATCAATGGTTGAATAAAAGATAGTTGAATGAAATATTTTGGGTTGTTTATAACGGTGTTTTACCCAACATTCGTTTTAACCCAAATAAGTGGAATTTTGGAAATATAATAATATATATTTCCTGAGAGTAGAATTAAATGAGTCGAGCAAGAGGTAAGTAAATGGGAATGTTCTCCAATTATTAATAGAAAATATTTTCTAAGTACAGAAAATAAAAGAAGGCGAGATATGGAAATGTTTTCCAAATAGCGTAAAAGACCAAGATGATTATTAAAAATATTTGGTTAACAAATATTGTTAAGGAAATGGAGTAGTGATTTAATTAATGAAATATTAATTAAGGGGCCCAGTGATTGTTTGATGTTTGAATGGATGTTTGTTTTTCTTCTATAGTTAAATAACCGACTATCGAAGTGTTTGCCAATATCGTTGTCAATATGGAGAGACCAGTTGGATTATTGTCCGAGAACCACTCCGTATTGGCAGTAGCGTTGCGAATCAGATTGTATGAAGATAATCGAAGATGGAGTAAAGTGCAAGGACTTTTTCTATTAATAGAAATTGTGACTTCGGTTTTGTTCAGTCCCAGAACGAACGTAAACGGACGAATGTCTGACAGAGTATTTCCAATGATCATATATGTTGGTCTGTATAAATATATATGGTGGCGGAGAATTTATTCTCTTAGCATAATATCCAGAATATATTTGTGCAAATCAATTAGTGGTTAACGGATCTGACAATGTGGCATTCAAAGTGATTGTGCTATCAATGAATGGGAAGTAATCGTAACCTCAGGCCTCAACAACCGGTAAATGACAAAAATCGGGCAGGCATCATGGCTATGTGGGTCGCTCCCATTAGGGTGTATAATCCCCTATCTAGAGATATTTATTTCATTTTTAATCTATTGATGCGGTCCCATTCGGGAAACGGTTGCTGATCCCAACCGTTGGTGATATACATTCGATACACTCAAGCAAAATGAGTGGCCGATCATGTGTGGACAGGGTTGCAAATGTTCTTGTTAAACACAGTGTATTCCCCTCTAGAGATACACTATCGAAAGGTGGTTCCACACCTTGTCTGTTGGAAATCCAATCTCCAATAAGCGCCATGCGATTTTTGATTTTATATTATATATGAAGCGTGAGATGCAAGCGTTCCGCTAGATTCTATTTATTTGATGTAAACATTATTATAATATCACGGGATTTGATATCAAAAATATTTTGGGTTATCGTAAGGTAAAAACCATCCATGTTTATGTGTGGATCGGTCTTACGATTATCATTTCTTTCAAAAGGATTTTTTTAAGTTAAACAAATGGTTGGAGTTTACTCACACCAGTCCCATGACTGACCCAGAGTTTATTTTTGTTTGTTTTCCCTAAACTCTTAGGTGCCCAAATTTGTACGGGCAGTCAAGTAGTCGGGATTTTTCAGATTCACTTGGAAGAGCTGGAAGCAGGAGGCTTCACCAGTTAGCTATAGACTATCATATATTCCGTTGTGTACCATGTTTGTATCTAGAAACAGGTGTTTATAACTCTTCCAGGAATAATTGTTGTGCTCTGATAATGGTATGTATATACAGTTACTGATTTTTATTTCAAAAGTTATGCTATTTAATATGTTTTGTTCGTTCCGCTGTGAGTTTGTGATCTTCGTTTTTCTTTTATTCTAATACTTCTTTATTTCTATTCCTCATCCTCTAACTTCTTTCTAATAATGATTCATATTTCTGTGCAATTTGGGTTGGACGTGTGGTGTTATTAGCCGACTCAGATAGTACGGATTTGCGGGTCGTTACAGTTGGTATCAGAGCTTAGGTTGAGCGAATACCTAGGCTTGTTGGATTGTGCTCATTGGAGATAGGGTCAGTAGTACCCAAGAATGAGTTGAGTGTATATATACGAGAGTTCGTATTTGTTATTTGATATAAAAGTTATTTTATATTGTGTTGGCTTGTCTGTTGAGTGGTTTACGAATTCTGATCGAATCGTGGGACGCCACGAAGTCGATAGGAGTTTCTGAACACTTGAGCAGAGAATTCGACATAGTATTGTTTTAAAATGGGTAAATCAAATAATTTTACCCAAAACTATATTTTAATATAAAATCTGGAATTATTATCATATATGGATGTGTTGATTGATATTATAATCAAATGAGATTATAAAACGAAAATGTTTGTATATAACCTAATAATTTTTTTATATAAATGAAATATACAAATGAAATGAATTAAATTTGGATTCAGAATTTGAATTAAGAATTTAAATCCTGGGAGATTTGAAAAATATTTTCCTAAAATATATTAAAATAATATAGCTTTGTTTTAAAAGGGTATTTTTTGGAACAAAAATCATATTTGAATGGATTTTGGAATTGTTAAAGCACTGAACTCACTTCAGTGGCTGGAAAATAATTCTGATGATGACTGCAGCTTCATCAGTGTTCATTTTCGAGTTTCTAAGTGATGGATTGCTACCTTAGAAAAGTTTTGATGGAAAGTTGTTTGAAAGAAAACAAGTTGATTTGAAAATTCAAATGTATTGAATTTAAAATGGCTATAAATATATGTATATTTCCAAAGGATTTGAAATGGAAACCCAGGGATATGAATTCTGAAATTTTAATTTAACTTAAGTTAAATGGATTAAAGTGAGTAAATTGATTAAAATCAATTTGAATGAATATGAATTGAATTTGGATATATTGGTTGTAAATCATTTGAATTAAATGAATGTAAGCTTATATGATGTGGAATATGAACGAAAACAAAAGTTATGGTTGAATTAAATTTGTTGAAATATAAAATGTTAAGTTTCAACATAAGAGAGATTTTGAGAAGTAACGGGTTTGTAATATTTTTCTTAACTTAGCAATTCCAGGGACGAAATTATTTTAAGGGGGGAAGAATGTAACGACCCGGATTTCTTATCAATTTATTTTTAATATTTAATATGGATTTAAATATCGATTTGACAATATAAACTAATTTTTATATTGAGTTATCGATTAAATAATCGAATATAATTTAATTTAGAATATATCGAATTATTGTAGTTCGAAATATAATTGAATTCGAAGTTGAAAACCAAATCAAAGTGATTCAGATGATAAGTAGGAATTTTATTTGATATATACAATAGTAAATAATAATTTATTATCAAAGAATTTGTGGTTTTCGAATTTAATTTTTTTTAATATTAATTTGATATGGTTTATATGTTGAAATTAAAATCCAGAATATTTACTGTTGGGTTCAGAATAGGGTTATTATATTGAAATGTCGGTCGGTATGCTAGAATAGTGGTTCGTGATTTAAATTAATGGACCTCGAGTTATTTGATTGTGGATAGGTTCAAAATCAAATCAGAATATATTTTAAATAAACTAAAAATCTTTTTATATCACATTGTATTTAATTTAATGTACCTTACGCAGTACTGTTTCCTTACTACCGAAGTATTCATTTATATAAATATTGCGACAACCCCTCCTTCCTTTGTCTGTGAAGTCGATTGTTTCAGTGATTAAATTGGAAATGGCCACCACTCCTTTTTCATTTTTCCGCAAATCAAGAAGGAAATCGAAATCGCTATTGCGGGTTAAGGTGGAGTTCGAAGGGTGTGAAGCAAGATGGGGATGTTACGGGACCTGGAGACGCGACTCATCGATGTCGAGATGGTTGCAGTGATGTGATTCTAGGGTTCAATGAGGGTGCGATTACTGAAAGGGGCATGGCGATTTCTGGTAAGAACAAGAGTCACGGCGAGTTCTGTACAGTGGAAGGTGACGATGAGTGGTTGCGATTTTTGGTCAACGCGATTTTTGGGTGATGACAGTTGAGTTAGGGGGTGCGAGAGTTGGAAGACCAGGTGAAGATGGAAGCAGTCGATGTGGATTTTTGGACTGTGAGTGAATCACAGAGGAGGGTTTTGGTGACAGAAGTAGTGGATCTGAACTTTGAGTTGATGGCCGGGAGGGGAGAGCAAAGAGGAAACTGGTGGCAAATGGTTGCGATAAGGGGCCCAGTAACACGGCAGTAGGTCTGAGTCAGAAGATCAGCAGTGATAGGATATACTAGACCAGTAGTGGTGCTAAATGGCTTGGTAACGATGGAAGCTTTGAAATAATTTCAGAAGGAGATTTTGTTGAGCAGAGGACGAGTAGTGGAGGAGTGAGATCTGACAATGTCTAGTGGCAAGAGGGTTCGAATGTGTAATTGGGAAAGAAAGGGTTTTACTCGGATTTAAGGTAATTAAACTAAACTTGTTTAGTTAGTGAATTAGTTTAAATTAAAATAGTTTAAGTCGGTAAATAAAGATTTAATTCATCATGGGGGACAAAGTAAAAGTTATTCAAGACAACTCGAGTGGTCGTTGCTGCAAAAACGATCTAGGATGGATTCGAGATTTTTGTCGTTAACCGTCGAATCAATGTGAGTAAATCTCATTCACTTGTTATTTAGAATTATTTTTATTCGGTAAAAATAATTGTTGTTGCTTGTTTGAATGCTTTTTGGTTGATTTAAATATATTAGTTATTTAGGGTTGACTATTATATATATTGGGTTGATGATTGGATTGTTCCCGTAGTCTCGTTAGCAGATGCCCGCAGTTTCATAGCGGATGAGTTCCCTATGCGCCCCACAATATATATAGTGGATGACCTTCATACCACGATATCCAACCTCAAAGCAGGATGGGTATTATTTCTGTTGGCTAAAATCTGTAGATGCAGGAAAATAGGTTGGGGGAATCTGACTGGATTCCTCAAAATATTATTGTTTGTTTGTTATCACATATATTGTTATATATGATGTGTTTGAAAACCTATGGTTGATAAATTGGGTGTTTTGAATTGTTCAATATCACTGGGCTAAAATGTTAAGATATAAAAATATCATGAAAAACGATATTTGAGATTTAAATGGAAAATTCTATTTTTCTAAAAATAGAATTCAAATTTCGAAGGGGCTAAAGATATTAACTTGTTTTGAATAAATAAAACAAGTAGTGAATTTATAAACGATGTTTATAAATTAATAATACGAGATTTGAAGTGAAATTATAAGCGGTGTTTATAAATAAAGTGAAAAAATTATCATTGGATAATTTGAATATTTAAATTCATACGTGAATTTAAAAATAGAAATGGGGAAATCATTTTAAAGAAATAAACGATGGAATTTATTCTGATGTTCAGAATATAAAGTGAACTAAAATAAATCTGTAAGGATTTATGATTTGAATTCGATAAATTCGAATTTATTTAAATAGAAGTTAAATTGAATATGAAAATAAATTGGGTGTTATATATATAAGGTATTATAAATAGAAATTTCCAAAATAAGATTTTGGTTTTTAAATAGATTTCGAAATAGACTTGATTAAATATATGAAACAAGGAAATTTATAAAATGGTGTTTATAAATATAATGAATTAATTATCAAGAGATAATCTGAATATTTAAATTCAAGTATGAATTTGAAAAAAGAATTTGAAATGGAATCGAAATGGAAACTTGTTTTTATAAAACAAGGAAGTTAAATTTATAAACAACATTTATAAATTAAGGAAAATAAATTATCATTTGATAGTTTAGAAATTTAAATTCAAATATGAATTTATCCGTGAATAGGAAATCGTTTTCACAAAGGGGACGACGGGTTTTATTTCGATATTCGGAATATAACTAGTCTAAGAAATTATATATGGAATTAGATTTCATCGGATTTTATAAAGTAGTTTATTCCTAACGGAATTGGAAATGAATATAGCAGATCGAGTTATAAATAAATTTATAACCGAGAAATGAAAAATGGACAAGTAGAGATAATCAGAATTTTTAAGCTAAGTTGGGAAAATTGGGTTAATATATATTAAAATATATCAGAATGGAGTTGAATTTATTTTAAAAGAAGTTTAAAATGTTTTTATATATAAATATAATTAAAACGAACTCACCGCAGCGCTGTAGTTCGTAAATTGGCGTTTCGAACTTCAATTGAGTATATAGAACTCAATTTAAGTCGGAATTCTTTGAAACAAGAACCGTCAGGACCGATTGAATAATAGTTTTCTAATGGAAGAGAAAATTCTGGATTTTGTCACATAGATTTTGAGTTATGTCAAAATCAAATTTTCAGAAAAGCAGAGCCAAAATCGTTTAAAAACCATAATGGTTTATTTAATTAAATAAAAAGGATTTTTAGGAAATAAAATCCGAATTGCCATTAGGAAAATCCAGACTGGGGATATAAAATAAATGTGAACTCTAGTGAAGTAAGTGAAATGATTTTTGAAACAAAAATCAGATTTTAATTATTAAATCGATTTAACTAATTTTGAAGAATAAATAGTTAATCGAATTTTGAATTGAAATTAGTGTTGGATAAGTAAATTGGTTTTGTGGATTCATATTCGAAATCGAATTTGAAACTCAAATTAGAAATGAAATTCTACTTGTTTAGAAGCGAATTAAAATATATTTTAACATGATATGTTCAAAATAAAGGGATTTGGAAAAATAGCTAATTAAAGAATAAATTAGCAAATTGAGTTAGGAATGACCGGATTGAGTTGGTATAAATTGGAAAACAGGTAGGCAGGTTTGGAATGAAGTATATGAAGGTTATAATTTGTGTGCCTAACAAAAAGGTACACGTTTAAATTCCATATGAGGTTTTATGCGCCGAATCGGCTAGCCGCTTGGCTTTTTCTTTTTCTTTTTGATTGGAGAGGCCTGTGTGGTGGTTTGGGGATTTTTCCCGATGCTCCCGGTATAAAGGAGGTTATGGCAAAATTTTCCGGAAATTGAAGGAGTTAGAATATTATTAAGAAAATTTGATAACCAAAAAATCAATATATCAATATATATTGAATTCGATAAGGAAACGAATTAAAATAGATTATTATAAACAAAAAGGAAATCGATAATCTGGTAATAGAAAGAGAAACATATATACGTTTAAAAATGAATAATTGGTTTTATGGTGTTGATTATTCGGGAGTAGTGGTCTTGTCTGTTTTGAAGTTAAGGATTTTTTTTCAGTCAAGGTATGGGAGGTAATTTTACCCCAACTCGATTGATTTCAATTTTAACCGATAAATAGCAAGATCTAGTCTCAAAGATCAATGGTTGAATAAAAGATAGTTGAATGAAATATTTTGGGTTGTTTGATGTTGTTTTACCCAACATTCGTTTTAACCTAAATAAGTGGAATTTTGGAAATATAATAATATATATTTCCTGAGAATAGAATTAAATGAGTCGAGCAAGAGGTAAGTAATTGGGAATGTTCTCCAATTATTAATAGAAAATATTTTCTAAGTATAGAAAATAAAAGAAGGCGAGATATGGAAATGTTTTCCAAACAGCGTAAAAGACCAAGATGATTATTAAAAATATTTGGTTAACAAATATTGATAAGGAAATGGAGTAGTGATTTAATTAATGAAATATTAATTAAGGGGCCCAGTGATTGTTTGATGTTTGAATGGATGTTTGTTATTCTTCGATAGTTAAATAACCGACTATCGAAGTGTTTGCCAATATTGTTGTCAATATGGAGAGACTGGTTGGATTATCTGAGAACCACTCCGTATTGGCAGTAGCATTGCGAATCAGATTATATGAAGATAACCGAAGACGGAGTAAAGTGCAAGGACTATTTCTATTAATAGAAATTGTGCCTTCGGTTTCGTTCAATCCCAGAACGAACGTAAATGGACGAATGTCTGAAAGAGTATTTCCAATGATCATATATGTTGGTCTATATAAATACATATGGTGGCAGAGAATTTATTCTCTTAGCATAATATCCAGAATATATTTGTGCAAATCAATTAGTGATTAACGGATCTGACAATGTGGCATTTAAAGTGATTGTGCCATCAATGAATGGAAAATAATCGTAACCTCAGGCCTCAACAACTGGGAAATGACAAAAATCGGGCAGGCAGCATGGCTATGTGGGTCGCTCCCATTAGGGTGTATAATCACTTGTCTAGAGATATTTATTTCATTCTTTAATCTATTGATGTTGTCCCATTCGGGAAACGGTTGCTGATCCCAACCGTTGGTGATATACATTTGATACACTCAAGCGAAATGAGTTGTCGGTCATGTGTGGGTTGGGTTGCAAGATGTTCTTGTTGAACCCAGTGTATTCCCCTCTAGAGATACACTATTGGAAGATGATTCCATACCTTGTCATGTTGGAAATCCAATCTCCAATAAACGCCATGCAGTTTTTGATTTTATATTATATATAGAGCGTGAGATGCAAGCGTTCTGCTAGATTCTATATATTTGATGTAGACATTATTATAATATCATGGGATTTGATATCAAAAATATTTTGGGTTATCGTAAGGTAAAAACCATCCGTGTTTATGTGTGGATCGGTCATACGGTTATCATTTCTTTCGAAAGGATTTTTTTAAGTTAAACAAATGGTTGGAGTTTACTCACACCAGTCCCGTGACTGACCCAGAGTTTATTTTTGTTTGTTTTCCCTAAACTCTTGGGTGCCCAAATTAGTACGAACAGTCAAGTAGTCGGGATTTTTCAGATTCATTTGGAAGAGCTAGAAGCAGGAGGCTTCACCAGTTAGCTATGGACTATCATATATTCCGCTGTGTACCATGTTTGTATCTGGAAACAGGTATTTGTAACTGTTCCAGGAATAACTGTTGTGCTCTGATAATGGAATGTATATACAGTTGCTGATTTTTATTTTAAAAGTTATGTTATTTAATATATTTTATTCGTTCCACTGCGAGTTTGTGTTCTTCGTTTTTCTTCTATTCTAATACTTCTTTCTTTCTATTCCTCATCCTCTAACTTCTTTCTAAAAATGATTTGTATTTTTGTGCAATTTGGGTTGGACGTGTGGTGTTATGAGTCGACTCAGATAGTACGGATTTGCGGGTCGTTACAGATTTATTATTGATCATTGAATCTAAATTCAATGTTTGTTTGTTATTAACCAATGGACAATACTGGTTGGGTAATTAGCAACATATGGCCTATAAGTTAATCGTTTTGTAAATGTTGATTTACCGTCTGGTGGATCGACAGAAACGAAGTTATATAATTTATTTTATAACTGAAATAGGGTTTTAAATCTATTATTTTGAATGAAAGTTATTTAAAAGGAAATAAATATTTATTATTTATTGTTTAAATTTTTAAGTCAATATTAAATTGTTTTATAAAGCAAATTCTGATGTTAATAAAAATTATAAGCAGATAATCAGAAACTAATATAACAGTCAAGCGTTGGATTAATTATTTCTAAGAACCAACTAAATTAAATTATTTAAATTAATTATATTATTAATTAATTTAAAAGAAGGACTAATTGAATTTGGTTAACGAGATAATCATATTTTGAGTTGAATAAGTCGATCTCTTTTACTGGAATTGTTCAATTAAATTAGTTTATTGTTAAATAAATCTAATGAAACTGTTTAACGAATATTTATTAATTTTAATAAGATTTTAAATAGAATTTTTGTATTTATTTTAGTCATAAAGAACTTAACTACTTCTTCGGTGGTTAATGATGAAGTAAATTATCATGTTAGATTAATAATAATTTAAGTAATTACTTCTTAAATAAATTACATTTAAGTAAGTCACCGATTTGGAATGTAATATGGTCGAGTTTTGGAAAGAGGTTACGAATGAGTTTTATATTGAATCTGAGTTTTATAATGAAGTTATAAAAGAGATTTGGGATGATGTGATAGCTTAAATAAATGTTTTATTTAGTGTTTGAAGTAAGTAAGAAGAAATTGCGATAAAAAGGGTTTCATATTAAACTCGAGTTGTATAAATAGGGTTTATAAATGAGCATAAGGGTAAGCGTTAGTTTTTAATTGACGATACTTAATAATGAAATTAAGTGAGATGAATGGAACAGAAATGAGATTTTAAAATTGAAAATGGTTTAGCAATGGAATAATCTGGGTTAAAAACGAAATAAAAGAAAAAAAATAAAAGAATTGGAACCTAATTGGATATAGATTGAGTTGAGTGATTTCTGAGTATTAATCTGATGTTGACTTCAGTCTTCGGGAATGGTACTTAGGGAATTATTCTCTTACCAATTTACGGGTAGAGACTAATAAATGGTGGAGTATAGAAATGCATGAATATGAAATATGAACTTTTCAAACTATAAAAAGGGTTTGTGAAATCATAATAATTCCAAAGTAACATGAATAAAATGGATTTGAGAATATAAATAAATATTTCCAATATAAAGAAATAGAGAGAGATTTTGTGAAATTTTACAATATTACAAAGTGAAGGAATTTAAGAGACGAGTTTGAATGGTTTATTCAAAAGAGGGATAAGTGTTAGTTATTATTTCAAATCAATGAAACCAAAGAGATTTTGTAACGATGTTTTATGTAGAATTTGTTTGAACTCAAAGTTGGAAAAATATACATATATATATATATATATATAATTTGATTTTAAAATATTAAAATGAAATAGTTTGCGCATACTCTTATAACAAAAATAAGAAGTCGATAATGTGTTTTATAATATTGAAAGATTAAGAAGTTTTAATTTAAAAGGCCAAGTGATGCTAAGTACTGAACCAGTAAATTCATTTTTATTTTTATGGATGAATGATTGTTTATTTGATAGTTAAATTGCCAACTATCAAATCTGGCCTATACGATTGTTGGTACGGAAAGACCGATCGAATTTATATTTGAAAAGCATTTCGACCAGCAAATACGTAAACGTTGAAGAAGGAAGATGCTAATGATTGTGGAGCAATTGAAGACCATGGATCTTCATAAGCGGAAGGATTACTGTCAAATTTTTCTGACTTGCAACCAGAGGTTTTCTGACGTGATTCGGTCGTGGTTCAGATTTTGCGGATTTGCAAGGACTACTCGTTATTGATCCTTTAGGTGTGGTAGGAGAGTACCTACGGTTCATCCTGTTTCCGGATGACTTTTATGGACGAGTGTCTAACTGAGTACTTCCTAAAAATCACGTACGTTGATTTTTACTAATATACCGAGTTGGTGGTGAAGAAGGGAACTTCTTTTATACCCATAGTATATTTGTGGACGTCAATTAGTGATTTGACGAATCTGACAACGTGACATTCAAATTGAATGGTGGCTAGATTTTCTGAAAAGCTAATCTAAACATCAAACCTCATCACCAGGAAATGGTACAAAATCAGCTAGATCACATGGCTATGTGGGTCGCTCCCATTAGGGTGTATTGTCACTATCTAGAGAATATTCAAATTTATTCTTCTTTTCACTTCTGTATCTCCCAGGAACGGTTATGTTGGTAGCAACCGTACGTGACAATATATTCAGAACGTTCAAGCAAAGTGAATGGTCGGTCATGTTTAGCCTGGGTTACAAGATGTTCTTGCTGAACCCTGGTGTATTCCTCTCTAGAGATACATTGTCAGAAGGTGGTTCCGTACCTTGCCAGTTGGAAATCCAATCTCTAATAAGCACCCGCGGTTTTGATTATATACTATATATGTAGAGCGTGAGATGCAAGCGTTCTGCTAGTTTGTTATTTATTTGTATTTAGACACTATTATAATATCAGAGAAGATATGATTTGAAAATGTTTTGGGTTATCATAAGGTAAAAACCATCCGTGTTTATGTGCAGATCGGTCTTACGATTATCTTTTTCTTTCAAAAAGGATTTGTTAAATTTAAAATCAAGTTGGATGTTTCTTTTGAACTTAGTGGGTTTCTCACTCTAGTTCACCAGACTGATCCAGCGTTTGTAATGCTTGAGTTAGATTGAGTTTTATAGGTTTAGGTTATCAGATGATGTGAAGAGACGAGCTGGAAGAGTTCAGACGTATGATATTATATAGTATTATTCCGCTATGTGATTGTATAAGAAGAAAGGTTGTTATAACTGTCCAGATATGTGATGTACTCTGATGATTGTAAGTATTTTTAAAAGCTCTCAGTAAAGATTTATTTCTATATTATATTTTGTTCTGCTTCGATGTGAGAATCTTTGTTGTGTTGATTCTTCTTCTATTCTAATATTTCTTTCTTTTTTATCTCAACCTCAAATTTCTTTCAAATAACTATCTGGTGTTTTTGGTACTCGAGTTTTGGCAAGTTATACGAGATTATGTATTATTATCAGAATTTAGGCATGAATTCCTACCAGGTCGTTACACTGCGTGCTCTCCATCTGTTTATCTCTAAACCCAAATTTTCCCCTATAAATGATGTGCTACTCAATTGGTGTGTCATGTATAAAGAGAAGTAATTAGAAATAATATTTACATTATTTTTAAATAAAAAAGATTTTTTTGCTTGTTATACGATTTGTTTAAGATAATAAACAATAATATGCTGAAAATACTGACTAAACATAGTTAAATGTGTGCTTCAAGGATGTTTGGAAAATTGAGGTACAAATGAAGAGAAGAATGTTCTAAAAAGAAGGGCACAACCAAAATTTGGAAGTGATAGAAGTTGATAAGTATAACTAAATAAGAACCGTATTATGTCAATGATACGTCGAAGTGAATGTGTGGATAAAGAACCAAATTCGTGGTTCGCTATTCTTAGTGGCATGTCAGCTAATTAGTCAAAATATTAATGTTTCTTTATATTTGCATGAACATTAGATGTTTTCTGCTATGCTAGATAAATTGTAGAGGAGTCAAACTGAGCTTCAATTCACCAAAAACAGTAAAAAAAAAGTGATGGAATTAAGTGCCAAAGTATAAAAATTTGTTGCAAATCCATTGCAGTTGGATAAATATAGAAGTTTTAAAGTCTAATGGATCAACTTTTTGATTGAATCTAGATGAGACTCACTCATAAATTTCCAACATATGCATATTGAAAATATCATAGAGGGTGTAGTAACCCGGAAAATCTAAGCCAATTTAAAATTTTTATTTTGCCAATCATGACGAATTTTGAATATTTAAAATGAATTATTTTAAATAATATCGACGAGGAATTTATTTTGAATATAATTCGGACGTATATATTTATATCGATCGACGTTAGAATATAAATATTTTATTTTAATTATATAACGAGCCTGAAATGGCGTGGTAGTTTGAAAATTCGATTTCAAAGTTCAAATGAATGTACCGGGTGCAAAATAAACCGGATTTTAGCGAAACCAAAAATATTTGAATCTATTTGAGGATATCTTCCCAACGAATCCGAAAAATTGAAATTTCATAGCGGGGATAAAAAGTTATGTCCAGTTGAAAATCCATAATAGTCGCTATGGAATTCTGGCCCTTAAAAATAGAAATTTTGCAAACGACTTCGTGTTTAGACGAAACCACTTTTGTTGGATCCGCGATGTCAAGTTATTACTAGGTTTCAAAATTCGTAATTTTTCGAATCAATATGTGATGGCAAACAAAAACGTGTTTTGACCAGTTTTAGTTGATTTTAATCACCTGGAAATTGGCCATTTTTTAAACGGTCTCAAAATTCAATGAATCTGGCTTTGTTAGGACCGTATCATCAATAGGAAGCTAGAAAATATTTTTCGAGAATTTTTGGAGTCTGTATGTAGGCTTGGTAAATTGAAATGTGCGTTTAAATTCAATATATAGAGTTATATGTTGATTTTGACGAAAACTAATCAAAACGATCAGATCAGCTTACGATACATATCCCATTGTGTTCGGAATGGGGGTAATTAGCTGT